>CM062258.1:32417142-33017142 GCA_031216405.1 Syzygium malaccense | reverse complement strand
CTATACCTTTTTAATAGCCATCTCATCTTGATTCCTGCTTGATGAGCTCCACATATACCTTCATGTGCTTCTGCCATAACCAATTTTACATTATCTTCATCAAGATAACGTAAGAGTAATCCATTTGAAGATTTTCGGTATAATTCTTCTCCTAATATAACATATTTCTGAGCTTGCATCCTTAGCTTTCGATCTTTCGAATCTGGATTCTTCAAATATTCAATGATGGTTTGTCTCCGATCCTCTTCTTGAACCACTTTACTAACTACTATCGGTATCTTTTTATGTTCAATAGAAGGTACCAACAACGTTATAGTAGTCACAATATCTGCCACTTCTTTTGATATTCAGTATCCAGAAGCTACTTGAGCCAACTTGTTAGCCTCGAAATTCGTATATTTTCTCACATAAACTATGTCATATTCTCTGAATTGTTCTAACTGCCTCTTGGCAAGATAGTAATAACCAATCAAATTTTCATTTGAGCATTGGTATGTTCCCTTTAATTGTTTCACCATTAATTGTGAATCACCGAATACTTTGATAAATTGTACTTTTAGCTCAATCAATATCCCCAAGCCAATAATCAATGCTTCATATTCAACTTGATTATTTGAACATTCAAAGTCTAACTTACAGACGCACCTTGTAAGTTTTCCATCAGGAGAAATTATTATCAATCTTGCTCCAGCCATACTCTTAACACGTGATCCATCGAAGTACATAGTCCATGGTAGCACTTGACTGGAGCTCTGCTCATTTTCTTCCATTTGTAAACATGGGTATTTGATAAAAAAATCGGCAATGGCTTGACCTTTTACTGCCTTGATCGACACATATGTTAAATCAAATTCAGACAAGATAAATGCCCACTTGGCTATACGCCCTTTTATCACAGGTCGAGATAATATGTATTTTATTATATCAGTCTTGCTGATCACATGCACTTTAGTTGGCAATAAGTAATGTCTTAATTTCATACAAGCAAAGTATAAAGATAGACATAATTTTTCAATTGCGGTATATTTTTTTTCGATATCAGTTAGTATTCTACTCAAATAATATAACGCTTGTTCTTTTTCACTTTCATTCTCTTGTGCCAACATACGCCCGATAGTTATATTGGTGGCCGATAAGTACAATTTTAGTGGTTTGCCTGCTTTTGGCGGCACTAATACAGGAGGATTAATTAGATAGGCTTTGATCAAATCAAATGCCTTTTGCTGTTTCTCTCCCCATACAAATTCGTCCTGATTCTTAAGACGCAAAAGTTGTGTCATCGGCTCCATTTTGACAGACAAATTGGCAATGAATCTTCTAAGAAAATTTATTTTCCCAATCACCATTTGCAATTGTTTCTTGGACGTGGGATGGGAAAGCTCCATGATAGCCCTTGCTTTGTTCTTATCAATTTCAATTTCCCTCTGATTGACTAAAAATCCCAAGAAATTTCCTGCTCGTACTCCAAAGGCGCACTTGGTTGGATTCATCCTCAATTTGTACTTCCTCATCCTGATGAATGCCTGTTCGAGATAATCCAGATAATTTTCTTGGGCTGACTTAACCACCACATAGTCAATATAAACTTCTAGGAATTTACCGATCATATCATGAAAAATAAAATTCATTGCCCGTTGGTAGGTGGCTCTTGCATTCTTCAATCCGAAAGGCATAACTACCCACTGAAAAGTCTCGATCGCACCAGGACATCTAAATGCTGTCTTCGGGACGTATTCCTTAGCAAAAAAAATCTGGTTATAACCCGAATGACCATCCATCAGGGATAACATCTCATTTCCTGACGCCGAGTCTACTAACATATCTGCCATAGGCATTTGATATTCATCCTTTGGAGTAGCATTATTTAGATCCCGAAAATCAGTACATACTCTCAGCTTCCCATTCTTCTTTTTCACAGGGATAATATTTGAAATCCACTCTACGTACCTAGCCGTTTCAATAAATTTTGCCTTCAGCAGCCTTTCTATTTCCTTTTTTACTTTATCAACTACATCAGGAGCAAATCTTCTTGCTAGCTGCTTATGTAGATGAAATCCTTTCTTGATTGGAAGACGATGTTCTATAATATCTCTTGATAAACCAGGCATTTCATGATAGTCCCATGCAAAGCAATCCTTATACTCTTTGATCAGGTTAATCAACTTGTCCTTCATGCCCCCTTGCAAAAATGCACTTACATACACTGGGCGAAAAAGACCAGGTTCTCCTATATTAATCTCTAGTAATAGATCTTGAGCCTCCATTGTTCTGTCTTCTTTGACTAATACATCTTCCCATTCATTAATACAATCTGAGGCTTCAACATTTTGCTTTGCCACTTCCACCAAGTGTGTGAAGTACCTTTCACAAATTTCTTGCAATACGAACTCGTTTTCCATAAAGAATGTGTAATTCTTCTAATGCCAAGTTTAATTTGGGGATCCATTCAGCTTTCCTATCCCCGAAGTGGCAATAAGCAAGGGATTGTGGATCTGTCTTTGGTAATTCAATAGCATAACGCTCATAAAAACAATCCCGATATTCTTGACAAATGTCAGTCCATCCGATTGAAGCATATCCCGAATCTACCTCAACATATTCCACTTTCTCACCATTCCAAAAGGCCAATATTTGATGCAAAGTCGAGGGTACACACTAATTAGAGTGTATCCAATCTCTTCCAAGCAACAGATTATATGAACCATCATATTCTACTACAAAGAAAGTTATTTCAGCCAACTTGGATCCTATGGTTAAATCAAGAACTATTGCCCCCTTGACTTCGGTAACCTCCCCAAGAAAATCAGATAACTAAACATTAGATGGGATGATGTCATTATCATATTTCCCTAATTTCTTGAAATATTTGTAAGATATGAGGTTCAAAGTAGCTCTAGCATCTACAAAAATTTTACCGACAGACCTACCATTGACCCTTCCTAAAACAATCAAGGATCTTAAATGTTTTGCTCTTTTAGAAGGTACCTTATTAAACTTGATGGCTTCTTTGTCGGGAAACTGAAATTCTATCATGGCTGTCTCTTTTTCTGAAATATGTTCGATATCTTCCTCCACTATCAAATTAGTTCCATACTTCGCTGGAAGTCTAGCGTGGACCATGTTTATTTGTACTGGAGAACCATATTTCTTTGATATTTTGGAATAGCCAGTTCGGTAACTTCTGCCGTCCTTTTGTGACAATTTAGGATCCAAGTCTTTTTGTTCCGTCTTCCCTTATTGCTTTGGATTGAAAGCTACAGTAATCTGCCCAAAATTAATTGTTTGTGAACCCTGAGCAACTCCTTTCTCTTTTTTTCGTTTCGATCTGAGAGCTACTTCCCGAATCACCTGGTTCTGGTTTATTCTGACCTTTTTCATCGGGATTTCTTCTCCATACCCAATTACCTTTCCTGCTGATAGATGTGAAAGGCAAACTTTGCCTTGCCATACCTTTGACTTGGCCATTCTCAAAATTCCTTTGCCTATTTCTTATTCGCTGAAAACGCCTCTTAATAGTTCTATAAGATGCCTGTCCCGACGATTTAACTGTTGACCATCTTCCTTCGAGAGAATTATACGGCACCTTAACCGTTTTTCTTCTGTGGATTTCCTAAGATTTTAATGGTGGTAGATCATCAAATACATCTCCCCAACTGTTGACACCTAAATTTTAGCGACCATTAAGTCGTAATTTGTACAGAAAATTAGGGATTAAATTTTTAACCCCTAAACAAAAATATTTAGGTTGCATAACATATAGTTTAAATTCATTTTAGATTAATTGCATTTCGCATCGGACAGGCGGTGACGAACGAACTTAAATTTCATCGAATGGGACTCGGCTCGCTTGGAACGCAAGGGCCGGGAATTACAAGTCAAACGGGCTCGGTTGTTTTAATTTGAGCTTAATTCAGCCCATTATCCTTAATTAATTCAGCCTATTTAAATTAAATTAAAATCTAAGCCCAAACCTAAGCCCATTAGGACTAGAAAGCCCATCTAATTGACCTAGATTAGTGCTATATATACATCATTAGGTCAGGATTTTAGGGAGAGTCTCATAATTTTCAGAACACAATTTTTGAGAGCGCGAGAGACACACGTGAGCGAGAGAAAGAGTAAGAGAGAGAGAGTGCTACGAAGGTATTGTGGCACTTGAAGACAAGAAGAAAGCTGCAGGAGAAAAGATACGTGAGGAGGAGGAATCCAGCAACAAAAGAAGAATTTTTGTCTTTTCTCCACAGATTTCAGCACCAGATTTTGATTTTCGTGGCCCACTGCTGCAGCAAATTGTTCCTGCCATCAACCTTTCGCTGCTTTGGTGACACTGAGACCACCATCGATCAAGCGAAGCTCCGGCTACGCCAATTCAGTCCCGACGCTGCCGTTTATTATCCAATTTCTCTGCCGCACTGGAGTTTTGTTTTGCAGGTGACAGGCCAAAATTCCTGACAATCCGCGAGTGTTGTCGTTGTCACCGTCCACCACCGACATCCTCTGAAGTTCGCGCATCCCCGACGTACTTGTCCGACACACCACCACCACGAGCTGAGCCGATCCCCGCCGAATTACCGCCGCTATCACCGCCGGTCCGCCTCGTTGGCCACAACGCGTTCTGCGATCCGCAAGCCTCAATCCGAAACCGAGTTCGAATTTGGAAGATATCCTCGAATTAGGTAAGATCATTATCCGAATATTTTCTAAAATATTTAATTTCCTAAGTTTTCGGTGCTTGAATATTTCGTGGATATTCTTTGGTGGATAGCTATATATCTTAGGATAATATTTGCAATATCCGCAATATTCTAAAACACCTTAAATTAGGAATTTTTCCTAATTTGGCAACGTATCTAGACGACTATCCTACCTTATCCCTAAGGTACGATACGCGGCGATATGGAAAATCATTATCTTGTCCATCATCATTTGAATACGATAATAGATTTTATTTGCTTTCCAAATTTAAATAATCAACTTTCTGTCGATATCTATAATCCTATAGATATGACTATTAGTTTGATTTTTGTGCCTAATCCGAGTTTGAAACGAATTTTGCGGATCGCGTGGTTGTTTTAAATGTGGATGCTATCTCTGTTTAAATTGTTTTTTCCTTTTCAAATAAAAAAGAAAATTCAAAAAATATCAGTTAGTATTTGAATTTGAGTTTTGCATGTTTAGGAATCCTAAATATATCTAGACGATAGAGTAATTATTTAATTTAAATTAGGACTTGAGATAATCTATTTCCTAGTTTAAATTAAGTAATTTTCTAATCTTAATAGATTATTTAGGTTATTTTTTAATTCCGAATTTTCATGAAAACCCAAAAAAAAAAGAATGAATTGCTTTATGGTAGATTAGGATAGATTGCATTCTTAATTTAAGTAGTTTATTATTTCGAATTTTAACAAAAATCCCAAAAAAATAGGTCATGTTAGGATATGTTAAGTCATAATAGGTTGCATGTTAATTTAGGCATATTTTTATTCCGAATTTCATTAGAAAATACCAAAAATAAATCATTTGCCCGTCATTAGAATTAGGTCACGTCGTCGCATGACATATAGTTTGCATACTAGGTTGCATTACTTGCATGTCATTTTTGCACGTCATTGCATGCATATTAGCTTTCATTTAAATAAGCGAAAATCCAAAAATTGAGTGAATTCCTTGTTAATTAGAAATCATATTAGGTTGTTGATGTGATTTTCTAGCTAACAATGCAGATGCTTACGTTGCTTCGAGGTAAGTAATTCTTCCAACTTGCAATTTATTTAATGCTTTCTTGGGTGTTAAATTGGTGGTTTGCGTACCCGCATGAACACCTCACATGTTAGTGACTAAGTTAAAATGGATCCAGATTGCTTGCCAAAATATTTTTGAAAAGAAAAGGTACCGAAAGGGCGTTAGACTAGATCTAGCGTAATCAAGTCCCCGGGCTTAGAATCTCTGGTTCGTAGGAATAAAACATATCTCCCTATGTTTTATTTAGGTTTCTAATCGACCTACCACAAATTGATTAGTGGCGACTCCAAGCATGAAAACATTTGCATGTTAAAAACTTAAACCCAAAGTTGCGAATTGGTAGGGCTTGGGAGGGCTCGAGTTAGGTTTAGTCCTAATAATCCATTAGCCTGAGAGGAAGAAATTTTTAGGTCGCGACAGCTTGGCGACTCCGCTGGGGACTTGAGTTAAAACTCTTAGTGGACTTAGGCCAGTTTTTCTTTTCAAAAAATATATTTTTTGCTTGGCAGCGAGGATCCCAGGTACGTCCCTAACATTTTAGGTGTTAAATGTTTTTGCAGTATGGGAGGTATAAGGGGAGGCGTGATTGTTAACCCTTGTTTTGCAGGGAGGTGTTTGAATGAATGGTTTAGTTTATGCACGAAGCGCTGTATGATATAACCTGTTGTGCATGCCTTACATTTACACTACACCGCACACACTACCCGCTGCCGGACCTGGGCGGCACAGGTTTAGGATGGTACTGAGAAAACGGACACCCCGACCACACCCGCGTGGTATGGGTCGCCTTTCTTGGTCCCGAAAGTTCTTTCGTGGTGTCATTGAATACCTGCCACGGTTGCGCCCTTTGCAACCCGGGTCGGCTCTTTGACTAAGCCGGAGTCAGGGGAATCTCAGCCTAACCACCACCATGACTGGTTTAGCTCGGTAATCCTCATGTCTCCATTTTGCAAGCCAGAGTCTAGGTAGAAATCGAACCTCACGTTTCATGCGCATGTCTATGTGATTGCCATCATTCTACCGGGTGAAGTAAGATTTCTAAACCTTTATCTCGCAATTTATTTATCTTTCGTCTTTTTCTTTGGTCGGTCCATGACATTAGGTCGGTCGCAAGTCTTGGTCTATACACTATGGGAGGGGCAGACATCCGGATTCTTGATGCTCCTAAGGACGAACTCCGTGCCTGGTGGAATCTACTCAGTCCGACCAACCGCAAGCTAGTTGAGGGCCACATCGGGAGGCTCCTCCCCCTACTGGAGGTCAAAGTCCGTACCGGCCTCGTTCGAGCATTAGCGCACTTCTGGTGTCCCAAAACCTCTACCTTTATATTCGGTAAGCACGAGCTCACCCCGACGTTGGAAGAATATAGCGTGCTCATTGGAAAACCCTTGGAGTCGGATTTAGTCACACCACCTTTGGGAATTGATTCTACTTTAATGTTGGCTGAATTTTTGAATGTCGGAAAAGATGAATTGGGAAAAGTTTTAAAAGCAAATCGTGGCACATGTCCTTTTTCATTCCTGAGTCAGTGTTTTGAAAAAGCCACATCTTTTCAAAAAGGCAGAATCTTTTTGCTAGCGTTTTTCGGGTTCGTGATTTTTCCTTACTGTAAGAATGCATGTAATCCGTCAATCGCATGGTTGGTCCAACAGGTCTATCTTGAAAAGAATTTTATCAACATCATTTTAGCAGAGACTTTCATTTCCCTCACTAAGTTTAAGCAACATGTTGACAAAACGTTTCATGCCCCCCTTGAACTTTTGCAAATTTGGTTTTTATCTCATATAAAAGGGTGTGGCGATTTACTCACAATACCCGAGCTTAGTGATTCTAGCCATCCAGTTTTAAGGTACAAAGAAAAACAAGGGGATGCACCCGATTATCATTACTCCGAATGGGTCATTTTCATGAAAAATGCTAGACCCCAAGGTTTCCAATGGCATGCTAACTGGTTCAAAGTCGAGGAAGCTCGGCTTACATGTAATGGTATTGGGCCGGTTCCACTATTGGGTTTCACCGGAGCAATTGAATACTACCCCGCCAGAGTGTCTCGTCAGTATCAGATTCTCCAAGGGCTCCCTCCAGCGTTACAACCAGAACTCCTCCAAGTCGACTTCGCCGATGATGATAAAGACCACGAAGCGACCGTAGCCCAGCTCAACAAAATGTGGAAGAAGTGTCGTGTGTTAAAGATAGCTCGACCCGAAGGAGAACTAAAGGGAGAGCAGAAGTCCTATTTCGCGACGACCCAGTACATTCGTCGGCACAGAATCCCGCGGGATTTGCTCCCGAAGATACCCAAGGTGCCTCTCAAGTCCGCCAATCGCTCAGAGAACAATCGCCTCAAAAGGAAGGCCGAAGAAGCTGAAGAAAAGGCATCCAAGATAACTCGAGCTTATGAGCAATTGAAGAAGGAAGTCGCCTCCCATATGTCCATAGATCAAGCTAAATAAAAAGCTCGAAGTTCTTTTCTCATTTCAGTTTCAGTTTTTAAAATTTGTTTAGGAATTGAGTCATTTGTCTTTATATTCAGTTCAATTTCAAGTCATTAATTGTTGTAAAAATTTTCGCCACTTCAATAAAGAGGTCCTTTCAATTCAAATCGGTTAGACCAATGTCATGGATTGGCGTATCATTTTGCTTAACACTCATGTATGCCTGTTTCATTTCGAAATTAGGTAGCTACGGACCGATCACGATCGCCCATTCGTACACGGTCGAGAGCCAGAATGGCCGATCAAACCGACTTGCAAGAGCGTGTTGTTGGTATGGAAGACCAGATCAAGCAACTTGTCATCGCGATGCAACAAATGTCCGCTGAGATCAAAGCTCTCCGGTCGGATCCTGTTTCGGCATCCCTCGAAGCATCAGTCCCAAAGCAGAAGATCAGGAAAAGTGTCGATGTTGACGGAGATGACGATATTCCTGATTTAGAAGATGACCCCGTCCAGATCATTGTTAACAGGGACAAACCTGATGAACGGGTCAATAAACTTGAAGAAAGAGTGAAACAGCTGGAAGGTTCGCAGGATTCACCTTCGATCGATCTGTCCCTTTACTCACAGATCAAAATCCCAAAGAAGTTCAAAATGCCGGATTTCGACAAGTACAATGGCACCACATGTCCAAAAGCCCACCTACAGCTCTATCACGTACAAATGACTTCGTACGTTGATAACGAACTCCTGATGATCCATGCCTTTCAAGCAAGTTTGACGGGTCCTGCTTTGAGCTGGTATCTCATGAAGAAGATAAATGGCCTCAAAACTTGGAAAGAAGCCAGTGAAGCATTCTTGAAGCAGTACAGATTCATAACGGACATCATTCCTACCCGTGATGATCTCGAACGCGCTCAGATGAAAAGGACTGAATCCTTCAAAGACTATGCTATCAGATGGAGGAATTTAGCTGCTCAGGTTGTTCCAGAACCCATAGACAGTGAGTTAAAGAGGATGTTCATGAAAACTCTCCCGTTCGAATACTGTAATCGGATGGTTGCCATTCCGACTGACAACTTCAACCAACTCATCCTCATGGGCGAACAAATTGAAATAGGGCTGAAAGATGGATGGTTTGTCGAGCCGTCCTCTTCGACCAGAAGATTTGGTGCGAGAAAAGAGAAAGAACCGGCAGCTGAAGTGAATGTGGCTTATAACCAGCCGAGCCGGCGGAATGCTAACTCCGCCCCAGCAATCCAAGTAGTAGAAGCTCAGCAACAAAACTCGAGTCGTCAACCTTTTCAGAGGAGGAACAACAAGAGGCAATTCACTCCCCTCCCCGGGTCGTTGTCTCAAGTGTTGACGGTGCTCCAGAAGAAAGGTTTGCTCACTACTGAGCCAAAGCGGCCCAATCCTGAGCGGTTCTATAACTTCGACCCGTCAAAGAAATGTGATTATCACATGGGTGAGCCGGGACACTCAACCGATGATTGCTATGCCCTCAGGCACCAAGTCCAAAACCTCCTAGACACGAAGGCGTTCTCATTTCAACCTGCTAAGCCGAATGTTTAGAGCAACCCACTCCCTGATCACGCAGGCAATGTGAATGCCATATTTAGCTTCAATGCTGGTCGAATCAAGAATGTTAAGGTGTGTACTACCGACGTCTACGGTGAGTTAGTGAAAGCCGGTTGTTATCCAAATAATGAAGACCTGCCCCTGGCTCTCATGAGAGAAAGAGTCTCAAGAATGGTAAAAGCTGGGATGATTGTTTATGCTGACCACACTGGCATCGTCTCCACTATCTCCGAAGTGGTTATTAATTGGGAGGAGGAGTTTGCTACATTGAACATCAGGAGCGATAAGGGCGACCCTCTGCCTGAAGACATGCCTCCGCTTGAAGACGCGTCCGATAATGAGGAGATCACTGTAAGCACGCCTACAACTGATGAAGGGATAGTGATCGAGATACCTCAACCGTATGAGTACAGTGACAATAAGGCGGTTCCCTGGTCCTACAGTCTCGATGTCGACTTAGTTACCAGATCTGGGCGTTCCTACGGCCAAGCTAATGCCCAACCTGCAAAACCCGTTACTGATGAAGAAGCCAAGGAATTTCTAGCCGTGATTAAGGCTAGCGAGTACAACATAGTTGAACAATTGCGCAAGCTGCCCGCGCAAATCTCCCTGCTTGAGCTGCTCCAGACATCTGTCATGCATCAGAAGGCCTTAATGAAGGTGTTAAGTGAAGTCCACGTGCCAGAAACGATTGATCATGACAAATTAGAGGAATTTGTGGGCTCTATACTCCTCAAGGACCTCATAGCCTTTTCAGATGAAGAGTTCCCTCTAGAAGGGAGGGGGCATACCAGAGCACTCTATATTTCCGTCAAATACAAGGCCTCACATATTGCCCGGGTACTCATTGACAACGGATCAGCCCTGAATATCCGTCCTTTGGCGACTTTACACCGCCTTAAGATAGATCCTTCTAGGATAAGTTCTGCAAGAACCTCCGTACGAGCCTTTGACGGAACGAAGAAAGAAGTGATGGGAGAAATACACCTTGACATACAGATAGGACCAACGATTTTCAATGTCCTATTTCAAGTTATGAACATTCCCACTGCATTCAATTTTCTGTTGGGTCGTCCATGGATTCATACTGCCGGAGCTGTGCCATCCAGTCTACATCAGATGGTGAAGTTCGTCGTGGAGAGAAAGTTAGTCACGGTCCACGATGAAGAAGAGCACCCAATCTACCACGCAACGGCTATCCCCTATGTTGAGCCGGATTGCAGAATAGAATCGAGCTATCAGTCGCTCGAGCTCGTATCAACCATACATGCGTCAAGAGGATCATCACCGCCTATTCCTGAGGTGTCAAATGCTGCGGTCATGGTTGGCAGAGTAATGGCGTCCCATGGCTTTACTCCAGGTGAAGGCCTTGGTAGGAATGGACAAGGTATTCGCCAACTGGTCGAAGTCTTTCAGAGGCCCCGCATTACTGGGTTGGGATACCTGGGGTCGAGTGAGCCGAACAATGTGGCACGTGGACGTGGACGTGTTCGAAGAAATGGTCAAAATAGATTGCGATCCGAAGAAGAGCCAAATGGTGAAGAACGTGGGCGTGGTAGGTTGCTTCCACACATCCGTACCACATTCCCGGGCCCTGCGAGAATGATGCATGAAGAGAAGGAAGTGATCGATACTCTGGGGCAACCAAGTGGCAAGTTCGATTATTATGTTAAATACTCGGCGCCCCCCAGCTTCTATGTTGACCCCTTTGACATTGTCCCGGATGGATGGGGAGGTATGGATGATTCAACACCTCTAGTGACAGAAGATTCTGATGATGCAATGGAGGGAATCACTGCCCTGTTCGATAATTTCTTAATTGGAGCCATCGAGGAAGGACCGTTGAAGGGAATGGGCATTGGCCCACAAGAGTAACACATTTACCTTTTTCGCACACTCCCCTACGCGGGAATTTTTACTGCTTTTTAGGACTTGCCCCGTCTCGGGAGCTACTTTTTAGTACTTTGCATTTCTAGGATTTGATTGTTGCAATTTCCATTCCAATAAATGTAATTCATTTGGTGATAATCAATAAAATTACAAGTTATTTTCGTTTTGAGGGCATGTTGAGGTACATCAAACCAGCCCGGTGATGATATCCAACCGATAAAATAAAATATAGTCCAAGGAGAATTCTGAGGCCTGGGCTTCTTCATGCTTCCTCGTGTTAAAACCTTTTTTGAAAAGAATTTCAAAATAAATAAAAAATCAAAAAAAATCAAAATACACTGTTTAGCCCTGTTTGTCCTACTGAACCCCCTACTTTATGTTTCAGGGGTAATTTTGCGACACGTAAGGGTATGGGAACGGTCCAATCTGATGAATTATGTGCTACCGAACCTGATCTCGATGACGCCAATGAACTCGAAGATTCCTCGGACCTCCAGCGTGATCTAGAGCATCATGAAAGACCTAAAGTCCTAACAGTAGACCAAACTATCACTGTCAACTTGAGTGATTCTGGAGAACCCAAAGAGGTGAAGATAGGGGCAACCCTTCCTGAAGGTGAAGCTAAACGCCTGGTCCAACTGCTGAAGGATTACCAGGATATCTTTGCCTGGTCGTATGTCGATATGCCGGGTCTAGATTCTTCTATCGTGGAACATAGTCTACCCACTAATCCAGACGTGCCGCCCAAGAAACAGAAGCTGCGAAGGACCAAGCCTGAACTTTCCAAGAAAATAGAGGAGGAGGTCATGAAGCTTTTGAAAGTGGGATTCATCGAAGTCACCCAATACCCCAGCTGGGTGGCTAATATTGTGCCAGTCATGAAGAAGGATGGTCGAGTTCGGGTTTGCATCGACTATCGTGATCTAAACAAGGCCAGTCCTAAAGACGATTTCCCATTGCCACATATAGACGTTTTGGTGGATAGTACAGCAGGGTTCGAGCTGTTTTCCTTCATGGATGGTTTCTCAGGTTATAATCAGATAAAAATGAAGGACGATGATAAGGAGAAAACGGCGTTCATCACTCCTTGGGGGACATTCCACTATAAGGTCATGCCTTTCGGCCTCAAAAATGCCGGGGCAACATATCAACGGGCAATGGTGACGCTCTTCCATGATATGATGCATAAGGAGATTGAAGTTTATGTCGATGACATGATCGCCAAGTCTAGACCTGGGAAGAGTCACGTTGATACTTTGAAGAAATTATTTGAGAGGCTCCGTGAGTTTAAGCTCCGTCTCAACCCGGCCAAGTGCGTATTCGGAGCAACCTCGGGTAAATTACTTGGGTTCATAGTAAGCAGTAAAGGCATTGAAATTGATCCCTCCAAAGTGAAGGCTATATGTGAGTTACAACCCCCGTCGACCGTGAAAGAAGTGCGAAGTCTCCTGGGTAGATTGAACTACATAGCCCGTTTTATTTCTCAACTCTCAGCAACTGCTAAGCCATTCTTCAAACTTCTAAGGAAGAATGCTCAAGTGAAATGGAATGAGGATTGTCGGGAAGCATTTAACGAACTAAAGCAATACCTGATGAAACCACCAGTGCTAGTCCCACCAATGCCGGGCCAGCCTTTGATCCTTTACCTCACGATTCATAGTGAATCTTTAGGTGCGATGCTAGCCCAGGAAAGTACTGAAGATGGGAAAGAGCGAGCCATTTATTACCTAAGCAAGAAGTTCACCGTCTCGGAGTTGAATTATTCTGAAGCCGAGAAGACTTGCGCTGCGCTAGTATGGGTGCTCCATAGGCTGCGACAATATACACTGCATCACCAGACTTTACTTGTGACTGAGAACGATCCCATTAAGTATTTACTTGATCAGCCAGCTTTGGTAGGAAAGTTAGCCAAGTGGCAGATTTTAATTTCAGAGTTTGATATCCAGATGAAGCCACAAAAGTCAGTTAAAGGTCGAGTAATTGCTGATGTGTTAGCTGAAAATCCTGGAGTCCCTGATGATGATAGATATTTTCCAGAAGATCGTATTTTGGTAATAAAGGAAGACACGTGGACCATGTTTTTCGATGGAACTGTAAACTTGGCCGGTTCCGGCACTGGGGCAGTTTTAATATCCCCAGATGGGCAACATTATCCAGTAGCAGCAAAGTTGGTGTTCCCCTGTACCAACAACATAGCCGAGTACGAAGCTTGCATCCTCGGACTCCAAGCCGCAGTGGAAATGAGGATAACCAAGTTAAAAGTGTTTGGTGATTCTGCTTTGATTATTCTCCAAACTGTGGGAGAGTGGAAGACAAGAGACACCAAGCTAGTGCCGTACCATGAATACCTCGAAGAAATCATAAAGGAATTCGAAGATGTCTCTTTTGAGTACTTATCGAGGTCTCATAATCAGTTTGCTGATGCGCTAGCTACGCTATCATCCATGTTGCAAGTGATTGATGGGTTAGAGGTAGAACCCCTGAAGATTGAAGTCCTGACAAAGCCAGCCTACTGTATGGTTGTGATCGGGGAGCCTGACGAAAAGCCATGGTATTACGATATCATGAGTTACATTCAGAGGCAAGAATTTCCTGAGGGAAGCACCCCGGCTGACAGGAAGTACATAATGAAAATGGCTTCAAAATTCTTTGTTAGTGGTGAAAAGCTGTACAAAAGATCATATGATTCGGTCCTATTAAGGTGTGTGGATGCAGCTAAAGCTACCAGAATCATGCAAGAAGTACACGAAGGGATATGTGGTCCACACATGAATGGCCACATGTTAGCTAAGAAGATTATGAGGTTGGGTTATTATTGGCTCAGTCTTGAGAGTGACTGCATCCAACATGTTCGAAGATGTCATCGCTGTCAGGTTCATGGGGATAAAATAAATGTTCCCCCGACGGAATTACATCAGCAGTCTGAGCCATGGCCCTTTTCAATGTGGGGCATCGATGTGATTGGCCCGATTAATCCCAAGGCATCAAATGGACATCGATTTATCTTGGTCGCGATTGACTATTTCTCTAAGTGGATTGAAGCGTCATCTTATGCAAACGTCACCGCAAAGAATGTTGTAAAATTCATCAGGCGGGACATAGTCGCTCGCTATGGTGTCCCTGAGGCTATTGTCACTGACAATGGGACAAATTTGAACAACAAGTTCATTGATCAGTTGTTCAACGAGTTCAAAATCCGGCACCTGAATTCATCTCCCTATCGTCCACAGATGAATGGAGCAGTTGAAGCCGCCAACAAGAACATCAAGAAGATCTTGGCCAAAACGGCTGAAAACTATCGTGACTGGCATGAAAGGTTGCCATTTGCGCTAATGGCGTATCGAACTTCGATCCGAACCTCTGTCGGAGCAACCCCTTTTTCATTAGTATATGGCATGGAAGCAGTCCTACCCGTCGAAGTAGAGATCCCTTCCTTACGAGTATTGTCTCAAGTGGGGTTGTCCGAGGCAGAATGGATGCGACTAAGGTATGAGCAATTAAACCTAATTGATGAGAAGCGATTGAGAGCCATTTGCCATGGTCAAACCTATCAGTAGAGGGTAGCTAGATCTTTCAATCAAAAGGTGCGTCCAAGACACTTCGAGGTAAATGATCTGGTCCTAAGGAAGGTACTGCCAGTCTTTCCTGTTCCTGGAGGGAAATTTGCCCCAAACTACATTGGTCCGTATGTGGTTAAAAAGGTGCTTCCCGGAGGTGCCCTGATTCTCGCAGAAATGGATGGTCGTGAGTTCTCCACTCCTGTTAATTCTGATGCTGTGAAGATCTATTATTCCTGATAAGATCTAACATTTTTGCGGCAAAAGTTTTTAAATGTTCGGTTTTATATTCTGAATTGCAAACATCTCATTTATGAATAAATGGTTTCAATCAATTGAAAGATGGAATGTGTGCCTTGGCTTTAAATTATGTTTGATCATTTTGTCAGTCTGCATTATCGATTTCAAAAGGGGAATCTATTTAGACGATATGATAACTCACGTGGAATGAATTGAATGTGTTGAATGAGGTACATCGGGATGATGAAAGGCAAGCCATATCCTATACACAGTCCCGTGCACTAATCTCCAGTGAGTTGAGTAGAAAATTCCATGTCTGCAAGGCGAAGGGTTATCTCGCAAAAGGTACGGCAACCGAAATGACGAGAGGCGGTTCATTTCTCTATCCCAAATACTACAGGTTATCCATTGTTTCGCCACTTTGAGCCTAAACACTTGGAGAAATTCATTCAAATTACCCCTGTCAAGAACCACCCCACATCGGGGCAAACTGGAGGTAAGTCAACATCATAAGGTGAAAAATGAGTAGAAATTTTCATGCTCTCACTTGCATCAATCTTCGAGTGTTGCTTTTTCAGATGAATTCACGTGAAGTTCAAGTGCCTTAGGATGACGAAGAGCATTTCTTTCTCTATCCTATACACACTTTATCCTTTGTTAAGCCCAATTGAGCCTGCAAATTCATTTCTTAAACCCAGTTGGTGATCATCCCCCATACTGGGGCAAGGCAAAAGTCATCATTGTTCAAGCAGCATATCCGGAGCGCCGATGAAAGACGAAGACCCTGAAAGTCCAAATGTTAGTCATTCGGTCAAAACAAGCCAAAGTGTGACTGGCCAATACATGCATTGTAGACAGTGTGTGTCAAAAAAAAAATTTAGAGGGCATGAAAAAGCAGTGTGCCTGGTAAAAGCAAGGCCGATGCCCGTGAAAGAAAAGAAAAAAGAAGAAGAAAATGAAAAAAAAAGTGACGACTTTGGATTAGAAAATGTTGAGATGTGTCGAAGTCACGAAAATATCCTGAGTCTTAAGGAGTCAAGTGATGAACTCTCGAAACCAATGGAGCATTTACTGAGAAGACAATCTCGGACGGAGAAGAAGACCGGTGACAATGCCGAGATGATCACCAACTTATTCACCCCAGTTATATACATTTTGAGCCTTATGATCCATTCATTTCTTAACCCATGAGCCTAGCCTATGTTACGTCCTTTACAAAGTCTCTTCAGATTAAGGCACTTGAACTAATGTAGGATTCGGATGGTTATGAGCTTAGCTCGAAGAAGTGCGAGCAAGTCCATTTCTATCTCATTTTGCAGGTTCTTGACTTGTAAACCCGGAGACAATTGCAGAGTATTTTCTTTCAGTAGCCTCGACTCGAAGAGTCTCTCTTGCTAAGCCATTGACCAAGCCCATGTTACGGTCCTAACAAAGACCTCTCAGATTGGTAAAGTCGTACCGTTTGCGAGAATACTCGGACCCTTGTCGACATGATGATGGTGAGATAGAGTGATGTTCATAAATTAGCCACTTCTCGACGAGAATGAGAGAAAGCCCTTTTGGACCGGAAGTCCCTCATTCGACATTTTCAAGATATCCGTTTGTGAGTTCGGATTGTCTTGTCATGATTTTTTCCCAGCGAAGTTTGTAATGCTGATTTGACAAAACCATCGTGCATGAAAATCAGTTGAAATCATGGTGCATGTGTATATGTATTCTTGACAGTGTGCGAATGCGTATTACATGTTACCTAAAATCGTGTTTAACAGGAGGCACACCTTCAGAGTTGGAGATGTCACCAGGTAAGTATATCTTCATCCCTAGGATGTCTATGACTATCTAGGTATCCCTAACCTATTCAAGCAATTGTCAGGTCCCACATTTGATCATTTTTTGCAATCTCTAGATGCCTTTGATTGTGTTCAGGTGTCTATTGATCAAACCTTTTCAGGTACTTCTGATGATATCCAGGTACTTTGTCAAGGAACTCTTGAACACTTGGGCTAGCCCCTTTGTTCATCAAATCGCAGATTTTCATACAATCTCGAGAAGATTCCCCCGTTACATGACTATGAGCAGGTATAGGCATGGCGGCCAAATCTTTACATATGAGCAGGTATATGTAAAGGTTGGAATATTCTTCCCAAATATCAGGTATTCCCCCGCTACTCACCTATGAGCAGGTATAGATGAAGCGGCCAAATCTTTACATATGAGCAGGTATATGTAAAGGTCGGAATATTCTTCCCAAATCTCAGGTATTCCCCCGCTACTCACCTATGAGCAGGTATAGGTGAAGCGGCCAAATCTTTGCATATGAGCAGGTATATGTAAAGATCGGAATATTCTCTCATTATCTCAGATATTCCCCCGCTACTTGCCTATGAGCAGATATAGGTGGAGCGGCCAAATCTTTGCATATGAGCAGGTATATGTAAAGGTCGGAATATTCTCTCAGCCCCAGGTGTTCCCCCGCAGTTCACTTATGAGCAGGTATAAGTGAGGCGGCCAAACCTTTACATATGAGCAGGTATATGTAAAGGTCGGAATATCCTCTTGATTCCAAAAGTTTCCCCCGCAATTCACTTATGAGCAGGTATAAGTGAAGCGGCCAAATCTTTACAAACACCTATGGAGATGTATAGGTAGTTCGTAAAGATCGGAACTGTTCTCACGAATCCAGATGATGATTGGATACGTCGAGCTTTCTTCGTGTATCTTGACTTAATTGCAGATCACCGAAGTTCATCAACGTATATCAGGCAATACCGATGGGGACTGAGCCCATACATTTGCCAAACAACATGCAAAATTAGAGTTGTGCCTCGAATTGCATTATCTCGTTCCTATCAGGTAAGTAATTCCAGGTACATTTCCTACTCATGTCAGCATGCATCATTTCTTAATGCATTGTAAAATGGGATTCATAGTCCCGACAAAAACAACATTCATTGCATTTGCATAAGTGAAATTTAGGTATCATTTAGTCTTTGAATGCAACCTCTGCGAGCTCACCTTCAAAGAGGGGCAGCTGTTGACACCTAAATTTTAGCGACCATTAAGTCGTAATTTGTACAGAAAATTAGGGATTAAATTTTTAACCCCTAAACAAAAATATTTAGGTTGCATAACATATAGTTTAAATTCATTTTAGATTAATTGCATTTCGCATCGGACAGGCGGTGACGAACGAACTTAAATTTCATCGAATGGGACTCGGCTCGCTTGGAACGCAAGGGCCGGGAATTACAAGTCAAACGGGCTCGGTTGTTTTAATTTGAGCTTAATTCAGCCCATTATCCTTAATTAATTCAGCCTATTTAAATTAAATTAAAATCTAAGCCCAAACCTAAGCCCATTAGGACTAGAAAGCCCATCTAATTGACCTAGATTAGTGCTATATATACATCATTAGGTCAGGATTTTAGGGAGAGTCTCATAATTTTCAGAACACAATTTTTGAGAGCGCGAGAGACACACGTGAGCGAGAGAAAGAGTAAGAGAGAGAGAGTGCTACGAAGGTATTGTGGCACTTGAAGACAAGAAGAAAGCTGCAGGAGAAAAGATACGTGAGGAGGAGGAATCCAGCAACAAAAGAAGAATTTTTGTCTTTTCTCCACAGATTTCAGCACCAGATTTTGATTTTCGTGGCCCACTGCTGCAGCAAATTGTTCCTGCCATCAACCTTTCGCTGCTTTGGTGACACTGAGACCACCATCGATCAAGCGAAGCTCCGGCTACGCCAATTCAGTCCCGACGCTGCCGTTTATTATCCAATTTCTCTGCCGCACTGGAGTTTTGTTTTGCAGGTGACAGGCCAAAATTCCTGACAATCCGCGAGTGTTGTCGTTGTCACCGTCCACCACCGACATCCTCTGAAGTTCGCGCATCCCCGACGTACTTGTCCGACACACCACCACCACGAGCTGAGCCGATCCCCGCCGAATTACCGCCGCTATCACCGCCGGTCCGCCTCGTTGGCCACAACGCGTTCTGCGATCCGCAAGCCTCAATCCGAAACCGAGTTCGAATTTGGAAGATATCCTCGAATTAGGTAAGATCATTATCCGAATATTTTCTAAAATATTTAATTTCCTAAGTTTTCGGTGCTTGAATATTTCGTGGATATTCTTTGGTGGATAGCTATATATCTTAGGATAATATTTGCAATATCCGCAATATTCTAAAACACCTTAAATTAGGAATTTTTCCTAATTTGGCAACGTATCTAGACGACTATCCTACCTTATCCCTAAGGTACGATACGCGGCGATATGGAAAATCATTATCTTGTCCATCATCATTTGAATACGATAATAGATTTTATTTGCTTTCCAAATTTAAATAATCAACTTTCTGTCGATATCTATAATCCTATAGATATGACTATTAGTTTGATTTTTGTGCCTAATCCGAGTTTGAAACGAATTTTGCGGATCGCGTGGTTGTTTTAAATGTGGATGCTATCTCTGTTTAAATTGTTTTTTCCTTTTCAAATAAAAAAGAAAATTCAAAAAAATATCAGTTAGTATTTGAATTTGAGTTTTGCATGTTTAGGAATCCTAAATATATCTAGACGATAGAGTAATTATTTAATTTAAATTAGGACTTGAGATAATCTATTTCCTAGTTTAAATTAAGTAATTTTCTAATCTTAATAGATTATTTAGGTTATTTTTTAATTCCGAATTTTCATGAAAACCCAAAAAAAAAAGAATGAATTGCTTTATGGTAGATTAGGATAGATTGCATTCTTAATTTAAGTAGTTTATTATTTCGAATTTTAACAAAAATCCCAAAAAAATAGGTCATGTTAGGATATGTTAAGTCATAATAGGTTGCATGTTAATTTAGGCATATTTTTATTCCGAATTTCATTAGAAAATACCAAAAATAAATCATTTGCCCGTCATTAGAATTAGGTCACGTCGTCGCATGACATATAGTTTGCATACTAGGTTGCATTACTTGCATGTCATTTTTGCACGTCATTGCATGCATATTAGCTTTCATTTAAATAAGCGAAAATCCAAAAATTGAGTGAATTCCTTGTTAATTAGAAATCATATTAGGTTGTTGATGTGATTTTCTAGCTAACAATGCAGATGCTTACGTTGCTTCGAGGTAAGTAATTCTTCCAACTTGCAATTTATTTAATGCTTTCTTGGGTGTTAAATTGGTGGTTTGCGTACCCGCATGAACATCTCGCATGTTAGTGACTAAGTTAAAATGGATCCAGATTGCTTGCCAAAATATTTTTGAAAAGAAAAGGTACCGAAAGGGCGTTAGACTAGATCTAGCGTAATCAAGTCCCCGGGCTTAGAATCTCTAGTTCGTAGGAATAAAACATATCTCCCTATGTTTTATTTAGGTTTCTAATCGACCTACCACAAATTGATTAGTGGCGACTCCAAGCATGAAAACATTTGCATGTTAAAAACTTAAACCCAAAGTTGCGAATTGGTAGGGCTTGGGAGGGCTCGAGTTAGGTTTAGTCCTAATAATCCATTAGCCTGAGAGGAAGAAATTTTTAGGTCGCGACACCAACCGGTTGGCCCAACTAGCAATGATGGAGACGGATAATCATCCGTGTTTCCATAATAGGCCACATAGTCAAACTTCTCACTAGGTTCTCCAAGCAATCCGACTTTGGGATCACCTTCCTTATATCATTGCCTTTGGCCGATCACCGGACCGACCAGAGGAAAGAAGTGAGAAAGAAAAAAAATAATAAAAAGAATAAAAAATTTGAAAAAAAATATTTAAAATTATCATGTCAGTGTTGGCCGAACGGTTGATGCCAGCCAGTGGCTATGTCAGCGTCGGCCGGCCAAAATTACCTTGATGGACTTAATTGATAAAAAGTAAAAATATTTAGGATTGAATTGGAAAATTTAAAAGATTTAGGACTGAATTAATAAAAATGCAATAAATTTAAGACTTTTTGGATAATTTTTCCCTACCTAGAGAACAATGAACGGGGATTACCGAATCATGAATCGCTACTTTGTTTGGTTATGCCTAAAAAGTGGGAACAAGGATGTCCTAATGCTATCATTACATCATGCGTAGCAATCATTTGATTTTCTTAAATGATATTTTTTTCCGATTTTTCATTCAAGCACTTTGACTTAGTATTTTTTTTATCCGTTTCGTTAGTGAAATTAAATTTCATTCAAACAATTAAAGCATCAGAGTTTGGAAAAGAAAAGCAAAAAACAAAATTAAGAAAGAACCCTCAAATATTAAGTACTTTTAACCACAATCCGAGAAGTTTTCCAGTGAAATGCTTATGCGATGGCCACTTGGCAATGATAAGACTAATTGAAAAGCGTTTACAACCATAAAAAAGACACTATATCGATCGATTAATGTAACTAGACTGCACTTGGGCCAGGAAGAATAAGAGATTTACAATAACCTATTGTTAATAAGGCCATTAAACTGAATATAATTAACTATTCTTTAGTAATAATATCTTTTGCAGATATCGACCCTCCCGAAACACAAATTCCAAGTGCAATATACAAAAGAAATAGAAAAAGTGAAAAAAAAAGATGAACAAACGCATACGGTACGATTCTTGTGAATATCCTTCTATGTGGGTGTGAAACGCAAGGAATATAGCCCTGAAAAGTGAAAGCTTGTTTGGGCGTGTTAGAGTAATTAGATGTTAAACCATGCAATCATTTAATAGTTTAAGTTTTTAGAATAGTTAGCAGTGATCACTAAAATCTCACATGACATTAACGGGAGGTTCTGAGTTCTCTCTAATTAAATATGTTCTTGCTTAGTACTAGGCAAAAAAACCATACTAAGGGTGAGAGGAAGCGTTAGAATAATTAAATATTAAACAACGCATTCATTTAAGAGCTTAAGCTTTTAGAACAGCTGACAGTAATTTCATCAAAATCATAGTTCCATTAAGTTGGAGAGACCTGATGTGAATTTCAATGAACAGCTTCAGTTGTATTTTGTTAGCTTTGGAACGTTACTGATAAAGGGGACACAAGTTGGCTGGGTCATTAAGTTAATATGCCCTGTAGTTTCTGTTTGTGCGACTGTTGAGTCATTTGTTGCGGGGTATATCAGTGGGGAATTGCTCCTATAATTCTAGTTATTATATGAATTTGCATTCTCATCTCGAAAAAGGGACCGAGAAAATTATGGTGGTGAGTGTACTTTTTAATCAGAGTGAGAGCCTTGATTCATGGCTTTTCAATATTCTTTTGGCCACTTGATAAGTTTTCTGTGACGATCAGACTTCTCTTTGTTTCATTTACTGCTTTTTCTGGGTATTCCTCCGCCGAATCCCCATATTGTTTGCTGCTGTGAAGCAGATCAACTAACGAAATTGAGTTAGCCTACAATATGAGTTATATCAAACAACAGTTGACTATTTGACTACATTTATTCTTGGAAAGTTTAAGGGCACGTTTGGTAACATTCCTATTTTTTTATTTTTCTATTTTTTTGTTATCTGGAGCATAAAAAGATTAGAAGTCTGTTTGGTACCTCATTTAATTTTGTAATTGCTTATTCTTCTTTGGCCTTCTGCTCCTCCTATTCCTCACCCATTGTCCATTTTAAACTTTTAAAAGGATAGTTCTAAATGCAGTAAAAGTATTTAGGACTGTCTCATTTAAATGTCCATCAATTAGAATCCTATACCTTTGAATCTAGCTTGAGGTCTTTTGTCCTCTTTTATGGCTTTTCATAAATGTCTTTATGCATCGCTCTTCCACAATGACGGTCAATCCTTGTTGAACGAAGATGATTATGTTAATGCTACCTTATTCACATGGTTAACAGTAAGCACGTCACATGAGCTGTGTGTTTTCTATTGAGTTGTCTTCTGCTGCTCCGATTTAGGCCAGCGATCCTCCTCTCATTTTATACCGGCCAGTTTCATGCTCTATTTTTTCTGCATAAGTGGTGCAACTGTTTCTTGACTTTCTTACCTGAAAGCTGCTGCTTTTGCAATGTCTTGCTGATCTGGGAAACAATTTTCTTTTCCACTTCTTTAGATCTGAAACAAACGGGAGATGGACTACGGCTCTGAAGAAGATTCAGATATTAGTGATTCTGAGATGTTGGACCACCTAGACAGACCTTGTAATGAGTTGAGGTCCGGCAAATTCAAAGTAAAGGGCCCACATGGAAGCTTAAGATGCCCTTTCTGTACGGGCAAGAAAAGAACTATGCCAAACATGCTGCAGAGGTGGGCACAGGTTCTGCGTATAGAAGTGGCAAACGAAAGGCAAACCACTTGTCTTGGCGAAGTACCTGGAGACAGAACTAGCCAGCCAGGCAGACCAAGCTCCTCAACCGGTTGTTCGACAACCCGCTGCAGAAACGCCTCAGCAAGATGCGTTGTTGTCTGTCCTTGGACTGTAGTCATGGCCAACATTCTCGTTGACAAAAGCAGCGATAAAGATAAAGAACTCGTAGATAGTGCAGGTTGGCTGGCCAAGTTTGCCAAGTACAAACCTCTGGAAGTCCACATGTTTTGGAACGCAGATGGTCGGTCAGCAAAAGCTGTAGTGAGGTTTAATCATGATTGGCATGGATTTATTAATGTGACAGGATCTGAGAAAGAATTTGAAACTGAGAATCACGGAAAAAAGGGCTGGAATGGGCACAGAACGGAGCCCGGATGTAGTACATATGGCTGGTGTGCGCGTCAGGTGACTATGATGCGGATGGGCCAGTGGAAGATTACCTTCGCCAGACGGGGAAGCTGCGGACAATCTCTGACAATGTTCACGAAGCAGCTCAAAGTAGGACATAGAATTGTCGCGCACCTAGCTAACAAGATTCATTTGACAAATGAAACTTTGGAGGAATTATACAGTCCAAGAATAATGAGAAGATTTTGTCACTGAGTAGGATGCTCGAAGAAAAAGACAAGCTTCACTCTGCTTTTGTAGAATCTCGAGCATCTCTCTCTTTCTCTCGCATGCAATGCGAACGTAATGTTACACTACTTGTACCTTTGTCGTTTTTCTCCTATTTACATTACTTGCTTTAGAGGCTTGACATCTTAATATCTTAATTGGTCTATTCATGCCTCATGGTGACTTCTAAATTTCGACGAATGATAATTTTACGAGGTATGGATTGCTTTCTGGATCCTGCCTCATGTGGAGTTGGACTTTCTGTAGGAAAGTTGCGATTCTTGTAATAAGGTGTTGCACTCAAAGATGGCTATACAAAATCTTTACATGAACTCTCCCGTCCTTCTCTTGGGTAGATAGTATATTTACGTGGGAACAATGCCTGGTCTATCTATATACCTGCATTCACAACCAATTAAAATGCTATACCAGTCCCTTTACCAACCAAACTTACCTGTTATCCTTGCATTATCCGACAAACGAATAGTTTATTACGTTGTGATTCATGATTTCGGCAATAACACTTGCTTTCTTAGTTTAAATTAGTTGGACAGCAGACATCGGATACGAACAATTTGTTTCCTCTGCTATTAATTTAATGAGCCTTCACACTAAGAATAATCAGTACTCGGGTAAACCATTTTTCTACTAAATGGGGTACTCTAACGGACCTGAAGGTTGAAACTTGCCTTCTCATGTAAGATACTTTTTTCTTGGCTGATGATGGATTATTAAAGTCGAGAGCAAACCATATTTACTTCGGAAAGTAAGGCTCTTCGAAATCGCTACTGATGTGGACGTCATAGCGGTTGCATCACGAGATCATTATCTGTTTTAGATTTAATCATGCTAGCGTTGGCTTGTTCCTGCGCTATCCCCATTTACTTTTGGCTAGCATGTGGGGCTTCCCATTGAATAGTGAGTTTGATGGTGTCATTGAAACACTTTACTTGACTACAGGTCCACCCCTATGCAGGAAGCCACCATCATTACCTCTTCGACTCAAGGGTTCATCATGCACTTACGCAGTTCTTCGCACTAATTGGCAAACAACAAACTGGGACGACCTTAGCAAAGAAAGGTACAGCTGGTGGATGGGGTCAATTATTTACCAACAATCATCCCTCATTTATGGGAAATCATATGGCTTGGTAACTTAAGTTGCATGTTATTGTGTCCTCACTCTAACCTAGGATCCTAATGTTGTAGTACGGATATGATTAGGTGACATAGTGAAAAGAATTGCCATTGTTGCAGTCAGTTTAGATCCAAATAGAGAAGAGCAACTACAAGTCAAGGGAATTTTTCTTCCAGCAGCAATCACATCCTCTAAGAATCAATATCTGATCAACCGAAAAGACCATCGAGGATGATAGTTTTAGTGCCCATTTCTTTTCACCTTTCACATTTCCTTAAAAGTTAACGCTTTGACATTTGGATGGATAAGTAAGAACTGTCAATTGCTGGTTCCAAATCCTCTCTTGTGGTTCACTATTCACTGTTTGACGGGAAAAGGACTTAGACAACAAAAAGGAGGAAAGGAACAGTATAAATGTTATAACTTTCGTAAGGCATTCGCTTGAGTATTATAAACTTTTTTTCGATCACTTGAGTATTTTTTTTCTATCACTTGAGTGTCATATATTCAATCGATCACTAAGTGCTACAACTTTTAAAGAACATTCATTACAAGTGCCATGCCATACGACACTTGAGTGAGCATTTTTAGAAAGTTTTGGTACTTAAGTGATGATTGAAAGTTATGACATCCAAGTGAATATTCTTTTTTAAAGTTTTGGCACTTAAGTAATCGAAAAAAATTATGGCACTAAAGTAAGCGCTGTACAAAAGTTATGGTAATGCAGTCTCCTTATCCCCAAGAAAAGGGCAACTTGTGTCGGCATAAGATCTAGAAACTCTCACTAAAGAAGCATGATCAAAAAGCATAGATGGGTCTGGACCAACCTAGCCTTTTGTGTTCTGCATGTAATGGATGTGAAACTAGCCAATTTGATGGTGTGCCTTTAGGGATTTAGGGGCTAAAATGCATACTTAAGTTGAGGATTGAACAAGGGTCACAAACGGATTCATTCACTCCAACTTTTTTCTTTCTTCTTTCTAAAAGAAAAACAGTTGCAAAGCATTCAAGAATCATTCTCAGAGGTATCGACGGGTATTTATTTTTTCAATTTAAAAAAAATAAAAAAATGCTTAGATTAATCACCCAAAGTGAGTTTTCAAATGTATTTTTACTAAATGACATTTCTCTCAAAGTTGCTTCTTAAAGCATAGTTGACCAAACAATCTTTGTATTTCTCCAAAACCCTTTAGGCTAAACTATTTTACATTTCCTCAAAGTTTCTTGGAAAAGCTGAACCAAACATAGCCTAAGTCTACCTCCAGTCCAATCAAAAGCAAGTCAGAATGCCGAGGTTAGACGATTGATAAGAATCTACTTTGTTGGCTTGACCCTAAATGATTGGACCGAGTAAAATCTCACGCTAATTGAGACAGAAGATCATGGTGGTTTTATGACTCGATCATCCATCGGATACTTTGGTCAAATTTGGTTTAGCAACACCAATATCAAAGACTCCGTTTCTGATGTGCTGTTACCTTGGGGATTCATTCGCACGCTTTGTTCAACATATCCATCCCCCATTTTGACTCCAAACCATCTATAAGGAATCTTAAGGAAAATTATCCAAAAAATCATAAACCTATTACACTTTTGCCATTTAGTCCTAAATCTTTTTATTTTTTGTCAGTTCATCCAGCCAATTTTGATCGGCTGGCGCTGACGTAGCCGCCATCCGGCTAACGCTAACGTAGTAATTTTTAAATACTTTTTTTGAATTTTTTTTATGGTTTTTTTTCTTTCTAACTTCTTCCCTCTAGCGAGTCTGGCGACCGGCCAGAGGTGAGGACCTCGCTGGCCTCTGGTGAAGCTCACCCCTGCTGGCCCCTGGTTGGGCAAGGTTGCCTTGCCCAGCAAAGACGAGGCCGACCTCGTCGTCGCAACCCATCTCCCTCACTTGGGTCGCAATAGCGAGGCTGGTCTCGCTAGATTTGGGCGAGGTCGAGCCTCACCCAACCAAGGCGAGGCTTGGCGAGGCCTGGCGAGGCCGACCTTGCCGTGGCGACCCAGGCAACAGTGAGGTCAACCTCGCCTTTGCTGGGTGGGCGACCTCGCCTAGCCATGGGCCGGCAGGGGCAAGCTTCGCTAGAGGCCGGCGAGGTTGACCTCGTCGGACCGGCCAGAGGAAAGAAGTTAGAAAAAAAAGATTAAAAAAATTGAAAAAAAAATTTAAAAATTATCACGTCAGCGTTGCCCGGCCGGCTGGTGCAGGCCGGTGGCCATGTCAGCGTCGGTCAGCCAAAATTGATCGGATGGACTCAATTGGCAAGAAGTGAAAATGTTTAGAACTGAATTGACAAACTTAAAAAGTTTAGGACTGAATTGGCAAAAGTGTAATAAGTTTAGGACTTTTTGGACAATTTTCCGAGGAATCTTATCATATACTTGTTTGTCAACTTAACGAAATCATGGCTTAAAATGTTGAGATTAATGCAAATCAATATCATAAGACGATCCCATTCTATTTAAAATTTCAAGTTCATTTTACGGAAAAGGAAGGTTTTTGGTTGGTATGTCCAAAAAATATCATTAAGCTTTTCCTCTTATTTTAACACAATCAAAACATAAATCTTTTCACTATGGATCTTTTAGTTTCCATTATTACTGCAATATCACCAATTCTAACAGAATTTAAGAAAGATAATCAATTGAATCTGCTAGAAATATGTCACAAAAGTATCTCAACAGTGAAATTACCAAAGGTGTAAGATTTATGTTTTATCGCATTCAAAACAAAAATCTTTTCACTATGAAAAATCTCGAGAACTTCTCACCATCAATAATTGAATTGAAACTTTTAGTTTCATACTTGTGCGATGCAAATTTTCCATTATTAGTGCAATATCACCAATTCGAACAGAATTTAGGAAAGATAATCAATTGAATCTACTAGAAGTACGTCACAAAAGTATCTCAATAATGAAATTACCGAAGGTGATTCAAAACATAAATCTTTTCACTATGAAAAATCTCGAAACTTTTCACTACAAAAAAGTTAGTTTTAGCGACAAATTTTGCAACGAAAAAAATGGAAAAATTCGTCGCTAAATGAATTTCCTACGAAAAAACATTTCGTCGCCAATTCGGTGTCGCAAAATTTAACAACGAAAAATTTCAATTTTCATCGCTAAATTGCGACGAAATATATTCGTCGCTAATTATTCGTCGCAAAATTTGTCTCTAATTATTTGTCTCTAATATTCATTGATAATTTTTCGTGGCAAAATTCGTCGCTAATTTTTTTTTTCGAATTTTTTTATCTTATATTCTTCGCCGGACCGGCAACCGGCTAAGGTCAGTGAGTTCAACCTCACCAGCCATGGGCCAAGCAAGCCCTCACCGGCGTTGGCGAGGGCGAGGTCAAGCGGCCTCGCCATGGTCGCTTGACCTCGCCTAGATCTGGGGGAGGCCGAACGGCCTCACCATGGCCGCCGCCCGACCTCACCATCTTTGGGCGACGGCGACAAACATCGAGCCAAGTCATCTCTTTTTTCCGATTCCGGCGATCTTTCCAGCGAGCTCTTCAGACTCGATCGATGTGGAAACCAATCCGTGGTAGTTTCTGTCAAATGAAGCCAGCAATTTCGACGTGCAAAGGAAAACTTGGTACCACGAAATAAGAGCAGCAAACAGAATGCCGCTCCTGCAGGAACAGAGAAAGAAGAAGAGAGACGACCTTGGTCCTTTCTTGTCGATGTAGAATCCCAAAACCCAAACACAACTCAAGAAACTTAAAAGAGACGATTTTGAAGAATCATCGCTTATCTTCGCTAGGTCAGAGGAGAACCCACAATTTCGCAGCTGCAAAATCAAAGCCAACTACAGCTCATACAGGAAAAGGGCTAAGAAAGAACCCACCTTTTTGTCACAGTAAAACACAAGAACAACTCGTATAATTACATCTGGGAAAAAGGGGGGAAAAAGAAGAGATTAGGGGTGTTGGAAGATAGCGAGGCTCAGATTTGCCTTAGATTAGGCAACCGACAGGAACCCCGCCATGGCTGCGATCGATTCTGGCCGCCCCGCCAAGATACCACCGATTCTCAGTGCATGCCCGGTTTCATTTCCTCTCTCCTCTGTAGTCTTACGAATCATCATAGCCTCTTGTCTCCATTTTTTTTTCATGCGTTCTCGTTCTTTTTCACAGCGGAATCCGCACTCATTGGCGGCGGCGGCAGAGGAGGAGGAGGATATTGGTTTTGGAAGTTCTGGGAAGTTGTCCACGAAGAAGATGATGATGTTTTGCGAGGAAAATGAAAGCGAAGCATAAGCAAGAAGCAGAAGCATTTCCAATGATCTTTTCTACCTTTCTTGGCCTCGGCTTCTCCTCTTCTTCTCTTCCTTTTCCTTCTCTTTTAGTGATGATTTTTTTTTGTCGCAAATTAGCGACGAATTTTTTTTTCGTCGCGAATTAGTAACGAATTTTTTTTCGTTGCAAATTAGCAACAAATTTTTTTTTGTCACAAATTCCGTCACTAATTAGCAACGAATATTTTTTCGTCGCAAATTAGCGATGAGTTTAGTTTTCGTCGCAAATTCCGTTGGAAATTAGTGATGAAAAATTTTTCTTTTGTCGCTAATTTTCTGTGGCTAAATCCTTGTTTTTTTGTAGTGTTTAGTTTCATACTTATGCCATGTATATTTTCCATTATTACTGCAATATCGCCAACAAAATTTAGGAAAGATAATCAATTGAATCTGCTAGAAGTATGTCACAAAAGTATCTCAATAATGAAATAACCAAAGATGTAGGATTTGTGTTTTAACACATTCAAAACATAAATCTTGTCACTATGAAAAATCTCAAGAACTACTCTCCATCAATAATTGAATTGAAACTTTTAGTTCATACTCGCGGGATGCATATTTTCCATTATTAATGCAATATCGCCAATTCAAACAGAATTTAGGAAAGATAGGCACTAGTATCTGCTAGAAGTATGTCACAAAAGTATGTCAATAATGAAATTACCAGAGGTGCAAGATAGGAACAATGATCACTAGATTTTGACATAAGTATGTCACGAAGGTGCCAAATGTGTAAGATACAAAACTGAACATACAATTTAGTAACAATAATCACTAGATCATGCTAGAATTATGTCAATAAGGTATCTAATTGATGAAATTACCAAAGGTGTAAGAGAGAAGTCTGAACATACCATTATCCATCAAATGCATTTAAGGGCACAGAAGATATTTCGAGTGTATAAATAGTGAATAGTAGTGCACATGAACTTCATTGCATAGCACTCTCTGGTTTAGCATACCCAAACCATAGACCATTCATCACTCTATCAAGACCTAAACCCAAAGAAATAATGAAGCAAGCCTCCAAGTTGATGTTGGTCTTTCTCTTGGCAACTCTAATTTGTAATATTCTCTCTCTCTCAATTATGAAACCCTGGCATGATTTTCTTATGTGTTTATGCAATTTATCTCGTCTTGTTAATTGTTAGGAGTATATATAACATTTTTTGTTTCCTAAGCTAACGCAAGGCCAAGAAAGTACAAGGAATACCCGTATTCGCTTAATTTTGTCATTGCTTTCCCTCGTGTGCATGGCACATGATACTTTAAAAATGACAATATTCTGAATTGTTTTTTTTATTTTTCCTTTTTCAGGCGAGCCATGGATGGTGACAAGAGTTGAAGCATGCCAGCGAGATGTCGATTGCGTGCCTCATTGTCCGAGGGGCATGATGGCACTCTGCGATACGGTCAATCACAAATGTTTGTGCCTCAGAAGCGTATTAACTAGTTTCTCTAATGTCAATGTTGAAATCCCTAATTAGTTGGTGTGCAAAATCAACCTTCTGTTATTGTCTCTCATCAATCGAATCATCAATAAATTTGTTTGATCATATGAGCTTGCATAGGTCCTTAGATTGCTTTAATTTTTCGACCTTCCTAAATAACTTTAATTGGAAGATGCTTTATATGATCCAAGATCTCCGTATTTCGGCAATACCTAAAAAAACAATGGATGGGGATGCTGAAATGTGAATCGCTACTTGGTTTGACTTTTGCTCAACAAGGGGAACAAGGATGTCCTGATGCTGTCATCATAATATAATCCTTTATGATGACCACATCATGCGCAGAACCAATCGTTTTATTTTTTTTAAGCGATAGTTTCCTCTTCTTCTTCTTTTCGATTTTTCGATTCAGGCCCTTTGACTTAGTATTTTAATTTGTTGTATTAATTTCTTAATGAGATTAAATTTCATAAAAAAATCGAAGGCTTCGGAATTTTAAAAAAGAAATGAAATTGAGAAAGAGCCTCAAGAAATCATATACTTTTAATCGCAATTAGACAATTTTTTGGGAAATGAGCGATGACCACTTGGCAGTGATATGACTTATTGAAATTTGTTTATTACGATCTCAAAGATCCAAGATCGAGCAAGGAACGTGACTAATTGCACCTTGGGCTGGGAAGAATAAGAGATTTACAAGACCGTATTTGCTTAATAAGGCTATTAAACATAAATAATTAACTAATGTGTTAATAATTAATCTCTTGCCCATAGATCGACGCTACTTAGCATTTTCTTTATTTTTAAATGACCAATATCGAAAAAAATAGGAACTTGGAACACCAAATTCCAAATGCTATAAAAGAAGGATTACACGTATTGAGGATTCTTCAATTGCTGCGACGGAAGACTCGGAAAACAGCCACGAGGTCGAGTTCGAATGGAAAGAGCAAGAGCACAGTGATAGCGAATGGGATAGAGAGCCACGAGGTCGAGTTCGAATGGAAAGAGCAAGAGCACAGTGATAGCGAATGGGATAGAGAGGGAGGCGAAGTTAGGGTGTGAGTGAAGCGAAATGGTCTCGGACACCGTGAATGAGGAGTGGTGCAAAGGGAGGGAGTTGCAAAAGACGGAAGCTGAAGCCGCCGCAACTGCGTACGTTGTTCTCCGGAAATTCTATCAATGAGGAGAATAGGCTTGCTAGAATGAAGATGGGCTCGGCCTATTTACCTTTAACTTTACTCTTTTGGTTATATGGGCTGAAAGTGGGTTTCTGAACAGACCCATTTAGACCCTTTTATTTGAACTTTTCTTTTTAGAACACATTATGATCTATATGACAAATTTGAGCTAACCAAGTGGCACTCACTTTTTTTTTTCGTCAAAAAGTGCACCCACTTTAATTGAGTTAAAACATGGGCTGGTGACCCATTTGACTGCCCTACTTGTAAGGAAGTTGTGGTTCTTGTAATAAAGTATTGCGCTCAAAGAAAGCTATACAAAATCTTCACATGAACTCTCTTGTCCTTGTCCTGGGCAGATAGTAAATTCATGCAGGAATAACGCCGGGTCTATCTATACCAATTAAAATGCTAGGCCAATCCTTTTACCAACCAAACCTACTTGTCATCCTTACATTATCCAGCTATTGAATGGTTTATTAACTCACGATTTATAATTTCGGCAGTAACACTTGCTTTCTTAGTCTAAATTAGTTTGACAGCAGAGGTAGGATATGAACAATTTGTTCCCTTTGCCATTAATTTAATGATTCTTCATGGCAAAAGGACACTATTAGTGTCATAACTTGTGTATGAAGATCACTTTGATATCATAACTTTTTTTCGGATCACTTTAGTGCCAACTTTTTTGAAGAACGATCACTTTAGTGCCAATGCTGACATGGCTTGCCGGAAATCCTACGTGGCGTTGACATAACTCGTCGTAGAGGTTCAATCAGCATTAAAAACAAAAAACGACACCGTTTAGTCCGCTGATGTGTACTTTTTTTAGAAAAATAAAATTTATATTTTATTTATTTGTATTAAAAAAAAATCAAACATTGCAGTAGTAACGAGGGCTCCCTCGCCGCTGCTGCTGCCACCCCACCACCGCCGGGAAGGGCTGGCGGTGGCGGGTGGAGTGGTCAACAAGGGTCGTTGGCCCCTGGTTGGGGCTCGGCGACCCTCTCGCTAAGAGGAAGCGATCGCCGTTGCGACCCAGGCGATGGCGAGGTCGACCTCGCTAGATTTGGCGAAGCTCGCCCCGCTGGCCATCAGCGAGCTTCGCCAGATCTGGTGAGGCCGACCTCACCGTCGCCTGGGTCACGACGGCGAGGCCGATCTAGGCGATGGCGAGGTCGGCCTTGCCTTTGCTGGGCGAGGCGAGACCTCGCCGTCGTGACCCAGGTGATGGCGAGGTCGGCCTTGCTAGATTTGGCGAAGCTCGCCTCGCCGGCCACCAGCGAACTTCACCAGATTTGGCGAGGCCGACCTCACCGTTGCCTGGGTTGCGATAGCGAGGTCGGCCTCGCTTTTGTTGGGGGAGGCGACCTCGCTCAACCAGGGGCCGGCGAGGGCAAGCCTCGTCGGTGGCCAGCGGGGCGAGCATCGCCAGAGGCCGGCGAGGTTGACCTCACCGTCCCTCCCTTCTGGCCGGTCGTTGGACCGGCGATCGAGAAAAAGTTAGTAAAAAAAAATTAAAAATTCGAAAAAAAAACAACATAATTTTCACGTGTACAAGTCAGATTTGGCACATCAGCTTTTGGGCCGGAGTCACTAAAGTAATCTATTTTTCTCCAATTTGGCACCAAAGTGATCCGAAAAAAAGTTATGGCACCAAATGATCTCCGTACACAACTTATGGTACTTCTGGTGTTCTTTTGCCGATCCTTCACAGTAAGCACAATCACTACTCAGGTAAACCATTGCTCTACCAAAGGGGGTATACTAATGAACCTGAATGTTGAAACTTGCTTTCTTATGTATTATACTTCATTCTTGGCTGATGATGGATTGTTAAAGTCGAGAGCAAACCATATTTGCTACAGAAAGTAAGGCTTCTTCTAATCGCAACCGATGTGGACATCATAAAGGTTGCATCACGAGATTATTATCTGTTTAAGAGTTAACCATGCTAGCTTTGGCTTTTTCCTGCACTGCCCCCATTTACTTTTGTTTAGCATCTGGGGCTTCCCATTAAATGATTGGACTGAGTAGGAATCTCTCGCTAATCGAGTAGGAAGATCACGGTAGTTTTACGACTCGATCATCCATCGGATATTTTGGTCAAATTTGGTTTAGCAACACCAATATCAAAAACTCCATTACTGATGTGCTGGTTGCCTTGGGGCTTCATTCGCACGCTTTGTTCAGCATATCTGTCCCCCATCCTGACTCCCAACTGTATAATCATGAATGATAAAAGGTCAAACTTATTCTAATAGATAAAACCCATTATTATAATCTTATCCTATACTTTTTGTCTACTTAACGAAGTAATGTTTTAAATGTTGAGATTAATGCAAACCGATCTCATAAGTCTCTCCCATTCCATTTAAAATTTCAAGTTCATCTTATGAAAAAGGAAGTTTTCTTTGTGGGAATTTCCGAAAAATATCAATAAACTTTTCCTCTTTATTTTTAACACATTCAGAACATGAATCTTTTCACTATGAAAAATCTAGACAACCTCTCCATCAATAATTGAATTGAAACTTTTAGTTTCTTACTCGCCCGATGCATATTTTCCATTATTATTGCATACGTGGCCAATTCGAACAGAATTTATGAAAGATAATCAGTAGAATCTGCCAGAAGTATGCTACGAAAATATTTCAATAATGAAATTACCAAAGGTGTAAAATAGGAACAATAATCACCAGAATCTGCCAAAAGTATGTCACGAAGGTGCCAAAGGTGTAAGATAGAAACGTGAACATACAATTTAATAACAATAATCACTAGATCATGCTAGAAATACGTCACCAAGGTATCTCATTGATGAAATTACCAAAGGTGTAAGAGAAAAATCTCAACATACCATTATCCATCAAATGCATTTAACGGCACAAAAGACATTTGGAGTGTATAAATAGTGAATAGTAGTGGACATAAACTTCATTGCATAGCACTCTCTGGTTTAGCTTGGCCAAACCATCGACCATTCATCACTCTATAAAGACCTAAACCCAAAGAAATCATGAACCAAGCCCCCAAGTTGATGTTGGTCTTTCTCTTGGCAACTCTAATGTGTAATGCACTCACTCACTCTCTCTCTCTCTCTCTCTCTCTCTCTCTCTCTCTCTCTCTCTCTCTCTCTCTCTCTCTCTCTCTCTCTCTCTCTCTCTCAATTATGAAACCCTAGCATGATTTTCTTATGTATTTATGCAATTTATCTCGTCTTGTTAATTGTTAGGAGGATATATAAAATTTTTTGTTTCCTAAGCTAACGCAAGGCCAAGAAAGTACAAGGAATATCCCTATTTGCTTAATTTTGTAATTGCTTTCCCTCGTGTGCATGGCACATGATACTTTAAAAATGACAATATCCTGAATTGTTTTTTTATTTTTCCTTTTTCAGGCGAGCCATGGATGGTGACAAGAGTTGAAGCATGCGAGCGAGATGTCGATTGTGTGTTTCAATGTCCGAGGGGCAAGTTGGCACTTTGTGATACGAGGAATCACAAATGTTCATGCGTCGGAAGCGTATTAACTAGTTCCTCTAATGTCAATGTCGAAATCCCTAATTAGGCGGTGTGTGGAATCAACTCTTGTTGATGTCTCTCAATAATCGAATCATCAATAAATTTGTCTAATCGTATGAGCTTGCATAGGTCGTTATATTGCTTTTAATTTTTTGACCTTCCTAAATAACTTTAATTGGAAGATGCGTCATATGATCCGAGATCTCCCTATTTTGACAATACCTAAAAAATAATGAATGGGGGATGCTGAAATATGAATCGCTACTTGGTTTGATTTTTACTAAAAAAGGGGAACAAGGATGTCCAGATGCTATCGTCATAATATAATCCTATATGATGACCACATCAAGCGCAGAGCCAATCATCTGATTTTTTTAAGCGATATTTTCCTCTTCTTCTTCTTTTCCGATTTTTCGATTCAAGCCCTGTGACTTAGTTTTTTAATTTGTTGTATTAATTTCTTAATGAGATTAAATTTCATCAAAAAATCAAAGCATCGGAGTTTTTAATAAGAAAACGAAATTAAGAAAGAGCCTTAAGAAATCATATACTTTTAATCGCAATTCGACAATTTTTCGGGAAATGCATATGTGATGACCACTCAGCAGTCACTACAAAAAAACTAGATTTTTGCCACGAAAATTTGCGACGAAAAAATTTTCGTTGCAAATTTGCGACAAATTTGCCAACGAAAAGCAAAATTCGTTGGAAATTTCCAACGAAAAATTTTCGTCGCAAAATTCGTTGGAAATTTCCAACGAAAATTTTTTCGTTGGAAAATTCGTTGGAAATTTCCAACGAAAAAATTTTCGTAGCAAAATTCGTTGGAAATTTCCAACGAAAAAAAATTTGTTGGAAATTTCCAACGAATTTTCCAACGAATTACAAAAAAACCCACATTTTTCATATTCGTTGGAAAATTCGTTGGAAATTTCCAACGAATTTTCCAACGAATTTCAATTTTTCGGGAAATTAATTCAGTGTGTACAATTTTCGTTGGAAATTTTCAACGAATTTTCCAACGAATTACAAAAAAACCCGATAATGTTCGGCATTTTTTATATTCGTTGGAAAATTCGTTGGAAATTTCCAACGAATTTTCCAACGAATTTCAATTTTCCGGGAAATTAATTCAATGTGTACAATTTTCGTTGGAAATTTCCAACGAATTTTCCAACGAATTACAAAAAAACCCGATACTGTTCGGCATTTTTTATATTCGTTGGAAAATTCGTTGGAAATTTCCAACGAATTTTAATTTTCCGGGCAATTACTTCAGTGTGTACAATTTTCGTTGGAAAATTCGTTGGAAATTCCCAATTCCGGACAATTATTTTAGTGTGTACAATTTTCGTTGCAAAATTCGTGAGAAATTTCCCACGAATTTTGCAACGAAAACCCTACTTGTTCCTTATTCAATATTTTCGCGCTTATTCAACATTCATTCTCTCTCTCTCTCTCTCTCTCCTTCGCCTTCACCTTCTCCCTCTGTTTCCCCCTCCGCCTCCCCCTCCGCCTCCTCCCCCGCCGGTCCCCCTCCTCCTCCGGCTCCGGCTCCGGCGCCACGGACACCAAGCCTCCGACGCCCCCGACGCCCCCGACGCCACCAAGCCTCGTTGCCGGCGAGGCTAGGAGACGACGACGGACTTGACGGGCGGCGACCCCGCCTGCTCCCGCCCCTGCTGCTGCTGCTGCTTCTTCTTCATCCTCTTGTTCTTTGCGCAACAGCCTCGTCGTCGGCGACGGCCGAGCTCGCCCAGATCTGGGCGAGCTCGGCCCTCGCCGGCGACAAGCTCGAGCTCGCCGACGACGAGGCTTGCCCTCGCCGGCCATGGCGAGGGCCGAGCTCGCCATGGCCGGCGAGCTCGAGCTCGCCCAGATCTGGGCGAGCTTGGCCTTCGCCGGCGACGAGGCTGGCCCTCGTCGACCATGCCGAGGATCGAGCTTGCCATGGCCGGCGAGCTCGGCCCTCGCCGGTAGCGAGGGCTATTTTTTCGACCAAAAAAAAAATTCGACCAAAAAAAATTTTTTTCAATGGAAAAAAAATTTCCACAATTTTTCGATAAAAAAAAATTATAGTTTCCAACGAAAAAAAATTCGTCGGAAAAAAAAGTTCGTTTCCAACGAATTTAGCCACGAGTTTTCCAATGAATTTTCCAACGAAAAAAAATTCGTCGCAAATTTCCAACGAAAATTGAAATTTTTCGTTGGAAAAATTTCCGACGACCTATTACCAACGAATTTTTTTTCGTTGGAAAATTCGTTGGAAATTCATTTTCCAACGAATTTTTCCAAATTTTTCATTGGAAATTTCGTCGGAAAAAATCAGTTTTTTTGTAGTGAGTGATACAACTTATTGAAAATTGTTTATAACTATCGTAGAGATCCTCGATCGAGCAAGTAACGTGACTAATTGCACCTCGGGCTGCGAAGAATAAGAGATTTACAAGACCCTATTGCTTAATAAGGCTATTAAACTGAACTAATATACTAATTCATTAATAATTAATCTCTTGCACAGAGATGGACGCTATGGAGAATTTTCTTTATTTTTAAATAACCAATATCGAAAAATATAGGAACTTGAGACATCAATTCCAAATGCTATAAAAGAAGGATTACGCATATGGAGGATTCTTCAGTTGCCCCGACGAAGGACTTTGGAGAACGGCCACAAGGTCGTGTTCGAACATAAAGAGCAAGAGCACGGCGAGAACGAATGGGATAGAGAGGGAAGCGAAGTAAGGTGTGAATGAAGCGAAATGGTCTCGGACGCCGTGAAGGAGGAGTGGTGCAAAGAGAGGAAGTTGCAAAAGAGGGAAGCCGAAGCCGCCGCAACTGCATTCGTTGCTCTTCGGAAATCCTGTCAATAAGGAGAGTAGGCTTGCAAGAATGAAGATGAGCTAGACCTATATACTTTTAACTTTACTCTTTTGGTTATGTGGGCTGAAAGTGGATTTATGAAGGGTTAATACTACGAAAAACTCCAAACTGGTATAATTGTAACAAATTTATCCCAAACTATTTTTTTTATCACAGAAAATTCCAAACTGGTACACCTATGATAATTTTATCTCGAACTAACTTTTTGACAACCAAAAACTCCAAACTGATACATCTGTGACAATTTTACACCATACTAATTTTTTGACCACCAAAACTCTCAAATGGGTACACATGTGACAAAGTTACCCTCCGTTAATTTCCGTTAAATTTTACCGTCGAATTGCTAAGTTTGATGACATATGGTAGTTGACGGGTGTATCAATTTGGGGTTTTATCCTTCTATTTGTCACAAGTTTACCAATTTGTGATTTTTCGTGATATTAATCCAATTTAACGGAAGGTAAATTTGTCACAATTGTACCGGTTTGGGGTTTTTTATGGTCAAAAAATTAATTTTTAGTAAATTTATCATATGTGTACCAGTTTGAGATTTTTTGTAGTCAAAAAATTAATTCGAGGTAAAATTATCACAGATATACTAGTTTGAAGTTTTTTGTGGTAAAAAAAATAGTTCGTTATAAATTTATTATAGGTGTACTAGTTTAGGGTTTTTGAATGTCAAAAAATTAGTTCGGGCTAAAATTATTATAGGTGTATCAGTTTGGAATTTTTCGTGGTATTAATCCATTTCTAAATAGGCCCATTTATTTTGAACTTTTCTTTTTAGAACACATTACCATTCATATGACAAATTTGAGTTGACCCAAGTAGCACCTACTTTAATTAATATGCATTAAAACATGATTGTTGACCCATTTTGATAGCCCTTCTGGTAGGGAAGTGGTTCTTGTAATAAAGTATTACACTCAAAGAGAGCTATACAAAATCTTCAGTTGTACTCTCCTGTACTCGTCATAGACTTATAGTATATTCATGTAGGAACAAGGGCGGGCCTATCTGTATGAATTAAAATGCTATGCTGGTCCTTTTACCAACCAAACCTACTTGTCATCCTTGCATTATCTGGCTATTGAATGGTTTATTACCTCACAATTCATGATTTCGGCGGTAACACTCTTGCTTTCTTTCTTAGTTTAAATTAGTTTGACAGCCGAGGTAGGATATGAACAATTTGTTCCCTTTGCTATTAATTTAATGAGCCTTCACAGTAAGCACAATCGCTACTCAGGTAAACCATTTTTCTACTAAAGGGGGTATTCTAATGGACCTGAAGTTTGAAAAGTGACTTCTTACGTAGGATACTTTATTCTTGGTTGATGATGGATTATTAAAGTCGACAGCAAACCATATTTTCTGCGGAAAGTAAGGCTTTTCGTAATCGCCACTAATGTGGACATTCATAAAGCACTATCAAAAGGCATAGATGGGAAAAGGACTGTGACATTGGGATGGATAAGTAAGAACTGTCAATTGCTAGTCCCAAATCCTCTCTTTTGGGGTTCACTATTCACTGTTTGATGGGAAAAAGACTATGATAAGAAAAGGGCAACTCGTGTCGGCATAAGATCTGAAAACTCTGACCGAAGAAGCACGATCAAAAAGCATAAATGGGTCTAGACCAACCTAGCCTTTAGTGTTTTGCATGTAATGGATGTTAAACTAGCCAAATTGATGGTGTGCCTTAAGAAATTTAGGGGCAAAAATGCACGCTTAAACTAAGGATTGAAGAAGCGTCACAAATGGATTCATTCACTCCCAACTTTTTTCTGTCTTCTTTCTAAACGAAAAACTGTTGCAAAGCATTCAAGAATCATTCTCCACGGTATCGGTGGGCATTTACCGGACCATATTAAGTTTACTGCTAGTCCGATCAAAAGTAAGTTAAAGGCGTGTTTGGCAATAGGTTAAACAGTAACTATTTCTATTCTTTTGTTCCCATAATCAGTTTTGAAATAGAAATCCGTTTAATAAATTTTTTGTTCTCGGGCACAAAGTTGCTTCTTGATTCTGCCTGGGAACAAGAATCAGAAATGGAAAAGAAAATTTGTCATGCCCCGAACCCCGACGGGCTCGCGGCACCCTTCCGAAGGTCGTATTGATCGCGACGTCCCAGGATGCGTCGCCGACCCAAACGAACTACACAAGCGGAAGCGAAATAAAACAACCCAGACAACCAACATGAAGACAAAAGGATAGCACGAAACAATAATTGCATAACATCATAAAGCAGTCACTATTACAAAACGATAACCCATGCTACCAATTTTGAAACCACAATTTTCAAAAGGGGGCGGTGGTCGACAAGCTTATCTCCTCTACAAAAAGGTACTCAAAAGACAGGGTAATTCGATCAATCCCTATGGTACTTTGGCGGCATCTCCGAATCGATCACGGTCGCGGATCTGAAAATGGTTATATAATAACCGTGAGAATGAGTCTTAATAAGCCACACCCTAAACCACACGTAGGCCAATGCGTACCCAGACAAGTTTTAACATGCGATCTAACTGATAACATATATATAATTCACATCAATGGACTTACCTCGCCATCCAATCACATGCCCACACTGCATATTAGTCAAATCATGATAATGAAATAATATCCCGATAATATAACACAATCATTCGAGCGCCATCCACACTCGCATCCAACCAATCCAACCAAATATCCACACGTACCATCAATCAATCCAAGCAAACATCTACACGTACTTTAAGTCAATCCAACCAATCACATTTCGCACACGTGCCCAACCAACCATCTCACGATCTGCGCCATTGCGCCTCAAGTCCATTCTCATAGCCTGTGCCAATGCACCTTAGGCTCAGCCCTCTGATCAATCTGGGCTCTGTTCCTCACTGGACATCTCACACTTTCTCACGATCCACGTAAACACGCCTCAGGTCTGAGTTTCCTTTCACGGACCACCATCAACACGTCTCAAGTCCGTTCTCACAAGCATACAAGCCACACAATTCAATCAATTTCCAATGACCGCCGTCAACACGTCCCAGGTCAAACTTTCCTTTCATAGACCACCATTAACACGTCTCAAGTCCGTTCTCACATGCACACAAGCCACACAATTCAATCAATTTCCAATGACCACCGTCAACACATCCCAGATCTAACTTTCCTTCCACAGACCACCGTCAACACGTCTCAAGTCCGTTAACTTTCATTCTACGGATCACCATCAACACGTCTCAAGTCCGTTCTTACATGTACACATGTCACACAATTCAATTTGTTATTCTCACACGTCCTAATAATCAAGTTCCAATCATGAGTTCACCAAACAAGCCCACCCATCCGACATTCAAGTCGGCCCAGTCAAATGTCAATTTCATCCACGAATGCCACGACAAATCGATCATTGCACCCACATAATTTAGCCACTAAACATATTACATAATCACCACAATTCAATCCACCAATTAACCACATTTATAATTTAGCCTTAACCCAAGTTTAGTCCCTAAGCCGGTACTAAATTACACCCTAAACAAGTCTAAACATACCCATTATACTAAGTAGGGTTTAGGAAGTCACTAGGTTTTAGCTCGGGAAAAATCCACACGGGCTCAAAATGGCCCGGGTGAACAGTGCTGGGCTCGGCAAGGGCGAGGGCGCGACGGGCACAGAGCTCGGCCACGGCTCGGCACACGGGCAAAATTCTCGGTGCGGCCCTCGGGCACGGGCTCGGCCATGGGCAAAATGCTCGATAGCAGCAGGGCACGGCGACGGGCACGACGGGCGACGGGCCACGGTTGGGGTAGTGGCCTGGGCTGTCCGGCCATGGCCCGGGGCATGCTCGGGAAGCTCGACAATGGGCTTGGCCATAGCCGGGCTGGCTGGCCGACGAGCTGGTTGGCCGGCTGGTCGGCGACGGTGCCGAGCGGTGGAGGCTCGGCCACGACCGAGGCAGTCCGACCAAGGCTGAGCTAGGGCGGTGTTGGGCGGACTAGGCGAGCACGGCGGCTGCAGGTGACTGGGCAGGGTGGCTTAGGGCTGGGTGGTGGCAGACAGAGTGGCGGCGGTCGGAACGACGATGCGTGGCGGCTGGACGAGGCGGAGCCGGAGAAGGGGGAGGAGCTCGGGGAAGGAGAAACACGGGAAGGAAGGTTGACGGGTGGAACGGTGGGGCTGGCGACGGTCAGGGGTGGCACGGCGACATCGTAGGCTGCGGAGCGGAGTAGGACGACCGGCTGGGTGGCGCCGGGCCGTGACAGGCGCGGCGGTGGTCGGGCGCAGTGAGCTCGAGCAGCAAGCTGGGCGCAAAGGAGAGGGAGAGAACAGTCGATCGAGGGCGACGGTCGGCGATCGAGCTGGCTGGCAACGGCGATAGCGCGTGGCGATCGGGCAACGAGCGGTGGTCAGGCGAGCAGAACAGAAGCAGGAGCAAAACTAGTCGCGCGGAGGAAGAGAAACCAACGAAGAAGAAGAAGGAACAGAAGAGAAGAAAAGAAAGGAAAAAGGAAGAGAGAGAGAGAGAGAGAGAGAGAGAGAGAGAGAGAGAGAGAGAGGATAGACGGGACGGGAAAACGTGAGTGGGAAAAGAAGAGGAGAGAGAGAGAGAGAGAAAAAAAAAAGTCGGGGGAAGAAGAGCATTGGTGTCAAAAATTGTGTACGAAGGCCACTTTGGTGCCAAAAGTTTCAATCGGATCACTTAAGTGCTAAAAGTTGTGAAAAATGATCATTTAAGTGTCACTTTGCCGGAAATCCGACGTGGAATTTTTTTTATTAATTTCTCAAGCTGATGTGACTCGCCGGAGGCTGATGTGGCATTTCTTTTCTTTTTTTTCCATTTCTTTTTTTTTTCCTTTCTTTTCTTTTTTTTTTCTTTTCTTTCTTCTTATTTCCGATGGCCGGCATCCGGCGTCCGGCCACCGGCCATGGCCGGCCTCCCTGGGCATCGCCTTCCTCCGGGCGAGGCTCGGCGAGGCCGCTGTGGCCTCGGCGAGGGTCGGCCTCGTCGGATCTGGCGAGGCGAGGCCTCGCCGGGGCTCGCCCTGCCCAGGCGAGGGTCGAGGTCGCCTGGGCAGGGTGAGCCCGATCCTCACCGGATCTAGCGAGGCGAGCCCTCGCCGGGGCTCGCCCTGCCCAGGCGAAGGTCGAGGTTGCCTGGGTAGGGCGAGCCTTGGCGAGGGCTCGCCTCGCCAGATTCGGTGAGGCCGGCCCTCGCTGAGGCCACGGCTGCCTCGTCGGGCCTCGCCCAAAGGAAGGCGACGCCCGGTGAGGCCGGCCATGGCCGGTGGCTGGCCTCCGGCCACCGGCCATGGTAGAGGAAGAAGAAGACAGAAATGAAAAAAGAAAAGAAAGAATAAAATCAGAAAAAAGTATTTAAAAATTGAATTATACACATGGAAATGCCATGTGTCATTAAAATTTAAATATAAAAGCCACGTATTAAATTTGGTTGGAATTTCTCGCCGTTGGCACTTAAGTGATCATTTTTTTTCCGATTTGGCACTTAAATGATCGCCGGCGTAAACTTTTGATACTTAAGTTATCCAAATGAAACTTTTGGCACCAAAGTGGCCTCTATACACAACTTTTGGCACCAATGTTGTTCTTCCCCCAAAAAAAGTCAAATAAAATACTCAAGTGCAAATCCAACGGCCCACAAACGATCTAGAAATCGATCCAACGGCCACGAAAAGATCCTAATTAATTATTAGGAAAAAGGGCCAGAAGATATCAAATAAAACACACTACGAGGAAGGTTTACTAGTCTAAATTCGCATCCGATCGAAAATTCACTTTCCACATATCCCGGGCAATATCGAGGCTGGCCACAATAATATCGACACCGTCCAATTAAATTCGTCCCAAAAATTTGAGAAATTCGACACCAAAGTTTGGGCTCTAAATAATAGCCAAATTCGATTGAGTGCGATTCTAGCGAAATCTCAATTTTAAAAACAATAACCGAGAGTGATCAGCTCCTGGGCGAGATTTTACTATAAGCACACTGACGAATTATACATTTTAAAAATCCCAAAAATGGGTCGAAATTCGGAATGTCACAATTCTTCCCCCCTTACAAAAATTTCGTCCTCGAAATTTACAATCCATCCCAATTACTCAAACAAATGGGGGTATTGCTGTTGCATCAACTCTTTGCTTTCCCATGTCGCACCTTTGGTTCCATGATATTCTCAAATCACCTTCACCATCGGAATTGTCTTGTTTCGCAATACTCGTTTTGTTCTGTCTTCAATCCTTACTAGCCTTTCCACGTACGACATTCTGTCGTCCACGTCTATTTCTTCATAATTCAGCACGTGGGTCGGGTCCGATTCGTACTTCCTTAATATAGACACGTGGAACACTTTGTGGATTTGAGATGAATTTGACGGTAGTGCGAGACGATAGGCCAAAGTGCCAATTCTCTCTAAGACTTCGAACGGACCCATGTACCTAGGGCTAAATTTTCCTTTCTTGTCAAACCAAGACAATCCACTCATCGACAATACCTTGAGAAAAACGTGGTCTCCCACATGAAATTCCAAAGGCTTACGTCTCCGGTCTGCGTAATTCTTTTGGCGGCTCTGAGCAGTTTTAAGTCTGTTCCGAATAACTTTGACCGTCTCGACTGACTGTTGAACCAACTCTGGACCCGTGATGCTCCTCTCACCAATTTCATCCCAATAAACCGATGTTCTGCAAGCTCTGCCATATACCGCTTCAAATGGTGCCATTTTGATACTTTGCCAGTAGCTATTGTTGTAGGCAAACTCGATCAAATGCAGCTGTTCTTCCCAACCGCTCTTAAAATCCAACACACACGCTCGTAGCATGTCTTCCAAAGTCTGAATCGTCCTTTTAGACTGGCCATCTATTTACGGATGATAGGCCGTGCTAAACTGTAACTTTGTTCCTAATGCCATGTGAAGACTTTTCCTAAAAAGCGGCAATAAACTTGGGATCACGGTCTGAGATGATCGTCACTAGCACTCCATGTAGACGAATTATCTGTTGTCCGTACAGCTCTGCGTATCTTTCTAACGCGAAGTCCTTTTGCACTGCCAAAAAATGTGCCGATTTTGTCAATCGATCTACTATAACCCAAATTGAATCATGGCCCCTATGGCTTCTCAGTAGTCCCATAACAAAGTCCATTGTGATATGCTTCCATTTCCATTCGAGGATTTCCAATGGTTACAACAATCCACCCGGCTTACAATGTTGCGCCTTCATTTGTTGGCATGTTAGACACTTAGCCACGTGCTTGACCACATCTACTTTCATGCCATTCCGCCAATAATGCTGCCTTAGGTTCTGATACATTTTCGTACCACCCCGGGTGAATACTATAATTGCTATGATGAGCTTCTGTCAAAATTTCCTCTTTTAGTTTGGCATCATCGGGCACACACAACCGCCCACGAAACTTCATAATCCCATCCTCGGATACTTGAAAGTCTGATTTCTTTTTTGTGACATCCAATTCTAGAATCTTCTGGATTTCCAGGTCCATCGATTGTAAAGCCTTAATCTTAGCTCGGATTTCGGATTCAATCCTCAATGCGGTAAGCATACTCTGGACATGACTAGCTTCAAACTTAAACCCCGAATCCCGAACTCCTTCCAATAGGGTCCATTCCTTGACCATTATATACACGATGCTTGATTTCCAACTCAGTGCATCCGCCACCTTATTAGCTTTTCCGGGGTGATACAGAACATCGCAGTCATAGTCCTTACGGAGTTCCATCCAACGACGCTGTCTCATGTTCAATTCCTTTTTAGGAAAAGAAGTACCTTAGACTCTGATGGTTCGTATAAATTTGAAACTTCTCCCTACACAAGTAGTGCCTCCAAATCTTAAGGACAAATATAATTGCGGCCAATTCCAAGTCATGCGTCGGATAGTTCAGCTCATGCAGTCTGAATTATCGCGATGCATATGCCACCACTCTTCCATGTTGCATTAACACGTATCCGAGTCCTCTTAGCGACGTGTCACTATAGATCTCATAACCTCCCGGTCCCGATGGGATTATCAATACTAGCGCGGCCGTCAACCTCTACTTTAACTCCTGAAAACTCCTTTCGTACTTATCTGTCCATTCAAACCTCGTTTCCTTCTTTAATAACCGCATCAACTGTGTCGTTATTGCCGAAAACCTCTCCACGAAGCGTTGGTAATAACCCGCTAAACCCAAGAAGCTCCGAACCTCGGTTACTGTTGTCGGCCTCGGCCAATTCGTGACAACTTTAATCTTTGTCAGGTCCACCGCAATTCCTTCCCTGGATATTACATGTCTTAAGAACGCTACTCGATGAAGCCAGAATTTACACTTACTGAACTTAGCGTAGAGTGCATGTTCCCTTAAAGTTCGTAGAACTTTTTCCAAATATAACTCATGCTTAGCGGGACTCTTCGAGTATACCAGGATATCGTCTATGAACACGATTACAAATTGGTCCAGAAATTGCTTGAATACTCTATTTGTCAAATCTATAAAGACTGCAGGGGCGTTAGTCAATCCAAATGGCCTCACTGTAAACTCATAGTACCCATATCTCGTCCTAAATATCGATTTTGGCACGTCCTCCTTCTTAATCCTCAATTGATGATAATCAGTCCTCAAATCGATCTTAGAAAACACTGACGCTCCTTATAACTGATCAAACAGGTCATCTATTCTTGGCAATGGGTACTTATTCTTAATGGTCACCTGATTCAACTGTCCGTAGTCAATGCACAACTTTAACGATCTGTCCTTCTTCCTCACGAATAAAACGGGCGCTTCCCATAGAGATGCACTCAGGCGAATAAGGCCCTTATCCAACGATTCCTGCATTTGAACCTTTAATTCTTTTAAATCCCGACAGTAATATCTTATAGGGCGCTTCCAAGATCGGTTTTGTCCCTGGGGTCAACTCAACCACAACCTCCACCCTCCTATCAGGTGGCAATTCCGGCAATTCCTAAGGAAAGACATCGAGAAGATTACACACCTCAGCTATGTCCTTTAGCCTTGATTCCTCAACCAACGAGTTAACCACAAAATAGTTACCTTTTTTTTTTTACACCTCGAAGATAAAGCTCAACCCATCCAATTTCAATCCAACGGTCTCTTAAAACAATCGCCCTGGTCCTTTACAAAATCCGAAATTTCCAAGCAACACACCTCCTTCCCAATCCGTCCAAAAATGTCATCAGTAATTCAGAAATCCTCAACTGATTGTGCCTACTCACCATAAGTGATTATAAGTCTTACATGACCATTTAAGTTATAATTTCAAAATCTTCTCTTGTTACACCTACTATCATCACATAACACATCCAGACTTTCAAGACAAATCCTCTGATTCCTTCCCAACCACCGCGTACATCTTTCCTTGTGCTTGCGGTTAATCTGGTTATTCCGCGGGGTAGCTCCCGCTTAATGTCCTACTTGCGGTTGTTGTTGCCATATTAACGGTCTAGCTTATCGATTCGGGCAGTTTCTCACTTGGTGATCATGTTGGCCACATCCAATATGCGTTCCAGGTCCACCTGGGCAGGGGCCATTCCCGTGCCTCTTTCCACAAGACTGACATGCGGTATTGGAGTAGTAATTCGGCTTTCCAAAGTTCTTTCTTACTAGAGGGATAAATCTCTGATTCTCTGTCATAGGTTTCTTTCCAAAGTTCCTATTGTCCCTAGCCGGCGCGTACCGCGATCTAGAAGCGGCAGCCCTTTCACTCGTATCCGTGTCAACTATCGAGCTATCTCATACAACTCATTGTAATCCCTTAAGACTCAAAAGTACAAACTGATTGCGGAATTTCGGTCCCGATCCATCCCGAAACCTCCTTGTCCTATCTACATGGTCCTTGACCATCCTTGGTGCATACTTAGGTAACCTTACAAACTCGATCTCGTACTAGCCGACTGACATCCGATTTTAGTGAAGCCGAAGAAACTAGGTCATTTTCTGTCCTCACGCACTTTCTTAATGTACTTCTCATTGAAGGTCTCGTCAAAGACACCCCAGCTTGGAATTATGCCCTTCGAAATATCCTACTTTGGGGGTCCTCTTACCAATCACTTGCATTTCCTTAGAGTTGATATATGGCGAGGGTCACTTTCTCCTCATCAGTGCACCCGAATACCTCAAAAGCCTTTTTTTTTTCTAAGTCCTCTATCCAAAGTAATGTAGTCTCAAGGTCACCTCTTCTCATCGAACCTTGCAGATTTAAATTTCAAAAATTTTCCAACCAGCTGACGCATCTATCTGATTGCATTAACTTGCCATTGACCTTGATTCCCAACATTTCCATTATGCTCACGATTCCCGTTGCTTCTATTGGTAGCGGCCACAACGGCCTCAGCAGCAGAGCAGGAACAGTAGCATTTTGCTCCTCAGTTTGCCTTCCCATTAAAATTCCAACTTTCTCGAGTGCCCTCAAAATCTCATCCCATCTAGGATCCTCCACAACTCCAACTTGCGGACCTACACGACCTCGACCTCGATCTCCTCCTCGGCTACTCATACTCACAGTATTCACACCACCCACTTACCTGTTATAATTCCTCTCGAGAATTAAAGACCTAGGCCAACTATACCAGTCTAAAGCCCTAGACAGTGAATTATAACAATTCACTAAGCAGGCAGTCAATCACAACATCTCTCAATCACAAAGAACAGAGATTATGCATTAACCTCAAGTCCTGGCACACCTGCATTTCACGTATCAGTGCATAATATCACTCAGCATTCACAATCAAGTAGTCTGGGTAACGCATGGCACACAAGTCTCCTTAACTAACTACCCCAAAGTCATCGCTCCTTATCACTCTAGGCTTTGACCAACTTAGATCGAGCTGACCTTGTTTTGATACCAAATCAACCAGGGTGTCACGCCCTGAACCCCGACGGGCTCGCGACACCCCTCCGAAGGTCGTATTGATCACAACGTCCCAGGATGCGTCGCCGACCCAAATGAACTACGCAAGCGGAAGCGAAATAAAACAATCCAGACAACCAACATGAAGACAAAAGGATAGCATGAAACAATAATTGCACAACATCATAAAGCAGTCACTATTACAAAACGATAACCCATGCTACTAATTTCAAAACCACAATTTTCAAAAGAGGGCGGTGGTCGACAAGCTTATCTCCTCTACAAAAAGGTACTCAAAAGATTGGGTAATTCGATCAATCCCTGTGGTATTCTGGCGACATCTCCGAATCGATCACGGTCGTGGATTTGAAAATAGTTATATAATAACCGTGAGAACGAGTCTCAATAAGCCACACCCTAAACCCTACATAGGCCAATGCGTACCCAGACAAGTTTTAACATGCGATCTAACCGATAACATATATATAATTCACATCAATGGACTTACCTCGCCATCCAATCACATGCCCACATTGCATATTAGTCAAATCATGATAATGAAATAATATCCCGATAATATAACACAATCATTCGAACGCCATCCACACTCGCACCCAACCAATCCAACCAAACATCCACACGTACCATCAATCAATCCAATCAAACATCTACATGTACTTTAAGTCAATCCAACCAATCGCATTTCGCACACGTGCCCAATCAACCATCTCACGACTTGCGCCACTGCACCTCAAGTCCATTCTCATAGCCTGTGCCAATACACCTCAGGCTCGGCCCTCCGATCAATCCGGGCTCTGTCCCTCACTAGACATCTCGCACTTTCTCACGACTCGCGTAAACACGTCTCAGGTCTGACTTTCCTTTCACGGACTACTGTCAACACGTCTCAAGTCCGTTCTCACAAACACATAAGCTACACAATTCAATCAATTTCCAATGACCGCCGTCAACACGTTCTAGGTCAAACTTTCCTTTCACAGACCACCGTTTACACGTCTCAAGTCCGTTTTCACAGGCACACGAGCCACACAATTCAATCAATTTCCAATGACCGCCGTCAACACGTCCTAGGTCTTACTTTCCTTCCACGGACCACCGTCAACACGTCTTAAGTCCGTTAACTTTCAATCTACGGACCACCGTCAACACATCTCAAGTTCGTTCTTATAGGTACACATGTCACACAATTCAATTTGTCATTCTCACATGTCATAATAATCAAATTCCAATCATGAGTTCACCAAACAAGCCCACCCATCCGACATTCAAGTCGGCCCCAATCAAATGTCAATTTCACCCACGAACGCCATGACAAATCGATCATTGCACCCACATAATTTAGCCACTAAACATGCCACATAATCACCACAATTCAATCCACCAATTAACCACATTTATAATTTAGCCTTAACCCAAATTTAGTCCCTAAGCCGGTACTAAATTACACCCTAAACAAGTCTAAACATACCCATTATACTAAGTAGGGTTTAGGAAGTCACTTACTAGGTTTTGGCTCGGGAAAAATCCACACGGGCTCAAAATGGCCCTGGTAAACAGTACTGGGCTCGGCACGGGCGAGGGCGCGACGGGCACGGGGCTCGACCACGGCTCGGCACACGGGAAAAATTCTCGGCGCGGCCCTCGGCCACCGGAAAAATGCTCGGCCGTGGCAAGGCACGGCGACGGGCACGACGGGCGAGGGGCCACAGTTGGGGCAGTGGCCTGGGCTGTCCGGCCACGGCTCGGGGCATGCTCGGGAAGCTCGGTAATGGGCTCGCCCACGGCTAGGCTGGCTAGCTAGCTGGTGGGTTGGTTGATTGGCTGGCGAGCTGGTTGGCCGGCTGGCTGGCTGGTCGGCGACGGCGACGAGCAACGGAGGCTCGGCCACGATCGGGGCAGTCTGACCAAGGCTAAGCTGGGGCGGCGTTGGGCGGACTAGGCGGGCACGACGGCTGCAGGTGACTGGGCAGGGTGGCTGATGGCTGGGTGGTGGCGGACGGAGCAGCGGCGGCGGCCAGAACGACGGCGCACGGTGGCTGGACGAGGCGGAGTCGAACAGGGGGGAGGAGCTCGGGGAAGGAGAAACACGGGAAGGAAGGTCGACGATAGGAACGACGGGGCCGGTGATAGTCAGGTGGCACGGCGACGGCGCAGGCCGCGAAGCGAAGTAGGACGGCCGGCTAGGATGTGTCGGGCAGTGACAGGCATGGTTGCGATCGGGCGCAGCGACCTTGAGCTGTGCCCGAAGGAGAGGGAGAGAACAGTCGGTCGAGGGCAGCGGTCGAGCTGGCTGGCAATGGCAGCAGCGCGCGGCGATCAGGCGGCGAGCGATGGTCGGGCAAGCAGAACAGAAGCAAGAGCAGAACCAGTTGGGCGGAGAAAGAGAAACCAACGAAGAAGAAGAAAGAACAGAAGAGAAGAAAAGAAATGAAAAAAGGAAGAGAGAGAGAGAGAGTTTGCATGGGGGGTGGGGTCTGACATACAAGGGGAGGGGAATGTGCGAGAGAGAGAGAGAGAGAGAGAGAGAGAGAGAGAGAGAGGACAGATGGGACGGGAAAACGTGAGCAAGAAAAGAGGAGGAGAGAGAGAGAGAGAGAGAAAAAAAAGTCAGATAAAATACTCAAGTGCAAATCCAACAGCCCACAAACAATCTAGAAATCGATCCAAAGGCCACGAAAAGATCCTAATTAATTATTAGGAAAAAGGGCAAGAAGATATCAAATAAAACACACTACGAGGAAGATCTACTTGTCCAAATCCACACCCGGTGGAAAATTCACTTTTCACATATTCCGAGCAATATCAAGGCTGGCCACAATAATATCGATACCGTCCAATTAAATTCGCCCCGAAACTTCGAGAAATTCGACACCAAAGTCTGGGCTCTAAATAACGGCCAAATTCGATCGAGTGCGATTCTAGCGAAATCTCAATTTTAAAAACAATAACCGAGAGTGATCAGCTCTTGGGCGAGATTTTACTATAAGCACACTGACGAATTACACGTTTTTAAAAATCCAAAAATGGACTGAAATTCGGAATGTCACAAAATTCTTTTTTCTTCTTCTTCCTAGCCCATTGCTAGTTGCCAGCCGCTGGCCACTGGCGATTGGCCACAAGCCAGATCCGGCGAGGGCAGCTTGCGACCTGGGTGAGGGTTGCCCTCGTCGAATCCGACAAGGGCGACTCACTGCCTGGGCGAGGGTCACCCTTGCCAGATCTAGCGAAGGTGACCCTCGCCTAGGCCGTGAGTCGCCCTCATCAGATCTACCAAGAGCCGCGATGCCCTCGTCGACCCTGGCCATGGCCAAGGAAGGGGAAGAAGAAAAAAAAAAGAAAAAAATATTAAAAAAATTCAAAATATTATTAAAATATATTTAATAAAAAGAAATTTTGTACGGTTACCAAATGTATTATTATTATTTTTCTATTTTAAGAATAGAAATTTTGGACGGTTACTAAACACCTTCTAAAATGCCGGAGTTAGGGGATTGATAAGAATCTACTTTGTCAGCTTGACCCTAATGATTGAGCCGAGTAGGAATCTCACGCTAATTGAGATGGTAGATCGGTAGTTTTACAACTCGATCATCTATTGGATCCTTTGGTCAAATTTGGATTAGCAACACCAATATGGAAGACTCCATTTCTGATGTCCTATTAGCTTGGGGCTTCATTTGCACGCTTTCTTCAACATATATTTCCCCCATTTTGACTCCAAACTGTCTATAAGGAAATCAATAATCATAAATGATAAAATGCTAAGCTTATTCTAATAGATAAAACCCATTGTTTTAATCCTATCCTATCGTTTGTCAACTTAAAGAAATCATGATTTGAAGGTTGAGACTAATGCAAACCAATGTCGTAAGTCTCTCCCATTTCATTTTAAATTTCTATTTCCATTTTATGAAAAAAGAAGTCTTTTTGTTGAGATGTCCGAAAAATATCATCGAACTTTTCCTCTTTATTTTTTACACATTAAGAACATAAATCATTTTACTATAAAAATCTAGAGAACCTCTCTCCATCAATAATTGAAAAGAAACTTTTATTGTCTTACTTGCCTGTTGCATATTTTCCATTATTACTGCATGTATCGTCAATTACGAAAAGATAGACGAACAATAATCACTAAAATCTGCTAAAAGCATGTCACGAAGGTATCTTAATGACGAAATTATCAAAGGTGTAAGAGAGAAATCTAAACATACAAGCATCCATCAAATGCATTTAACAGCACGAAAAGATATTTCAAGCGTATAAATAGTGACTTGGAGTGCACATGAACTTCGTTGCATAGCACTCTCTCTTTAGCATAACCAAACCATCAACCATTCGTCACTCTCTCAAAACCTAAAAGCAAGCCTCCAAGTTGATGTTGGTCTTCCACTTGGTTTCTCTAATTTGTAATAGTCTCTCTCTCTCTCTCTCTCTCTCTCTCTCTCTCTCTCTCTCTCTCTCTCTCTCTCTCTCTCTCTCTCTCTCTCTCTCTCAATATTATGAAAACCTAACATGATTTTCTTATTTATTTAGGCAATTGATTTCATCTTGTTAATAGTTGTGAGGATATTTAACATTTTCATTTCATAAGCTAACGCAAGGCTAAGGAAGAACCAGGAATACCACTCTTTGCTTAATTTTGTAATTGCTTTCCTTCGTGTGGATGGCATGTGCTATTTCAAAATTAATATCTCCCAAAAAGAAAAAATAAAAATGACAATATCCTGAATTTGTGTTTTCTCCCCTTTTTAAGGTGAGCCATGGCTGGTGATAAGAGTTGAAGCATCATGCCAACAAGATATTAATTACTTCTTTCAATGTCAAAGGGCCAAGTTAGCACTCTGCGTTACGAGGACTCATACATGTTCATGCATCAAATGCTTATTAACTAGTTCCTCCAATGTTAATGTTGAAATCCCAAATTTGTTAGTGTGATGAATCGAACTCTTGTTGTCTCTCAATAATTGAATCATAAATAAATTTGTCTGAGCTTATGAGCTTGCATAGGTCCTTATACTTCTTTTGATTTTTCGACCTTCCTATATAACTTTGGTCGGAAGATACTTTATATGATCCAAGATCTTCGTATTTCGACAATACCTAAATAACAATAAATAAGGAATGCTGAAATATGAATCGATCAATTTGGTTAGATTTTTGCTCAAAAAGGGGAACGAGGATGTTTTGATACTCATCATGTTATAGTCCTACATCATGACCACGTAGAGCCAATCATTTGATTTTTTTTAAGTGATATTCTCCTCTTCTTCTTCTTTTGATTTTTCGATTCAAGCACTTTAACTTAGTATTTTAATTTGTTGTATTAATTTTTTGAGTGAGATTAAATTTCATCAAAAAGTCAAAGCGTCGGAATTTTGACAAAGAAAATGAAATTAAGAAAGAGCCTTAAGAAGTCATATACTTTCAATCGCAATTCGACAAATTTTTTCAGTGAAATGCTTATGCGATTGTCATTCGGCAGTGATCTGATTTATTGAAAATTGTTCACAACAATCTAAAAGATCATTAGTAATGTGACTAATTGCACCTTGGACCGGGAATAATAAAAGATTTAGGATGCATTTGTTTCGTGAAAAATGAATGATTTGGAAAATATTTTCCTAAAGATGATCGTTTTTTTTTCTTACAAAAATGAATGAATAAAGAACATTCTCGTCGTACACGAAAATATTTAGACGTGAATTGTTATAGGTAATGAAAATATTTTTTATTGACTAATTATATCAAGCGATATAAGCTATTATTTGCATGAAAATATTTTCAAAAATATTTATTTTTCATGAAATAGAAAGAGCCTTATAGGACCCTATTTGTTTAACAAGCCAATTAAACTGAAATAATTAACTAAATGTGAATAAATAATTTCTTGCATAGAGATAAATCCTCCCGAGCATTTTCTTTATTTTTGAATGACCAATATCGGAAAAAGCTTTCGACCAAAAAAAATTATCGAAAAAAGTACGAACTTGAAACAATAATTCCTCTGACCAAAAAACAAAAGAAAGAAAAAGAAACAATAATTCCAAATGCTATAAAAGAATTACGAAAAGTTAAAAAAAGAAAAATGAAACATGCCCACACGGTAGAAAATCCCTAAGCGGGAGGAATTACCGCGACACCCAATTCATCTGCGAAGGAAACTCGATCGACGAAGCAAACTCAAGAAGACGGAAGAGGGTACGATTCTTGTAAACTATACTTTTCTATGCGTGAAATGCGAGAAATGGGTCTGAAGATCTTGTTCATGGGGCTTGCATTTGGCTAAAATTCTTGTTCGTGGGCTTGCATGCACGGCATTGATGCGTACCATCACGGTTTCCTGCCATTCGAGCCGATCCTGCACTCTTTTAGATAGAGCGACCCCGTCATCGTGGTTAGGAGTGTTAGGCTTCTTGGGGGGAGCGTCGTGTGATAATCCGGCAAACCAGGGCGTAGCAATAATCGATTTCGCCATGAGGAAGAGGGAGAAGAAGAATGAGGAGAGACTGTTGTGCTGTTTGCATGGGAATATTTATGAACAGCTTTAATTATATTTGGCTTTGGAATGTACTGATTGTGGGTACACAAGTTGCTGAGGGTCGTTCAGTTTTTCTTAGCTGACGACGGAAAAGCTGGAACACGCCTTACTTGCCTTGCAGGACAAATCGAATTTTTGTGTTGGCAAGTAAAAATATGCCCTCTAGTTTTTGTTTCGTCGGATGTTGAGTTTATTTGTTGTGGGGTTATATCAGTGGGAATTGCTCCTATGTCTCTGGTTATTAATTGACTTTGCATTCTCATCTCGAAAAAGGGATTGAGAAAATTATGGTGGTGAGTGTACTTTGAATCAGAATGAGAGCCTAATTCATGGCATTTGAATATTCTTTTGGCCACTTCCATAGTTTTCTGCAATTTGCAGATTTCTCTTTGTTTCATTTACTGCTTTTGTTGGGTATTCCACCACTGAATCCTCATATTGTTTGCTGCAGTGGAGCAGATCGACTAATGAAATTGAGTTCACCTACAATATCAGTTATATCAAACAACTGTTAACTAGTTGACTAAATTTATTCTCGGTGAGTTTGAATTGCTGATTCTTCTTTGGCCTTCTGGTTGCTATTGCTCTGCTCCTCTTATTCCTCGCCCATTGTTAATTTCAAACTTTCAAAAGGATATTTCCAAACGTAGTAAAATAATTTAGGACTGTCTCGCTTAAATATTCGTCAATTAGAATCCTATTCCTTTTAATCTAGCTTGTGGTCTTTTGCACTCTTTGATGGCTATTCATAAATGTGTCTATGCATTGCTGTTCTGCCATAACAGTCAATCCTTGTTGAATGAAGATGATTAAGTTAATGCTACCTTATTCAGATGGCTAACAGTAAGCATGATAAATGAGCTGTGCGTTTTCCATTGAGTTTGTCTTTTGCTGCTGCAATTTGGGCCTGTGATCCTCCTCTCATTTTATATCAGCCAGTTTCATGCTCTATTTTTTCTGCATAAGTGGTGCGACTGTTTCTTGACTTTCTTACCCGAAAGCTGCTGCTTTTGCAATGTCTTGTTGATCTGTGAAACAATTTTCTTTTCCACTTCTTTAGATCTGAAACAAACGGGAGATGGACTACAGCTCTGAAGAAGATTCAGATATCAGTGAGTCTGAGATATTGGACCACATAGACAGACCTTATGATGAGTTGAAATCCAGGAAGTACAAAGTAAAGGGCCCAAATGGAAGCTTAAGATGCCCTTTCTGTACGGGCAAGAAAAAGCAGGACTACAGGTATAAAGAACTATATCAACATGCGGCAGGGGTGGGTACAGGCTCTGTGAATAGAAGTGGCAAACAAAAGGCAAACCACCTTGCCTTGGCGAAGTACCTGGAATCAGACCTGGCCAGCGAGGCAGACCAAGCTCCTCAACCAGTTGTGCCGCAACCTGCTGCAAAAATGCCTCAGCAAGAAGAGGTTTTTGTGTGGCCTTGGACTGGAGTCATAGCCAACATTCTCGTTGACAAAAGCAGTGGGAAAGAACTCGTAGATAGTGCATATTGGCTGGCCAAGTTTGCCAAGTACAAACCTCTGGAAGTACATGTGTTTTGGAATGAAGACGGTCGGTCGGCAAAAGCTGTAGTGAGGTTTAACGATGATTGGCATGGGTTTATTAATGCGACAGAGTTTGAGAAAGAATTTGAAGCAGATAATCATGGAAAAAAGGGCTGGAATGCGCAGACAGAGCCCGGATCAAATACATATGGCTGGTGTGCGCGGTCAGATGACTATGATGCGGATGGGCCAGTGGGAGATTACCTTCGCAAGACAGGGAAGTTGCAGACAATCTCTGACATTGTTCAAGAAGCAGCTCAAAGTAGACACAGAATTGTCACGCATCTAGCTAACAAGATTGATTTGACAAATGAAACTTTGGAGGAAGTACAGTCCAAGTATAATGAGCAGACTTTGTCACTGAGTAGGATGCTTGAAGAAAGAGACAAGCTTCACTCTGCTTTTGTGGAAGGTTCTCTCTCTCTCTCTCTCTCTCTCTCTCTCATGTGCTTGTGTGCATCCGGCCATGTATATGGAAATTCTCGCCTTTATCAGATTGTACGTCATAACATCTATGTAGTTCATAGATGCGCCGGTGCAAGTTTTATGCGCACTTCATCAATTATCGAAAGTTGTGTGGTCAGTGCTGCATGCTAAAGATATGTTATGTCAAGGGCACTTTCCACATGCTGACTTTTTTATAAGCCTGAGGACTGATACTGGCACCAAAACTTAAATTCCCATTAAGTTCTATATGTGCCTGCTACATGGTCTCATTCTAAAGAAACATGACTTACATTTTCTTGTATTTTATTGTTTTTCCAGAAACAAGGAGGATGCAACGCCTTCAACGTGACAAAATACAAAGGATATTGTTAGAACGAGAGGAACTTAGCAATGACTTGGAAAAGAAGAAAAGAAAGATTGATTGTTGGAGCAAAGAATTGAACAAACGTGAAGCCCTAACTGAGCGTGAGAGACAAAAGCTGGATGAGGACAAGAAAAAGGTTACATGAAGCGAACATACTATTTGCCAAGACTATTTACTTCTTACTTTCACCTTTTAGCTACCCGACTAAATTAATATATTTTTGGAGCCTTCGTAACTACGCTTCTCGTGCAATTCTTTTTAAGGGTGGTATTTGATGCATTTCTGCCTCGATCACCAATTTTATAGAAACACGGGCGAATTTAGGACTTTCGTCAATTGATGCAAAGTCGTGATCAGACATGTCCCACAGAAGCATCTTTACTGCATGCGTCTTGGTGAATAATACTTAAGAAGGAAATAATCAGTTTCTCTTTATTGTTTGAACAATAAGAGCCTGATAGAAAAGGACACCAAACTGTTTGAATAATAATAGTGCTTACTTTTTTGTACTCGCTAAGGCGAGACAATTGCATTGAAAACTTAGCAGTTGGCAGGTTCTGGTAGTCCGCTGAAACCATTGGCATATGTCGTATTTAGTGAAGATTGCATGACCAGATGTATACTGATTTCTTCATTTGTCCTTCTAGAACGATGTCAAAAACAGTTCTCTCCAGTTGGCATCAATGGAGCAGAAAAGAGCTGATGAAAATGTCCTCAGGCTGGCGGAAGAACATAAGGTGTGAATGCCAGTGAAAAAAACTTCCATTTGATTACCATAGCATATCCTGCTTTATACATGACTGACGCTGCTAGGATTTCTAGAGGGTGAAAGAGGAGGCCCTGAGTAAGATCCTTGAGTTGCAACGGGAGCTCAACGCAAAGCAGAAATTGAAAATGGAGATTGAAGAGTTGAAAGGAAAAGTAGGAGTTATGAAGCACCTTGAAGATCAAGATGATGAAGCTGTTCAAAAGAAGATGAAGGAGATGAATGATGAACTGAAAGAGAAGGAGGAGGAGTTGACCAACTTGGAGGTTCTAAATTCTGCCCTCATTAGTAAAGAGCGCCAGAGCAATGATGAAGTGCAAGAAGCTCGTAAGGCATTGATCCAGGTACCATCTCTATTTTCTGTGCATAGCCACACCCTAGGGTACAATTTTGTTGCTGGCACTGACTGAATATTGCACCTTTTCTCCAATCTGTGAAAAATTTTTGTTCATAATTTTCACAGATCAGAGTGTTATCAGAAGATTCCTTTATTTACTTGACAAATTGAACATGAAGTTAAGTGCAACATGAATACAATGGACTTATATTTTTTCTTGTTACCTAAAGGAAGCCCCTCTTATAGGGTGATACTCACTAGGTTCCAATCATCTAAGTTGCCGGCAGGTGGTCCTAAATTTGGTAATAGGAGTTGGAATTGAAATAGATATCAACTTATTCTTTTTGTTTCTGGAAAGGGTCTGATTGATCAGCCGGGTGCACACACAAATATTGGGATCAAAAGAATGGGGGAGCTTGATGATAAGCCGTTTCTTACTGCTTGCAAGAAAAGATTTTCAGGTCAGGAAGCACAATTGCAGGCTAGTACATTGTGCTCTTTCTGGCAGTCACAGGTGAATTCGCAGTGGCATCCATTCAAGACCGTTGAGATTGCTGGGAAAATTCGGGTATGAAATGTTGATGTTTTTCTCTTTTCCAAATTTTCCAGTTGTGATAGTACTTATTGTGGTAGTTTGATCCTGATTGTCCAAGTCTGATTGGACGTCACTCAGGACTTCAAAATCTGTTGTGATTTGGAGCTCTGGGTTGGCCAGGTCGGTTGAGGCCATGGTTCTCCAGCATTAGTGCTGGGTTTAAGTCTCCACCTATGTATCGTATTAGGAAAAAAAAAAAAGGACTGCAACTTGTATTGCTCAACATGCCATACCTATTTGTTCAACTAGGTAGGTTAGTTCTCCTTCTCATTTGGCACTGCCCATAAGTCCCAGGCTTCCAGCACAAGAAGCTGTCTGTACTCAATGGAGTCTTGGTTAAATATTGACGGCCTTTTTTATGCCTTTCTGCTCTTTTACCACCATGTAATGGTAATAATCTTGTGCAGTCAATGCTTGTTGAAGAAGATGAAAAACTACAAAAGCTTAAGGAGGAGTGGGGTGATGAGGTCTACTCAGCAGTTGTCATAGCTTTGAAAGATCTGAATGAATATAATCCAAGCGGAAGGTATATTGTACCCGAGCTCTGGAATTTCAAAGAAGGAAGAAAAGCCACTTTGAAAGAGGTCATTGCTTATATTGTGAAGAACATCAAATCAACCAAGCGCAAGAGAACATGAGTCTGAGGTTTGTCCTAACTGCAATTCCAGTTCTACATTTTCCGTTTGCTTGATGGGATTTCTATGTAACTTGTTAATATGAGCACAATCAGTCAACCAAATTCAGTTCTCTGAAAGCTTCATCATCTTTTAACACAAGAAGATCGTGTCTATTATCTGCATTATGTTGTGTGATGATACTGTAAATAGTTTGTGAATATTTTTATAATTGTTTAGAGGCTAAATTAGAGTTATGCAATAAATTTGGATGATTGTTTAAGTTCCCCCATGCATTACTTATTTAACCCATACAAATGTCTCCTTGACTAAAATAGGATCCGATTAAGGTTTCGTTTGTTTTGCGAAAAATGAATGATTTTGAAAACATTGTCGTAAAAATGATCGCTTGTATCATTTGAAATAATTAGTCAATGGAAAATGTTTTCGTTGTTGATAAGACTTAGTCTAAACACTTTCATGAATGATGAAAATATTTTTTGTTCATTCATTTTTTGTAAGTGATATAAGCAATAGTTTTTAGGGATAGATCTTCCAAATCATTCATTTTCCGTGAAATAAAGGGAGCCTAAATTCGATTGCTTTATCCATGGCCCACCTTTTATTTTTATTTTTATGGAGGCCTTTAGTAATTCGATTGACTGGCCAATTGATTGAAACTTACCGAATATGATGGAGCCTCTTTATAGATACCCTGTTGAAATTTTAAAATTGTTTGACACTGGGTTGTGGGTTCGCAGGGATGAATTTGTCTGAAGGAGGTCTGCTAGAACTGATGTTTAGACTATTGTTATAGCGCTGCTGTCGCAGATATTGATACTCTTGTTAGTTTGATCATCACTAGACAATAGACTGCTTTGAACTTAAATTAGCTGATCAAACATTAGGATGTTCATCTGTGTATCAGAGCATGGTTCCTACTAAACCCTGGAATTCCCAGAATTTGCTTTCTTGCTTGCCATGTTAGCGAATGGTGGGTGGGGGTTTGAGTTAATTTTGTGGTAATCTTCTCAAGCCATGTAATTAGTAATAATTCTAATAAAGCTTTCTTGGGTTGGTCTTACCACGCATCCCCGACGGGATGGTGATTGCAGATTAGAAAATTTCATGCTCTCAGTCGAGCATCCATACGGTCAGCAAATCTACGCTGGTCACTTGTGTTGGTTTTGAATGAATCAGAGATTAAGTCATACACTAGAGTACCTACAGGGAGGAAGAATGAAAAAAAAAACATCCGATAAGTAGAGGCATCCACGTAATTGGGATGAGGGTGCCTGAGAGATTTGATTTTCTTCTGTTTAGATGTTAAACAGAAAACAGATGAACAAGTTCGAGCCATTTTACGTCAGGTCAAACCGACGTATGAAAGAAAAAACAGAGGAAAATCTTTCGTTTAACCCAATTGCTAAATAGCTTATTATTGACTTTTTTTTTGGTCGGAGCTTATTATAAGGAAGTCAATAATCATGAATGATTAAAGGCTACTTATTCTAAAAGATAAAATCCATTGTTTTAATCCTGTCCTATTGTTTAGGGGTGAGCATGTTCCGGATGGACGGTTTCAACCTTAGAATCGGGAATCGTTCGCTGAGGATCGGTTTTGAAAAATTGAAATCGGAAGTCGCTAATTAGTTTCATGAACCCAATCAGACCGGACCGCGGTCTAGTCCGATTTCCAGGTGAGTTCATGGAACCAATCCCACCAAGCTTCCCTGGACAAATTAGAATGATAAGAGAAAAAAACGAACACAAGAAAGTTGATTTTGCAAAGTGAGAATAATTTTAATCTGAAAGCAATCTGTCAAATAGCAGCAGTCCGGTTTCCGTGTGGGTCCGTAGAATCGGTCCCATCAAGCTTCCCTGGACAAATTAGAAAATGATAAGAGAAAGAAGCTAGAACAAGAAAGTCAGTTTTGCAGTGTGAGAACAATTTTAATCTGAAAGCAATCTGTCAAATAGCGAGACAGAGAAATACAGCCTACTAGCAGCATATCATAGTGTTGAGGGTCGCGAAAGTCTTAAACTCGAATGAGATGAAGTCGTGTTGAAGGCATGTAAGATTGAGGCTAGGGTTGCTTCGTGTTCTTTCACTTTTGAGGATGCGAGCGAGTAAATTCCGTAAAAGAAAGTGAGCTGATAATTTTTCAAAATATATATTATATATAAATATACCGGTCCAAGCGGTTCCATGCCTGGAATCGGGAGCCAGACCGGTAGCCACCGGTTCCAGTAAATTGGAACCAGGAAACGAATCGAATTGAACCAGTCCCCACGGGAACCGCCGGTTCTAGGCCGATTCGGTCCAGTTCCGGATAGTTCCTGGTTTCTTTGTACACCCTTACTATTTCAAATTTCTATTTCATTTTGTGAAAAAAAGGTCTTTTTGTTGAAATTTCCGAAAAATATCATTGAAATTCGTCTTTATTTTTTACACATTAAGACCATAAATCTTTTTACTATGAAAATCTAGAGAACCTCTCTCCATCAATAATTGAATTGAAACTTTTATTGTCTTACTTGCCTCAGGCATATTTTCCATTATTACTACATATATCGTCAATTACGAACATATAGATGAACAATAATCACTAGAATTTATTAGAAATATGTCACGAAAGTATCTTAATGATGAAATTACCAAAAGCGTAAGAGAGAAATGTGAACATACAATCATCCATCAAGTGGATTTAACAGCACAAAAGATATTTCAAGTGTATAAATAGTGACTTGCTGTGGACATGAACTTCATAGCATAGCACTCTCTGTTTAGCATGACCAAACCATCAACCATTCATCAGTCTGTAAAAACCTAAACCCAAAGGAATCATGAAGCAAGCCTCCAAGTTGATGTTGGTCTTCCTCTTGGTGACTCTAATTTGTAATACTCTCTCTCAATATTATGAAACCCTGGCATGATTTTCTATTTTATTTAGGCAATTGATCTCATTTCGTTAATTGTTAGGGAGATATTTAACATTTTTGTTTCATAAGCTAACGAAAGGCTAAGGAGTACCATGAATACCCTAATTTGCATACTTTTGTAATTGCTTTCCTTCGTGTGCATGGCACGTGCTATTTCAAAATTAATATCTCCCATAAAGAAAAAAGAAAAATGGCAATATCTTGAATTTGTTTTCCCTTTTTTAGGTGAGCGATGGCTGGTGACAAGAGTCGAAGCATCACGTCAGCGGGATATTGATTGCTTCTTTCAATGTCATGGGGCCAAGTTGGCACTTTGCGATATGAGGACTCACACTTGTGCATGCATCAAACGTGCATTAACTAGTTCCTTTGATATTAATGTCAAAATCCCTAATTAGTTCGTCTGTGGAATCGAACTCCTGTTGATATCTTTCAATAATTGAATCATTAATAAATTTGTCAAATCTTGTGAGCTTGAATTGGTCGTTATAATGCTTTTGATTTTTCGACCTTCCTATATAACTTTAGTTGGTTGATGCTTTATATGGTTCGAGATCTTCATATTTCAACAATATCTAAAGAATAATAAACGAGTAATGCTGAAATATGAATTGATCATACTTGGTTTGATTTTTGCTCAAAAAGGGGAACGAGGGTGTCTTGGTGCTATCATCATAATATAATCCTACATCATGACCACATCATGACCACGTAGAGCCAATCATTTGATTTTTTTAAGCGATATTTTCATCATCTTCTTTTTTCGATTCAAGCACTTTGACCACATCATTAGTATTTTAATTTGTTGTATTAATTTATTAGTGAGATTAAATTTCATAAAAAGTCAAGCGTCGGAATTTTGAAAAAGAAAACGAAATTAAGAAAGTGCCTTAAGAAGACATATACTTTTAATCGCAATTTGACAAGTGAAATGCTTATTCGATGGCCATTTGGCAGGGATATGATTTATTGAAAATTATTCACAACAATCTAAAGAATCACGAGTAATGTGACTAATCGCACCTCGGGCCTAGAATAATAAGAGATTTAGAGTGCGTTTGTTTCGCGAAAAATGAATGATTAGGAAACGTTCTTCTAAAAATAATTGCTCGTTTCGCTTACAAAAATGAATAAATGAAGAACATTCTCGTTGTACATGAAAATATTTAGACGTGAATTATTATCGATAATGGAAACATTTTCCATCGACTGATTATTTTAACAGATACAATCTATCATTCTTAGGAAAATATTTATTTTCTGTGAAACAAACGGAGTTTCATGAGACCCTATTTGCTCAATAAGTCGATTAAATTGAAATAATTAACTATATGTGAATAGATAATTTCTTGAAAAGAAATTTTCTTATTTTTGAATGACCAATATTGAAAAAAGTATGAACTTGAAACACGAATTCCTAAGGCTATAAAATAATCATGAAAAAGTCAATAAAATAAAATAAACCCATACTATAGAGGGTTAATATAACGAAAAATTCTAAATTAATACATCTATGATAAATTTATCCAAAAAAAATTTAACCATCAAAAACTCAAAATTGGTACGTTTGTGATAAATTTACTTTTCGTTAAATTGGATTAATATCACAAAAAACGTCCAACTGATATACTTGTGACAAATAAAGGGTAAAACCTCACACTGATACAGCATCAACTGTTACGTGTCATCAAATTTAACGAAAACTAATCCAGAGCAAAGTTATCATAGGTGTAATAGTTTAGGATTTTTAGGTTAAATTTGTCACAATATATCAGTTTGGAATTTTTTGTAGTATCCACGCCATGTTAGAAAAGCCCTGAGCGGGAGGAAGTAGCGAGTAAATTCTTCTTCCTGTTCTCCCTTCCAAATCGCTCTGTTACTTTTGCTCTCCGTTTGGGATTAGCTGCGATCCGGGCTCGCGAAGTGGAAATTTTCCGAACCCACGAGGCGAGATTTCCGCCGGTTCAAGCTCGATCGGCGAAGCAAGCTCAAGAACGAGGAGGTAAGAGGGTACGATTCTTGAAAAGTTGTACTTCTCTGTGTGCGAAATGCGAGACATGGCTCCGAAAATCTTGTTCGTGGGCTTGCATGCACGACACTGATGCGTAGCAAGTATCACAGTCTCCCGCCATGCATGCTGATCCTGCATTCTTTTGAGGTACAGCGACCTCGTCATCGTGGTTAGCAGTGTTGGGCTTCTTTGGGGGGCGTCGTATAATAATCGGGCAAACCGGGGGTAGTCAGTTTCGTGCTCTATTTTTTCTGCATAAGTGTTGTGACTGTTTCTTGACTTTCTTACCTGAAAGCTGCTGCTTTTGCAATGTCTTGTTGATCTGTGAAAAAATTTTCTTTTCCACTTCTTTAGATCGGAAACAAATGGGAGATGGACGACAGCTTTGAAGAAGATTCAGATAGTAGTGATTCTGAGATATTGGACCACATAGACGGACCTTATGATGAGTTGAAATCCGGGAAGTACAAAGTAAAGGGCCCAAATGGAAGCTTAAGATGCGCTTCCTGTACGGGCAAGAAAGAGCAGGACTACAGGTATGAAGAACTATGTCCACATGCGGCAGGGATGGATGAAGGTTCTGTGAATAGAAGGGGCAAACGAAAGGCATACCACCTTGCCTTGGCGAAGTACCTGGAGACAGACCTAGCCAGCGAGGGAGACCAAGCTCAAAGAAGACACGGAATTGTCGCGCATCTAGCTAACGAGATTGATTTGACGAATGAGGAGGAATTACAGTCCGAGTATATTGAGAAGACTTTGTCACTGAGTAGGATGCTTGAAGAAAAAAAACAAGCTTCACTCGGCTTTTGTGGAAGGTTTTCTCTCTCTCTCTCTCTCTCTCTCTCTCTCTCTCTCTCTCGTGTGCTTGTGTGCATCCGGCCGGGTATATGGACATTCTCGTTTTTATCAGATTGTAGGTCATAACATCTATGTAGTTCATAGTTGCTCTGGTGCAAGTTTTATGTGCACTTCATTAATTATCGAAAGTTATGTGGTCAGTGCTGCATGCTAAAGAGATGTTATGTCGAGGGCACTTTCCACATGCTTACTTTTTTATAAGCCTGAAGACTGATACTGGCACCAAATCTTAAATTCCCATTAAGTTCTATATGTGACTACTACATGCTCTCGTTCTAAAGAAACATGACTTAAATTTTCTTGTATTCTATTGTTTTTACAGAAACAAGGAGGATGCAATGCCTTCAACGTGACATAATACAAAGGCCATTGTTGGAACGAGAGAAACTTAGCAATGAGTTGGAAAGGAAGAAAAGAAAGATTAATTGTTGGAGCAAAGAATTGAACAAACGTGAGGCCCTAACCGAGCGTGAGAGACAAAAGCCGGATGAGGACAAGAAAAAGGTTACGCGAAGTGAACATATTATTTGCCAAGACTATTTACTTCTTACTTTCACCTTTTAGCTACCTTGCTAAACTAATATATTTTTGGAGCCTTCGTAACTATGCTTCACGTGCAATTCGTTTTGAGGGTGGTCTTTGATTGATGTCTACCTCGATCACCCAGTTTGTAGAAACACGAGTGAATTTGTCATTTTTTTCAATTGATGCAAAGTGGTAATCAGACATGTCACTTGGAAGCATTTTTACTGCCCGCGTCTTAGAGAATAGTACTTCAGAAGGAAATAATCAGTTGCTCTTCATTGTTTGAACAATAAGAGCCTGATAGAAAAGGACACCAAAATGTTTGAATAATAATAGTGCTTACTTTTTTTGTACTCGCTAAGGCGAGACAATTGCATTGAAAACTTAGCAGTTGGCAGGTTCTGGTAGTCTGCTGAAAGCATTGGCATATGTCGTATTTAGTCAAGATCGCATCACAAGATGTATACTGATTTCTTAATTTGTCCTTCTAGAACGATGTCAAAAACAATTCTATCCGGTTAGCATCAAGGGAGCAGAAAAGAGCTGATGAAAATGTCCTCAGGCTGGTGGAAGAACAAGAGGTGTGAATGCCAGTGAAAAAAACTTCCATTGATTACCATAGCATATTCTGCTTTATACATGACTGACACTGCTAGGATTTTTAGAGGGAGAAAGAGGAGGCCCTGAGTACGATCCTTGAGTTGGAAGAGCAGCTTGACGGGAAGCAGAAATTGGAAATGGAGATTGAAGAGTTGAAAGGAATAGTAGAAGTTATCAAGCACCTTGAAGATCAAGATGATGAAGCTGTTCAAAAGAAGATGAAGGAGATTAATGATGAAATGAAAGAGGAGGAGGACGAGTTGACCAACTTGGAGGATCCGAATTTTGCCCTCATTAGTGAAGAGCGCCATAGCAATGATGAACTGCAAGAAGTTCCTAAGGAATTGATCCAGGTACCATCTCTATTTTTTGTGCATAGCCACACACTCGGTATAATTATGTCGCTGGCCCTGAGTAAGATCCTCGAGTTGGAAGAGCAGCTTGACAGAAAGCAAAAATTGGAAATGGAGATTGAAGAGTTGAAAGGAAAAGTAGAAGTTATGAAGCACCTTGAAGATCAAGATGATGAAGCTGTTCAAAAGAAGATGAAGGAGATTAATGATGAACTGAAAGAGAAGGAGAACGAGTTGACCAACTTGGAGGATCTAAATTCTGCCCTCATTAGTGGAGAGTGCCAGAGCAATGATGAAATGCAAGAAGCTCGTTAGGAATTGATCCTGGTACCATCTCTACTATATGTGCATAGCCACACACTAGGTATGATTATGTCGCTGGCACTGACTAAATATTGCACCTTTTTCTCCGATCTGTGAAAAGTTTTGGTTCATTATTATCACAGATCAGAGTGTTATTAGAAGGGTCCTTTATTTAACCCATACAAACGTCTCCTTGAATAAAATAGGATCTAATCATGGCTCCGTTGATTTCGTGGAAAATGAGTGATTTTGAAAACATTGTCCTAAAAATGATCGTTTGTATTGCTTTAAATAATTAGTTGATAGAAAATGTATTCATTATTGATAACAGTTTATCTAAACATTTTCGCGAACGATAAAAATATTCTATGTTCATTCATTTTTTGTAAACTATATCAGCAATAGTTTTAGAAAAATATCTTCTAAATCATTCATTTCCGCGAAATAAACGCAGCCTAAATTTGATTGCTTTATCCATGCCCCGTCTGTTTTTTTTTTATGAAGGCCTTTAGTGATTCGATGGACTGGCCAATTGGTTGAAACTTATCGAATAAGATGGAGCCTCTTTATAGATACCCCGTTCGAATTTCAAAATTGTTTTGACACCAGGTTGCGGGTTCTGCAGGGATGAATTTGTCTGAAGGAGGTCTACTAGAGCTGATGTTTTAGGCTATTCTTATAGCGCTGCTGTTGCTGATATTGATACTCTTGCTGTTATTATCATCACTAGACAATAGACTGCTTTACTATTATTATCATCACTAGACAATAGACTGCTTTGAGCTTAAATTAGCTGATCAAACATTAGGATGTTCATTTGTGTATCGGAGTAGGGTTCCTCTTAAACCCTGGAATTTCCAGAATTTGCTTTCTTGCTTTCCCATGTTAGCAAATGGTGGGTGGGCGTTGTGTTAATTTGCGGCGTTCTTCTCGAGCCATGTTCTTAGTAGTTCTTATAAAGCTTTCTTGGGTTAGTTCTTACCACGCTTCCCTAACGGGCTGGTGATTGCAGATTAGAAAATTTCATGCTCTCGGTCGAGCATCTATACGATCAACAAATCTACGCTGGTCACTTGTGCTGGTTTTGAACAAAGCAAATTAAGTCATACCTTGCCAATAGGCATGCGGCCTTACTGATAAAAGGATTGAGGAGGTGAGGATGTTAGTATCATAGGTACGGGATTCGATTCTTACGCTCTGCAAGAGGCAAAGCAAAATGTTAGAGAGAGAGAGAGAGAGAGAGAGAGAGAGAGAGAGAGAGAGAGAGAGAGAGAGAGAGAGAGAGAGAGAGAGAGTTGAATATAGGACAGACCAAAAAAAACTATTAAGTCATACACTAGAGTACCTATAGGGAGGAAGAATGAAAAAGAGCATCCAATAAGTAGAGGTATCAAGGTAATTGGGATAAGGGTGCCCGAGAGATTTGATTTGCTTCTGTTTAGGTGTTAAAAACAAAGTGAATGAACAAGTTCGAGCCACCGGCGTAAGAAGAAAAAAAGAGGAAATTTTTTTTTTTTTGATAACCCAGGGAACCCCCGCACGGCCGACAGCCGGGGAGTAAACCCTGGGGGCGACACGTGCTAGCCACCACACACGTGCCACCGGTTAAGTCACCCTGCGGCACCCGGGATTTGAACACTCAACCTTTTGCGAGAGGAAGAGTGCGCGCTCCAGCAGCGCCACCCAGGCGGGTGGTAAAAAAAAAAAAAAGGAAAATTTTTCGTTTAACGTAATCGCTAAATAGCTTATTATTAATTTTTTTTGTCAGAGCTTATTATAAGGAAATCAATAATCATGAATAATAAAAAGCTAGACTTATTCTAATAGTTAAAATCCATTGTTTTAATCCTATCCTATTGTTTGTCAACTTAAAGAAATCATGATTCAAATGTCGAGATTAATGCAAACCAATGTCGTTAGCCTCTCCTAATCCATTTAAAATTTCTATTTCATTTTATGAAGAAAGAAGTCTTTTTGTTGAGATTTCCGAAAAATATCATCAAATTTTTCCTCTTAATTCTTTACACCTTAAGAGCATAAATCTTTTCACTATGAAAATCTAGAGAACTTCTCTCCATCAACAATTGAATTGAAACTTTTGTTGTCCTACTTGCCTGTGGCATATTTTCCATTATTACTACATATATAGTCAATTAAGAACAGATAAATGAATAATAATGACTAGAATCTGTTAAAAGCATGTCACCAAGGTATCTTATTGATGAAATTACCAAAGATATAAGAGAGAAATCTGAACATAACCTGAACTTATAATTAAGTAACAATAATCACTAAAATATGGTAGAAATTTGTCATGAAGGTATCTTAATGATGAAATTACCAAAGGTGTACGACAGAAATCTGAACATAAGCTTTTAACAGAACAAAAGATATTTCAAGTGTATAAATAATGACTTGCAGTGTACATGAACTTCATTGCATAGCACTCTCTGTTTAGCATAACCAAACCATCAACTATTCATCACTCCATAAAAGCCTCATCCCAAAGGAATCATGAAGCAAGCCTCCAAGTTGATGTTGGTCTTCCTCTTGGTGACTCTAATTTGTAATTCTCTCTCTCTCTCTCAATATTATGATACCCTAACACGATTTTCTTATTTGTTGAGGCAACCCATCTCATCTTGTTAATTGTTAGGAGGATATTTAACATTTTCATTTCATAAGTTAAGGCAAGGCTAAGGAAGTACCAGGAATACCCCAATTTGCTTAATTTTGTAATTTCTTTCCTTCGTGTGCATGGCACGTGTTATTTCAAAATTAATATCTCCTAAAAATAAAAAATAAAAATGGCAATATCCTGAATTTTTGTTTTTTGCTCCCTTTTTTAGGTGAGCCATGGCCGGTAACAAGAGTCGAAGCAGGATGCAATCAAGACAGTGATTGCCTCTTTCAATGTCGTGGGGCAAAGTCGGGACTCTGCGATACGAGGACTCACACATGTTCGTGCATCAATCGCGCATTAACTAGTTCCTCCGATGTTAATGTTGAAATCCCTAATTAGTTCGTGTGCGGAATCGAACTCTTGTTGATGTCTCTCAATAATGGAATCATAAATAAATTTGTCAGATCTTGTGAGCTTGCATTGGTCCTTATAATGCTTTTGATTTTTCGACCTTCCTATATAACTTTAGTTGGTTGATGCTTTATATGGTTCGAGATCTCCATATTTCGACAATACCTAAAGATTAATAAATGAGGAATGCTGAAATATGAATCAATCATACTTGGTTTGATTTTTGCTTAAAAAGGGGACCGAGGGTGTCTTGATGCTATCACCATAATATAATCCTACATCATGACCGCTTCATGCGTAGAGCCAATCATTTGATTTTTTTAAGTGATATTTTCTTCTTCGTCTTCTTTTGATTCAAGCACTTTGATCGCATCATTAATATTTTAATTTGCTGTATTAATTTCTTCGTAAGATTAAATTTCATAAAAAAATCAAGCATCGGAATTTTGAAAAAGAAAACGAAATCAAGAAAGAGCCTTAAGAAGTTATACTTTTAACTGTAATTTGACAAAATTTTCAGTGAAATGCTTATACGATGGGCATTTGGCAGTGATATGATTTATTGAAAATTGTTCACAATAATCTAAAGGATCGCAAGTAATGTGACTAATTGCACCTCGGGTCAAGAATAATAAGAGATTTAAGGAATATTTATTTCACGGAAAATGAATGATTCGAAAAACGTTTTCCTAAAAAATGAAAGCTCGTTTCGCTCACAAAAATAAACGAATGAAAAACATCCTTGTCGTACACGAAAACATTTAGACATCAATTATTATCGGTAATGGATACATATTTTTATTGATTAATTATTTCAACCGATAAAATTTATTACCTTTAGGAAAATATTTTCGGAAATATTTATTTTTCACGAAACAAACAGGGCTTCATGAGACCCTATTTGCTAAATACGCCGATTAAACTGAAATAATTAACTATAAGTGAATAAATAATTTCTTGCACATACATTTTCTTTATTTTTGAATGACCAATATCGAAAAAGTACGAACCCGAAACACGAATTCCCAAGGTTATAAAAGAATCACAAAAAAGTTATAAAAAAAAGATACAAAATCATACGATAGATGGTTACTATCACGAAGAACTTCAAACTGGTACACATATGATAAATTTATCACAAATTAATTTTTTGACAACCAAAAATCCCAAACTGGTACACACAAAATAAATTTATACCAAAAAATTTATTTGATCGTCAAAAACTCAGAACTAGTACACTCATGACAAATTTACCCTCTATTAAATTAAATTAATATCACGAATAATTTCTCAAAACGATACATATGTGAAAAATGGAGGGTAAAACCTTAATTTGGTACACCTGTTATTTGTCACATGTCATCCAACTTAGAAATTACACCGAAAAGTAATGGGAATGGTAAAATTATCATAAATATACTAATTTGGATTTTGGTAGTATTAACCAAGAGGGTAAAATTGTCACATACGTACCGTGTTTTGGTGGCATTAACCCACGGTAGAAAATTCCTAAGCGAGAGGAAGCAGCGAGTAAATTCTTCCTCCCAAATGGCTCCGTTGCTTTCGCTCTCCGTTGGGGATTGGCTGCGATCTGAGCTCGCAAGGCGGAATTTCCCAAACCCACGAGGCGAGATTTCTACCGGTTCAAGCTCGATCGGCGAAGCAAGCTCCAGAAGGAGGAGGTAAGAGGGTACGATTCCTGAAAAGTTTTACTTCTCTGTGTGCGAAATGCGAGACATGGGTGTGAAAATCTTGTTCGTATGGGGCTTGCATGCACGGCATTGATGCGTAGCTAGCATCAGGGTCTCCCGCCATGCGTGCTGATCCTGCGTTCTGTTGAGGTAGAGACGATGTCGTCATCGTGGTCAGTAGGTAGTGTTGGGCTTCTTGGGGAGGGGGGGACGTCGTAGTATAATCTGGCAAACCGGGGCGTGTTCCGGGAATGATCGGTTTCGGCCGCGAGAAAGAGGGGGAGGGCAAAATCAAAGGAGACTGTAGTGCTGTTTGCATGTGAAATTTTGTGAACAGCCGTAGTTATACTGGCTTTGGAATGTACTGATTGTGGGTGCACAAGTTGCTAGGGGTCATTAAGTTATTCTTAGCTGATGACGGAAAAGCTGGAACCCACCCTACTCGCCTTACAAAAAAGATCGAATTTTTGTGCTAGCAAGTTGAAATATGCCCCGTCGTTTCTGTTCGGCGGGATGTTGAGTTTATTTGTTGCGGGGCATGACGGTGGGAATTGCTCCTATATTTTTGGGCATGCATTGGGCTTAATGTGGGTTTGCATGCATTGCATTGATGCGTAGCATCACAGTCTCCCACCATGCGAGCTGATCCTGCGTTCTTTTGAGATAGAGCGACCTTGTCATTGTGGTTAGTAGTGTTGGGCTTCTTGAAGGGGGGGCGTGGGGCGTCGTTAATTATCCGGCAAACCGGGGGTAGTCAGTTTCGTGCTCTATTTTTTCTGCATAAGTGGTGTGACTGTTTCTTGACTTTCTTACCTGAAAGCTGCTGCTTTTGCAATGTCTTGTTGATCTGTGAAAAAATTTTCTTTTCCACTTCTTTAGATCGGAAACAAACGGGAGATGGACTACAGCTCTGAAGAAGATTCAGATATTAGTGATTCTGAGATATTGGACCACATAGACGGACCTTATGATGAGTTGAAATCTGGGAAGTACAAAGTAAAGGGCCCAAATGGAAGCTTAAGATGCCCTTCTGTATGGGCAAGAAAGAGCAGGACTATAGGTATGAAGAACTATGTCAACATGCGGCAAGAGTGGATGAAGGTTCTGCAAATAGAAGTGGCAAACGAAAGGCATCCCACCTTGCCTTGGCGTAGTGCCTGGTGTGTCACGCCCCGAACCCCACCGAGCTCGCGACATCCCCTACTGCGGTCGAAATGATGCGACGTCCCAGGAACGTCGCCGACCCAACCCAAACATCAAAGCCACATGCGGAAGCGAATAAAACAACCCCGGACAGAAATATGACGACAACGGGGTAGAACTCCATAACAATCAAACCACAACTTCATACAGCACCAAATATACAAACATCATATTACATACATATACAGCAAACCAACATTCGAAATCACCGTCATAACAAAATATCAGGGTCTGGTTAACTTAACTTCCCTATGGGTCAATCCGATTTACACAACCCCTAAAATACCCTAGGGAAAAACCTAAGGATCGCCTCCTTCCTTCATGTTCCCACTTCGCTTGGTTCGATCCTCCGGAAGACCTCTTAGGCATTGCCTGCAACTCCACTGGGCTCCTTGGGCGACTCCTCAAAACTCCAAAAAGAGGAGGCGGGCCTCCTGGGTCTAAGACTGGGGGTATGAAAGTGGCGGTTATACAACCGTGAGACGAATCTCAATAAGTGTACAACCCCAAACCCCACGTAGGTACTCACGTACCGCCAGACGAAAACACATATAACACACCACGATCAATCAATCTAACAATCACACACGACCCTACCTGGAATCCATCATACACGTCCCTGCACGTTAGTCAACCACACAGCCAGCACATCACAGCAATACATCACAGATGCGCGCGTGCCTCAATTATAAGACAGAAACCACTTGGGCACGTCCCATACCGTGCCTAGCAGTTTCTACCCTATAATTAAGCATCACATCACGCGATACAAACACACTCGCACACTAACTCACACCATGCGTCACTTTCTCAAACCTCGCATCTCAAGCCAATTTCCGCTCATTCTCAACTCTTCCACCACTACCGCGCCCGCGTAAAACGCATCAGGCCAACGGTCTTCTGACCTCGTCAGGCATCGTCACCCCGTCGGGCCGGGCATCGTCACCTCGTCAGGGACGGCATCGTCCCGCGTAAACGTACACGCTTCAGGACGGAATCCTACACACACTTTCCTTCTACTGCGCCCGCGTAAAACGCATCAGGCCAACGGTCTTTTGACCACGTCAGGCATCGACACCCCGTCGGGCCGAGCATCGTCACCTCGTCAGGGACGGCATCGTCCCGCGTAAACGAACACGCCTCAGGACGGACCTTACCCCTCGTAAACGAACACGCCTCAGGGTATCACTTTTCCACTCAATCCTACATTTCCGTACCTTAATTCCACACTTTCCACACGTTCCACGCCACCACACAAACACACTACCAAACATACACACTTCACACCCATTTCACATTTACACAACCTCATTACGCAAACACCACACAAACACCCATGCTTGGCATGCGAACTCAATGCACAATCACACTACCACACCACCACACTACACGGCCACATACACGCGGCACACCACCACAATTCACGGCCACTCACATAGCACACACGGTCACGCATAATCAGCCCACAGCAATTTCCAGCACACGCGCTCATTACAAATTCACACTACCATACCTCCACACCTCACGGCCACATATACACGGTACATAGCCACGGCACATTCAGCCCAACACACAATCCCGATCCAGCCAACAAATCACAAATAACACAATTGATCAATTAAGCACAATCAAGCCACAACAGTTCCAATCAACCACGCAATTAATCCTCGATCAATCCTCAACATTTCAGCCCTAACCAAGCTTCCTGAACCTCAAAATTCATCGCCTAAATCAGTCTGTAACCTCCGAACAGCCAGCCATTCAATCAGTCCCAAATCAGCCACAAAATTCCCTAAACCGAACCCTAAACAGTGACCGAAATCCCATCAAAATAAATAATAAACGAACTCCAAAAATTCTAAAATTTGGACACTTTGCATAAAACATCTTGCTGAACATTTTTCGTGAAGAACGCGAAACTCAGTTCCAACTGGAAACACTTCTTTTTGACACTCAAAGTCAGACGAAATCCGGTTCGTTCGGACAGCCCCTCAGGCCATCAAAATACAACTCATTCGGTACCCAAATCATTTTGGAAAACCTTGAAATATTTATATGTTGTAGCCACAAATATCCCCAACAATTTTTGTGAGGGAAGAATTTTGAAAATAGATCTGGAAAAATTTATAAAAATTCGAATAGACCCGAAAGTCGGGTGAACAGTAAATCGGGCAGTTTTATTTCGGTCCAAAGATAGACTTCCGAATGGCATCAAATGATTTCCAAAAATTCCCAAATTAAAATATGTTATACATCACAATGTTGGAAACAACTTTCATGAAGAACACTTTCTCAAATTCGGGCCACATAAGTCACAGTAAAAATAACAAAAACCAGCGACACAGCAGCAACCTAACTGGAAATCAGCCAACACACACCACAGAGCAAACCAGCCACTAAATTCACCCTAAACTAAGCCCTAAACAAGCCTAACAATACCCGAGGTCCTAGGCGACATTTGGGGAGGTCACTTACCTAAAAAGCGAGACAGAACGGGGCTGGGATGGTGCGGAACGGCAGCAGCAGCAGCAACAACAGCAATGGTGATGAGAGGAAACAAAAATGAAGAGAATGAGAAAGAGAGAGAGAGAGAGAGAGAGAGAGAGAGAGAGAGAGAGTGAGGCTGAACGTGGGAGGGGGGGTTCTGGCCAGAATGAGGGAGGAGAGAGAGAGAGGTCAGAAATAGTGGGCTGGTGGGGACACATGTCGGCGATCCGCAATTTTTCCCAAAATACCCTTGATCCAACGGTCCTCGTTCGTCTTTATCCAATAATTCAAGGGCGAAGTGGTAATTCAATAATTTCAATTTCTTTTTCACTTATTTTAGTCCTTAATTATTGCCCAAAATTGTCCAAAATTCGAAATTCCCAATACAGGGTCCAGGGGCAAATGGTAATTTTCCGGTCCCGGGGCGAAATTCCAATTTTCGCACATACGGGTTCCATATGGGTGTGGCCAACATAATATGGCGTCGGAATCGCGAAAATAGCTTCTTAAGCCCTCGAAAATCGACTGCAAAGTCCTGAGAATAAAATAATATTATTTTTCACTTCCGAGCCAAAATTCCAATTTTTGACCGTAACCACTCCAAATATGCGTGGCCACCCTAAAACGACATCGGCCTTGAAAAATAACCTCAAACGGCCTCAGAATTGATATCGGGGTCTAGAGGGGCAAAATCGTAATTTCCCCGGTCCCGAACCGAAATCCATTTTTTTGCAGAAATGGGTGGCCCCAAGGTTGGCCAAGCCAAAAACGTCATCGGCCATCCAAAATTGTCACTTTCAAAATTCTCGATTCCCGGGCCCGAATTCCAAGAAATGACTAAAATCGAACAACCGCGACTTTAGCTTATCTCTTGCTAACGAGTGGCTCGTTGGGATTACGCGCTCTCGACCCGTGACCGACACTAAGTCCAATCACGTTTAAGTTTGCTCGAACCAAGGCGATCTCGATTGTCATATAATTATGAGGGTCTGTCACTAGTGCCCTTCGGTCACGATCAATCAAATAGACCGCTCTCGGTTGGCTCAAAACATTCCCTCATCAATCGATATGGTCGAAGATCGAACCAAGGTCGAGTTCTTTGATCGTGCGAACTCAATCCCGTAATAACCCTACCCCTACGGTTAGCATTCCGAAAGTGCATTGTTCCGGGCGAGATCTCACTATAGTGGATTGATCAATTTCATTCCTTAAATCCCAGGAAAAGGATCGAAAATTCAGACTGTTACATGGTGCTGAGGAAAACTCCTACTAATTTTGAAGTTGACAAAACCTTCTGTGATAATTTTAAAATTTGATACTTATTCTGAACTATTTTATTCAAGGAATATATATATGTTTTGAAAGTTCAGAAAGAAGTTATTCAGATTTTACAAGCTAGAAAAATAAATTCTTTAAAGACCCACAGAATCTAAGTTCTGAGATTCAAACGCAGAAGTTATTTAGACACAGATGCAGATACAGAAATTATTCAGATACAGATGCAGATGCAGAAATTATTCAGACGCAGAATTTATTCGGATGCAAAATTCAAAACGAAACATAATAGCTAGTGATCTGGCATGGATTTCACAGAAGGAAAGTTTTGATTGATTCAATCTTAATCAAATTGATTGACAATCAAATATTACGACAAGAATGCATTATAACGGACAAAGCTCTACTTATGGAAACTAAGATTCTGATTGTATGGGCGATCAGAATCAGCGAGATTCAGAATCTGTCATCCAACGGCTACTCAATCCTTATTATACAAATCTGTCCAAGGTGAAGATTGGAAGATGATCCTCTGAAAGCTGTCCAATGGCTAGTTTAGAAGTAGAGGAGTATTTAAGGAGATCAACGAGCAGCAAAAGGAGAGAACAGAATCAAGAATCAACAAGTCTAAAGTCTGAGCATACTCTAACCATTTCTCTTGTTGTTTTGAGTCAAAACACTTAGATCTTGAGGGTTACTTTGTAAGAGTGACTGTGTGAGATAGAGAGTCCTATCATACACGAGAGTGATCACTCAAAATCTGTAAATTCCTCTTGATTACATAGTGAAATCTAGCCGGTAGGCTATAAGCATGGGAGAGTGGACGTAGGCTTGCTATAAGCCGAACCACTATAAACTTATGTATAGATTCTCTATCCCTTATCTCTTACTTTACTTTCTGCACATCAAGAGCTTTATCTATATAATCTGTTTTGAATCTGAATTTTATTCAGACTCTTCTGTGATTTATTTTATTTATGCATAAATATTATAAAACTGTTCACGGTCACCTATTCACCCCCCTTCAGGTGATCCCTGCTAGCCACAACAATTGGTATCAGAGCAGGTTGCTCATTTTATTGAAGTGTTTTACTTCTGAGCTAACGATCTACATGGCTAACTTTGGTGCTCCAGGGCTCATTGAAGGTCAGAACAATAACAGACCACCATATTTTGATGGCAAGGAATACAGCGTCTGGAAGAATAAAATGAAGGCATTCATAAAGTCAATTGATCATATGCAATGGGATGTCATTATCAAAGGAGTTAAATCGAAATCTTCCGATTCAAAAGAAAAGGCAGATGCAAGCAAATCAGCAGATCCTCTATTATCTCCAACTGAGATTTCTAAAAGAAAAATTTTAGATTCCAAAGCAATTAATTCTCTTTGTTGTGCTTTATCTCCTATTGAATATAAAAAAATTGCTACTTGTGAATCTGTTAAGGAAATTTGGGATACTCTCTATATTACTTATGAAGGAACATATCGAGCCAAGGAAACTCAAATCAATCTTTTGCTTGGTCAATATAAATCCTTCAAACTGAAGCATGAAGAATTAATTGCTAATATGTATGATATGTTTATTGACATAGTAAATGGTCTTGTATATCAAGGACTATCAGTCCCAAATGCATTAAAAGTCAACAAACTACTGAGAGGACTAACAAAGAAATGGGATAACATCAAAACATCTCTTCGTGAGACACAAAGGATCAAGCCTCTATCAGTGAATGAGTTAATTGGAACTCTTCAATCATATGAGACTGAGAAACGGAATGAGGAAAATGAAACCAGAGATAATAAGTCAATTGCATTGAAAACTAACATTAATTCTGATGCAGATTTTGATGCAGATTCTGAAGATGAAGATGTTGATGATGAAGAATTAGCTCTCTTCATAAAGAAGTATAAGAGAATGAAAATCAGAGGAAGAAACTTTAAAGGGAATAAGCCTTTTGAAAATAAGAGGTCTATCGATGAGACAGAGAGATCAAAGGAAGCAATATGCTTTCGCTGTAAGAAACGTGGATATATCAAGCCTAACTGTCCATTTCTGAAAAAGAAAACCAAATTTGAGAAAGTAAAGAAGGCCTTAAAAGTATAAACCTGAAGTGACACAGAGTGCGAAGATAGTGATGAAGATATCTCAAATTTCTGTCTAATGGCAAAATCAGATTCGGACTCAGATTCTGATCCTAAAGTGAAAATCGAGGTAAAACCTTTTGAAATGACTATTGAAGTATCAAATTACATTGATGAATTATGCTTTGAATTTAAGACTGCTCTTAAAAGAATCTCTTCTTTGAAAAAGAAAAATTCTTCTCTGAGGTAACAAGATATTTTACAAAAAGAAAAGATTGATTTCCTTCAAAAAGAATTTTATCAAGTCAAGGAAAGTCGAGATTTTCTTTCCAAAGAAAATGTTGTTTTGAAAAAGGAAGTTTCAGAAATTACTTCCAAGTTTTCAAAAGGTTCAGAAACCTTGAAGCATATCCTTTCCATTCAAATTCCTTACTATAACAAATTTGGTCTAGGATTTGTAAAGGAAAGTGACAGCTTGATTGATTTTCCAAAAGTCAATGAGAGATTAAGACAAAGACTTCATCGACAAGCTTATAAAAATCATTTTACAAGAAATTTTGTCAAACCCGTTGGGCGAAGTGCTCTCAAATGCTCAAATTGTGGAGATCCACAACATTTTGAGAATGAATGTCCTAAGGTCTGAAGATCTGTTCGAAGAGATTTTCTTAAGACAGCCTATACTAATGCTCAAGGATCTAAACATATTTGGGTACCAAAAAAAACTTGAGAGGTTGTAATTTTTGTAGGTTAGCACAAAGAGAAAAAGAAAGTGGTACCTAGACAGTGGATGCTCTAGATATATGACAGGAGATCCAAGCATATTCATTGAACTACACAATCTGAATGGTGGAAAAGTTTCCTTTGGAGGAAATACCAAAGGAAAAATAGTTGGCAAAGAAACAGTTGAAATTGGAGGACTTATAATCAATGATGTTTCATTGGTAAAAGGACTCAACTACAACCTGATAAGCATAAGCCAACTATGTGATACAGGTCTCAGAATAAACTTTCGAGAAAATACATGTTTAGGAACAAGCAAAGACTCTTCTCAAATTTTTACAGGAAGAAGACATGGCAATATTTATCTTCTTCATATAAATCCAAATTCCACTCATTGTCTGATCTCAATCAAAGAAGATGAAGATCTATAGCACATAAGGCTGGGGCATATCAGTATGAAATAAATCTCAAAGATCTTAAACAAGAAACTGGTTCGAGGCTTGCCAGATTTGAAATACAGAAAAACAGAATTATGCAATGCCTACACCCTAGGAAAGCAAGTAAGGAGCTCTTTTAAATCCATACATCATGTTTTCACTAATCGTGCTTTGCAGCTTCTTCATATGGATCTGTTTGGACCAACTAGAATACAAAGTATTGGTGGTAAGAAGTATTGTTTAGTAATTATTGATGACTTCACAAGATTTACTTGGGTGTTCTTCCTTACTCATAAAAATGAGGCATTTTCATACTTTTCAAAATTTGCAAAAAGAGCTCAGAATAAAAAGGGCTATACTATTTCCTACATTAAAACAGATCATGGGGGAAAATTTGAAAATCAAAGTTTTTCAAATTTTTGTGAGGAAAATGGCTTTCAACATAATTTTTCTACTCCATATACACCAGAACAAAATGGTGTTATGGAAAAAAAATCGTTCTTTGCGAGAAATGGCAAGAATACTGTTGATTGAAAGCAAGATTTCTTTTCATTTCTGGGCAGATGCAGTCTTTACAGCATGTTATATCATTAACAGAGTTTTTCTTAGACCTATTCTCGAGAAAACCCCCTATGAGCTTTACAAAAGTAGAAAGCTCAGTATCTCATATTTTCGTGTATTTGGTTGTAAATGCTTTATTCTCAAAAATCCAAATGACCGCACTGGAAAGTTTGATGAGAAAGCAGATGAAGGACTCTTCCTTGGATATTCTACTACAAGTAAAGCATACAGAGTCTTCAACAAGAATTCTTAGACTGTGGAAGAAATAATGAATGTAAGGTTTGAAGAAAATATTCAGACTCATAAAAATGAATCTGAACTACCTTCCAACATTCAAAAGTTAATGGAAGCTCATCAAGAATCTCCAAAGATTGTAGAATCCTCAAAAGAAAAGAAAAAAGATACAATCCAGACTCAATCAGAAAATTCAGAGTCTACAGATATTCAGAACGAAAGATTTGACAAAAACTGAAAACATAAATCCAGTCATCCGAAAAATCTCATCATTGGAGAAATAGAAGATGGTATCAAGACTAGATCCAAACAAAAGAAGAACATCAGCAACTTAGCATTGATATCATAAATAGAACCAAAAGAAGTTGGAGAAGCATTATCAGATGAAAGCTGAATAGAAGCTATGCAGGAGGAACTTCAGCAGTTCAGAATCAATGAAGTATGGGAGCTTGTGCCAAGACCTAAGAACCATCCAGTAATTGAAACAAAATGGGTGTTCAGAAATAAACTGGATGACAAAGAGAAAGTCATAAGAAACAAAGCAAGACTGGTAGCAAAAGGCTATTCTCAAGAAGAAGGCATAGATTATGATGAAACATATACACCAGTTGCAAGGTTAGAAGCCATTCGGCTATTATTAGCTTTTGCTTGTTTCCATAACTTTAAATTATTTTAGATGGACGTGAAAAGTACCTTCTTGAATGAATATATTAAAGAAGAAGTTTATGTGGATCAACCACCTGGTTTCGAAGAACCAAGGAAGACTGATTATGTCTACAAACTCAAAAAGGCCCTTTACGGTCTGAAATAGGCACCCAGAGCATGGTACGAAAGGTTAAGTAACTTTCTTCTGCAAAATGATTTCATCAAAGGTAAGGTTGATACAACTTTGTTTGTTAAGAAAATGGGTAAGAATTTTCTACTTGTTCAAATTTATGTTGATGATATAATCTTTGGATCCTCTAATAAATTGCTTTGCAAGGAATTATCTAAGAATATGCAGAACGAGTTCGAGATGAGCTTGATGGGAAAACTAACATTCTTTCTTGGCTTACAAGTGAAACAAACCAAGGATGGTACATTTATTTGCCAAGAAAAATATGCTAAGGAGATTATCAAGAAATTTGGAATGCAAAATGGCAAGAAAATAGACACTCCAATGTCCCAAACATTCAAATTGGACAAGGATGAACATGGTAAAAAGGTGGACCAGAAGGTATACAGAAGCATGATAGGTTCACTATTATATCTTACTGCATGTAGACCTGACATATTTTTTAGTGTCTGTATGTGCGCAAGATTTCAATCAAACCCAAAGGAGTCGCATCTCTCTGCAGTAAAAAGGATAATCAATTACATTGAAACTTATCCAATACTAGGTCTTTGGTATTCCAAAGATTCAGATTTTACTCTTAGTGGTTATTCAGATGCTGATTTAGCTGGATATAAAGTGGACAGGAAAAGTACTACAGGTACATGTCAACTGCTTGAAAATATATTGGTATCCTGGTACTCAAAAAAGTAAAATACAGTCACACTTTCTACAGCAGAAACAGAATATGTAGCGTTGGGAAGCTGTTGTGCACAGATTCTGTGAATGAAGCAGCAGTTGCGAGACTTTGCCGTTGAAGAATCTAGTATTCCAATCAAGTGTGACAACACAAGTGCTATTAATTTGTCCAAAAATCCTATTCTTCATTCACGAGCAAAGCATATTGAAATCAAGCATCATTTCATTAGAGATCATGTTCAAAATGGCGATGTGAATATTCAATTCATTGATTCTAAGAATCAGTTAGCTGATATATTCACAAAACCTCTTGACAAATCTTCATTTGAGTATATAAGAAACAAACTGTGCATTATTTATCCATTCTCTTGAAGTGTTTAACAAACAGGAATTTTTCAGACTCAAGTGCTCTCGATCTGAACATTTTTCAGACTCTCAAAGAACGGTACGTACATAGTTTAAAGTTTGGCAGGAATATTTTTGGCAGGATATTTTCACATTTGTTATTTTAGGAAGCAAATTAGGTACGTATCCTAATTTATCTGATTAATTGTGCTTAAAATATTATCATGATATTGTCATGATCTTTTATGCTTCAGAAAGTATATTTCCTTCTTACTTATTCGAGCTTATTTTTACTTTCTAAAAATAACCTTTTATTTCTAAAACCCTTCTATCTCATTCATAAACCTGTCCGTCACTTTTCAAAACCCTAACAGTACGATTCTCTTTTCTCAAAACCTTCCGATATTCAGAGACTCTCCTCGTCTTCCTTCTCCAAAGATCGAAACTTTTTGCTCTAGAAGTGATCAAAATGCCGTTCAAAAGAAGATCTTCACGCATTCTGAACCAAGAATCTAAATCTACTGCACCGGCAGAGTTTATGGAGATTTTAGATATAGAATCGGAACTTCATGAAGAATCTGTTGAAGCGACACCACCTCATCAATCATCGCCTCTCAAAGCTTCTGGTAAAACAGATTTTCGTTTTAAAAGCATCAAGCATGTATGGAATGCTTATCTGAAGTTGAAGAGAAACAATGCCTTTGCATCTACTTTGCGTGACTGTCTGAGAGATAATGGGTTCTCTTCTGAAGAGCATCTTACGCAAAACTACTCTAAAGCTTACGTTGATTCTGACAATGTTCCGGACAGCACTACACCAATAGAACCCTCTTCCAAAAAGGGCAAAGAAAAAGTCGGAGAATCATCAGCACCCTCTGACAGAAAATCTGCTCGTATCAGCCCTAAAACTACCAGTGCAACCAAGTTTGTTATACCTAATGATGATGCTCGATTCTTTGAGATCTTTGAAATGAAAGTCGGTATAGCATATGGTGTGCCAGGTACCGGAGGATTATTCAGAAGCTCTCAGCATAATGTCTATTACAAGTCATTGCTTGCTCGAGGAATCATGAATCATAGAACTGTGGATTTCGACTACCTAGAGAAGGCTGATATTTCAATAAAGAACCTATTTCAAAAGTTAGGCATTTATGAATTTTGCCTTCAATCTGCAAATGTTTATGCTGAATTAACTACCTATTTCTATTCCAATCTCTCTATTTTGTCACCCAACTGGATCCAATTCACTGTTAATGATAAAAATTTCAATTTAAAAGCGGATGTATTGGCAAGGATTATTGGAGCACAACACTACAAGTTTATTCCACTGGCAGTGGATCTTGAAAATGCTTCCAAGATTGCTTCTGAAAATCCCAACTTTGCTCTAGGATCAAACCGGCATCTCTCCTACTCTGACTTATCCAGAAGATCAGTGATTCTACACAAGATCATTATTAATTGCTTGAAGCCCAAGGCAACCTCCAAAACTAACCTATCCAAATAAGAAATCAAGCTCATCTGGGCTATCTTGAAAGGTCAACCTTTTTCTCTTCCTCATATCATCATCTTTCACATGTACAGGACATTACAGAAGGACAAAGGACAACTGCCATATGGTGCTTTAATCTCTCGAATTTTCATGTTTCTACAAATATCGATTCCTGATGAATTGCGCCAGAACCTCATTCCCTGTATGTTTGTTGGAGAAAGAATGCTCTCTAAAATGAAATAGTTTGATGATGTGAAGAAAAGAATCAAAGAAAAAGAGGCTCATCAGTCTAAAGCAAAGTCTGCTGAAAAGTTAAGTATCAGAAAGACAGGGCAGAGAAAGGGGGCAGGATCAATAAGCAAGAAGACAGATTCTCCAATCCCATTAAAGGTGTATAGCAAAAAAAGAAAAATTCTTCTGCGTGATGAAAGTGACGAAGCAGAAGCAGAACATATTGATACAGGCCATGCTAATGCTCCAGAACATGTTTCTGAACTAACTCCAAGGGTTTCAGAACCAACCCCTACAGAACATGTTTCTGAAGATCAAGCACCTGTTTAAGGGGAGAATCCAGAAGAAGCAACCATGGGTTTTGATCAGTCTGAGCTAGCTAATTTCCAAAGACAGCCTTCGGAAAATCAGAACATCCTCTCTATTCTGCTCGAAATTAAGGACAAGCAAGCTGCACTAGAACAAGACATGATGAATCTAAAGAAAATTATTGAGAAAAACTACAACACTCAACGACTCCAAGCAGCAGCAGACAAAGCAGAACTTGAGAAAGCCATTACTCTATGCTCATCCAACATGGATAAGGCTGTGGGTCAATGCAGTTCGAATATTAAGGAAGCTATTTCAATATTGGAAAATTTTCAACTAATTCGTACTCCTTCAAAACCATAGCCTATTTTCAAAACATTTCTTTCAAAGTCATATTTCTTTCAATTGGTCTGTAATTTAACTAATATTTCTTGTTAGACTAGTTGATTATTCAATATAAATGCTTTATACTCTCTATTATTGCCTTTTTGCTGATGACAAAAAGGAGGAGAATTTATTTGGTGCAGATCATATGCAAGTTATATATAGAGGAAGCAAAGACACAGATATCAATAGAGTTTGCTCTTCCAATTTCAATCTGTGATCCATGCACTATATATGCTTATTTACTTCCAATTAAATTCAAATTGATTCAATCTGCAGGAAAGTTTTGTCACCATCAAAAAGGGAGAGATTGTTGAGGAAAACTCCTACTAATTTTGAAGTTGACAAAACCTTCTGTGCTAATTGTAAAATCTGATACTTATTCTGAATTATTTTATTCTAGAAATATATATATGTTCTAGAAGCTCAGAAAGAAGTTATTCAGACTTTACAAGCTGGAAAAATAAATTCTTGAAAGACCCACAGAATCTAAGTTATGAGATTCAAACGCAAAAGTTATTCAGACGCAGATGTAAATGCAGAAATTATTCAGATGCAGATGCAGATGCAGAAATTATTCAAATGCAGAATTCAGAACGAAACATAACAGCTAGTGATCTAGCATGGATTTCACAGAAGGAAAGTTTTGATTGATTCAATCTTAATCAAATTGATTGACAATCAAATATTACAACAAGAATGCATTACAACAGACAAAGCTCTACTTATGCAAACCAAGATTCCGATTGTATGGGCGACCATAATCAGCGAGATTCAGAATCTGTCATCCAATGGCTACTCAATCCTTATTATACAAATCTGTCCAAGGTGAAGATTGGAAGATGATCCTTTGAAAGCTATCCAACGGCTAGTTTGGAAGTAGAGGAGTATTTAAGGAGATCAACGAGCAGTAAAAGGAGAGAACAGAATCAAGAATCAACAAGTCCAAAGTCTGAGTATACTTCAATCATTTCTCTTGTTGTTCTAAGCCAAAACACTTAGATCTTGAGGGTTACTTTGTAAAAGTGACTGTGTGATATAGAGAGTCTTATCATACACGAGAGTGATATCACTCAAAATCTGTAAATTCCTCTTGATTACATAGTGAAATCCAGTCGGTAGGCTGTAAGCGTGGGAGAGTGGACGTAGGCTTGCTATAAGCCGAACCACTATAAACTTGTGTGCAGATTCTCTATCCCTTATCTCTTACTTTACTTTCTGTACATCAAGAGCTTCATCAATATAATCTGTCTTGAATCTGAATTTTATTCAAACTCGTCTGTGATTTATTTTATTTCCGCATAAATATTATAAAACTGTTCAAGATTACCTATTCACCCATCTCTAGGTGATCCCTACTAGCCACATCACCTGGAGACAGACCTAGCCAGCGAGGCAGACCAAGCTCAAAGAAGACACAGAATTGTCGTGCATCTAGCTAACGAGACTGATTTGACGAATGAAATTCCGGAGGAATTACGGTCCGAGTATATTGAGAAGACTTTTTCACTGAGTAGGATGCTTGACGAAAAAGACAAGCTTCACTCTGCTTTTGTGGAAGGTTCTCTCTCTCTCTCTCTCGCTCTCTCTCGTGTGCTTGTGTGCATCCAGCCATGTATATGGACTTTCTCGTCTTTATCAGATTGTAGGTCATAACATCTATGTAGTTCATAGTTGCTCTGGTATAAGTTTTATGTGCACTTCATCAATTATCGAAAAGTTATGTGGTCAGTGCTGCATGCTAAAGAGATGTTATGTCGAGGGCACTTTCCACATACTGACTTTTTTATAGGCCTAAAGGCTCATACTGGCACCAAATCTTAAATTCCCATTAAGTTCTATATGTGACTGCTACATGCTCTCATTCTAAAGAAACATGACTTAAATTTTCTTGTATTTTATTGTTTTTACAAAAAAAGGAGGATGCAATGCCTTCAACGTGACATAATACAACGGATATTGTTAGAAAAAAAGAAACTGAGCAATGAGTTGGAAAGGAAGAAAAGAAAGATTGATTGTTGGAGCAAAGAATTGAACAAACGTGAGGCCCTAACCGAGCGTGAGAGACAAAAGCCGGATGAGGATAAGAAAAAGGTTACGCGAAGTGAACATACTATTTGCCAAGACTATTTACTTCTTACTTTCACCTTTTAGCTACCTTGCCAAACTAATATATTTTTGGAGCCTTCGTAACTATGCTTCGCGTGCAATTCTTTTTGAGGGTGGTCTTCGATTGATGTCTGCCTCGATCACCCAGTTTGTAGAAACACGGGCGAATTTGTCATTTTCTTCAATTGATGCAAAGTGGTCATCAGACATGTCACATGGAAGCATTTTTACTGCCCGCGTCTTGGAGAATAGTACTTAAGAAGGAAATAATCGTTTGCTCTTCATTGTTTAAACAATAAGAGCCTGACAGAAAAGGACACCAAAAAGTTTGAATAATAAGAGTGCTTACTTTTTTGTACTCGCTAACACGAGACAATTGCATTGAAGACTTAGCAGTTGGCAGGTTCTGGTAGTCTGCTGAAAGCATTGGCATATGTCGTATTTAGTCAAGATCGCATCACAAGTTGTATACCGATTTCTTAATTTGTCCTTCTAGAACGATGTCAAAAACAGTTCTATCCGGTTAGCATCAAGGGAGCAGAAAAGAGCTGATGAAATTGTCCTCAGGCTGGTGGAAGAACAAGAGGTGTGAATGCCAGTGAAAAAAACTTCCGTTTGATTACGATAGCATATTATGCTTTATACATGACTGACACTGCTAGGATTTTTAGAGGGAGAAAGAGGAGGCCCTGAGTACGATCCTTGAGTTAGAAGAGCAGCTTGACGGGAAGCAGAAATTGGAAATGGAGATTGAAGAGTTGAAAGGAATAGTAGAAGTTATGAAGCACCTTGAAGATCAATGTGATAAAGCTGTTGAAGAAAAGATGATGGAGATTAATGATGAACTGAAAGAGAGGGAGGAAGAGTTGACCAACTTGGAGGATCTGAATTATGCCCTCATTAGTGAAGAGCGCCAGAGCAATGATGAACTGCAAGAAGCTCGTAAGGAATTGATCCAGGTACCATATCTATTTTATGTGCATAGCCACACACTAGGTATAATTATGTTGCTGGCCCAGAGTAATATCCTTGAGTTGGAACAGCAGCTTGACGGGAAGTAGAAATTGGAAATGGAGATTGAAGAGTTGACTAAAATAGGATTTGATTAAGGCTCTCTTTGTATCGCGGATTTTGAAAACATTGTCCTAGAAATGATCGCTTGTATCGCTTGAAATAATTAGTCGATGAAAAATGTTTTCATTATTGATAACAGTTTGTCTAAACATTTTCACGAACGATGGAATTATTACTTATTCATTCGTTTTTGTAAGTGATATAAGTAATAGTTTTTAGGAAAATATCTTCCAAATTATTCATTTTTCGTGACCAATATTTGATTGCTTTATCTATGCCTCCATTTTTTTTTATTTTTTTATGGAGGCCTTGGTAATTCGATTGACTGGCCAATTGATTGAATCTTACCGAATAAGATGGAGCCTCTTCATAGATACCCTGTTCAAATTTCAAAATTGTTTTGACACTGGGTTGCGGGTTTTGCAGGGATGAATTTGTCTGAAGGAGGTCTGCCAGAGCTGATGTTTTAGACTATTCTTATAGCGCTGTTGTCGCTGATATTGACACTCTTGCTATTATTATCATCACTAGACAATAGACTGCTTTGAACTTAAATTAGCTGATCAAACATTAGGATGTTCATCTGTGTATCGGACCATGGTTCCTCTTAAACCCTAGAATTCCCAGGATTTGCTTTCTTGCTTTGCCATGTTAGCAAATGGTGGGTGGGGGTTTGTGTTCAATTGCAGTGATCTTCTGAAGCCATGTTATTAGTAATTCTTACAAAGCTTCTTGGGTTAGTCTTACCACGCATCCCTGACGGGCTGGCGATTGCAGATTAGAAAATTTCGTGCTCTCGGTCGAGCATCCATACGATCATCAATTCTACGCTGGTCACTTGTGCTGGTTTTGAATGAATCAGAGACTAAGTCATACACTAGAGTACCTACAGGGAGGAAGAATGAAAAGAAGCATCCGATAAGTAGAGGCATCCAGGCAATTGGGATAAGGGTGCCTGAGAGATTGATTTTCTTCTGTTCAGATGGTAGACAGAAAACAGAGGAACAATTCCAGCCATTTTAGGTCAGACCGGCGTCCAAAGTAAAAGAAGAAGAGGAAAATCTTTCGTTTAACCCAATTACTAAATGCCAATAGGTATGTGGCCCAGGTGGGGACAATAGTATTATAGGTGCGTAGTTTGATTCTCGTGCTTTATAAGAGGCAGGATAAAAATCAGAGAGTGATGAGAGATAGAACAGACAAAAAATAAATCCAATTGCTAAATAGCTTTTTTTTTGTTGGAGCTTATTATAAAGAAATTCGTAATCATGAGTGATAAAGGGTAAATTTATCACAGGTTTACTAATTTTTGGTTTTTTGTAGTATTAATCCAATGATAAAAGGCTAAACTTATTCTGATAGATAAATCCCATTGTTTTAATCCTATCCTACTGTTTTTCCACTTAAAGAAACCATGATTTAAATATTGAGATTAATGCAGACCAATGTCATGAGTCTCTCTCGTTCCATTTAAAATTTCTATTTCATTTTATGAAAAAAGAAATTCTTTTTGTTGAGATTTCCAAAAAATATCATCGAACTTTTTCTCTTTATTTTTTACACATTTAGAACGCAAATCTTTTCACTATGAAAATCTAGAGAACCTCTCTCCATCAAGAATTGAATTGAAACTATTATTGTCTTACTTGCCTATGGCATATTTCCATTATTACTACATATATCGTCAATTAAGAACAGAAAGATGAATAATAATCACTAGTATCTATTAAAAACACGTCACGAAGGTATCTTACTGAAGAAATTACTAAAGATGTAATAGAGAAATCTGAATATAACTTGAACATTCCATTTAGTAACAATAATCACTAAAATATGGTAGAAATATGTCATGAAGGTATCTTAATGATGAAATTACCAAAAGTGCAAGAGAGAAATCTGAACATATGCATTTAATATAACGAGAGATATTTAAAGTGTATAAATAGTGACGTGCAGTACGCATAAACTTCATTGCACAGCACTCTCTGTTTAGCATAACCAAACCATCAACCATTCATCATCACTCTATAAAAACCTAAACCCAAAGGAATCATGAAGCAAGCCTCCAAGTTGATGTTGGTCTTCCTCTTGGTGACTAATTTGTAATTCTCTCTCTCTCTCTCTCTCTCTCTCTCTCTCTCTCTCTCTCTCTCTCTCTCTCTCTCTCTCTCTCTCTCTCTCTCTCTCTCTCTCAATATTATGATACCCTAACATGATTTTCTTATTTGTTGAGGCAACTTATCTCATCTTGTTGATTGTTAGGAGGATATTTAACATTTTCATTTCAAAAGTTAACACAAGGCTAAGGAAGCACCAGGAATACCCCAATTTGCTTAATTTTGTAATTGCTTTCCTTCGTGTGCATAGCACGTGCTATTTCAAAATTAATATCTCCCAAAAAGAAAAAAGAAAAAAGGCAATATCCTAAATTTTTGTTTTTGTCCCTCTTGTTTAGGTGGGCCATGGCCGGTGACAAGAGTCGAAGCATCTTGCCAGCGAGATATTGATTGCTTCTTTCAATGTCATGGGGCCAAGTTGGCACTCTGCGACATGAGGACTCACACATGTGCATGCATCAAACGCGCATTAACTAGTTCCTCCGTTGTTATTGTCGAAATCCCTAATTAGTTCGTGTGCAGAATTGAACTCTTGTTGACATCTCTCAATAATCGAAGCATCAATAAATTTGTCAGATCTTGTGAGCTTGCATTGGTCCTTATAATGCTTTTGATTTTTCGACCTTCCTATATAACTTTAGTTGGTAGATGCTTTATATGGTTCGAGATCTCCGTGTTTCGACAATACCTAAAGAATAATAAACAAGGAATGCTGAAATATGAATAGATAATACTTGGTTTGGTTTTTGCTCAAAAAGGGGAACGAGGATGTATTGATGCTATCATCATAATATAATCCTACATCATGAACACATCATGCGTAGAGCCAATCATTTGATTCTTTTAAGGGCATGTTTGATAACCAGCAAAACAATGGATGATTCTATTCTTTTGTTTTCGAGGATAAAAAAAAGTAGAAATTCATTTGATAAATTTTTTTGTTCCTGGGAACAAATTTGTTGCCAGGAATAATTTTAGAACAGAATCAAGAATAAAAAAAAATTGATTCTTGCATCTGGAACAAAAGAAGAGAATCAAAATAGAAATTTTTTTTCTTCTTCTTTCTTGACCTGTAGCCAGCGAGGGCATCATGACCCTCGCTGGCTCGGGCGATCGACGGACAATTATGGAGGGAGGAGGAGGAAAGACGAGATGGGAATACCTCCGTTGCTTCAGCTGAAAGGGTTGACCTCTCCAATTCTATGGTCCTGCACCGCCTGCAACACCGTCGCTCGACATTGTAAGAGCATGGAGAGCTCCGGTGAGCATCGATGAGGGCCGCCCTCGTGGCTCGTACCCTGGGCGAGGGCCGCAATGCCCTCGTTGGCCATGGGCCAAGGAAGGAGAAGAAGAAGAAAAAAAGAAAAGAAAAAAAAGGGAAAAAAAGAAATTTTAAAAATTTTAAAAATTATTAATAAAAAAAATTTTGTACAGTTACCAAAAATATTTCTATTCTTTTTCTAATCAAAGAATATAAATTTTGGGCAGTTACTAAACACTTCCAGCGAGATATTGGTTGCTTCTTTCAATGTCATGGGGCCAAGTTGGCACTCTACGACACGAGGACTCACACATGCGCGCACATCAAATGCGCATTAACTAGTTCCTCTAAAGTTAATGTCGAAATCCCTAATTAGTCCATGTGCGGAATTGAACTCTTGTTGGTATCTTTTAATAATCGAAGCATCAATAAATTTGTCAAATCTTGTGAGCTTGCATTGGTCCTTATAATGCTTTTGATTTTTCAACCTTCATATATAACTTTAGTTGGTAGGTGCTTTATATGGTTTGAGATCTCTGTGTTTCGACAATACCTAAAGAATAATAAACGAGGAATGCTCAAATATGAATCGATCATACTTGGTTTTGTTTTTGCTCAAAAAGGGGAACGAGGATGTATTGATGCTATCATCATAATATAATCCTACATCATGACCACATCATGCATAGAGCGAATCATTTGATTCTTTTAAGGGCTTGTTTGGCAACCAGCAAAATAGTGGCTGGTTCTATATTTTTTTTCGAAAATAAAAAAAAATAGAAATTCATTTCATAAATTTTTTGTTCCCGAGAATAAATTTGTTGCCAGGAATAATTTTGGAACAGAATCAAGAATAAAAAAAAAAGAAGTTGATTCTTGAATCTGGAACAAAAGAAAAGAATCAAAATAGAAAATTTTTTTTCTTCTTCTTTCCTGACCTGTGGCCGGCGAGGGCATCGCGACCCTCGCTGGCTCGGGTGATCAACAGATGATTATGGAGGGAGGAGGAGGAGGAAAGACAAGACGGGAATACCTCCTTCGCTTCAGCTAAAAGCGTTGATCTCTCCAATTCTATGGTCCTGCACCGCCCGCAACACCGTCCCTCGATGTTGTAAGAACATGGAGAGCTCCGGTGAGCATCAACGAGGGCTGCCATTGCGGCTCACGGCCTGGGCGAGGGCCGCGATGCCCTCGTTGGCCATGGGCCAAGGAAGGAGAAGAAGAAGAAAAAAAGAAAAGAAAAAAAAGGAAAAAAAAGAAATATTAAAAAATTTAAAAGATTATTAATAAAAAGAAATTTTGTGTAATTACCAAAAACATTTCTATTCTTTTTTTAATCCAAGAATAGAAAATTTGGGCAGTTACCAAACACTTTCAAATGCTAAAAAATTATTTTTGGAAATAGAATAAAAAAAATCATTTCTTAGTAGAAATTATTTCCGGGAACATAATGATTAAGTGATTTTTTCTTCTTCTTCGTTTTTTGATTCAAGCACTTTCACCACATCATTAGTATTTTAATTTGTTGTATTAATTTCTTAGTACGATTAAATTTCATAAAAAATCAAGCATCATAATTTTGAAAAAAAACGAAATTAAGAAAGAGCCTTAAGAAGTTATACTTTTAATCATAATTCGACAAATTTTTCAATGAAATGCCTATGCGATGGCCATTCGACAGTGTTTGAAAATTGTTCACAATAATCTAAAGGATGAAAAGTAACGTGACTAATTGCACCATAGGTTGAGAATAATAAGAGATTTAAGGTGCATTTATTTTACGGAAAATGAACGATTCAAAAAACGTTTTCCTAAAAATAAAAGCTCGTTTTGTTTACAAAAATAAATGAATGAATAACATCCTTGGCGTACACAAAAATATTTAGACGTCAATTATAATCGGTAATTGAAATATTTTTTCATTGACTAGTTATTTCAACCAATAAAATCTATCATCTTTAGGAAATTATTTTCCGAAATATTTATTTTTGGCAAAACAAATGAAGCTTCATGAGACCCTATTTGCTCAATATGCCGATTAAATTGCAATAATAAACTACATGTGAATAAATAATTTCTTGCATAGACATTTTCTTTATTTTTGAATGACCAATATCGAGAAAGTATGAACCCAAAACACTAATTCCCAAAACTATAAAAGAATCACGACAAAGTCAAAAAAAAAATGAAACAAACCTATACGATAGAGGGTTACTATTACGAAGAACTCCAAACTGGTATACATTTGATAAATTTATCATAAGTTAATTTTTTGATCATCAAAAATTATAAATTAGTACATTTATAAATTGTTACGTGTCATCTAATTTAGAAATTAGATCGAAAAGTAACGGGACGGGTGAAATTGTCATAGAAATACAATTTTGGGTTTCGGCGGCATTAACCCACGGTAGAAAAGCCCTAAGCGAGAGGAAGCAGCGAGTAAATTCTTGCGTGCAAATCGCTCTGTTAGGGTGCGCATGACAATCATTCTGTGTCCGGGAACTATTTCTACTCAGAAATGATTCTTTTTTATTCTGTGCCAGAAAACAATTTCTGAGCATTTGAAGACGTATGGTAACTATCCAAAATTTCTATTCCTGGAATAGAAAAGAACAGAAATGCGTTTGGTAACTACACGAAATTTCTTTTTATTAATAATATTTTAATAATATTTCAAATTGTTTAATTTTCTTTTCTTTCTACCCATTCTCTTCATTGGCCATGGCCGGTCGTCGGCGACCGGCCACAGCCCAGGGCCGGCGAGGGCATCACCGCCCTCGCCGGCCGTCGGTGGAGGCGAGGGTCCCCCTTGCCGACGAGGGCGAGGGCTGGACCCTTGCCACCTGCACGAGGCTGGTCGCCGTCGGTTATGGTAAGGTCGGCCTCACCCAGATCGGGCGAGGCCGAGCCTCGCCGTGGGTCTTGACGGCGAGGTCGGCCTCGCCCAGATCTGACGAGGCCGAGCCTCGCCGTCGCGACCCACGGCGAGGTCGGCCTCGCCTGATCTGGGCGACGCCAACCTCGCCATAACCGACGGCGAGCCGCCTCACCCAGGCGGCGAGGGTCCAGCCCTCGCCCTCGCTGGTAATGGGGACCCTCGCCTCCGCCGGCAGCCGGCGAGGGCCGTGACGCCCTCGCCGGCCCTAGACTGTGACCGGTCGCCGGCCGCTGGCGACCGGCCACAACCCAAGAAGAGCAATACAAAAAGAAGAAAACAAAAAAAGAAAAAGAAAAAAAAATTGATTCTCAAAATTGTGCCGAGAAACAAGAAGCAACTTTTTTTTACTTCTTGTTTCTCTTCCAAAACTGTTTCTGGGCACAAATTTTTGTAAAAATGTGCCCGTGAACAAAAAGTTTACCAAACGCATTTCTATTTCTCAGAACAAAAGAACACAAATTTTTACTGTTTGGCACGTTACCAAACGGGCCCTTACTTTCGTTCTCCGTTCGGTATGAGCTGCGATTCGAGCTCGTGAAAGTGGAAATTTTCTGAACCCATGAGGCGAGATTTCCGCCTGTTCAAGCTCGATCGGCCAAGCAAGCTCAAGAAGGAGGAGGTAAGAGGGTACGATTCTTGAAAAGTTTTACTTCTCTGTGTGCGAAATGCGAGACATGGGTGTGAAAATCTTGTTCGTATGGGGCTTGCATGCACAGCATTGATGCGTAGCTAGCATCAGAGTCTCCCGCCATGCGTGCTGATCCTGCGTTCTGTTGAGGTAGAGACGATGTCGTCATCGTGGTCAGTAGGTAGTGTTGGGCTTCTTGGGGAGGGGGGGACGTCGTAGTATAATCTGGCAAACCGGGGCGTGTTCAGGGAATGATCGGTTTCGGCCGCGAAGAAGAGGGAGAGGGCAAAATGAAAGGAGACGGTAGTGCTGTTTGCATGTGAAATTTTTATGAACAGCGGCAGTTATATCTGCCTTTGTAATGTACTCATTGTGGGTGCACAAGTTGCTGGGGGTCATTAAGTTATTCTTAGCTGATGACGGAAAAGCTGGAACCCGCTTTACTTGTTGGAGTTGGCGAATACTTCGGGGACCCTTGTTTCTCACACCGAGTACGCCCACGTGAGCTTAGGGAAATTGAAGTGTTGTCCGACGACATGTGACCCATGCGTGCGGAATGCGGGGGTTCGGGGGCAGCGCCCCCGACACGGGTGCCCCGCTACCTGGTCAGCGGGCGGGGGTTCGGGGGCAGCGCCCCCCGACGGGGGTTCCGCTGACCGGTATGGTGCGAAATTAAGAGATTTCATATAGGTTTAGGTTTTAGGCCCGTTTGGGGCATATATATATTTTGCTCGTTTTTCTGATCATTGTAACGAGTCAAGTGGCTGTAAACCGAAAATATAGTGAAATCTTTTTGCAGGACGTAACCCTATTCGAGGGTGAACCTGGGTAAACTCGTGCATCGTCTATTTTTCTGATTTCTACGTGATTGTTCTGTTTTCGGTTTTCGGTATATCCCTTCAATTGGTATCAAAGCCGGAGTTGTTCGAGGAATTAGGGTTTATTCGAGATGTCAGGAGGATCACGAATTGAGATAGAAAAATTCGATGGGATGCGATTTGATCTGTGGAAGATGAAGATGGAAGATCTTCTCTGTGATCGAGATCTCTGGTCAGCAATCGAAACGGAAAGGCCTGTTGCTGCGCAACCTGGTGTCGTGATAGGCAAGGAAGCGGTGAAGGAAGGGGATTCAACTTCCAAACCAGCAGATCCGAAAGAGATTGAAGACTGGAATCGGATTGATCGGAAAGCAAAGGGGTTGATTCGGCTTTGTCTCGCGGACTCAATTCTAACGAACGTGATGGGCGAACCTACAGCCAGAGATTTGTGGCAGAAATTAGAGTCGCTGTATCAAAGTAAGTCGTTGGTTAATAAGTTGTTCTTGAGAAAAAAGCTGTATAATCTTCGGATGCATGAGGGCGACTCGTTTTCTGCACATCTGTATAACTTTAACACATTGATTAGTCAACTCGTATCAATCGGTGTTAAGTTCCAGGATGATGATAAGGCAATAACACTACTCTGTTCACTGCCGGATTCATGGGATAATCTAATTGTGGTGATCGGTGGTGGGGATAAGGAATTATCGCACGAAAGTGTGTGTTCTGCTTTGTTATCGGAGGAGACACGAAGAAAGGGATCGGGAAATTCCGGTAAAGAGGCATTGGCAGCTAGGGGAAGGCCAGCAGAGAAGACTCTAAATTCAAGAGGATCCAGATCCAAATCTCGTGGGCGATCAAAGAGTAGGGAGAGGAGGGTACAGTGCTGGAAATGTCAAGAGTGGGGCCATGTGAAGCGGGATTGTAAAAACAAGCCAGTTTTTAAGAAAGAAGCTGAATCATCCTCGGGTAAAAAGGAGGTCGATGCGGGAGATATGTATTTGGCTGCTGCGTGTATGGCGCAGTCAGACAAGGATATATGGTTGATCGATACCGGTGCTTCATACCACATGACGCCTCATAGACATTGGTTTTGTGAATATGAGCAATATAACGGTGGGGATGTCATGCTCGGAGATGATACTGCAGTTCAAATTGTCGGGCGTGGCAGGGTGAAGCTGAGGATGAGTAATGGCACGGTGAAGACTATTCCAGACGTGATGCACATACCCTTGATGAGTAGAAATTTATTATCAGTTAGTACGATGGCTGATTCGGGGGTTATTTTTAGCTGTGATAAGGATTCATGCAAGATGACTCGAGGTTCTATTGTGATTGCACGAGGAGTCCGTTACGGGACATTATACAAGTTGCTCGGGGAAATAGTGACTGTTGGTAGCGGGTTCGTTTCTAAAGAGGCCAAGGAAGATGGACATGAGATGTCCATGCTGTGGCATCAGAGGTTGGGGCATATCGGTGAAAAGGGACTATCTACCTTAGCTTCAAGTCAGATGGTAGAAGGAATTCCAAAATGCTCTATGGGTTTCGGGTTCTGTGAACACTGTCTTCATGGAAAACATAACCGAGTTAGCTTCCAACACACTGGTACAAGAGCAACTGAGGTTCTCGAGCTGATTCACAGCGATGTCTTTGGACCTACTCCGACTCCATCTATTGGAGGATCCAGGTACTATGTATCGTTCATAGATGATTTTTCGAGATATAGTTGGATTTATTTTATTAAAGGTAAATCAGATGTATTCGAGAAATTTCGAGAATTTAAGGTTTTAGTTGAAAATCAATTGGGCAGGAAAATCAAGGTCCTTCGTACAGATAACGGAGGTGAATTCTGTTCGGATAAGTTCGAGCAATTTTGTGTGGATAATGGTATTGCAAGGCAGAAGACGACTCCATATACGCCTCAACAGAATGGGGTAGCTGAAAGATTAAATCGGTCACTCATAGAAAAGGCAAGATGCATGCTGAGTTGGGCAGGTTTGGGGACAGAATTTTGGGCAGAAGCTGTAGCCACAGCCAGTTATTTAAAGAACCGATCACCGACCTCATCAGTGAAAGATCGTACACCATATGAGGCAGTGTTTGGGAAGAAACCGAATCTGTCGCATGTTCGGGTGTTCGGCTGTGACGCATATGTTCATGTACCTAAGGAGAAGCGGGGTAAGCTTGACAACAAGTCCGAGAAGAACATATTTGTCGGATACAAGGAAGGGGTTAAAGGCTATAAGCTGTGGAATCCAGAATCAAAGACCATTGTATACAGCAGGGATGTTGTCTTTCGTGAATCACAACCCCAGGTTAGCACACAGAAAGGTGATGAGCCCAAGAAAGTGGTAGTGCTCGAAGAAAGTCCTAAAACTGAAACTGTAGAAATGGTTTCACAAGGCGCGCTAATAGAGTCTGATTCTGAATCGGAGCAAGGGGACTTGGTTAATGAAGTCGAGGATGCAGATTCAGATGAAGACTTGGATACAGATAGCATGCTGGCTCTTAGGAGATCGACGCGTGAAAGAAAGGTACCACTTCGATACTCACTTAGTGCTTTGAGTACGTTTCATGCTTTGAGCATTACCGGAGATGATCCTAGTTCTGTAAAAGAGGCGAGATCTATGGATGATGCGAATCAGTGGGAGCTTGCAATGATAGATGAGATGCAGTCGCTTGATAAAAATGAAACATGGAGCTTGTGTAAATTGCCTAAGGATAGAAAGGCAATTGGGTGTAAATGGGTGTTCAAGCGAAAGCTGAAACCGGATGGGACTGTAGAGAAGTACAAGGCTAGGCTTGTAGCCAAGGGGTACTCTCAGATTGAGGGAGTTGACTATGACGAGATTTTTTCTCCTGTGGCGAAGTTGACCTCGATACGATTTGTTCTGTCTATAGCAGCTGCATATAATCTTGAGGCAGAACAGATGGATGTAAAGACGGCATTCCTTCATGGAGACTTGGAGGAGGAGATATATATGAGGCAACCAGAAGGTTTTGAAGTAAGAGGAAAGGAGAATTTGGTATGTAGATTGAAAAAGTCTTTATATGGGCTAAAGCAGTCACCGAGGATGTGGTACCAGAAGTTTGACATGTACATGCTCCAGCTAAATTTTGTGCGTTCAAATTCTGATCATTGTGTTTATGTGAAGAGAACGGGCAATCAGTTTGTCATTCTCACGCTATATGTGGATGATATGTTGTTGATCGGGAATAGTGTGAAGATGGTGAATTCCGTGAAGAGTTTGCTGGCCAAAAAGTTCGAAATGAAAGACTTGGGGCCTGCAAATTTTATTTTGGGCATGCAGATTAGGAGGGACCGTGAGAAACGGAAGCTGTGGCTAGGGCAGGAGAAATACATAAAAGAAATATTGAAGAAATTTAATATGATAGATTGCAAGCCTGTTGGTACCCCTATACCTTTAGGGACCAAGCTATCTGCGGAACAATGTCCGAAAACGGATGAAGAAGCTGAAGAGATGGCCCGAATTCCATACGCGAGTGCAGTGGGTAGCTTGATGTATGCTATGGTGTGCACGCGTCCGGATATAGCCCAAGCAGTGGGAGTCTTGAGTCGATACATGTCTAACCCAGGTAGAGAACACTGGAATGCGATCAAAAGAGTTTTCAGGTATCTTCGTGGAACTTTGAATTTTTCTTTATGTTTTGAAGGTACAGGGAATGGAAACATGCTTGATATCGTAGGCCATGTGTATTCTGATTGGGGTGGAGATATTGATAGTAGACGATCCACTAGCGGATATGTTTTCACATTGTTTGGTGCTGCATTGAGTTGGATGAGTAGGAGGCAAAGCGTGGTAGCGCTTTCTTCTACTGAGGCTGAGTATATGGCTCTTACTCATGTTGGAAAAGAGGCTGTATGGTTACGGCGGTTGTGCTTGGAGCTCGGTTTTGAGCAAGGTGCAATAGAGGTGAGATGTGATAATCAAGGGGCTATTTATTTAGCTAAGAATCCAGCATTTCACTCACGCACAAAGCACATTGATATACAATATCATTTCATCCGAGAAAAGGTAGAGAAGAAAGAGGTTCGGCTTGTAAAGGTCGACACGGTAGAAAATAGTTCTGACTTCCTTACTAAAGCCGTCACAGGTGTGAAGTTTGAATGGTGCTCTACTGCGATTGGATTGAAGAAGAATGATATTGGAAAGGCCCTCATTTGCGCGAAGTATCCACCAAGTGGGAGAATGTTGGAGTTGGCGAATACTTCGGGGACCCTTGTTTCTCACACCGGGTACGCCCACGTGAGCTTAGGGAAACTGAAGTGTTGTCCGACGACATGTGACCCATGCGTGCGGAATGCGGGGGTTCGGGGGCAGCGCCCCCGACACGGGTGCCCCGCTGCCCGGTCAGCGGGCGGGGGTTCGGGGGTAGCGCCCCCCGACGGGGGTTCCGCTGACCGGTATGGTGCGAAATTAAGAGATTTCATATAGGTTTAGGTTTTAGGCCCGTTTGGGGCATATATATATTTTGCTCGTTTTTCTGATCATTGTAACGAGTCAAGTGGCTGTAAACCGAAAATATAGTGAAATCTTTTTGCAGGACGTAGCCCTATTCGAGGGTGAACCTGGGTAAACTCGTGCATCGTCTATTTTTCTGATTTCTACGTGATTGTTCTGTTTTCGGTTCTCGGTATATCCCTTCATTACTCGCCTTGCAGGAAAGATCGAATTTTTGTGCTAGCAAGTTGAAATATGCCCTGTAGTTTCTGTTTGGTGGGATGTTGAGTTTATTTGTTGCGGGGTATATCAGTGGGAATTGCTCCTATATTTCTGGGCATGGATTGGGCTGAATGTGGGCTTGCATGCATTGCATTGATGCGTAGCGTCACAATGTCCCGCCATGCGAGCTGATCCTGCATTCTTTTGAGATAGAACGACCTCGTCATCGTGGTTAGTAGTGTTGGGCTTCTTGGTGGGGCGTCGTAGAATAATCCGGCAAACCGGGGGTAGTCAGCTTCGTGCTCTATTTTTTCTGCATAAATGGTGTGACTGTTTCTTGACTTTCTTACCTGAAGGCTGCTGCTTTTGCAATGTCTTGTTGATCTGTGAAAAAATTTTCTTTTCCACTTCTTTAGATCGGAAACAAACGGGAGATGGACTACAGCTCTGAAGAAGATTCAGATTTTAGTGATTCTGAGATATTGGACCACATAGACGGACCTTATGATGAGTTGAAATCCGGGAAGTACAAAGTAAAGGGCCCAAATGGAAGCTTAAGATGCCCTTCCTGTACGGGCAAGAAAGAGCAGGACTACAGGTATGAAGAAATATGTCAACATGCGGCAGGAGTGGATGAAGGTTCTGCGAATAGAAGTGGCAAACGAAAGGCATACCACCTTGCCTTGGCGGAGTACCTGGGGACAGACCTAGCCAGCGAGGCAGACCAAGCTCAAAGAAGACACAGAATTGTGGCGCATCTAGCTAACGAGATTGATTTGACGAATGAAATTTTGGAGGAATTACAGTCCGAGTATATTGAGAAGACTTTGTCACCGAGTAGGATGCTTGATGAAAAAGACATGCTTCACTCTGCTTTTGTGGAAGGTTCTCTCTCTCTCTCACGTGCTTGGGTGCATCAGGCCATGTATATGGACTTTCTCATGTTTATCAGATTGTACGTCACAACATCTATGTAGTTCATAGTTGCTCTGGTGCGAGTTTTATGTGCGCTTCATCAATTATCGAAAGTTATGCGGTCAGTGCTGCATGCTAAAGAGATGTTATGTCTAGGGCACTTTCCACATGCTGACTTTTTATAAGCCTGAAGGCTGATACTGGCACCAAATCTTAAATTCCCATTAAGTTCTATATGTGACTGCTACATGCTCTCATTCTAAAGAAACATGACTTAAATTTTCTTGTATTTTATTGTTTTTACGGAAAAAAGGAGGATGCAACGCCTTCAACGTGACATAATACAAGGGATATTGTTAGAACAAGAGAAACTGAGCAATGAGTTGGAAAGGAAGAAAAGAAAGATTGATTGTTGGAGCAAAGAATTGAACAAACGTGAGGCCCTAACCGAGCGTGAGAGACAAAAGCCAGATGAGGACAAGAAAAAGGTTACACGAAGGGAGCATACTATTTGCCAAGACTATTTGTCACGCCCCGTACCTCACGAAGCGCGAGCATCCCACCTTCGGTCGTTTGACTGCGACATCCCAGGACGCGTCGCCGACCCAACGTCCAACTCAGAGATCACACACATACGGAAGCACGTATATAAATATATATATATACACCCGTACAACAAAATACATGAGACCAAGGTAGTACAATCATCAAACAAATACATTTAAAAACATATATACTGGTATTGCCAAAGAAAACTTTTTACAATATTCGTCTATGCAGAGATAGTAGGAAGCACACAAACTAGCAGCTACTACTCGGTAAAAAGGGGTTAGTGGCAAGGGGTACAGGGCGGCTCAAACGGGTTTTGGTCAAAAAGGTGCAACCTTGCTCTACCTAAGACTAAGGCCAACCTAAGGAGCCCAGTCCGGATCGGATTCTGATGAGTCTTTTGACAAGCTCTCCTGAGATTCGGACTCCTCAGTTCCTATTTCTTGATCGGATTCTAGCTCCGCAACCTCTCCATCAAGTTCCTGATCTACTTCCATGGCTATCGGCTCTTCCTCGTCCTGATGGTCTAAGGGTTCCAGGTCAGCGTACAGTACTTCCAGCTCGTCATCCTCTTCAATCATGGTAGCAGGTCCATCCACAGTCTCGCCCTGGCTACCCCAATCAGGCGGGGTTGGAGGATCTGAAATCTCACCACTTGCCATTTACGGAATCATAACATTATTCACATCTACCGGAACGTCAAAGGTTCTAAGCGGGGGTCCGATTACTCCGTCAGCTCCTCTGTAGCACCACGCCACGTACTCTTGGGTATGGTAGTAGTCCTCTCCCACGTTCACAAATAGAACCGAGTAATATCTCACATAAGCTGCTCCGTTCCCACAAGGATGTACACTCGACGATCGCCGAATATGATGCGGTATCCCAAAAAGAGGTGGTGCCCTCGGCATCCTACGGCTGGGGGTCTGAAAAGTTTCGATTTTACACAACCGTGAGACGAATCTCAGTGAGTTCAACTCCTAAACCTAGGCTAGGCTAGTATGCAATCTCCTGACCGGAAACAAATATTTAAATCACAATACAACCATAATCACACCATTCTCTGACCCTGCAGGTTAGACAATTCTATATATAATAATCATGGCACATACGTGGCACACACAGTCAGACGTACGCCAAACACATACCCATGCACCGAGTCTCACACACTCACATGCTAGTCAATGCATGTTTATGCCTACAAATGTCATCGACATGTCATGTACATTTCTTCGGCCCACTGGTCCACACTGGCACACTTGCCCAATTCATTATTATTACGACTCGAGTCATCAATTTTTCACGGCCTGGTGCGTCTAGCCTACTTCAAAGTGCATGAGGCGCAGCAACCGATCTGGCTGTCACGCCCCGTACCCCACGAAGCGCGAGCATCCCACCTTCGGTCGTTTGATTGCGACGTCCCAGAATGCGTCGCCGACCCAATACCCATACAGAGATCAAATACAAGCGGAAGCATAAAACAAACAAACCCAGACAACTACAATATGAGCCAAAGATAGCCATGCAACAAACATCATTGAAGAAAATAATTACACATTTATACTCTTCTTAAAACCTTTTTGTACAATATTTATAAGTACAAATAAAAGATATGAACAGTCAGCAGCCACCTGGTCAAAAAGGGATAAGTGGCTAGGGAGATCAAGCTAAACTAGGAAAGAGGGCTACAGTCCTAAAGTAGCGGCCCTCACTGCTAGCTGGGGACCCTGGATGGCTCTACGGCTCTCAATCGGGATCGGACGACTCAGTGGAATCATCTGACAACTCTTCAGAGGCGTCCTCACTGAGCCCTGACTCCTCCGAATCCATGGCCTGTGCTCGCTCGTCCTTGGAGTCCATCTCTAACTCCGGGTCCAGGTACATCTCGAACTCCTCCTCATCTGATCCCAGCTCTGCCACCTCTCCGTCCTCCTCTATGTCCTGCTCCATGGCCTCGGGTTCATCTTCTTCCTCATCCATCGGCTCGAGGTCCTCCACTAGTACTTCAGGCTCGTCCTCCATCTCTTCCTCCTGCCTCATCCATTCGGGCGTGACCTCGGGGTTTATCACTTCACCACCAGCTATAACTGGTTGCAACATCCTCACACTGTCAACGGGGATATCAAAGGTCCTGAGGGGTAGGTAGTAACATACTACCGGATCTGCAGAGGGATCCCAAAAAGTGGCGGTGGTCTCTCCATCCTCACGGCCGGGGGTCTGAGAAGTATCGGTTTACACAACCGTGAGACGAATCTCAATGAGTTCAATCCCTAAACCTAGGCTAGGCTAACATGCAATCTCCTGACCAGAAACAAATATTAAATCACAATATATCAACAATCAAACAATTCTCTGACCCTGCAAATTAGACAGTTCAATATATAATCATCACAGCACATACGGGGCACACATTATCACACGTACGCCAATCACATGCTTATGCACCGACTCTCACACCCTCGCATGGTAATCAATGCATGTTTATGCATGCAAATGTCATCGGCATGTCATACACATTTCTTCGGCCCACTGGCCCACACTGGCACACTTTCTCAATTCATTATTATTACGACTCGAATCATCAATTTTTCTCGGCCCGATGCGTCTAGCCTGCTTCAAAGTGCATGAGACGCAGCAACCGATCTGGCCCAGTGTCTCTAGCCTGCTTCAAAGTGCATGAGGCGCAACACTGTTCTCCTTGCGAACTAGAGCCTGCTTCAAAGTGCATGAGGATGGTCGCCTTCCGGACGTACCGGGCATCGTCCTGCTTCAAAATGCAGAGGACGGTATCGACCCGAAGGTCACGACCCAAAGGTCCTTAGGTGATCACACAACTTATTATTATCTGAACCCAGCGTATAACGCTTCAGGGTATTTTAGGTGATCACATGCTAATGGCAGGCACGCATTCTCGCACAATTTCACCTCATGCCTCACTCTAGGCATACATAATGCGTGTCCATGTTATGCGATGCAATGCATCATTAGCACCAAGGAAATTCAATCACTCAATATCACAACACGTGCTCAATTGGCCTAATTAATACCGTGTGGCCTAATGCGCGATTTATAAGTTAACAATTAATTTCAAACCCATCATTGGCCAAGCGCACTCCACATAATTCAACCACACGACATGCGACATGGTAGTACACAATCAATCACAATTGAGCACAAATTACATACAATCAGTCAATCCAGACATATCCGATAATTTCCAATGGGCTCCTAAATTGGTCATTTAATCCACTTACTCTTCCCAAATAATTCTCAATATTCCACTAAATTTTTTCAATGACAATTTCTATCAATCCATCCTCAATCCAGTCTCAATTACACATCGACACTACCTAAGCCAGTCTAAATTGTACCGATAAATACCTAAACCAGTCCAGAAAAATGCAATATCAGTCTTAATCCGAGTTTAGGAATTTTACTCACCTAATTCAAGGTCACGATGACGGGAAAATGGCGGCCGATCACTGATGAACAGCGAAACCGGCGGTGAAAATCCCGGCGACGGCATACGGACGATGAACAGTGACCGTACGGACGGCGGTGAACAGTACTGCCGTACGGACACTATACGGACAGGCGGGGACGGGTGGCCGGCGAGGTGCCGGTGACGGTCGCGGCAGTTCGTACGGTCGGGCGTGAACAGTGACCGTACGGACGGTGAACAGTGCCGTACGGACACTGTACGGCCGGGTACAGATGGCGACGTATAGACGAGCTGGACGCCTGGGTGTCGACGGAACAGCGATCGGAGCTCCGGCGGAGCTCCGGCGGTATTGTTTGCAAAACGGAAAGTGAGAAAAAGAGAGAGAAAGAGAGAGAAAAAGAGGGAAAGGGAGAGAGGAATGGACGGAACCGAGGCTAGGCTGAGGCTGGGGACCAAGGGGGGTCGACGGCGAGGCACGGTGGTCGGCGGCGTGCTCCGGCGAAGCTCCGGCGAGAGAGAAAATGAGGGAAAATGAGAGAAAGTGTGGGAAAATGAGAGAAAATTTGCTGAAGGGAAGCTAGTTTGATCGTGGGAGTGAGTGAGGAGAGAGAACATCAGTCCAACTTGGTCAAATTATAGGGCTAGGGGTGCCATGTGTCAAAATCTCACAAAAATTACCATTTTACCCCTCATCCAAGGGCCACCATTAAACCTTATCTAATAATTCAAGAGCATTTTGGTCCTTTGCTGTCATAATTAAGATAACTCCAAATTTAATTAATTTCCTTAAAAATTTCCCAAAATTCGGAACCAAAAATAGCCTAGGGGCAAAACCGTCATTTTTCCGGTCCCGGGGCGAAATTTCAATTTTTGCACATACGCGTTCCATATATGCGTGGCCAACCTAATATGGCGTCGGAATCGCGAAATTCCCTTTTTAAGCCCTCGAAAATCCACGTCAAAGTTTCGGGAATAAAATAATATTATTTTTCTAATTTTTGTCGAAATTCCAGTTTTTGTCCAAAATGACTCCTGGTATGCGTGGCCACCCAAAAATGGCATCGGCCTCGAAAAATAACCTTATTTGACCTCAAAAAGCAACGCTGGCGTCCCGAGGGGCAAAATCGTAATTTTTCATCCCCGGACCGAAATTCCAATTTTCACTTGTACTAACTCCAAACATGTGTGGCCAGCGTAATATGACGTCAGATTCCCAAAAATGGTCTCTTAACCCTTCGAAAATCGATATCAAAGTCCGGGCCCAATTCCGTGAACAATACTCGCTAAACTTTCAATTTCATGGTCTTTCACTAACGGGCAGCTGTTTAGAGGTTACGCGTATCGACCTAGGGCTATCCGTATCGTGATGGTCTCGATCATTGAGAGAATGAGAAAATTATCATTAGTTCCAGAGGTCACAATCATTAGGTTCAAGTTCCGGACTGGTTGACCACGTGCACTTTTGGTCTTGCAGAATCACCTGCGTCCCAATTGTACATCGTTGGCCTTGGCCAAACTCAATCCATTACTCTTTCCTAAGATCAGTCTACGTTGGCCCAAAATATTTCCTCAGCGTCTCTCGTGATCGGTATCCCGTTCGTGATAAGGTCCATGGTCCACGTACCATTTTCTAGTTAGCCATACCCTATTGGTTAGTATCCCGAGAGTGATCAGCTCTGGGCGAGACTTACTAAAATGAAATGCAAAATAATATCAGTTTCATTGATCCCGGATATTACATCGAAATTCGGGCTGTTACAATCTTCCCCCCTTACAAAAATTTCGTCCTCGAAATTTACAATCTACCCTTATCTACTCAAATAACTGGGGTATTGACGTCTCATAGCCTCTTCGTTTTCCCACGTGGCACCTTCTGTTCCGTGATACTCCCAAACAACCTTGACCATCGGGATCGTTTTGTTCCTTAGCACACGCTCTTTTCTATCTTCAATCCTGACTGGTCTTTCCACGTACGACACTTTATCGTCCATTTCTATCTCCTCGTACCTTAGAACGTGAGTCGGATCTGGTTTATATTTTCTTAACATCGACACGTGGAAAACATTATGTACTTGGGACAAACTGGGCAGTAATGCGAGTCGGTAAGCCATAACACTAATCTTTTCCAAAATTTCAAATGGCCCGACATACCTTGGACTCAGCTTTCCCTTCTTGCCGAATTTAGATAATCCCTTCATAAGCGACACCTTGAGGAATACATGATCTCCCACCTGAAACTCTAAAGGTCGTCGTCTTCGATCGGCATAACTTTTCTGGCGACTCTGCGCTGTTCTGAGTTTGTCCCGAATGACCTCAACTGCCTCAACTGTCTATTGGATCAACTCTGGACCAGTGATACTTCGTTCACCCACTTCATCCCAATACACCGGCGTCCTGCATGCTCTACCATATAAGGTTTCAAACGGTGCCATCCGAATGCTCTGCTGACAGCTATTATTATACGCAAATTCCATCAAGTGTAACTGTTCCTCCCATTTGCCATGAAAATCTAACACACAAGCTCTCAACATATCCTCCAAGTTTGAATGTTCCTTTCAGATTGGCCATCTGTCTGCGGATGATAGGCCGTACTGAACTGTAACTTCGTTCCTAAGGCCGTTTGTAAACTTTTCCAAAAGTTGGCCGTAAATCTCGGATCACGGTCCGAAGTGATCGATACCGGTACTCCATGCAACCTCACGATTTGCCTCACATACGACTCTGCGTATCTTTCCAATTCAAAGTCCTTTCGCACAGCCAGGAAGTGCGCTGACTTAGTCAGTCTATTCACTATTACCCAAATTGAATCATGTCCTCTCTGGCTTCTTGGTAGTCCCGTCACGAAATCTATTGTGATATGTTCCCATTTCCACTCTGGGATTTCTAATGGTCTCAATAATCCTCCGGGCTTGCAATGCTGTGCCTTCACTTGTTGGCACGTCAAACACTTAGCTACATGTCTGGCCACATCCACCTTCGTCCCATTCCACCAATAGTGCTGTCTCAAATTCTGGTACATCTTCGTACTCCCCGGGTGGATACTGTAATTGCTCCTATGAGCTTCCGATAAGATTTCTTCCTTAAGTTTCACATCATCCAATACACACAATCGCCCTCTAAACTTCAGGACTCTATCCTCGGACACTTGAAAGTCCGGTTTCCTCTTAGCTGCATCCATCTCAATAATCTTTTGGATTTCTTAATCCGTAGACTGTAGTTTCTTAATCTTTATTTGAATCTCTGGTTCAATCCTCAAGGCGGCTAGTAAATTTGATACTTGGCTCGCTTCAAACTTGAACTCTGAATCTCTGAGCCTTTTCAATAACGTCCGCTCCTTGACCATTAAATGCACCAAACTAGACTTTCGACTCAAGGCATCTGCCACTCGATTGGCTTTCCCAGGATGATACAGAATGTCGCAATCATAATCCTTTAGAAGCTCCATCCATCGGCGCTGCCTCAAATTCAATTCTTTCTGCGAAAACAAGTACTTGAGGCTTTGATGGTCCGTAAAAATCTGGAACTTCTCTCCACACAAGTAGTGCCTCCAGATCTTAAGTGCAAACACAATAGCAGCTAATTCCACATCATGCGTCGGGTAATTCATCTCATGCGGTCTCAACTGACGCGACGCATAAGCCACCACTTTTCCATGCTGCATCAGCACACAGCTCAATCCTCTTAGCGAAGCATCACTATAAATCTCAAATCCTCCTGGGCCCGACGGAATGGTCAATACAGGAGCAGTCGTCAACCTGTGTTTCAATTCCTGAAAACTCCTTTCGCACTTGTCATCCCACTCAAATTTCACTTCCTTCTTAAGCAGCCTTGTCAATGGCATGGCTATTGACGAAAATCCTTCCACGAATCGCCTGTAATAACCAGCCAATCCAAGAAAACTTCGAATCTCGGTTACTGACGTCGGTCTAGGCCACTTAGTAACTGCTTCAATCTTAGTTGGATCTACCGAAATTCCATCCCCAGAAACGATATGTCCAAGAAATCCTACTCTGCTGAGCCAAAACTCACACTTGCTGAATTTGGCATACAATGCATGTTCTCTCAAGGTCCGTAGCACTTCAGTCAAGTGTACCTCATGTTCCTCGGGACTCTTGGAGTACACTAGTATATCGTCAATAAAAACTATCACGAACTGATCTAGGAATTCCTTGAACACTCGATTCATCAAATCCATGAAAGCGGCTGGGGCATTCGTTAATCCAAAAGGCATAATCGTAAATTCATAATGCCCGTATCGAGTTCTAAAAGCAGTCTTGGGAATATCCTTATTCCTAATTCTTAACTGATGGTATCCGGTCCTCAAAAATATTTTAGAAAATACTGAGGCTCCTTGCAGTTGATCAAATAAATCATCAATCCTCGGTAGTGGATACTTATTCTTCACTGTCACTTGGTTCAGCTGTCGATAATCTATACACAACCTTAGAGTTCCATCTTTCTTCTTAACGAACAGAACCGGCGCTCCCCATGGAGACGTACTAGGGCGAATAAAGCCTTTGTCCAAGAGTTCCTGTATCTGAACCTTGAACTCCTTCAATTCTGATAAGGACATCCTATACGGCGCTTTCGAAATCGGCTCTGTCCCTGGCGCCAATTCAATCACAAACTCTACTTCTCGCTCAGGCGGCAAACCCGACAATTCCTGAGGAAACACCTCGGGAAAATTGCTTACTATGGGTATATCTTCCAACTTAGATTTCTCAACTGTTGGATCCACAACATTCACCAGATATCCTTCACACCCTTCATCCAACAATTTACTCACCTCAAGTGAAGGAATCCAAGGGATCGAGGTTCTTCCTCGGTTTCCCTGAAATACAAAACTAGGGCGTCCATCTGGATTAAATTGGATTGTCCTATCACTGCAATCCACTACAGCTTTCTGTTGGACTAACCAGTCCATTCCAATAATCACATCGAAATCGAACATAGCTAATACTGCCAAATCAATACTCTCTTCCTTACCCCCAATGATTATTTTACAATTAGGACATCCAAAAGAAACTAGCAACCTATCATTCGTAGGTGTTGACACGCAAAGCACATGCTCAAGCAGCACTGATTTTATACCAACTAACTCAATAAATTGCTCTGAAACAAACGAATGAGTTGCCCCCGGATCAAATAATGCATACGCGGCATGATCACATAAGGAAATCGTACCTGTGACCACGCCCGGCGCATTTTCAGCTTCCTTGCGCGCCATAGCATAAATCCTTCCTTGAGCTGGCGGTCGTCCCTGATTAGCCGGTGGGGGAGGTCCGGCTTGATTTCCAGCTCGTGGTGGCGGTACTCTGGACAGTCCTGATGGTTGCATCTGTGGGCAATCGCGGATATGATGTCCCATACTTCCGCACTTAAAACACGCCCCATATCTACCCAACTGAGGACTCGGTTTCCCGATATTCCGTCTGGCTGGCTGGACAAATCGCCTATTTCCAGTCATAGGCCTCTTTCCCAAACGGCGATTATCTCGATTTTGAGCAAACCGCGATCCTGAAGCGACTGCCCTTTCCTGCTGATCTCGTTCTATGATCTGAGCCCATCTGAACATCTCCCCATAGTCTTTGATATCATGAGACAAGATCAAACTTCAAAAATCCGGCTTCAGTCCATCCCGGAATCTTCGTGCCCTATCTCTCGGATTCTCCACCATAGTCGGTGCAAACTTAGCCAATCTCGCAAACTTGGCCTCATATTGATCAACGGTCATTTGTCCCTGACGTAAGCGCATAAATTCCATCAACTTCTTCTCTTGTGCATTTTCCGAGAAATACTTTTCATAGAAGTTTTCTACAAACACGGTCCAAGTCGGGGCCGTTCCCGCAGGAAACACTCTACCTTCCACAGCATTCCACCAATCATTGGCACCGTCCTGTAACTGATAAGTTGCTAGCATCACTTTCTCTTCATCGGTGCACCCCAGAACTTTGAAAGTTTTCTCCAACGATTCCACCCATCTCGGTGCAGTCTCAGGGTCACCACGACCATGGAATTGGGGCGGCTTCAACTTGATGAATTGTTCCACTAACTGGGGCATCTGCCTAACCTCGGCTGGCTGGGCCTATCAAACATTAGCTTGATTCTCATTCCCAACAGCAGCAGTTGCAGTCTCAGTGGCCTGGGCTATCATATTATCACGCCCTTGAGCTTGTCTTTCCAATACATTCCCGATCCTTTCTAATACCCTTAGAACTTCTTCCATACGTGGATCTTCCACAGGTCTAACATCAACTCTGGGGTCTACTGCAGCTCCCACATTAACTTCCATATTATCCACTGCTCTCACTCAACCACGACCTCCACCTCTGGATCCTCTCCCTGCACCCCTTCTGGGAACTCTTCCTATACCTCTCCCCTCGCTACTCATCTCAGCTACTCGGTTCTACAACTACCTGCTATAATTCCACAAATGAATTAAAGACTTAAACCAATCTATCATAGTCTAAGTCCTAGGCAGGTATCAAATAACAATTAAGCAATCACAATGCGGCTTAATAGAAACTAGCCAACTCATCACCCAAGGGATTCATATACTCACCTCGGGTCCTGCCGCACCTGCAGTCACGGGTCACACAATCATAATTCAAACACCATTACAAACTGTCAGGAGATACATGTAGCACACGAGGTCACCCTACTAGCTACCCATGGTCTCATCGCTCCTTATCACTCCAAACATCGACCTAATTGGACCGAACTGACCTTGCTCTGATACCAATTCAAAACGGTCATGTCACGCCCCGTACCCCACGAAGCGCGAGCATCCCACCTTCGATCGTTTGACTGCGACGTCCTAGGATGCGTCGCCAACCCAACACCCATACAGAGATCAAACACAAGCGGAAGCATAAAACAAACAAACCCAGACAACTACAATATGAGCTAAAGATAGCCATGCAACAAACATCATTAAAGAAAATAATTACACATTTATACTATTCTTAAAACCTTTTTGTACAATATTTACAAGTACAAATAAAAGATATGAACAGTCAGCAGCCACCTGGTCAAAAAGGGATAAGTGGCTAGGGAGGTCAGGCTAAACTAGGGAAGAGGGCTACAGTCCTAAAGTAGCGGCCCTCACTGCTAGCTGGGGACCCTAGATGGCTCTACGGCTCCCAATCGGGATCAGACGACTCAGTGGAATCATCTGACAACTCCTCAGAGGCATCCTCACTGGACCCTGACTCCTCCGAATCCATGGCCTGTGCTCGCTCGTCCTCGGAGTCCATCTCTAACTTCGGGTCCAGGTACATCTCGAACTCCTCCTCATCTGATCCCAGCTCTGCCACCTCTCCGTCCTCCTCTATGTCCTGCTCCATGGCCTCGGGTTCATCTTCTTCCTCATCCATCGGCTCGGGGTCCTCCGCTAGTACTTCAGGCTCGTCCTCCATCTCTTCCTCCTGCATCATCCATTCGGGCGTGGCCTCAGGGTTTATCACTTCGCCACCAGCTATAACTGGTTGCAACATCCTCACATTGTCAATGGGGATATCAAAGGTCCTGAGAGGCTCTTCCTCATTTCCATTGACATCCCGGTGGCACCATGCCACGTACTCCTGATGCTGGTAATAATACTCGCCTATATTCACAACTACATCGGATCGATATCTCATAAAAGCCTCGCCATTTCCTGAGGGGTAGGTAGTAACATACTGCCGGATCTGCAGAGGAATCCCAAAAAGTGGCGGTGGTCTCTCCATCCTCACGGCCGGGGGTCTGAGAAGTATCGGTTTACACAACCGTGAGACGAATCTCAATGAGTTCAATCCTTAAACCTAGGCTAGGCTAACATGCAATCTCCTGACCGGAAACAAATATTAAATCACAATATATCAACAATCAAACAATTCTCTGACCCTGCAAGTTAGATAGTTCAATATATAATCATCACAGCACATACGGGGCACATATTATTACACGTACGCCAATCACATGCTTATGCACCGACTCTCACACTCTCGCATGGTAATCAATGCATGTTTATGCATGCAAATGTCATCGGCATGTCATGCACATTTCTTCGGCCCACTAGCCCACACTGGCACACTTTCTCAATTCATTATTATTACGACTCGAATCATCAATTTTTCTCGGCTCGGTGCGTCTAGCCTGCTTCACTGCTTCAAAGTGCATGAGGCACAGCAACCGATCTGGCCCAGTGTCTCTAGCCTGCTTCAAAGTGCATGAGGCGCAACATCGTTCTCCTTGCGAACTAGAGCCTACTTCAAAGTGCATGAGGATGGTCGCCTTCCGGACGTACCGGGCATCGTCCTGCTTCAAAGTGCATGAGGACGGTATCGACTCAAAGGTCACGACCCGAAGGTCCTTAGGTAATCACACAACTCATTATTATCTGAACCCCGCGTAAAACGCTTCAGGGTATTTTAGGTGACCACATACTCATGGCAAACACGCATTCTCGCACAATTTCACCACATGCCTCACTCTTGGCATACACAATGCGTGTCCATGTTATGCGATGCAATGCACCATGAGCACCAATGAAATTTAATCACTCAATATCACAACACGTGCTCAATTGGCCCATTTAACACCGTGTGGCCCAACGTGCGATTCACAATTCAATAATTAATTTCAAACGAATCATTGGTCAATCGCACTCCACATAATTCAGCCACACGACATGCGACATGGTAGTACACAATCAATCAAAATTGAGCACAAATTACATACAATCAGTCAATCCAGACATACCCGATAATTTTCAATTGGCTCCTAAATTGGTCATTTAATCCACTTACTGTCCCCAAATAATTCTCAATATTCCACTAAATTTTTCCAATAACAATTTCTATCAATCCATCCTCAATCCAGTCTCAATTACACACCGACACTACCTAAGTCAGTCCAGATTGTACCGATAAATACCTAAACCAGTCCAGAAAAACGCAATATCAGTCCTAATTCGGGTTTAGGAATTTTACTCACTTAATCTCAGGACCACGATGACGGGAAACGGCGGCCGATCACTGATGAACAGTGAAACCGGCGGCGGAATTCCCGAGACGCGTACTGTTCACGGGGGTACTGTTCACGGGGGGGGGGGGGGGGGCACTGTTCACGAGGTACTGTTCACGGCGACACTGTTCACGGACGGTACGGACGGGGCAAGAACGGTGGCCGGCGAGGTGCCGGTGGCCGGAGCGACGGTCGTACGACGCGGACCGTACGGCGCTACAGCACCGTCCCTACAGACACTGTACGGACGGGTACGATCGGCGTCGTACAGCGTGCCCGGACGTCTGGGTGGTGACGGTTTGGCGATCGAAGCTCCGGCGAGGCTCCGAAGCGGCGGCGGTGTAAACCCGGGAGAGAAAAAGAGAGAGAAAGAGAGGGAAAGGGACAGAGAAAGGGCTGGACAGAGGCGAGGCTGAGGCTGGGGGCTGTGGTGGTCGACGGCGGGGCACAGTGGCCGACGGCGGCGCTCCGGCGACCGGTGACGTACTCCGGCGAAGCCAAACAAGAGAGAAAAAGAGAGAAAATGAGGAAGAAGCTGCTGTGGCTGGGCTGATCTGCCGAAGGAGAGCTGGAATGAGAGAGAAATTGGTCTGAGTTGGTCAAATATGACAGCCCACAAGTGCCACGTGTCGCCGATCCGGGCCATTTGACCAAAATACCCTTAATCCAACGGTTTAAATTCAATCCTATCCAAAAAGTGGAGGGTAAATTGGTCATTGAGTCCAATAATGCAGCTGATAATCCTCTAGTAATTATCCCAAAATTATCCCAAAAATTCGGACCAAAAATTAGCCCAGGGGCGAAATCGTCATTTTTCCGGTCCCGGGGCGAAATTTCAATTTTCGCACATACGCGATCCATAGGTGCATGGCCAACATAATATGGTGTCGGAATCGCGAAATTCACTTTTTGAGCCCTCGAAAATTGACTACGAAGTTCCGGAAATAAAATAATATTATTTTTCTAATTTTTGTCGAAATTCCAATTTTTGGCCGAAACAACTCTAAATGTGCGTGGCCACACCAAAATGACCTTGGTCGCGAAAAATAACCTTAAACGGCCTCCGAATCCAGCCTCGGTGCCCACAGGGGCAAAACCGTAATTTCCGAGTCCCGGGTCGAAATTCCATTTTTCGACCGTACTTACCCCAAACATGTGTGGCCAGCATAATATGACGTCAGAATCGTGAAAATAATCTTTTAAGCCTTCGAAAATCGACACTGAAATTCGGGTCCAATTTCGTGACCAAAACTCGCTAGATTTCAAATTTTAAAGCTTCTGACTAACAGGCGGCTATTTAGGGTTTACGCGTATCGACCTAGGGTTATCCGAGTCATGACGGTCTCGATTATTAAGAGAATGAGAGGAATTATCGTTAGTTTCAGAGGTCACGATCGTTCGGTACAAGTTCGGGACTGGTTGGCCACGTGCACTCTCGGACTTGCGGACTCACCCGCGATCCGTTCGTACATCGTTGGCCTTGGCCAGACCAAACTCGTCACTTTTCCTAATATCGGCCCGTATTGGCCCAAAATATTCCCTCATCATTTCTCGAGATCGGAGTTCGATTCTGGATCGGGTCCCTAGTCCACGTACCATCTTCCTAATTAGCCATACCTCATTGGTTAGTATCCTTAGAGTGATCAGCTCTGGGCGAGACTTACTAAAATAAAATGCGAAATATTGTCAATTTTATTGATCCCGGAATTTCGTCAAAATTCAAGCTGTTACAATTCTTCCCCCTTATAAAAATTTCGTCCTCGAAATTTGTAATCTACTCTTATTCCTCAAATAGGTGGGGGTATTGACGTCGCATGGCCTCTTCACTTTTCTCAAACGGCACCTTCTGTCCATTGGTGATCCTAGACAATTTGGCCACTAGGACTATCTTATTATGTGGTCCATGATCCTTTCTGTCCTTAAGCTACACTAGCCTCTCCACGTACAACGCTTCGTCGTCTACGTCTGTCTTCTCTTAACGTGGATCATATTTGGTTCATATTTTCTCCACCTCGACCTGTGGAATACGTCTTACACTTAGGACAGATTAGGTGGCGAGGCAATTCGCTAGATCACATTTCCACTCCTTTCCCGAATATTGAATAGTCTGACACGTATCGGCTTAACTTGCTTTCTTGCCATATCAGGGAAATCTTTTCATAGGGAACACTTGAGCTGACACTTGGTTCTCAATCTCAAGCTCTAAAAGTCGTCGTCTCCGATCGTGTAATTTTTCTGACGACTCTACTTATCTATCCGACTCAAAGTCCCTTTCAGCCTACCAAAAGGTACGTAAGCCTAAGCGATCTATCAACTGTTATTCCGATGGATTTGGGTCTCCACTAGCTTCACATTGATCCCGTTATAACATCCTTGGGATTATGTCACATTTCCATTCAGAAATTTTCAACGGTCATAATAGCCCTCTAGGCTTACCATGCTACGTCCTCACTTATAGGCACGTCAAACACCTAGCCATACACTTGATCACATTTATTCTTATACTATTCCACCAGTAATGTTGTCGCAAGTCCTAACATATCTTAGTGCTACTCGGGTGGACACTATACTTACTGCAGAAATTCCATTCAAATTTTTCCTCCTCGAGTTTCACCTCATCGGGTACACACAATCATACCTAAAACCTCAAAAAAAAAATTTCCCAAATATAAGAAATCCGACTTCCTCTTATCGGCATCCACCTCAATGACTCTTCGTATCTCGTGATCCACATAATGCCATTCCTTGTTTTAGGCCTAGATTTCCAAACTAATCCTCCAAGTGGCCAACAAATTCAACATTCGGCTTACCTCAAATTTAACTTCCGAGTCCCTGAGCCTTCCTAATAAGGTTCATTCCTTGATCACCCCATACGCCTCAATTGACTCACGACTTAACGCATCTATTACTCGTCTAGCCCTTCCATGGCGACACCGGTCATTACAATCGATTCTCCGTCGTGCATCAGATAAATCATCTTGTATGGCCTCAACTGACACGACGCATAATTTGTTATTCTACCATGTTGCCTCAACACATATCTAAATCTTCTTAGTGAAGCGTCACTATAGACCTCGAATCCTCCCGGTTCGGGTTGAATATTCAATACCGGGGTAATCATCAGCCTACACTTCAGCTCTTGGGAACTCCGTTCACAATGATCATTCCATTCAAACAGAATTCCTTCTCAATTAGTCGTGCCCTTAGCATGGCTATCGATGAGAATCTTCCACAAAACGTTGATAATCGTCAACCAAATCTAAAACACTGTCAACCTCTATTATTGGCATCAATCTTGGTCACTTAGTCATCTCCTCTACCTTAGCCGGGTTCACTGTAATTCCATTTCCCCTAGATTACATGCCTAGGGAATGCTATTCTATTGAACCAAAATTCGCACTTGCCATACTTGGCATAGAGTGCGTGTTCTTCTCAAGATTCGCAACACCTCCATCAGACTTGCTTCTTGTTCCTAGTCTTCTCAAGTCTCCCCATACATTGTCAACGAAAATCGTTATGAACTAATCCCATAATTCTTGAAACATTCGGTTCATTAGGCTCACAGAAACAGCGAGACATCCTTTGGACCAATGGGCATTACTATGAATACGTAGTGTCCATACCTCGTCTGTTAAGCAATCGTAATTATATCCCCTCGTCATATCCTTAACGGAAAATTTCCAGTCCGTAACACGATGCTAGGAACATTCTCGTTCTGAATTCTTTGTCGGTGACATCCGTCCATAATCCAACCTCAGAGGACACTAAAGTTTATTGCAATTGATCGAACATGCTATTGATCCTCGGTAATGGGTACTCATTCCTTTTTGTTATCTGGTTCTGTTGCCAGTAATTTACGTACCATCTCAAAGTCCTGTCCTTTTTCCTCGTACCAAATATAGGAACTCCCCATAAAGATACACTAGGGCGAATAAAATTTTTGTCTTCGAGTTCTTACATCTGAACTTTCAATTCCTTTGATTTCCAGCAAGGACACTCAATACAATGCTCTCGAAATTAGTTCAACTCCCGGCCAAATCTGTCACGATTCCACCTCTCGCTCTAGTGGCAACACTAAAATTTCTAAGGAAAGACCTCAGAAGGTTACACACCTCACCATTTTCTTTTCCGACTTTAGTTCCGTCACAATCGGGTCAACCACGCCCACTAAACGTCCTTCACAACCTTCATCTGATATCTAATCACCTCAAGCAAAGGCATCCAAGGAATCGGGATTCCTTCTCGACTTTCCTGAAATCCAAACCTAGGACATCCATTCGGACTAAACTGGACTACTCTATTGTCATAATTCATTATGGCTTTCTGTCTTATGAATCATTCCGTATCAATCTCCACGACAAAATCGTACATGACCAATACTGCCAAGTCAACACTCCTTTCTCTACTATCAATTACTGTCTCACAGTTAGGACACCTCAACGACGCCATCACCTTATCATTCGAGAAATCGTCACACCAAACGTGACTCAAGTACAACAGACTCAATCCCGTCCAGTATAACTAGTTGTTCCGACTCCCACTTTCGATGCAAGCCTCAGGACGGCTCATTCAATGGTTTGGCTTTCTGATATCCTTCCTAATCGATGGGATGAACAGTCTGTTTCCCCGCCATTTACTTCTTCGTGAAGCGACGATTATCCTTATTCTGAGCATACCACGATCCAGAAGTGGTTGCCCCTTCTCACTAATCTCGCTCTATCACTTGAGCTCATTCAAGTATTTTCACATCATCCCTGATGTTCAATGAAAGCATTAGGTTTCGGAGATCCGACTTCAGTCCATCTTGGAATTTCCAAATCTTGTCTTGTGGATTCTTAACTAGCCAAGCGGACTTCTTTCCATATCATTCCACAGTCATCTGCCCTCGGTGAAGTCATATAAACTCCGTCAGTTCCCTTTTTGGGCAATCTCCGGGGAAATATTTTCCCATAAGAACTCTTAACAATCATGGCCCAAATCTAAGTTGTACTCATTGGGGATATCTTATCCCTGGTGGAAGGCCATCTACCGTTGGCATGATTTTGAAACGGATACACCGCCAGCTTTATTTTCTTCATCTCGGTGCACCCCAATGTTTCAAAGGCTTTCTCAACTTTCACTATCAATCCCGATGCAATCTTGGGGTCACCCTTACTATTGAACTTAAGAAAGTTTCACTCGAGAGATTATTCCACCAGTTGATGCACTCGCCTATTAGCCACTATGTGAGCTTAACCCTACTGGCATTATTTCCAATCATAGCAGCAATCGCTACAGCCTCAACATCCTAGGCAATAATGGCGCTCCCTTCCTGAGCTTGCCTGCCCACACATTCCCCCTTTCTAATAGGATCTGAGTCACAACCTCGAATTTTAGGTCTCAGCCTCATGGTCTACAACACTCGACTGCTACCAAGTTTCCTTACTCATCACACTGGCATTCTTGATGCCTCACTATACAGCCACCTACTATAACCCCCCCTAAGGGATTAGAGACTTAAACCAATCTATCCCAGTCTAAGTCCTAGGCAGGTATCAAACAACAATCAACACTCAGCATACGGCCTAACATTTATCCAACACATCATCCAAGGGGTTTGCATACTCACCTCAGGTCCTGCCGCACCTGCACTGCAAGGGTCACACTAGTAAACACATAATCAATACACAATGGTCAGGAGATGCATGTAGCACACGAGGTCACCCTAGTGACTACCCATGGTCTCATCGCTCCTTATCACTCCAAGCTTCGACCTAATGGAATCGAGCTGACCTTACTCTGATACCAATTCAAAACGGGGATGTCACGCCCCGTACCTCACGAAGTGCGAGCATCCCACCTTCGGTTGTTTGACTGCGACGTCCCAGGACGCGTCGCCGACCCAACGCCTAACTCAGAGATCACACACATACGGAAGCACGTATATAAATATATATATATATATACACACACACCCGTACAACAAAATACATGAGACCAAGGTAGTACAATCATCAAACAAATACATTTAAAAACATATATACTGGTATTGCCAAAGAAAACTTTTTACAATATTCGTCTATACAGAGATAGTAGGAAGCACACAAACTAGCAGCTACTACTCGGTAAAAAGGGGTCAGTGGCAAGGGGTACAGGGCGGCTAAGACGAGTTTTGGTAAAAAAGGTGCAACCTTGCTCTACCTAATACTAAGGCCAACCTAAGGAGCCCAGTCCGGATCGGATTGTGATGAGTCTTCTGACAAGCTCTCCTTAGATTCGGACTCCTCAGTTCCTATTTCTTGATCGGATTCTAGCTCCGCAACCTCTCCATCAAGCTCCCGATCTACTTCCATGGCTATCGGCTCTTCCTCGTCCTGATGGTCTAAGGGTTCCAGGTCAGCGTACAGTACTTCCGGCTCGTCATCCTCTTCGATCATGGCAGCAGGTCCATCCACGGTCTCGCCCTGGCTACTCCAATCAGGCGGGGTTTGAGGATCTGAAATCTCACCACTTGCCATTTACGGAATCATAACATTATTCACATCTACCGGAACGTCAAAGGTTCTAAGCGGGGGTCCGATTACTCCTTCAGCTCCTCTGTAGCACCACACCACGTACTCTTGGGTATGGTAGTAGTCCTCTCCCACGTTCACAAATAGAACCGAGTAATATCTCACATAAGCTGCTCCGTTCCCACAAGGATGTACACTCGACGATCGCTGAATATGATGCGGTATCCCAAAAAGAGGTGGTGCCCTCGGCATCCTACGGCTGGGGGTCTGAAAAGTTTCGATTTTACACAACCGTGAGACGAATCTCAGTGAGTTCAACCCCTAAACCTAGGCTAGGCTAGCATGCAATCTCCTGACCGGAAACAAATATTTAAATCACAATACAACCTTAATCACACCAGTCTCTGACCCTGCAGGTTAGACAATTCAATATATAATAATCATGGCACAGACGTGGCACACACAGTCAGACGTACGCCAAACACATACCCATGCACCGAGTCTCACACACTCGCATGCTAGTCAATGCATGTTTATGCCTGCAAATGTCATCGGCATGTCATGCACATTTCTTCGGCCCACTGGCCCACACTGGCACACTTGCCCAATTCATTATTATTACGACTCGAGTCATCAATTTTTCACGGCCCGGTGCGTCTAGCCTGCTTCAAAGTGCATGAGGCGCAGCAACCAATCTGGCCCAATGTCTCTAGCCTGCTTCAAAGTGCATGAGGCGCAATACTGTTCTCCTTGCGAACCAGAGCCTGCTTCAAAGTGCATGAGGACGGTATCGACCCGAAGGTCCTTAGGTGATCACACAACTCATTATTATCTGAACCCCGCGTAAAATGCTTCAGGGTATTTTAGGTGACCACATACTCATGGCAGACACGCATTCTCGCACAATTTCACCACATGCCTCACTCTTGGCATACACAATGCGTGTCCATGTTATGCGATGTAATGCACCATGAGCACCAATGAAATTTAATCACTCAATATCACAACACGTGCTCAATTGGCCCATTTAATACCGTGCGGCCCAACGTGCGATTCACAATTCAATAATTAATTTCAAACCAATCATTGGTCAATCGCACTCCACATAATTCAGCCACACGACATGCGACATGGTAGTACACAATCAATTACAATTGAGCACAAATTACATACAATCAGTCAATCCGGACATACCCGATAATTTCCAATGGGCTCCTAAATTGGTCATTTAATCCACTTATTGTCCCTAAATAATTCTCAATATTCCACTAAATTTTTCCAATAACAATTTCTATCAATCCATCCTCAATCCAGTCTCAATTACACACCGACACTACCTAAGCCAGTCCAAATTGTACCGATAAATACCTAAACCAATCCAGAAAAATGCAATATCAGTCCTAATCTGGGTTTAGGAATTTTACTCACTTAATCTCAGGACCACGACGACGGGGAACGACGGCCGATCACTGATGAACAGTGAAACCGACGGCGTAATTCCCGGGGCGTGTACTGTTCACGAGGGCACTGTTCACAAGGTACTGTTCACGGCGACACTGTTCACGGACGGTACGGACATGTACGGACGGGGCAGGAACGGTGGCCGGCGAGGTGCCGGTGGCCGGAGCGACGGCCGTAAGACGCGGACCGTACGGCGCTACAGCACCGTCCGTACCGACACTATACGGACGGGCACGATCGGCCTCGTACAGCGTGCTCGGACGTCTGGGTGGTGACGGTTTGGCGATCGGAGCTCCGGCGAAGCTCCGGCGAGGCTCCGAAGCGGCGGCGGTGTAAACCCGGGAGAGAAAAAGAGAGAGAAAGAGAGGGAAAGGGAGAGAAAAAGGGCTGGACAGAGGCGAGGCTGAGGCTGGGGGGCTGTGGTGGTCGACGGCGGGGCACGGTGGCCGGCGACGGCACTCCGGCAACCGGTGACGTACTCAGGCAAAGCCAAACAAGAGAGAAAAAGAGAGAAAATGAGGAAGAAGCTGTTGTGGCTGGGCTGATCTGCCGAAGGAGAGCTGGAAGGAGAGAGAAATTGGTCTGAGTTGGTCAAATATGACAGCCCACAAGTGCCACGTGTCGCCGATCCGGGCCGTTTGACCAAAATACCCCTAATCTAACGGTTTAAATTCAATCCTATCCAAAAAGTGGAGGGTAAAATGGTTATTGAGTTCAATAATGCAGCTGATAATACTCTGGTAATTATCCCAAAATTATCTCAAAAATTCGGACCAAAAATTAGCCTAGGGGCGAAATCATCATTTTTCCGGTCCCAGGGCGAAATTTCAATTTTCGCACATACGCGATCCATAGGTGCATGGCCAACATAATATGACGTCAGAATCGCGAAATTCACTTTTTAAGCTCTCGAAAATTGACTGCGAAGTTCCGGGAATAAAATAATATTATTTTTCTAATTTTTGTCGAAATTCCAATTTTTGGCCGAAACAACTCTAAATGTGCGTGGCCACCCTAAAATGACCTTGGTCGCGAAAAATAACCTTAAACGGCCTCCGAATCCAGCCTCGGTGCCCACAGGGGCAAAACCGTAATTTCCGAGTCCCGGGTCGAAATTCCATTTTTCGACCGTACTTACCCCAAACATGTGTGGCCAGCATAATATGACGTCAGAATCGTGAAAATAATCTTTTAAGCCTTCGAAAATCGACACTGAAATTCGGGTCCAATTTCGTGACCAAAACTCGCTAGATTTCAAATTTTAAAGCCTCTGACTAACAGGCGGCTATTTAGGGTTTACGCGTATCGACCTAGGGTTATCCGAGTCATGACGGTCTCGATTACTCAGAGAATGAGAGGAATTATCGCTAGTTTCAGAGGTCACGATCGTTTGGTACAAGTTCGGGACTGGTTGGCCACGTGCACTATCGGACTTGCAGACTCACCCGCGATCCGTTCGTACATCGTTGGCCTTGGCCAGACCAAACCCGTCACTTTTCCTAAGATCGGCCCGCATTTGCCTAAAATATTCCCTCATCATTTCTCGAGATCGGAGTTCGATTCTGGATCGGGTCCCTGGTCCACGTACCATCTTCCTAGTTAGCCATACCTCATTGGTTAGTATCCTTAGAGTGATCAGCTCTGGGCGAGACTTACTAAAATGAAATGCGAAATATTGTCAATTTTATTGATCCCGGAATTTCGTCGAAATTCAAGCTGTTACACTATTTACTTCTTACTTTCACCTTTTAGCTACCTTGCTAAACTAATATATTTTTGGAGCCTTCGTAACTATGCTTCGCGTGCAATTCTTTTTTATGGTGGTCTTTGATTGATGTCTGCCTCGATCACCCGGTTTGTAGAAACACGGGCGAATTTGTCATTTTCTTCAATTGATGTAAAGTGGTCATCAGACATGTCACATGGAAGCATTTTTACTGCCTGCGTCTTAGAGAATAGTACTTCAGAAGGAAATAATCGGTTGCTCTTCATTGTTTGAACAATAAGAGCCTGATAGAAAAGGACACCAAAATGTTTGAATAATAATAGTGCTTACTTTTTTTGTACTCGCTAAGACGAGACAATTGCATTGAAAACTTAGCAGTTAGCAGGTTCTGGTAGTCTGCTGAAAGCATTGGCATATGTCGTATTTAGTCAAGATCGCATCGCAAGATGTATACTGATTTCTTAATTTGTCCTTCTAGAATGATGTCAAAAATAGTTCTATCCGGTTAGCATCAAGGGAGCAGAAAAGAGCTGATGAAAATGTCCTCAGGCTGGTGGAAGAACAAGAGGTGTGAATGCCAGTGAAAAAAACTTCCATTTGATTACCATAGCATATTCTGCTTTATACATGACTGACACTGCTAGGATTTTGAGAGGCAGAAAGAGGAGGCCCTGAGTACGATCCTTGAGTTGGAAGAGCAGCTTGACGGGAAGCAGAAATTGGAAATGGAGATTGAAGAGTTGAAAGGAATAGTAGAAGTTATGAAGCACCTTGAAGATCAAGATGATGAAGCTGTTCAAAAGAAGATGAAGGAGATTAATGATGAAATGAGAGAGCAGGAGGACGAGTTGACCAACTTGGAGGATCCGAATTCTGCCCTCATTAGTGAAGAGCGCCATAGCAATGATGAACTGCAAGAAGTTCGTAAGGAATTGATCCAGGTACCATCTCTATTTTTTGTGCATAGCCACACACTCGGTATAATTATGTCGCTGGCCCTGAGTAAGATCCTCGAGTTGGAAGAGCAGCTTGATAGAAAGCAAAAATTGGAAATGGAGATTGAAGAGTTGAAAGGAAAAGTAGAAGTTATGAAGCACCTTGAAGATCAAGATGATGAAGCTGTTCAAAAGAAGACGAAGGAGATTAATGATGAACTGAAAGAGAAGGAGAACGAGTTGACCAACTTGGAGGATCTAAATTCTGCCCTCATTAGTGAAGAGTGCCAGAGCAATGATGAAATGCAAGAAGCTCGTTAGGAATTGATCCTGGTACCATCTCTACTATATGTGCATAGCCACACACTAGGTATGATTATGTCGCTGGCATTGACTAAATATTGCACCTTTTTCTCCGCTCTGTGAAAAGTTTTGGTTCATTACTATCACAGATCAGAGTGTTATTCGAAGGGTCCTTTATTTAACCCGTACAAACGTCTCCTTGAATAAAATAGGATCTAATCATGGCTCCGTTGATTTCGTGGAAAATGAGTGATTTTGAAAACATTGTCCTAAAAATGATCGTTTGTATTGCTTTAAATAATTAGTTGATAGAAAATATATTCATTATTGATAACAGTTTATCTAAACATTTTCGCGAACGATAAAAATATTCTATATTCATTCATTTTTTGTAAACTATATCAGCAATAGTTTTAAAAAAATATCTTCTAAATCATTCATTTCCGCGAAACAAACGTAGCCTAAATTTGATTGCTTTATCCATGCCCCGTCGGTTTTTTTTATGAAGGCCTTTAGTGATTCGATGGACTGGCCAATTGGTTGAAACTTATCGAATAAGATGGAGCCTCTTTATAGATACCCCATTCGAATTTCAAAATTGTTTTGACACCGGGTTGCGGGTTCTGCAGGGATGAATTTGTCTGAAGGAGGTCTGCCAGAGCTGATGTTTTAGGCTATTCTTATAACGCTGCTGTTGCTGATATTGATACTCTTGCTGTTATTATCATTACTAGACAATAGACTGCTTTACTATTATTATCATCACTAGACAATAGACTGCTTTGAGCTTAAATTAGCTGATCAAACATTAGGATGTTCATTTGTGTATCGGAGTAGGGTTCCTCTTAAACCCTGGAATTCCCAGAATTTGCTTTCTTGCTTTCCCATGTTAGCAAATGGTGGGTGGGCGTTTGTGTTAATTTGCGGCGGTCTTCTCGAGCCATGTTCTTAGTAGTTCTTATAAAGCTTTCTTGGGTTAGTTCTTACCACGCTTCCCTAACGGGCTGGTGATTACAGATTAGAAAATTTCATGCTCTCGGTCGAGCATCTATACGATCAACAAATCTACGCTGGTCACTTGTGCTGGTTTTGAACAAAGCAAATTAAGTCATACCTTGCCAATAGGCATGCAGCCTTACTAATAAAAGGATTGAGGAGGTGAGGATGTTAGTATCATAGGTACGGGATTCGATTCTCGCGCTCTGCAAGAGGCAAAGCAAAATGTTAGAGAGAGAGAGAGAGAGAGTTGAATATAGGATAGACAAAAAAAAACTATTAAGTCATACACTAGAGTACCTATAGGGAGGAAGAATGAAAAAGAGCATCCAATAAGTAGAGGTATCAAGGTAATTGGGATAAGGGTGCCCGAGAGATTTGATTTTCTTCTGTTTAGGTGCTAAAAACAAAGTGAATGAACAAGTTCGAGCCACCGGCGTAAGAAGAAAAAAAAGAGGAAAATTTTTCGTTTAACGTAATCGCTAAATAGCTTATTATTAATTTTTTTTGTCGGAGCTTATTATAAGGAAATCAATAATCATGAATAATAAAAAGCTAGACTTATTCTAATAGTTAAAATCCATTGTTTTAATCCTATCCTATTGTTTGTCAACTTAAAGAAATCATGATTCAAATGTCGAGATTAATGCAAACCAATGTCGTTAGCCTCTCCTAATCCATTTAAAATTTCTATTTCATTTTATGAAGAAAGAAGTCTTTTTGTTGAGATTTCCGAAAAATATCATCAAATTTTTCCTCTTAATTCTTTACACATTAAGAGCATAAATCTTTTCACTATGAAAATCTAGAGAACTTCTCTCCATCAACAATTGAATTGAAACTTTTGTTGTCCTACTTGCCTGTGGCATATTTTCCATTATTACTACATATATCGTCAATTAAGAACAGATAAATGAATAATAATGACTAGAATCTGTTAAAAGCATGTCACCAAGGTATCTTATTGATGAAATTACCAAAGATATAAGAGAGAAATCTGAACATAACCTGAACTTATAATTAAGTAACAATAATCACTAAAATATGGTAGAAATTTGTCATGAAGGTATCTTAATGATGAAATTACCAAAGGTGTACGACAGAAATCTGAACATAAGCTTTTAACAGAACAAAAGATATTTCAAGTGTATAAATAATGACTTGCAGTGTACATGAACTTCATTGCATAGCACTCTCTGTTTAGCATAACCAAACCATCAACTATTCATCACTCCATAAAAGCCTCATCCCAAAGGAATCATGAAGCAAGCCTCCAAGTTGATGTTGGTCTTCCTCTTGGTGACTCTAATTTGTAATTCTCTCTCTCTCTCTCAATATTATGATACCCTAACACGATTTTCTTATTTGTTGAGGCAACCCATCTCATCTTGTTAATTGTTAGGAGGATATTTAACATTTTCATTTCATAAGTTAAGGCAAGGCTAAGGAAGTACCAGGAATACCCCAATTTGCTTAATTTTGTAATTTCTTTCCTTCGTGTGCATGGCACGTGTTATTTCAAAATTAATATCTCCTAAAAATAAAAAATAAAAATGGCAATATCCTGAATTTTTGTTTTTTGCTCCCTTTTTTAGGTGAGCCATGGCCGGTAACAAGAGTCGAAGCAGGATGCAATCAAGACAGTGATTGCCTCTTTCAATGTCGTGGGGCAAAGTCGGGACTCTGCGATACGAGGACTCACACATGTTCGTGCATCAATCGCGCATTAACTAGTTCCTCCGATGTTAATGTTGAAATCCCTAATTAGTTCGTGTGCGGAATCGAACTCTTGTTGATGTCTCTCAATAATGGAATCATAAATAAATTTGTCAGATCTTGTGAGCTTGCATTGGTCCTTATAATGCTTTTGATTTTTCGACCTTCCTATATAACTTTAGTTGGTTGATGCTTTATATGGTTCGAGATCTCCATATTTCGACAATACCTAAAGGTTAATAAATGAGGAATGCTGAAATATGAATCAATCATACTTGGTTTGATTTTTGCTTAAAAAGGGGACCGAGGGTGTCTTGATGCTATCACCATAATATAATCCTACATCATGACCGCTTCATGCGTAGAGCCAATCATTTGATTTTTTTAAGTGATATTTTCTTCTTCGTCTTCTTTTGATTCAAGCACTTTGATCGCATCATTAATATTTTAATTTGCTGTATTAATTTCTTCGTAAGATTAAATTTCATAAAAAAATCAAGCATCGGAATTTTGAAAAAGAAAACGAAATCAAGAAAGAGCCTTAAGAAGTTATACTTTTAACCGTAATTTGACAAAATTTTCAGTGAAATGCTTATACGATGGGCATTTGGCAGTGATATGATTTATTGAAAATTGTTCACAATAATCTAAAGGATCGCAAGTAATGTGACTAATTGCACCTCGGGTCAAGAATAATAAGAGATTTAAGGAATATTTATTTCACGGAAAATGAAAGATTCGAAAGACGTTTTCCTAAAAAATGAAAACTCGTTTCGCTCACAAAAATAAACGAATGAAAAACATCCCTGTCGTACACGAAAACATTTAGACGTCAATTATTATCGGTAATGGATACATATTTTTATTGATTAATTATTTCAACCGATAAAATTTATTACCTTTAGGAAAATATTTTCGGAAATATTTATTTTTCACGAAACAAACAGGGCTTCATGAGACCCTATTTGCTAAATACGCCGATTAAACTGAAATAATTAACTATATGTGAATAAATAATTTCTTGCACAGACATTTTCTTTATTTTTGAATGACCAATATCGAAAAAGTACGAACCCGAAACACGAATTCCCAAGGTTATAAAAGAATCACGAAAAAGTTATAAAAAAAAAGATACAAAACCATACGATAGATGGTTACTACCACGAAAAACTTCAAACTGGTACACATATAATAAATTTATCACAAATTAATTTTTTGACAACCAAAAATCCCAAACTGGTACACATAAAATAAATTTATACCAAAAAATTTATTTGATCATCAAAAACTCAGAACTAGTACACTCATGACAAATATACCATCTATTAAATTAGATTAATATCACGAATAATTTCTCAAAACGATACATATGTGAAAAACGGAGGGTAAAACCTTAATTTGGTACACCCGTTATTTATCACGTGTCATCCAACTTAGAAATTATACCGAAAAGTAATGGGAATGGTAAAATTATCATAAATATACTAATTTGGATTTTGGTAGTATTAACCAAGAGGGTAAAATTGTCACATACCGTGTTTTGGTGGCATTAACCCACGGTAGAAAATCCCTAAGCGGGAGGAAGCAGCGAGTAAATTCTTCCTCCCAAATGGCTCCGTTGCTTTCGCTCTCCGTTGGGGATTGGCTGCGATCCGAGCTCGCGAGGCGGAATTTCCCGAACCCACGAGGCGAGATTTCCGCCGGTTCAAGCTCGATCGGCGAAGCAAGCTCCAGAAGGAGGAGGTAAGAGGGTACGATTCTTGAAAAGTTTTACTTCTCTGTGTGCGAAATGCGAGACATGGGTGTGAAAATCTTGTTCTTATGGGGCTTGCATGCACGGCATTGATGCGTAGCTAGCATCGGGGTCTCCCGCCATGCGTGCTGATCCTGCGTTCTGTTGAGGTAGAGACGATGTCGTCATCGTGGTCAGTAGGTAGTGTTGGGCTTCTTGGGGAGGGGGGGACGTCGTAGTATAATCTGGCAAACCGGGGCGTGTTCCGGGAATGATTGGTTTCGGCCGCGAGGAAGAGGGAGAGGGCAAAATGAAAGGAGACTGTAGTGCTGTTTGCATGTGAAATTTTGTGAACAGCCGTAGTTATACTGGCTTTGGAATGTACTGATTGTGGGTGCACAAGTTGCTAGGGGTCATTAAGTTATTCTTAGCTGATGACGGAAAAGCTGGAACCCACCCTACTCGCCTTGCAGGAAAGATCGAATTTTTGTGCTAGCAAGTTGAAATATGCCCTGTTGTTTCTGTTCGGCGGGATGTTGAGTTTATTTGTTGCGGGGTATAACGGTGGGAATTGCTCCTATATTTCTGGGCATGCATTGGGCTTGTGGGTTTGCATGCATTGCATTGATGCGTAGCGTCACAGTCTCCCACCATGCGAGCTGATCCTGCGTTCTTTTGAGATAGAGCGACCTTGTCATTGTGGTTAGTAGTGTTGGGCTTCTTGAAGGGGGGGCGTGGGGCGTCGTTAATTATCCGGCAAACCGGGGGTAGTCAGTTTCGTGCTCTATTTTTTCTGCATAAGTGGTGTGACTGTTTCTTGACTTTCTTACCCGAAAGCTGCCACTTTTGCAATGTCTTGTTGATCTGTGAAAAAATTTTCTTTTCCACTTCTTTAGATCGGAAACAAACGGGAGATGGACTACAGCTCTGAAGAAGATTCAGATATTAGTGATTCTAAGATATTGGACCACATAGACGGACCTTATGATTAGTTGAAATCTGGGAAGTACAAAGTAAAGGGCCCAAATGGAAGCTTAAGATGCCCTTCTGTACGGGCAAGAAAGAGCAGGACTACAGGTATGAAGAACTATGTCAACATGCGGCAGGAGTGGATGAAGGTTCTGCAAATAGAAGTGGCAAACGAAAGGCATCCCACCTTGCCTTGGCGGAGTACCTGGAGACAGACCTAGCCAGCGAGGCAGACCAAGCTCAAAGAAGACACAGAATTGTGGCGCATCTAGCTAACGAGACTGATTTGACGAATGAAATTCCGGAGGAATTACAGTCCGAGTATATTGAGAAGACTTTGTCACCGAGTACGATGCTTGACGAAAAAGACAAGCTTCACTCTGCTTTTGTGGAAGGTTCTCTCTCTCTCTCTCTCTCTCTCTCTCTCGTGTGCTTGTGTGCATCCGGCCATGTATATGGACTTTCTTGTCTTTATCAGGTTGTAGGTCATAACATCTATGTAGTTCATAGTTGCTCTGGTACAAGTTTTATGTGCACTTCATCAATTATCGAAAGTTATGTGGTCAGTGCTGCATGCTAAAGAGATGTTATGTCGAGGGCACTTTCCACATACTGACTTTTTTATAGGCCTGAAGGTTGATACTGGCACCAAATCTTAAATTCCCATTAAGTTCTATATGTGACTGCTACATGCTCTCATTCTAAAGAAACATGACTTAAATTTTCTTGTATTTTATTGTTTTTACAGAAAAAAGGAGGATGCAACGCCTTCAACGTGACATAATACAAGGGATATTGTTAGAACAAGAGAAACTTAGCAATGAGTTGGAAAGGAAGAAAAGAAAGATTGATTGTTGGAGCAAAGAATTGAACAAACGTGAGGCCCTAACCGAGCGTGAGAGACAAAAGCCGGATGAGGACAAGAAAAAGGTTACACGAAGGGAGCATACTATTTGCCAAGACTATTTACTTCTTACTTTCACCTTTTAGCTACCTTGCTAAGCTAATATATTTTTGGAGCCTTTGCAACTTTGCTTCGGTGCAATTCTTTTTGAGGGTGGTCTTTGATTGATGTCTGCCTCGATCACCCAGTTTGTGGAAACACGGGCGAATTTGTCATTTTCTTCAATTGATGCAAAGTGGTCATCAGACATGTCACATGGAAGCATTTTTACTGTCTGCGTCTTAGAGAATAGTGCTTCAGAAGGAAATAATCGGTCGCTTTTCATTGTTTGAACAATAAGAGCCTGACAGAAAAGGACACCAAAATGTTTGAATAATAAGAGTGCTTACTTTTTTGTACTCGCTAACACGAGACAATTGCATTGAAAACTTAGCAGTTGGCAGGTTCTCGTAGTCTGCTGAAAGCATTGGCATATGTCGTATTTAGTCAAGATCGCATCGCAAGATGTATACTGATTTCTTAATTTGTCCTTCTAGAACGATGTCGAAAACAGTTGTATCCAGTTAGCATCAAGGGAGCAGAAAAGAGCTTATGAAAATGTCCTCAGGCTGGTGGAAGAACAAGAGGTGTGAATGCCAGTGAAAAAAACTTTCATTTGATTACCATAGCATGTTCTGCTTTATACCTGACTGACACTGCTAGGATTTTTAGAGGGAGAAAGAGGAGGTCCTGAGTAAGATCCTTGAGTTGGAAGAGCAGCTTGACGGGAAGCAGAAATTGGAAATGGAGATTGAAGAGTTGAAAGAAATAGTAGAAGTTATGAAGCACCTTGAAGATCAATATGATGAAGCTGTTGAAGAAAAGATGGTGGAGATTAATGATGAACTGAAGGAGAGGGAGGAAGAGTTGACCAACTTGGAGGATCTGAATTCTGCCCGCATTAGTGAAGAGCGCCAGAGCAATGAAGAACTGCAAGAAGCTCGTAAGGAATTGATCCAGGTACCATCTCTATTTTCCATGCATTGCCACACACTAGGTATAATTATGTCGTTGGCCCAGAGTAATATCCTTGAGTTGGAACAGCAGCTTGACAGAAAGCAGAAATTAGAAATGGAGATTGAAGAGTTGAAAGGAAAAGTAGAAATTATGAAGCACCTTGAAGATCAAGAAGATGAAGATGTTGGAAAGAAGATGAAGGAGATTAATGATGACCAACTTGGAGGATCGAAATTCTGCCCTCATTAGTAAAGAGTGCCAGGGCAATGATAAACTGCAAGAAGCTTGTAAGGAGTTGACGCAGGTACCATCTATATTTTCTGTGCATAGCCACACACTAGGTATACTTACGTTGCTGGCACTGACTGGATATAACCCCTTTTTCTCCAATCTGTGAAAAGTTTTTGTTCATAATTATCACAGATCAGAGTATTATCAGAAAATTCCTCTATTTAACCCATACAAATTTCTCGTTGACTAAAATAGGATCTGATTAAGGCTCTGTTTGTTTCGCGGATTTTGAGAACATTGTCCTAAAAATGATCGCTTGTCGATGGAAAATATTTTCATTGTTGATAACAGTTTGTCTAAATATTTTCACGAACAATGGAAATATGACTTGTTCATTCATTTTTATAAGCGATATAAGAAATAGTTTTTAGGAAAATATCTTCCAAATTATTCATTTTTCATGACCTATATTTGATTGCTTTATCCATGACCCCATTTTTTTATTTTTTTATGGAGGCCTTGGCAATTTGATTGACTGGCCAATTGATTGAATCTTATCGAATAAGATGGGGCCTCTTGATAGATACCCTGTTGAAATATCAAATTTGTTTTGACACTGGGTTGCGGGTTTTGCAGGGATGAATTTGTCTGAAGGAGGTCCTCCAGAGCTGATGTTTTAGACTATTCTTATAGCGCTGCTGTCGCTGATATTGACACTCTTGCTATTATTATCATCACTAGACCATAGACTGCTTTGAACTTAAATTTGCCGATCAAACATTAGGATGTTCATCTGTGTATCGGACCATGGTTCCTCTTAAACCCTTGAATTCCCAGGATTTGCTTTCTTGCTTTGCCATGTTAGCAAATGGTGGGTGGGGGTTGTCTTAATTTGCGGTGATCTTCTGAAGCCATGTTATTAGTAATTCTTACAAAGCTTTCTTGGGTTAGTCTTACCACGCATCCCTGACGGGCTGGCGATTGCAGATTAGAAAATTTCGTGCTCTTGGTCGATCATCCATACGATCATCAAATCTACACTGGTCACTTGTGCTGGTTTTGAATGAATCAGAGACTAAGTCGTACACTGGAGTGCCTACAGGGAGGAAGAATGAAAAGAAGCATCCGATAAGTAGAGGCATCCAGGTAATTGGGATAAGGCTGCCTAAGAGATTGATTATCTTCTGTTTAGATGGTCGACAGAAAACCAAGGAACAATTGCAGCCATTTTAGGTCAGACCGGTGGACGAAGAAAAAAACAGAAAATGAAAATCTTTCGTTTAACTCAATTGCTAAATGCCAATAGGTATGTGGCCCCGTAGGTAAAGGATTAGGGGGTGGGGACAATAATATTAAAGGTGCGGGGTTAGATTCTCACTCTCTCTAAGAAATAGAGTGAAAATTAAAGAGTGATGAGAGTTAGAGATAAAACAGATAAAAAATAAATCCAATTGCTAAATACCTTTATTTTTTTGGTCGGAGCTTATTATAAGGAAATCTATAATGATGAATGATAAAGGATTAATATCACGAAAAATTCTAAATTGATAAATATGTGATAAATTTACTTCAAATTAATTTTTTTATCACAAAAAATTCTAAATTGATACAGTTGTGACAAATTTACCTCAAATTAATTTTTTACCACAAAAAATCTCAAACTGGTACATTTGTGACAAATTTACTCTTCGTTAGTTTTCGTTAAATTGGACTAATAGCACAAAAAATCACAAACAAATACACCTGTAACAAGCAGAGGGTAAAATCCAAAATTAATACATCTATGAACCGCCACGTCTCATTTAACATAGGGTAAATTTGTCACGGGTTTACTAATTTTGGGTTTTTTGTAGTATTAATCCAATGATAAAAGACTAAACTTATTCTGATAGATAAATCCCATTGTTTTAATCCTATCCTACTGTTTTTCCACTTAAAGAAACCATGATTTAAATATTGAGATTAATGCATACCAATGTCATAAGTCTCTCTCGTTCCATTTAAAATTTCTATTTCATTTTATGAAAAAAGAAATTCTTTTTGTTGAGATTTCCGAAAAATATCATTGAACTTTTTCTGTTTATTTTTTACACATTTAGAACATAAATCTTTTCACTATGAAAATCTAAAGAACATCTCTCCATCAATAATTGAATTGAAACTATTATTGTCTTACTTGCCTCTGGCATAATTTCCATTATTATTACATATATCGTCAATTAAGAACCGATAGATGAATAATAATCACTAGAATCTATTAAAAACATGTCACGAAGGTATCTTATTGAAGAAATTACTAAAGATGGAAGAGAGAAATCTGAAGATAACTTGTTTTTTTGGTAAGGTAAATCTGAATATAACTTGAACATTCCATTTAGTAACAATAATCACTAAAATATGGTAGAAATATGTCATGAAGGTATCTTAATGATGAAATTACCAAAAGTGTAAGAGAGAAATCTGAACATGTGCATTTAACATAACAAGAGATATTTAAAGTGTATAAATAGTGACTTGTAGTGCGCATAAACTTCATTGCACAGCACTCTCTGTTTAGCATAACCAAACCATCAACCATTCATCATCACTCTATAAAAACATAAACCCAAAGGAATAATGAAGCAAGTCTCCAAGTTGATGTTGGTCTTCCTCTTGGTGACTCTAATTTGTAATTCTCTCTCTCTCTCTCTCTCTCTCTCAATATTATGATACCCTAACATGATTTTCTTATTTGTTGAGGCAACTGATCTCATCTTGTTGATTGTAAGGAGGATATTTAACATTTTCGTTTCATAAGTTAACGCGAGGCTAAGGAAGTACCAGGAATACCCCAATTTGCTTAATTTTGTAATTGCTTTCCTTTGTGTGCATGGCACGTGCTATTTCAAAATTAATATCTCCCAAAAAGAAAAAAGAAAAATGGCAATATCCTAAATTTTTGTTTTTGTCCCTCTTTTTTAGGTGGGTCATGGCCGGTGACAAGAGTCGAAGCATCATGCCAGCGAGATATTGATTGCTTCTTTCAATGTCATGGGGCCAAGTTGGCACTCTGCGACACGAGGACTCACACATGTTCGTGCATCAAACGCGCATTAACTAGTTCCTCCGATGTTAATGTCGAAATCCCTAATTAGTCTGTGTGCGGAATTGAACTCTTGTTGGTATCTTTCAATAATCGAAGCATCAATAAATTTGTTAGATCTTGCGAGCTTGCATTGGTCCTTATAATGCTTTTGATTTTTCGACCTTCCTATATAACTTTAGTTGGTAGATGCTTTATATGGTTCGAGATCTCCGTGTTTCGACAATACCTAAAGAATAATAAACGAGGAATGCTGAAATATGAATCGATAATACTTGGTTTTGTTTTTGCTCAAAAAGGGGAACGAGGATGTATTGATGCTATAATCCTACATCATGACCACATCATGGGTAGAGCCAATCATTTGATTCTTTTAAGGGCATGTTTGGTAACCAGCAAAACAGTGACCGATTCTATATTTTTGTTTCCGGAAATAAAAAAAGAATAGAAATTTGTTTGATAAATTTTTTGTTCTCGGGAATAAATTTGTTGCTAGGAATAATTTTGAAACAGAATCAAAAATAAAAATAAAAATAAAGAAGTTGATTCTTGAATCTGGAACAAAAGAAAAGAATCAATTCAGAAATTTTTTTTTTGTTCTTCTTTCTTGACCTGTGGGCGGCAAGGGCATTGCAACCCTCATTGGCTCAAGTGATCAACAGACGATTATGGAGGGAGGAGGAGGAGGAAAGACAAGACGGGAATACCTCTGTCACTTCAGCTGAAAGGGTTGACCTCTCCAATTCTATGGTCCTGCACTGCCCCCAACACCGTCGCTTGATGTTGTAAGAGCATAGAGACCTCCAGTGAGGGTCGACGAGGGTCGCCATTGCGGCTCGCGGCTTGAGTGAGGGTCGTGATGCCCTCGCTGGCCATGGGCCAAGGAAGGAGAAGAAGAACAAAAAAAAAGAAAAAAAAGGAAAAAAAAGAAATATTAAAAAATTTAAAAGATTATTAATAAAACGAAATTTTGTGCAGTTCCCAAAAGCATTTTTATTCTTTTTCTAATCCAAGAATAGAAAATTTGGGTAGTTACCATACACCTTCAAATGCTAAAAAATTATTTTTGGGAATAGAATAAAAAAATCATTTCTTAGTCGAAATTATTTTCGAGAACATAATGGTTAAGTGATATTTTCTTCTTCTTCATTTTTTGATTCAAGCACTTTGACCACATCATTAGTATTTTAATTTGTTGTATTAATTTCTTAGTACGATTAAATTTCATAAAAAATCAGGCATCAGAATTTTGAAAAAAAAACGAAATTAAGAAAGAGCCTTAAGAAGTTATAATTTTAATCATAATTTGACAAATTTTTCAATGAAATGCTTATGCGATGGCCATTCGACAGTGATATGATTTTTTGAAAATTGTTCACAATAATCTAAAGGATGAAAAGTAATGTGACTAATTGCACCTTAGGTCGAGAATAATAAGAGATTTAAGGTGTATTTATTTTACGAAAAATGAATGATTCGGAAAACGTTTTCCTAAAAATAAAAGCTCATTTAGTTTACAAAAATAAATGAATGAATAACATCCTAGTCATACACAAAAACATTTAAACGTCAATTATTATCGGTAATTGAAACATTTTTTCATTGACTAGTTATTTCAACCAATAAAATCTCTCATCTTTAGGAGATTATTTTCTGAAACATTTATTTTTTGCAAAACAAATGGAGCTTCATGAGACCCTCTTTGCTCAATACGCCGATTAATTGCAATAATAAACTATATGTGAATAAATAATTTCTTGCACGGACATTTTCTTTATTTTTTAATCACCAATATCGAAAAAGTATGAACCCAAAACACTAATTCCCAAACTATAAAAGAATCGCGACAAAGTTAAAAAAAAAATGAAACAAACCTATACGAAAGAGGACTATTATTACTATGAACTCCAAACTGGTAGACATTTGATAAATTTATCATAAATTAATTTTTTGATCATCAAAAATTATAAATTAATATATTTATAAATTATCATGTGTTATCTAATTTAGAAATTAGATCGAAAAGTAACGGGACGGGTGAAATTGTCGCAGAAACACAATTTTGGGTTTCGGTGGCATTAACCGACGGTAGAAAAGCCCTAAGCGAGAGGAAGCAGCGAGTAAATTCTTCCGTTCAAATCGCTCTGTTACTTTCGTTCTCCGTTCGGTATTAGCTGCGATTCGAGCTCGCGAAGTGGAAATTTTCCGAACCCACGAGGCGAGATTTCCGCCGGTTCAAGCTTGATCGGCCAAGCAAGCTCAACAAGGAGGAGGTAAGAGGGTACGATTCTTGAAAAGTTATACTTCTCTGTGTAAGAAATGCGAGACATGGGTCTGAAAATATTGTTCGTATGGGGCTTGCATGCACGGCATTGATGTGTAGCTAGTATCAGAGTCTCCCGCCATGCGTGCTGATCCTGCGTTCTGTTGAGGTAGAGACGATGTCGTCATCGTGGTCAGTAGGTAGTGTTGGGCTTCTTGGGGAGGGGGGGACGTCGTAGTCCAATCTGGCAAACCGGAGCGTGTTCAGGGAATGATCGATTTCGGCCGCGAGGAAGAGGGAGAGGGCAAAATGAAAGGAGACGGTAGTGCTGTTTGCATGTGAAATTTTTATGAACAGCCGTAGTTATATCTGCCTTTGTAATGTAGTGATTATGGGTGCACAAGTTGCTGGGGGTCATTAAGTTATTCTTAGCTGATGACGGAAAAGCTGGAACCCGCCTTACTCGCCTTGCAGGAAAGATCGAAGTTTTGTGCTAGCAAGTTGAAATATGCCCTGTAGTTTCTGTTTGGTGGGATGTTGAGTTTATTTGTTGCGGGGTATATCAGTGGGAATTGCTCCTATATTTCTGGGCATGCATTGGGCTGAATGTGGGCTTGCATGCATTGCATTGATGCGTAGCGTCACAATGTCCCACCATGCGAGCTGATCCTGCATTCTTTTGAGATAGAGCGACCTCGTCATCGTGGTTAGTAGTGTTGGGCTTCTTGGTGGGGCATTGTAGAGTAATCCGGCAAACCGGGGGTAGTCAGCTTCGTGCTCTATTTTTTCTGCATAAATGGTGTGACTGTTTCTTGACTTTCTTACCTGAAAGCTGCTGCTTTTGCAAGTCTTGTTGATCTGTGAAAAAATTTTCTTTTCCACTTCTTTAGATAGGAAACAAACGGGAGATGGACCACAGCTCTGAAGAAGATTCAGATATTAGTGATTCTGAGATATTGGACCACATAGACGGACCTTATGATGAGTTGAAATCTGGGAAATACAAAGTAAAGGGCCCAAATGGAAGCTTAAGATGCCCTTCCTGTACTGGCAAGAAAGAGCAGGACTACAGGTATGAAGAACTATGTCAACATGCGGCAGGAGTGGATGAAGGTTCTGCGAATAGAAGTGGCAAACGAAAGGCATACCACCTTGCCTTGGTGGAGTACCTGGGGACAGACCTAGCCAACGAGGCAGACCAAGCTCAAAGAAGACATAGAATTGTGGTGCATCTAGCTAACGAGATTGATTTGACGAATGAAATTCTGGAGGAATTACAGTCCGAGTATATTGAGAAGACTTTGTCACCGAGTAGGATGCTTGATGAAAAAAACAAGCTTCACTCTGCTTTTGTGGAAGGTTCTCTCTCTCACGTGCTTGTGTGCATCCGGCCATGTATATGGACTTTCTCGTGTTTATCAGATTGTACTTCATAACATCTATGTAGTTCATATTTGCTCTGGTGCGAGTTTTATGTGCGCTTCATCAATTATCGAAAGTTATGTGGTCAGTGCTGCATGCTAAAGAGATGTTATGTCTAGGGCACTTTCCACATGCTGACTTTTTTATAAGCCTGAAGGCTGATGCTGGCACCAAATCTTAAATTCCCATTAAGTTCTATATGTGACTGCTACATGCTCTCATTCTAAAGAAACATGACTTAAATTTTCTTGTATTTTATTGTTTTTACAGAAAAAAGGAGGATGCAACGCCTTCAACGTGACATAATACAAGGGATATTGTTAGAACAAGAGAAACTTAGCAATGAGTTGGAAAGGAAGAAAAGAAAGATTGATTATTGGAGCAAAGAATTGAACAAACGTGAGGCCCTAACCGAGCGTGAGAGACAAAAGCCGGATGAGGACAAGAAAAAGGTTACACGAAGGGAACATACCATTTGCCAAGACTATTTAATTAGTTCTTGCTTTCACCTTTTAGCTACCTTGCTAAACTAATATATTTTTGGAGCCTTCGTAACTATGCTTCGCGTGCAATTCTTTTTGAGGGTGGTCTTTGATTCATTTCTGCCTCGATCACCAAGTTTGTGGAAACACGGGCGAATTTGTCATTTTCTTTAATTGATGCAAAGTGGTCATCAGACATGTCACGTGGAAGCATTTTTACTGCCTGCATCTTAGAGAATAGTACTTCAGAAGGAAATAATCGGTTGCTCTTCATTGTCTGAACAATAAGAGCCTGATAGAAAAGGACACCAAAATGTTTGGATAATAAGAGTGCTTACTTTTTTTGTACTCGCTAAGGCGAGACAATTGCATTGAAAACTTAGCAGTTGGCAGGTTCTCGTAGTCTGCTGAAAGCATTGGCATATGTCGTATTTAGTCAAGATCGCATCGCAAGATGTATACTGATTTCTTAATTTGTCCTTCTAGAACGATGTCAAAAACAGTTCTATCCGGTTAGCATCAAGGGAGCAGAAAAGAGCTGATGAAAATGTCCTCAGGCTGGTGGAAGAACAAGAGGTGTGAATGCCAGTGAAAAAAACTTCCATTTGATTACCATAGCATATTCTACTTTATACATGACTGACACTGCTAGGATTTTTACAGGGAGAAAGAGGAGGCCCTGAGTACGATCCTTGAGTTGGAAGAGCAGCTTGACGGGAAGCAGAAATTGGAAATGGAGATTGAAGAGTTGAAAGGAATAGTAGAAGTTATGAAGCACCTTGAAGATCAAGATGATGAAGCTGTTGAAGAAAAGATGATGGAGATTAATGATGAACTGAAAGAGAGGGAGGAAAAGTTGACCAACTCGGAGGATCTGAATTCTGCCCTCATAAGTGAAGGCGCCAGAGCAATGAAGAACTGCAAGAAGCTCGTAAGGAATTGATCAAGGTACTATCTCTATTTTCTGTGCATAGCCACACACTAGGTATAATTATGTCGCTGGCCCTGAGTAATATCCTTGAGTTGGAACAGCAGCTTGACGGGAAGCAGAAATTGGAAATGGAGATTGAAGAGTTGAAAGGAAAAGTAGAAATTATGAAGCACCTTGAAGATCAAGATGATGAAGCTGTTGGAAAGAAGATGAAGGAGATTAATGATGACCAACTTGGAGGATCTAAATTCTGCCCTCATTAGTATAGAGCGCCAGAGCAATGATGAACTGCAAGAAGCTCGTAAGGATTTGATCCAGGTACCATCTCTATTTTCTGTGCATAGCCACTCACTAGGTATACTCATGTCGCTGGCACTGACTGAATATTACCCCTTTTTCTCCTATATGTGGAAAGTTTTTGTTCATAATTATCACACATCAGAGTGTTATCAGAAAATTCCTCTATTTAACCCATACAAATGTCTCCTTGACTAAAATAGGATCTGATTAAGGCTCTGTTTTTTTCTCGGATTTTGAAAACATTGTCCTAAAAATGATCGCTTGTATCACTTGAAATAATTAGTTGATGGAAAATATTTTCATTATTGATAACAGTTTGTCTAAACATTTTTATTGATGGAAATATTCTTTGTTTATTCATTTTTTGTAAGTGATATAAACAATAGTTTTTAGGAAAATATCTTCCAAATTATTCATTTTCCGCTAAACAAACGAAACTTATATTTGATTGGGGAAAATTTCAATTAAGGCCTCAAGTGGGTTAAATTCTCAAAAGATGGCCTAAAGTGAACATAGTGTTAAATAAGGGCATGAAGTGCCCAATCAGTCTCAAATAAGGACTCAAAGTGCCTAAAAAGTCTCAAATAAGGGCTTGGGTCGCCGGGTGGCCAAAATGCTCACCGGCCGGCAAGAATGTTACTATTCCGGCACCGGAACAGTAATTTTTTAATTATTTTTTCCTTTCTGGTTTTCCTTTTCTTTTTTTTTCTTTTCCTTTTCCTTTTCTTTTTTTTTCTTCTCTTCCTCTGCCAGCCATAGCCAGGACCGGCGGAGATCTCCGGCCTCGGGTGAGGCCGCCCTTGCCTGGGCTGGGTGAGGTCTAGCGAGGCTCGACCTCGCCGGCCGCTGGCGAGGCCGACCTCGCCCAGCCGAGGCGAGGGCAGCCTTGCCCGACGCCGGCGACCTCCGCCGGCCCCGGCTATGGTCGGCGGAGGAAGAGAAGAAAAAAAAAGAAAAGGAAAAGGAAAAGAAAAAAAATAGAAAGGAAAAAACAATAAAAAAGTGACTGTTCCGATGCCGGAATAGTAACATTCTCACCCGCCGTGGGCATTTTGGCCGGCCGGTGACCGAGGCCCTTATTTGAGACTTTTTGAGCACTTCGGATCCTTATTTGAGACTGATTGGGCACTTCAGACCCTTATTTGGCACTATATTCACTTTAGGCCCTCTTTTGGAAATTTGACCCCACTTGAGACCCTTAATTGAAATTTTCCCTATTTGATTGCTTTATCCCTGCCCCCATTTTTTTTTATTTTGTTAGGGAGGCCTTGGTAATATGATTGACTAGCCAATTGATTGAAACTTATAGAATAAGATGGAGCCTCTTTATAGATATCCTGTTAATGTTCCAAAATTGTTTTGACACGGTTGCGGGTTTTGCAGGGATGAATTTGTCTAAAGGAGGCCTGCCAGAGCTGATGTTTTAGACTATTCTTATAGCGTTGCTATCGCTAATATTGATACTCTTGCTATTATTATCATCACTAGACAGTAGACTGCATTGAACATTAGGATGTTCATCTGTGTATCGGACCATGGTTCCTCTTAAACCCTGGAATTCCTAGAATTTGCTTTCTTCGGAAGCCATGTTATTAGTAATTCTTACAAAGCTTTCTTGGGTTAGTCTTACCACGCATCCCTGACGGGCTGGCGATTGTAGATTAGAAAATTTTGTGCTCTCAGTCGAGCATCCATACGATCATCAAATCTACGCTGGTCACTTGTGCTGGTTTTGAATGGATCATAGACTAAGTCATACACTAGAGTACCTACAGGGAGGAAGAATGAAAAGAAGCATCCGATAAGTAGAGGCATCCAGGCAATTGGGATAAGGGTGCCTGAGAGATTGATTTTCTTCTGTTCAGATGGTAGACAGAAAACAGAGGAACAATTCTAGCCATTTTAGGTTAGACCGGCGTCCGAAGTAAAAGAAGAAGAGGAAAAAATTTCGTTTAGCCCAATTACTAAATGCGAATAGGTATGTGGCTTGGGTGGGGACAATAGTATTATAGGTGCGGAGTTTGATTCCAGTGCTCTATAAGAGGTAGGGTAAAAATCAGAAAGTGATAAGAGTTATAGATAGAACAGATAAAAAATAAATCCAATTGTTAAATAGCTTTTTTTTTTGTCGGAGCTCCATAATCATGAGTGATAAAGGGTTAATATCACGAAAAATCATAAACTGGTACGTCTGTTATAAATATACTTCAAATTAATTTTTTTATCATGAAAAATCCTAAATTGATACACTTATGATAAATTTACTCAAAATTAATTTTTTACTATAAAAAATCTCAAATTAGTACACTTGTGACAAATTTACTCTTCGTTAATTTCTGTTAAATTGGATTAATACTATAAAAAATTACAAACTGATACACCTGTGACAAACGGAAGGTAAAACCTAAAACTTGTACATTTATCAATCAATTGCCACGTCCCATCTAACAGAAGGTAAATTTATCACAGGTTTATCAATTTGGAGTTTTACGTGGTATTAACCTAATGATAAAAGGCTAAACTTATTCCGGTAGATAAATCCCATTGTTTTAATCCTATCCTGTTGTTTTTCCACTTAAAGAAACCGTGATTTAAATATTGAGATCAATGCAAACCATTGTCGTAAGTCTCTCTCGTTCCATTTAAAATTTCTATTTCATTTAATGAAAAAAGAAATCCTTTTTATTGGGATTTCTAAAAAATATCATCGAACTTTTTCTCTTTATTTTTTACACATTTAGAACATAAATCTTTTCACTATGAAAATTTAGGGAACCTCTCTCCGCCAATAATTGAATTGAAACTATTATTGTCTTACTTCCCTCTGGCATATTTTCCATTATTATTACATATATCGTCAATTAAGAACAGATAGATGAAGAATAATCACTAGAATCCATTAAAAGCATGTCACAAAGGTATCTTACATAAGAAATTACTAAAGATGTAAAAGAGAAATCTGAACATAACTTGAACATACAATTTAGTAACAGTAATCACTAAAATATGTCATGAAGGTATCTTAATGATGAAATTACCAAAGGTGTAAGAGAGAAATCTGAACATATGCATTTAACATAACGAGAGATATTTAAAGTGTATAAATAGTGACTTGGAGTGCGCATAAACTTCATTGCACAGCACTCTCTGTTTAGCATTACCAAACCATCAACCATTCATCATCACTCTATAAAAACCTAAACCCAAAGGAATCATGAAGCAAGTCTCCAAGTTGATGTTGGTCTTCCTCTTGGTGACTCTAATTTGAATTCTCTCTCTCTCTCTCAATATTATGATACCCTAACGTGATTTTCTTATTTGTTGAGGGAATTGATCTCATCATGTTAATTGTTAGAAGGATATTTAACATTTTCATTTCATAAGTTAAGGCAAGGCTAATTAAGTACTAGGAATACCCCAATTTGCTTAATTTTGTAATTGCTTTCCTTCGTGTGCATGGCATGTGCTATTTCAAAATTAATATCTCCCAAAAAGAAAAAAGAAAAATGGCAATATCCTAAATTTTTGTTTTTGTCCCTCTTTTTTAGGTGGGTCATGGCCGGTGACAAGAGTCGAAGCATCATGCCAGCGAGATATTGATTGCTTCTTTCAATGTCATGGGGCCAAGTTGGCACTCTGCGACACGAGGACTCACACATGTTCGTGCATCAAACGCGCATTAACTAGTTCCTCCGATGTTAATGTCGAAATCCCTAATTAGTCTGTGTGCGGAATTGAACTCTTGTTGGTATCTTTCAATAATCGAAGCATCAATAAATTTGTTAGATCTTGCGAGCTTGCATTGGTCCTTATAATGCTTTTGATTTTTCGACCTTCCTATATAACTTTAGTTGGTAGATGCTTTATATGGTTCGAGATCTCCGTGTTTCGACAATACCTAAAGAATAATAAACGAGGAATGTTGAAATATGAATCGATCATACTTGGTTTGGTTTTTGCTCAAAAAGGGGAACGAGGATGTATTGATGCTATCATCATAATATAATCCTACATCATGACCACATCATGCGTAGAGCAAATCATTTGATTCTTTTAAGGGCTTATTTGGTAACCAGCCAAACAGTGGCTGGTTTTATTTTTTTATTTCCGGGAACAAAAAAAGAACATAAATTCGTTTGATAAATTTATTGTTCTCGAGAACAAATTTGTTGCTAGGAATAGTTTTGGAATAGAATCAAGAAAAAAAAAGTCGATTCTTGATTCTGGAACAAAAGAAAAGAATCAAAACAGAATTTTTTTTTTATCTTCTTTCCTGACTTGTGGCTTGTGGGTGGCGAGGGTGTCACGACCCTCGCTGGCTAGGCTATCAACAGACGATTATGGAGGGAGGAGGAGGAAAGACGAGACGGGAATACCTCTGTCTCTTCAGCTGAAAGGGTTGAATTCTTCAATTCTATGGTCCTGCACCACCCGCAGCACCGTCGCTCGACGTTGTAAGAGCATCGAGAGCCCCGGTGAGCATCAACGAGGGCTGCCCTCGTGGCTTACGGCCTGGGCGAGGGCTGCCCTCGCTGGCCATTGGCCAAGGAAGGAGAAGAAGAAGAAGAAAAAAAGAAATATTAAAAAATTTAAAATATTATTAATAAAAAGAAATTTTGTATAATTAGCAACTGCATTTATGTTCTTTTCCTAATCAAAGAATAGAAATTTTGGACAATTACCAAAAACCTTCAAATACTCAGAAATTATTTCTGAGAACAGAATAAAAAAAATCGTTTGTTAATAGAAATTATTTCCAAAAACAGAATGGTTACCAAACACACCCTAAGTGATATTTTCTTCTTCTTCTTTGTTTTTTGATTCAAGCACTTTGACCACATCATTTGTGACGTTCTGAAATACGACTCACTTGAGATTTATGAAATGAATGGTTTATGGACGTGCTTGTACTTAGGTCTCACCAGGAATTGATCGCTCCGGGAATACTAACCGTTAGGGAAAGGCTAATTATGGATTTAAATTTGCGCGACTAAAGAAACTCGATCGTGAATCAACTTTTGACCATAAAAATTGTCGAAGTGACATTTTGAGTCAATGTAGGCCAATCTAAGGATAGTTAGGGATCAATTCGCCGCTGTCATATTAGTGGATCGCGGGTGATTCCACTTGATCACGAGATGAACTGACGAATAACCCTAAACCTATATCAAACGATCGCGTCCATCGGAACTAGCGATCGATCCTCGCGATTAAGTGACAACCGAGGTCGTCACGACCCGAGTGAACTTGAATGTGGCTTGATTCAATATCGGCCATGGGTCAAATGTGCGAATTTCCCCAAAAGCCACCCGTTAGTTCGAGATATGCTCAAGTTACGTTAATTAAATTTGGTCATTAATTAACGATCAATATTGGGTCTTGAAAATTGTGAATGTTACGACAGGATAGTTGGACGACGTTGGTATTAGTATGATCACCCTTAGAATTGTCTGAATCCTTTAGAAAAATCGAATTTCGATGAGAAATGGAAAATGACCGTTTTACCCTTAAGATTTTGTTAAGGCCAAGTGTAAATGGGGAAGGGCATTTTGGTCATTTCACCCTCACTTTAGAAATGACAATTTTGCCCTTGGGAATTTTGTGAAATTTCAATTTTGCCCCTGGATATTTTTGACAAGGATTAATCCGGACCGTCGATCTTAGAATAAGATCAAATCTTGGCCATTGATTGGAATTGTGAGAGAGGGGTATGATGGTCAATTAGCATGTGTATTAGACACAAATTATTGACCTTAGACTATTTAAATCAAATTTCTCTCTCTCCTCACTCTCTCACCTCTCTCGGCTTCTCTCTCCCTCACTCCCCCACCCGACCGAACCACCCCCTCCCCACCATGACCGTGGCCATCCGGCCTAGTCAGTAGCCACCGCAGTCCTCCCGCCTAGCTGGATCAGCCGCGCCTGGAGCCGCTCGCCGCCGCCGTAGCCGCTCGCCTCACCATCGCCGCTCACCTCACCGTCTCTCTCTCCCCTGCTCTGTCCCCACCAAAACACCAGCCCCTTCGGTTCTGTCCAGCTGTGGAAAACCAGCCACCGTCCAGCCAGCCGCTCGCCGCCGTCGTACATCGTCATTCAACCGCTCGCCGTCGCCGTCCGCCACCGAGTGGCAGCCGATCAGCCGCCCCTCCCCTTTAGTCAAGCTAGCCTAGATTTCCAAGTAAGTCGCCCCCTAAACCCTATTTAGGATATCGGACATCAATAGACTTAATTAGGGGCTGAATCGGGTTGATTAGTGGCGGTTTAAAGGTTATTTAGGGGCTGTTTAGGGGTTAACTTGGTGGACTAAATCGGAGACTGAAATAGGCTAAATTGTGGATGAATTGGTGATGTTTCGGGATTGATTTGAGGCTGAGTTGAGTGCTGGACATCGTGGATTGAAATGACGAGCATATGGCTCGGTTTAGGGGCAAGTTGTGTCAGTTTGGTGTGCTGTAATGTGGCTGGATTGTGGTGCTTGCTATGGCTTGAAATGAGCTTGGAAATGTTGAATTTGTGCCCGTGATTGTGGCTGTGCATGTGGGCTCGATGGTGGCCTTGTATGTTTATTGAATTGTGAATTGATTGATTGAAATGTAGACCGTTATGTGTACGCATGGACTGAATTGAATTGACTGGCAATTGGCCATGATTGTGTATCAATTGAGCATGTGAAATGCATGAGATTTGATGCGTGCATGGGCCGAATTTGATCGACTGTCATATTGGTATGTTGGCGTATAAATCGAGCGAACGAATAAATGAGAAATTGTGTGTAATGTTGTGAGTGTATCACGAAAGTCCCTGAGGTGGTATTATGACGCGGGGAATCATGCCGTCCTGAGGCGGTACGTTTACGCAGGACGATGCCCGGTATTATCGGAAGACGGCCAACCTAAGGCGTGTACTTCAACGCAGGTCGTGCCATAGGTGGTGGATGTTGAGCCTGAGGTGGTACTAGTACGCGGGCAAAATACATAGCCTGAGGTGGTACTATTACGCGAGCTAAGGAGTGTTGTGAAATTGAGGTGGTGGATGTTGAGCCTGAGGCAGTACCATTACGCGGGCAAGATACATAGCCTGAGGCAGTATCATTACGCGGGCTAAAGAGTGTTGTGAATATGAGTTGGTCGCAATGAACCTGAAGCGGTACTATTACGCAGATCACTGGCGAGTCGGGTGAAAATAGTGTGATGAGGTAGGAGCGAGTGTGTGGAATGTGGAATTGGGATTGCCGTGTGTTTGACTTGTGTTTTGGGCATGAAAGTAATTTGAAATATGCATGTGATTGGAAATTATATAGTTGAGACTAACATGCAGATTTCGTGTATCAAAAGCCCAGGTAAGTGCAATTGGGTGCATGATGTGTTTATTGGGTGATGTTATGCTTGGTCTTGTCTGAAGGTATGTGTTAGTAGTCATGGCCACGGTTCGGAACCGACCGGTTCCGGTTCGGAACCGGCGGTTCCGGTTCGTGGCCACATGTGAACCGGAACCGGAACCGCCCCTAGTGGTTCCGGTTCCGGTTCGGAACCGGCCGGTTCCGATTCCGGTTCCGGTCCGGCCGGTTCCGATTCGTAATTTAAAAAAATTAAAAATAAATTATGAAATAAATAATAAATAATTATAAAAATATAAAATAATGAATTATTCAATAAAAATTATAATCAAAATGAAAATTGTAAGGGTGATGGGTTCCCGGTCGGAACCGGGAACCGAACCGGTAAGACCGGTCTTTTAATTTTAGAACTAAGAACCGGACCGGTAAACCATAGAATTTGGTCCGGTTCTAGGCGGTCCAATGGAACCCTTTGCTCTTAACTAGCAAAGGATCGTAGCCACAAAAGGCATACAACTTCACATACTTATGGCTTGACTTGGATTTTATAAACAATCCCTTGGATGGTCTCTTCATTCCCATTCGATGTGGGACTCTTGGCATTTGCATGAAGACAAGCCAAGAGTCTCATATTGAAGGTATTCAAGGCAAACCGAGAGTCCCACATCGAATGGGAATGAAGAGACCATCAAAGGGGTTGTTTATAAAACTCAAGCCAAGTCTTGTAATTAAAGTTCAATACACTTAAACCAAGCATTGTAATCGAAGATCAATGCACTTACAATGCATGGCAATTAGTTTGTTTTATAAAAAAAATTAAATAATGAAATTTTTTTTTTAAATTTCATTATTATTATTATTTTTAAATAATTTGGAACCGGAACCGGCGGTTCCGGTTCCAAAATTATGGAACAGGAACCGGGCCCGTAGGCCACGGGCCGGTTCCGGTTCCGAACCGCGGGCCCGGTCAACGGGCCGGGCCCGGGTTTGACCGGGCCGGTTCCGGGCCAAAACCGGCCCGTGGCCATGACTACGTGTTAGCCTAGGTGAGGTTTAGGGTGCGTACTTATTGAAACGAGTTCTTATGGTTGTTTCAACTAAATAATTTCAGAATCCCGGCCTGAGCAATGAACTTTTCACCGCCGCCGCCGCAACGTTTTAGGATTCCGATGCACACCGACCATGATGTTGTAGAGTACCCGATAGATAAAAATATGACCTGAGTTAAATATACTACTGTAGTCTGGGTAGACGTAGGACTACCTCTTTGGCAGGCCCACACCTACACCGCTTGGATGTTCATGGACGGGTTGGATGAGTTTGGCCCCGTCCGTGGCTTTGACGTTCCATTTGACGGAGTAGGAGATTGGGATCCGTCAGCCATACCCTCTCTTGACGGCGAGATGACTAGTCTGGATACTAGTCTCGCCCGGTCCGGACACCAGCCTGCGCCTGCAACACTTGAACCTCTCGTGGCTGAGCCTGATTCGGAGCCGGAAGAGTCACAAGTAGGGTATGATCCTATGGATGTGGATCTCGAGGTAATACCAGAGGAGGAACCAGAAGAAGACCCTGAGAAAGAACCTAAAGAGGCGCCGGAAGAAAAATCCGAATAAGACCCAGAGATGAAACCAGAGGACGCACCTGAGGACGAGCCAAAGAATGAGAGAGGACGAGCCGGAAGAGGAATCTGATGAGGAGGAGCAGGTTGAGGTTCCGGTGGAGTCAGGTAACGAGGACAATCTGATCGAGATCGAGGTAGATTCTGAGTCCTCAGATAATCAGGCAGTTCAAGGGGATTCAGACTCGGCTCCTGAGGAGATGGACTCGGAGTGGACGCCATCTAGAGAGCGTAGGAGCTAGTGTAGAGGTTGAGTGCAGGTCTTTTAAGGTGTTCCAATTTTGGCAGATAAGGTATCCAGGCTACTGATCTTTTTGATATCGGTGATGCATAGTTTAGAAGTTCGGTGTGCATGTATATTATATGGATTATATATGATAGATATTGTATGAGTTTGGATAAGTAATGGATGTTTATTCTCCCTTGTGCCCCTAGCCAATTATTGTCTGGGTGTTTGTGGCTTTTGCTGATTGCTTTAAATCGTTGATAAGTTGATTTAGGTCGGCAATATCCTGGCACGTCACGATATTCGATCATAGAGGTGTGTCGCGTGTTCGATGGGTTCGGGGCGTGACATCATCGGTATTTTAATTTGTTGTAATAATTTCTTAGTAAGATTAAATTTCATAAAAAATCAAGCATCGGAATTTTGAAAAAGAAAGTGAAATTAAGAAAGAGCCTTAAGAAGTTATACTTTAATCGTAATGCGACAAATTTTTCAGTGAAATGCTTATGCGATGGCCATTCGGCAGTCATATGATTTATTGAAAATTGTTCACAATAATCTAAAGGGTGACAAGTAATGTGACTAATTGCACCTCAGGTCGAGAATAATAAGAAATTTAAGATGCATTTGTTTCACGAAAAATGAATGATTTGGAAAAAGTTTTCCTGAAAATGAAAGCTCATTTTGCTTGTAAAAATAAATGAATGAAGAACATCCCTGTTGTACACAAAAGTATTTAGACATCAATTATTATCGGTAATGGAAATATTTTTTCATTGACTAATTATTTCAACCAACAATATCTATCATCCTTAGAAAAATATTTTTCGAAACATTATTTTTCGCAAAACAAATGGAGCTTTATGAGACCCTATTTGCTCAATACGCCGATTAAATTGAAATAATTAACTATATGTGAATAAATACTAACCCGAAACACGAATTCCCAAAGCTATGAATCACAAAAAAGTAAAAAAAATTATAAAACAAACCCATACGATAGAAGGTTATTATCACGAAGAACTTCAAACTAATACATATAAGATAAATTTATCATAAATTAATTTTTTGATCATCAAAAACTTTAAATTAATATATTATTAAATTGTCATCTGTCATTTAATTTAGAAATTAAATCGAAAAGTAATTGAAACGGTAAAATTATCATGTACATAAAAGTTTGGGTTTCGGTGGCATTAACACACGGTGGAAAAGCCCTAAGCGAGAGGAAGCAGCAAGTAAATTCTTCCTTCCAAATTGCTCCGTTACTTTCGCTCTCCGTTGGGGATTAGCTGCGATCCGAGCACGCGACGTGGAATTTCCCGAACCCACGAGGCGAGATTTCCTCCGGTTCAAGCTCGATCGGCGAAGCAAGCTCAAGAAGGAGGAGGTAAGAGGGTACGATTCTTGAAAAGTTATACTTCTCTGTGTGCCAAATGCGAGACATGGGTGTGAAAATCTTGTTCTTATGGGGCTTGCATGCACGGCATTGATGCGTAGCTAGCATCAGAGTCTCCCGCCATGCGTGCTGATCCTGCGTTCTGTTGAGGTAGAGACGATGTCGTCATCGTGGCCAGTAGGTAGTGTTGGGCTTCTTGGGGAGGGGGGGACGTCGTAGTACAGTCTGGCAAACCGTGGCGTGTTCAGGGAATGATCGGTTTCGGCCGCGAGGAAGAGGGAGAGGGCAAAATGAAAGGAGACGGTAGTGCTGTTTGCATGTGAAATTTTTATGAACAGCGGCAGTTATATCTGCCTTTGTAATGTACTGATTGTGGGTGCACAAGTTGCTGGGGGTCATTAAGTTATTCTTAGCTGATGACGGAAAAGCTGTAACCCGCTTTACTCGCCTTGCAGGAAAGATCGAATTTTTGTGCTAGCAAGTTGAAATATGCCCTGTAGTTTCTGTTTGGTGAGATGTTGAGTTTATTTGTTGCGCGGTATATCGGTGGGAATTGCTCCTATATTTCTGGGCATGCATTGGGCTGAATGTGGGCTTGCATGCACGGCATTGATGCGTAGCGTCACAGTCTCCCGCCATGCGAGCTGATCCTGCATTCTTTTGAGATAGAGCGACCTCGTCATCATGGTTAGTAGTGTTGGGCTTCTTGGTGGGGCGTCAAATAATAATCCGGCAAACCGGCGTAGAAAGTTTCGTGCTCTATTTTTTCTGCATAAGTGGTGTGACTGTTTCTTGACTTTCTTACCTGAAAGCTGCTGCTTTTGAAATGTCTTGTTGATCTGTGAAACGATTTTCTTTTACACTTCTTTAGATCTGAAACAAACGGGAGATGGACTACAGCTCTGAAGAAGATTCAGATATTAGTGATTCTGAGATATTGGACCACATAGACAGACCTTATGATGAGTTGAAATCCGGGAAATACAAAGTAAAGGGCCCAAATGGAAGCTTAAGATGCCCTTTCTGTACGGGCAAGAAAAAGCAGGACTACAGGTATAAAGAACTCTATCAACATGCGGCAGGGGTGGGTAAAGGTTCTGCGAATAGAAGTGGCAAACAAAAGGCGAACCACCTTGCCTTGGCGAAGTACCTGGAGACAGACCTAGCCAGCGAGGCAGACCAAGCTCCTCAACCGGTTCTACCGCAACCCGCTGCACAGACGCCTCAGCAAGATGAGGTTTTTGTGTGGCCTTGGACTGGAGTCATAGCCAACATTCTCATTGACAAAAGCAGCGGGAAAGAACCCCTAGATAGTGCATATTGGCTGACCAAGTTTGCCAAGTACAAACCTCTGGAAGTCCACATGTTTTGGAACGAATACAGTCAGTCAGCAAAAGCTGTAGTGAGGTTTAACGATGATTGGCATGGGTTTATTAATGCAACAGAGTTTGAGAAAGAATTTGAAACAGATAATCACGGAAAAAAGGGCTGGAATGCGCAGACAGAGATCGGATCAAATACATATGGCTGGTGTGCACGGTCAGATGACTATGATGCGGATGGGCCAGTGGGAGATTACCTTCGCGAGACAGGGAAGTTGCGGACAATCTCTGACATTGTTCAGGAAGCAGCTCAAAGTAGACACAGAATTGTGGCGCATCTAGCTAACGAGATTGATTTGACAAATGAAACTTTGGAGGAATTACAGTCCAAGTATAATGAGAAGACTTTGTCACTGAGTAGGATGCTTGAAGAAAAAGACAAGCTTCACTCTGCTTTTGTGGAAGGTTCTCTCTCTCTCTCTCTCTCTCTCTCTCTCTCTCTCTCTCTCTCTCTCTCTCATGTGCTTGTGCGCATCTGTCCATGTATATGGACTTTCTTGTCTTTATCAGATTGTACGCCATAACATCTATGTAGTTCATAGTTGCTCTAGTGTAAGTTTTATGTGCACTTTCATCAAATATCGAAAGTTATGTGGTCAGTGCTGCAAGCTAAAGAGATGTTATGTCGAGGGCACTTTCCACATGCTGACTTTTTTATAAGCCTGAAGACTGATACTGGCACCAAAACTCGAATTCCCATTAAGTTCTATATGTGACTGCTACATGCTCTCATTCTAAAGAAACATGACTTAATTTTCTTGTATTTTATTGTTTTTCCAGAAACAAGGAGGATGCAACGCCTTCAACGTGACAAAATACAAAGGATATTGTTAGAACAGGAGAAACTTAGCAATGAGTTGGAAAAGAAGAAAAGAAAGATTGATTGTTGGAGCAAAGAATTGAACAAACGTGAAGCCCTAACCGAGCGTGAGAGACAAAAGCTGGATGAGGACAAGAAAAAGGTTACACGAAGTGAACATACTATTTGCCAAGACTATTTACTTCCTACTTTCACCTTTATCTACCTTACTAAATTAATATATATTTGGAGCCGTTGTAACTACGCTTCACGTGCAATTCTTTCTAAGGGTGGTCTTTGGTTCATTTCTGCCTCGATCACCAATTTTATAGAAACACAGGCAAATTTAGCACTTTCGTCAATTGATGCAAAGTCGTCATCAGGCATGTCAAATTGAAGCTTCTTTACTGCACGCGTCTTAGAGAATAGTACTTAAGAAGGAAATAAACGGTTGCTCTTTATTGTTCAAACAATAAGAGCCTGACAGAAAAGGACACCAAAATGTTTGAATAATAAAAGTGCTTACTTTTCTGTACTCACTTAGGCCAGACAATTCCATTGAAAACTTAGCAGTTGGCAGGTTCTAGTAGTTTGCTGAAAGCATTGGCATATGTCATATTTAGTCAAGATCGAATCACAAGATGTATACTGATTTCTTAATTTGTCCTTCTAGAATGATGTCAAAAACAGTTCTCTCCAGTTGGCATCAATGGAGCAGAAAAGAGCTGATGAAAATGTCCTCAGGCTGGTGGAAGAACAAAAGGTGTGAATTCGAGTGAAAAAAAACTTCCATTTGATTACCAAAGCATATTCTTCTTTATACATGACTGACACTGCTAGGATTTCTAGAGGGAGAAAGAGGAGGCCCTGAGTAAGATCCTTGAGTTGGAACGGCAGCTCGACGCGAAGCAGAAATTGGAAATGGAAATTGAAGAGTTGAAAGGGAAAGTAGAAGTTATGAAGCACCTTGAAGATCAAGATGATGAAGCTGTTCAAAAGAAGATGAAGGAGATGAATGATGAACTGAAAGAGAAGAAGGAGGAGTTGACCAGCTTGGAGGATCTGAATTCTGCCCTCATTAGTAAAGAGCGCCAGAGCAATGATGAACTGCAAGAAGCTCGTAAGGAATTGATCCAGGTACTATCTCTATTTTCTGTGCATAGCCATGCACTAGGGTATAATTATGTCACTGTCACTGACTGAATATTGCACCTTTTCTCCAATCTGTGAAAAGTTTTTTGTTCATAATTTTCACAGATCAGAGTGTTATCGGATGATTCCTTTATTTACTTGACAAATTGAACATGAAGTGAAGTGCAATGTGAATACAATGGACTTAAATTTTTTCATGTTACCTAAAGGAAGCCCCTCTTATAGGGTGATACTGACTAAGTTCCAATAATCTAAGTTGTCGGCAGGTAGACCTAAATTTGGTAATAGGAGTCGGAATTGAAATAGATATCAACTTATTCTTTTTGTTTCTGTAAAGGGTCTGAGTGATCTGCTTGGTGCACGCACAATTATTGGGATCAAAAGAATGGGGGAGCTTGATGATAAGCCTTTTCTTACTGCTTGCAAGAAAAGATTTTCAGTTCAGGAAGCACAATTGCAGGCCAGTACATTGTGCTCTTTCTGGCAGTCACAGGTGAATTCGCAGTGGCATCCATTCAAGACCGTTGAGATTGATGGGAAAATTCAGGTATGAAATGTTCATGTATTTCTTTTTGCTAAATTTCCAATGGTGATATTACTTATTGTGGTAGTTTGATTCAGACTGTCCAAGTTTGATTGGACATCACTCTGGACTCTAAAATTTGTTATGATTTGGAGCTCTGGGTTGACCAGGTTTTTTGAGGCCATGGTTCACCAGCATTAGTGCTAGGTTTAAGTTTCCACCTATGTATTGTATTTGGAAAAAAAAAATTGCAACTTGTTTTGCTCAACATGCCATCCTTATCTGTTCAACTAGGAAGGATAGTTCTCCTTCTCATTTGGCACTGCCCATAAGTCCCAGGCTTCCAGTGAAACAAGAGGCCTTGTACTCAATGGAGTCTTGGTTAAATATTGACAGCCTTGTTTATGCCTTTCTGCTCTCTTACCCCCATGTAATGGTAATAATCTTGTGCAGTCGATGATTGTTGAAGAAGATGAAAAGCTACAAAAGCTTAAGGAGGAGTGGGGTGATGAGGTCTACTCAGCTGTTGTCGTAGCTTTGAAAGATCTGAATGAATATAATCCAAGCGGAAGGTATATTGTACCCGAGCTCTGGAATTTCAAAGAAGGAAGAAAAGCCACTTTGAAAGAGGTCATTGCTTATATTGCGAAGAACATCAAATCAACCAAGCGCAAGAGAACATGAGTCTGAGGTTTGTCCTAACTGCAATTCTAGTGCTACATTTTCCGTTTGCTTGATGTGGATATCTATCTAACTTGTTAATATGAGCACAATCTGTCAACCAGATTCAGCTCTGTGAAAGCTTCATCATCTTTTAAAACAAGAAGAAAATCGTGTCCATTCTCTGCATTATGTTGTGTGATGATCCTGTAAATAGTTTGTGCATTTTTTTATAGTTGTTTAGAGGCTAAATTAGAGTTATACAATAAATTCGGATAATTGTTTGAGTGCCCTATGCATTACCTATTTAACCCATACAAATTGCTCCTTGACTAAAATAGGATATGATCAAGGCTCCGTTTGTTTCGTGAAAAATGAATGATTTTGAAAACATTATCCTAAAAATAATCGTTCGTATCGCTTGAAATAAATAGTCGATGGAAAATGTTTTCATTATTGATAACGGTTTGTCTAAATATTTTCGTGAACGATCAAAATATTCTTTGTTCATTCATTTTTTATAAGCTATATAAACAATAGTTTTTAGGAAAATATTTTCCAAATCATTCATTTTCTGCGAAACAAACGGAGCCTAAATTTGATTGCTTTATCCATGCCTGTGTCTTTTATTTTTTATGGAGGCCTTTAGTAATTTGATTGACTGGCCACATGATTGAAACTTTTATCGAATAAGATGGAGCCTCTTTATAGATACCCTGTTGAAATTTCAAAATTGTTTTGACACTGGGTTGCGGGTTTTGCAGGGAGGAATTTGTCTGAAGGAGGTCTGCCAGAGCTGATGTTTAGACTTTCCTTATAGCGCTGCTATCGCTGATATTGATACTCTTGCTAGTTTTATCATCACTAGACAATAGACTGCTTTGAACTTAAATTAGCTGATCAAACATTAGGATGTTCATCTGTGTATCGGAGCATGGTTCCTCTTAAACCATGGAATTCCCAGAATTTGCTTTCTTGCTTGCCATGTTACCAAATGGTGGGTGGGGGTTGTGTTAATTTGCAGGGATCTTCTCAAGCCGATGTTATTAGTAGTTCTTATAAAGCTTTACTGGCTTACTCGTACCGCGCATCCCTGACGGGCTGGTGATTGCAGATTAGAAAATTTCATGCTCTTGGTCGAGCATCCATACCATCAGCAAATCTACGCTGGTCACTTGTGCTGGTTTTGAAAGAGGCAGATTAAGTCATACACTAGAGTACCTACCGGGAGGAAGAATGAAAAAAGCATCCGATTAGTAAAGGCATCCAGGTAATTGGGATAAGGGTGCCTGAGAGAGTTGATTTTCTTCTGTTTAGATGTTAAACAGAAAACAGATGAACAAGTTCGAGCCATTTTACGTCAGACTGGCGTACGAAGAAAAAAGAGAGGAAACTCTTTCGTTTAACCCAACTGCTAAATAGCTAATTATTGATTTGATTTGGCTTGAAATCTTTCGTTTCACCCTACCTCTGTAAAATTTACATATTTCGTACGTATTTATGTCATACTTGGAGCTGGGACGACTTCAACTGTTAGGAAATCGTAACTGGAAAAGTTGATTAGTTTTGGATGGGTTTGTTCTCCTATTTTAATTAGATTGCTCACTCCCTGTATACAGTGACCAGTGGTGATGGTTCGGAAAATGACAAATTGAAAATTTGAATTGATAACCTAGTTAAAGACCATCTGCCTCCATGTTAAGAAGATAACAGAAACTGTCACTAGGAATCCAGGCCAAGAAATCTCTAATGGAGGAATACAACAACCAAGTCATTTCAAATCAGAGGATAACCTCGTAGACAAGGAATTCATGACAACCAGTGCCCAGCACAACGTTCCTAGGACAAGAAATAGAAAGTTTCGATCCAACGGCAAGCTCCTGTGCTTTTCAGCTCTGCTCTAGCCGGAGTAACCATGACGTTCTCAAATTGTTTCTACAAATTTGTACAAGGGCTGGAGAGCATCAACTGCAGATCCCACAAAGTTGCAGTCTATAACAGCAAGGAGCTGGCTGTCTCATTGATTGGTCATCACCAACGGGATTGCAATAATGTGAAAATCCAGCAGCATATGGGAAGTAACCTTAGTCACCTAGATGTTCTCGAGTAATTCTAACTCCTAGACTACTCAACGTATTCGAGTCATAGTGAGACATCCGACAGAACGAAGGCCTCCAGTATGCTTGCATGGAAGGAGCCGATTGAGCAGAATCAGCACCACGAAAAATCAAACCCGGGCACATCCCAGACTAATACTACAGCGCACGATGCTCCACGCTTCCAAATGAAGCACCCATGAATGAACTGTAATAGTGCGATGAATTGAGTGATCAAGAAAAATTCTAGTCCCCATACGATTTACAGGCAATACACCCCAACAACGGGAACTTGCAGAAAGATCTCAAACAACGATGACATGATAAGTCATGAGCAAACTAATTAGCACGTAACTTGCCATCAGGATACATAGAGCTGCGGCACAACCATACAGTTCTATAAAAACTATTCATTCATTTTTCACTTTTTTTTACTGGTACACGTTTTCAAATTTCAAGTTCATTCCCTACATTCACTGAGTACACTTTCTCGACACATAAACCATACAACACACCAGAATACTTCTCCAGTGATCCACTGAAGAAGTGTTCTTTCAATTTCCTGAAAGTACAAGATGTCAGCAGACTATCCGAACCTGCCTGGTGACATATCCCAACTCTCTCGACTTCCAACAACTCGGCAAGCTTGTTGAGACCTCCGTGCAGACTGTTGCAGAACTTCATGAGATGCTTGATATCGTACAATGTCGGGAAATACATGTGGATCAAATCGAAGAACCCCGCTTGAGTGTCTGGCAGGGATTGGCAAGTCAACAGCTTGAGCAAATACCCGAAATCGTACCCGCTGTGGAAGGTTACCCAATAAACATTATCGTTCAGCACAATCCCCGAAGACATCAGCAGCTCCCCAAATAGCACAGCATCGATGCCCCTCTCGCTATTCTTCTTGAAATCGATCCCACTCTGTTTCAAAAGCTCGATCGAATCGTTCGCAAAGAAATCCTCATTCGCATTGAACTCGCGGAAATTGAACTGCCAAATGCAGTACTTATCTGATCCGCAAGTCGGCAAGTTCCCTCTCTCATCAGAAAAAGTGAGGCCCAATTGGATCAGCTTCAATATATCCACATTTTCCTTCAAAGTCTGGTAGTGAAACTCGCTCGAGTTCTTGAAGTTGCCCACAGGCCGCACGACGATACCCGGAAACTCCGTATCCATCGCTACATACGGATAATCATCGACGATCTCGCGGATTCGTTCGAATTCCTCCTCGAGATTATACTCCCACACGTCGCGAATTTGAATCGACTCGCTCTTGATCGACGACGACATCACTTGCGAGTTAACAAAAGCGAGACAACAGGATCCAATCGACACAGACCCAGTTCCCAAAACGAAGCCTTTTTGCGCCCAAGTAACAGGCGACCGATGGATCTATGCGGGAAAACCCCCTGCTTCACCAGATCTGCAGCAGAACCACATCAAAGTTTCGAGCTTTCAGCTGGAAATGAATCCCCAAGCACCAAGAAACGAGCTTTCCGACCCAGTACGATAACAAATCACAACAACAACAACAGCAGCAAGTACAGAAAGAAGAGAACCGAAATTCGCAGAAACTTGAGCACACCTCACGAAAGGGACGGCTGAACCATCAAAGTAAAAGATATTCGTGTTGACCCTGAAACGAGAGAGAGAGAGAGAGAGAGAGCGAGAGGAAGAGAGGGGCACGAATTCTAAATCGAGAGAGCGAGTCGATCTCTCTCTCTCTCTCTCTCTCTCTCTCTCTAGGGTTCGGCTACAACGGGTCGGGTCCATTAGGTCGGCTTAAGGAGAATTTTCGAAAATTTTTTTTCCTCCTTCCGATCTTTTTTTTTCGAAAAGATGGCTTCTACTGCACCAGTGATGCGAGACAAGTGGAGGGAGAGAGACGGTTTGTGTCCGGACGTTTTAAAAAACAGCCTTTTTTGCCTCAAAGAACCTAAAAAAAAGGACACGACGAAGGTCGGGGTCCCAGCAAAAGCAATCGCCTGCTCCAGACAATCTACAGGAGAAATGATGAGCGGTTAAGAGAGAGAGAGAGAGAGAAGAACATGTGGGAGTGGGATCCGATTCTAATTTTCTTCTTCTTTGGAAGATTTTCATGTCTGTTCCGGCTGCTGAAGAACAGAAGAGAAATGGAAAGACAGACATGGTAGAGATTAACAAGACACTGTGAACAGGGAAAGTTTCTCTGATTCAGAGATGGGGACGGCGCCGGTGACAAAAGACGAGACGAGACCGAAACTCCAGTTCTCTTGAATTTGAAAGACGGTCAGAGATAGATTTTTCCAGAGTCAAATTCCATCATGCTTTCGAAAGTTCGACAAGGGACTTTTCAATAGCGAGAAGGAAGATCCCTTTTCGAATTTCGACTTGGATCATACTTGGCCCGTCAACGCGGTACTTAAAAGAGAGTGCTTTTGTTTCCATACATTTGTGTAGTCCGTATCGATTATAAAATATCGGGTCAATATTCATATTTTTTATGTGACGTGCTGACACTTGATCTTGCATGACGAGATTAATTAAAGTAAGAACGATGTGAAACTTGCTCCATGTTCGTCTGCTAAAGAGGGGAGGTTTACGTGGGAAGTATCAAGCGTTTCTAGGTTTTTGGGCTGTTTGGAGTTTAAATTATGGCCATGGTGGGGTTCATACACGACTTCAAAAAGATTTGAGATCTTACTTATTGGCCCACAATATGTTGTAGATATTTCAATTGATAGTTTTCGGATAGAAAATTAATGAGCCTTATATATTAACAACACACGTTCTAAGAATGGAAATGATCTTAACATAGTTTGTGGCATCTCACCAAATACGGATAGCAAAAAATGTAGCATACACAGACTGGTTAAGGACATCTGGGGTGTTTGGTTCAGCTTTGGGAATGGGCTTTGAGCTTTGAAAGCCCCTTCCCAAAATGCTGGGTTGTTTGATTCAGCATTTGGCCAATGCTAGCATTTCAAATGTTGAAAGCTCAAAACTGGTCCGGACCAACCTTGGGCTTTCAGCCTTTGCCAAATGCTACTATTCATCTTCTTTGGCGAGGGAAGGCGACTGGCGCCTGGATCGCGCCGGCGAGAGGCCGATTAGGTCGCACAACCCAGGCAATGGCCGCCGGAGGTCGTGCAACCACCCAGGCGTCACCGGCCTGGGTCGCGCCGCTTGGGTCGGGTGACCTCAGGCGGCCGTTGCAACCTCAGGCGACGGCTGCCTGGGTCGCGCGACCCAGTTGATGGCCGCCTGAGGTCGCGTGACCCAGGCGACCGTTGCCTGGGTCGTGCGACCCCCGCTGAGGGTTGCCCGGCCTCGGGCAACCGCCGATGGCGGCAGACCTAACTCGTCGGGGGTCGCCCGACCTCGGGTGACGGCTGCAAGCGCTAGATCTATCTCGCCGGCGGCCGGCTCAGGCGATGGATAGGTTAGTTTTTTTTTTAATAAATAAGATAATTCTCAAAGTCTATTTGCAAAAAAAATCACCAAATACTATATTTTGGCCCAAGTAGCTTTACAAAATATTTTTACCAAACACCATTTGCATTTCTCCAATGGACTTTCGTTCAAAGGTATTTGCATTTTTCCAAGTAGCATTTTCAAAGTTGAACCAAATAGGCCCATCATTTGTTGGGAAAATGGCATAAAAAATCCTAAACGACACCCACTAAGCAAGCACTGATACAGAATATTAACATATATAGCATTGCTTCCCACTTAATAGAAAGTAGTTTGTCTCTTATGCTTAAAATAAAGTACGATCCTTAGTATCATTTCACCAAACATCATATATACATCATTGATTAAAGTCAGCTTCGTTTGCTTATCGGTGTTTACGTAAACTGCAACATAAGAATTGTAATGTCAAGCTTGAATGGAATTGTGATGGAGGATACATCTGTCACATTTATACAAGTTCGAAGATTTTGGCAACATAAAAAAATAATTTGAGGTTTGATCTTACAGTAGGTACAGTTTCCTGTGTTTGGTGGTATCCTTATTAGTTTAAGGAGAAACAGTGAATGAAGGATAGAAAATTTATACGATCCTTTATGATTATGAACGTGTTTGATTGCTTTTCAGAGGGATTAAATTGGTTTCCTCTTAGATTAAATTGTTTGTTCAGCCATTTCTCCATCGTGGTACTTGCTAACAGGGTAAAAAGGACATGGATATAGATCAGCCTCTAGTCCATGAGAGCTGTACCTTCCTTGATAAGAGTGATCAGTTTCCGATCCGATCCGGTTCCAAGGTAGAACCGAGAATCGGACCGAGAGAACCGATTCTCAATTTTGGGAACTGCAGATTGAACCGGTTAGTTCTAGGACCGGGAGCCGGATTGGACTGTCGGTCCGCTCCAATAGAACCGATCACTTAGAGTTTAGTTTTTTTTTTGGCTAAACACTTAAGGTTTTGTTCACATTTTACTAATTTTTGTCAATGAATTTATGTCAATGAAGTTTACTTAGGGTTTAATTTACATTTTACTAATTTTTATCAATGAATTTATGATAATAAAGTTCACTTAGAGTTTAGTTCACATTTTATTAATTTTTTTAAAGAAAAAAATAAAAATATATATTAAATAGTCGGTCCGGTTCAGTCCAGCCCGGTTCCCCCTTGGAACCGCGCATCGGACCACCCAGAAACCGGTTCCGCTTTTAGGAATCGGGAACCGGACTGATAGTCCCGAGAACTGGACTAAACCTGTCGGTCCGGTCCGGTCCCGGTTTGGGCGGTCCAAGTTGCTCACTCCTATTCCTTGGTAAATGAAGTGTTAAATTACTAGAAATGACCGAAGAATTTTCCAAATTTGAATTGGGTTTTGTCATGGACTACGTCCCAAACCATTAAGATAATGGTCATAGTTGTTCTTTATCCATCGTCAACACAGTAATGACGAGGGATTCGTGCATTGACCGTGCTTTGAAGAATTTCAAATTAGACCCATTTGAAGTCAATAGTAATCGATAAATCATCTATTCCCTGGACATTCTCATTCTTGCATATTATTTCATTTCAAAGTCTGTCATGTGCATTGAATCAGTCCAGCTAAAATTGCATTCTCTTCCTAGTGTTCGAAGTGATGCATTATACACTATGATCAGATGAAACATGATCTCCCTTTGTTCTTAGCAAAATTATTCATAGAGTCTCAAACATATTGCACTTTTGCTAATTGAATCTTAAATTTTTTAACTATGTCAATTAAGTTATAAACATTTTTACATTTAGGGAATTGAGTTCATCTGATCAATTTTAGCTAGCAATCGCTGACGTGAATGCTGCCCGTCCTACATGGCATGATCGGCGTTAATGTGGATAATTAATAATAATATTTTTTTATTAATTTTTTTATTTTTTTCCTTTTTTTCTTTTTACTCTTTTCCTTCTTTACTTTTTTCTTTGTTTTCCTTTTCTCTTCCTTTCTTTTTTTTTTTCTTTGCCAACCTTAGGCGAGGGTTGCCCTAGCCCGATTTGGTGAGGGTGGCCCTCACCTGAGGCCGGCGGAGGGGAAAATGAAAAAGAAAAAGAAGAAGAGAAAATGAATAAAAAATTAAAGAAGAAAAGAGAAGAAAAGAAAAAATGGCGCAAATAAAAAATAAAAATTTTGAAAAAATTATTAAAAATTATCAAGGTGAACACCGACCGTGCCACATGGGACAACTGACACCCACGCCAGCGATTTCTGTCAAAATTGGTCAAATGGACTCAATTGGTAAAATGTGAAAAGATTTACAACTCAATTGACACAATTAAAATATTTAGAATTGAATTGGCAAAAGTGCAGTAGATTTATGACTTTTTGGATAGTTTTTCCATTTATTCTCTATCTATTTTTTTCATAAAAAAAAAAGCTCATATGAGCATATTACAATAGATATGACCAAAATAAGAAAGAGATCATGACAGGAGTAGTGGAATCTTTAGATTTGGTAGGTGGATTTTATTAAGCTAGCCCATTCTCTTAGTATATAACAATCGCTTGCCAAATTAGCCTCGGAACAAGTTCGTCCTACCGGTATCTGCCAAATTTCTCCTCTTTTCACTTGCCAGAAAGACATTATCATTAGTATATAATCCAGCATGCCGGTCGACAACTCACAGGGTGTTTCCAGTCGAATGGTGTGTGTCACCGGTGCCGGCGGCTTCATTGCTTCTTGGATTGTAAAACTGCTCCTGGAAAAAGGATACAGTGTCAAGGGCACCATGAGGGATCCAGGTTGGTTCGGTTTGTTTTTTGCTCACATGTCTGTTTAACTTGAGACAGTACAATTTGTCAAATGTTTTGTAGACACTAGTGCATTGATGTTGTTTTCTTGCAGGTGATCCCAAGAATGCCCATCTAAAAGAACTTGATGGAGCTGAAGAGAGGTTGAATCTGTGCAAGGCTGATCTGCTTGACCACATGAGTATAAGGGAAGCCATCAGTGGTTGCCATGGCGTCTTTCACAGTGCCTCCCCGCTTACTGATGATCCGGTGAGTGTGTAATTTCAACTCCATCTCCGCTCTGTGACGACTGATCCTTAGAGAACACAAACTCGAACACGAATCTTTTTTTGGTTATGAAGTATGATATGGATTGATGTAGGTGGTGACATTTTGGTGTATTTTGTGTGATTGAGTAGGAGCAAATGTTGGAGCCAGCCGTGAACGGGACCAAGAACGTGATATCGCAGCTGCAAAGGCCAATGTTCGACGCATGGTGTTCACTTCCTCGATAGGTACGGTCTACATGGATCCCAACAGGAGTCCCGATGCCGTGGTGGATGAGTCGTTCTGGAGCGACCTAGAGTTCTGCAAGAAAACCAAGGTCATTTTTCGCATCTATCTGTTTGTTTTATACTTCTCTACTGCAAGATCTAATTGCTGTAAATGACTACGATGCCGATCCCGCTTCATATTTATCTATCCAATAAACTAGACCAGTGACGATCACCGTAATATTGCAGAACTGGTACTGTTATGGCAAGGTGGTTGCAGAGCAGGCGGCGTGGAAGTTGGCGAAGGAGAAAGGAGTGGAACTGGTGGTGGTGACTCCAGCCCTGGTGATTGGGCCGTTGCTCCAGGCAACGGTCAATGCCAGCACCGTTCACATCCTCAAGTGCTTAATGGGCTCGGCCAAGACGTACGCCAACTTGGTTCAGGCTTATGTACATGTTCAGGACACGCCCCTGGCTCACATTCTTGTGTTCGAGACTCCCTCGGCCTCCGGCCGCTACCTCTGCTCAGAGAGCATGCTCCACCGTGGCGAGGTGGTGGACATCCTCGCCGAGTTCTTCCCCGAGTATCCTATCCCCACTAAGTAAGTCACTAATGTCTGCTCAGTTCCATAATATGGACATTTTAGTTGCATTATTTCTCATTTCTTAATAAGCTTATTAATCTTCCACATCAACGATACAATATAAGATGGCTGCATCTTGCCTCAGGCTTTTAGCGGCAAATTTTAAAGCGGCCAACTGCACTCGGGGTTTCCTCGTATATTTCTAGTGTTAAAGATATCTTTCCTAAAAAGTCTAGTCTTTGTGCTATTCTTGTACAAATTCCATTGCAAATATACATTTACTGCATACAATATGATAGCAAGCTGTGTACTATCTCCTGCCCCTAAATCGTACACGGAAGGACACTTGGTCTAGGAACAATTCAAAAGAGTGTTCTAACTCTCACAAATCATTGGGAAGGTGATGTTGATAATTAGGTTTTGAATTATTACTGATCAGGAGGCAAAGAAAATGGCTATTACCAAGAATTTGCAGAGGAAAGAGACAGAAACATGTGATAAAAAATAAGTAAACAAAGATTGTCGGACATCGGTCTAAAACATCACGTCTGATAAGAGCTTTTAAGCTCTTTAATTATTTATATATTTGCGGCAGCGGTACGAACTCGTTTGTTAAGGAAACTCATTTCAACGACACGTGAGAATAGATGCCTATGTTACAATGGATCAACTCATCAGTTTGTCATGAATTGCACATGCTCGCCCTCGCAGGTGTTCTGATGAAGTGGATCCGAGAGCAAAACCATACAAGTTCTCGACCAGAAAGCTCCAGAGACTTGGAAATGAAGTTCACTCCGGTGAAGCAGTGCCTGTACGACATGTCACTATCTTGCAGGAGAAGGGTCACTTGCCTCTTCCAACACAGCCCGGTGATTCGGTTCGAATTTTGGCATAAAATGTAACTTGAGAACGCAAGCAAATTTAGGCACCATTACTTCTTGTGATATTATCATGTTCGCGGACAATGTTTTCTAGTTACATTCATGGGGTTCTATGTATCCTAATTCTAAAGATTCTGTCACTTTGAGGATAGTCCCACCCGTTATGTCGTCTTGGCACAGAAACTGGGTCTCTTTGAAGACAACAGATAGTGGAAAACTTTCTATTGACATTGGAAATTTTAGTAAATATGCATTAATGTTATGTAGTCCGATCGACATGGGGATTAGCCTTTCGTAGAGATACTTAGGTACGTACCATTATTTGAGATACAAAAATGGCACACGCCTCAGAAATGATTGACCAATGTGAAAATGCGTGAATAACGTTGCATATGATTGTCAACTTAAGAAAACCTGCAAGATTGGAATTCTACCAACACAAAAAATTCCCAGCTGTCGACCCCACGGACCATAAAATCTTTCATCATTCAACCTTTTCCTTGAGAAATCTAGTTGGGTTTGTTGCAGATGCAAACACGCAAGATGCCGAAATCTGCACGGTTCGATGCGAATTTTGGCTAAATTAGGAAGAAACATGAGGTAGAAATCATTGCTCTCGATTGCTTCAAAAGGCTCGCTATCGAGCATTAACTAAACGTGTATCTAAAGAATTTATATTTACTCCAAAAAGATAAAAGTTTATTAGGCCAGTCACGGTGTCACACCTCACTAGACAGCAACTAAAGCAAAGAATGGCTTGTGCCCTTTATCCAAGCTGGGCTTCAGAATTGTTTAAAGCAGTTGGACCGTGAAACACACCGAATGTTTTTCTTGAAAAATGAGCCGCGACAACTCTAGTGCCGATGCTGTTGCAGAAGATATCGATGACTGAACTGGTCCTCGAGAACTCTGAGTATTCCAATTACTCATGCACAAGATCAATTCAGGTTAAAGATCCATGATAAGAAGCGTAAAGGCCCTGAGCGAAAATCGCGTGCCACATCAACATTCTTGCAGATGAGGAACTGCAATGCATTGAAACATAAGCACATCGTCCGAGTCCGGAAAATGGAAATCAAGATTGTACTTTATCAATATGATGACCCGAAAGGTATATTGAAAGTGAAGAGTGATAAGCCAATGAATGTCGAGCAATAGGAACCCGATCGCTTAGTCCGCGAGTTCCGTTTTGCTACTGAAGAGAAGAAGATGCAATAACGTGAGTGTTCACATACGTGATTGCAGGAACTATATTTATAGTCAAAAGCAGATGAGATGCAGATATATTTTGAGAACAATAAGTTTCGTTAGATCCTTAGCCTCTAAAACCGACAAAATCTTCCATGTACAATCGTTCAAGAGACAGGTTTTACGGTCCAGTCATTGAAATAGCTTTTTCGATGGCGGTAGATTTCTAATTTTGTTCGTATATTTCTTTGTCAGTAAGACAGATAATTCGAATGTTAGGTAAGTCGATAATAAATTACCAACATTATTAATTTACCAACAAATCCAATGCAGTAGTAAATTATCAACTCCTCTGAAATTTTACCGGTGAGTAAGTAATTACCAACACTATCTCGTGACCTCATCCTTTCTTGGCCCGGGTCGTCCGACCCAAGGCCAGAGTCGGTCTTAGCTTGGGTGGTAAGATTCGTGTCACACTTCACATGGGGTTGCGCAAATGCGACGCCGGCGGTCATGCGACCCCTGTGATCTACTGGGATTGCACATCCTCAGTTAACAAGCCAGATTTGGCCTAGGTTATGAGACCATGGCTATTGCCCCGCCAGGGTCTTTTGGCCCAGGTCGTGCACCCCTGGCCACGTATGGCTTGGGATCACACGACCCCCGCCATTGCTTGGGCGAGGTCCCGTGACCGTGGCAACGCAACCTCATTTGTTGCTTGCCAGGATTGTCTGACCCTAGGTCACATCTAGCTTGGGTTGCACAACCTTGACAATACAACCCCGACCATCACTTGGCTGGGGTGTCGCAATCCTAGCAACGACTGGCGAGGGCTTCGCAACCCTTGCATGGATGTGGGCAGCGTGGCCACCACCCCTACACTCCTCTCTCTTCTTTCTTTTTCACTCCCTCAGGGTTTAAATTTCTTTCGGTTTTCTATAATTTTATGCAATGATAGAATTTTAGAGGAATTGGTAATTTTCTAAATTGTTGGAATGTTGGTAAATTCCTCATAGTGTTGTCATTTTACAAACCACGCTAGTAAAACTTAGAAAAAGTTGGTAATTTACTCATTCGGTAAATTTATTATAGTGTTGGGAGTTTACTTATGACACCGATAAAAATGCAGAGGAGTTGGTAATTTGTTATTTCATTGGAATGTTGATACTAAGTTACTCACGACTTTGATAAAATTTCAGAGAAGATCGTAATTTAATATATCATTAAAATATTGGTTACATTGATAAAATTTCAGAGGAGTTTGTGTTTTACTACTTTATTGGAATATTGGTGAATTTCTTGATGTGTCGGTAATTTACTTACGGCATTAAGAAAATTTCAAAGGAATTGGTAATTTACTACTTCATAAATATTGGTAAACTCCCAATAGTGTTGGCAATTAAATACAACACTAGTAAAATTTTAGATGAGTTGATAATATAATACTTTATTGAAATGTTGGTAAATTCTTGATAGCGTAGGCAGTTTACTCCCATTTACCTAATAAATAAGTTACCGATCACATCTATTAAATTAACAAGATTGGAAAATTAGCAACTAGATAGAAATTCTACCAACATGGGAAATTTCCTGCTTTTAAGCCTAAGAGGACCGTAAAGTTATGGTAGGGGTGAGCATCGGTCCAGGATTGACCGTAGACCAATCCTGGGCTGGCACTATGCGATTCGATTCTTGCAGGAAATGGTCTAGTCCTTGATCCTAAAAATTGGAACCTGGCAATGTGCTGTCTTGTTTCCGAGTTAGTGTGCTGAATCGAACCTATCTTGGACCCTGGACCAAACACATTTTAAGTTTGAATTATATTTGTTTTTTGTTTTGTTTTCAAGATGTTAAAATTTAAAGCAATCTTTTAAGGACGAATGAGAACGAAGTTCTGTAATTCATATTTTACATTACATGCTTTTGGCAAGTGAAGATTTCTATTGTTACATTAACTTTCATTTTGCTCGACTAAGGTGCTAGTTGGAAAATTGTCCATTACTTTAGATTTAAGTTTGTTTTTTACCTATGTTTTACTTCTCACCGTTTTGTTGCTCAATATCGCAATTCTAAATATCGTGTGTTAATAGACATGTACATAGAAACAGTAAATTTGACCTTTCAAGAAATACAAAAAATGAAACAAAAAAAAAATTGGCCAATTCCCTCGAACTAGATCAGATTGGCATGGTCGGTTCCGAGTTTCAAAATTTGAGAGCTGACCTGTGTGGATAAATTCTAGGCTTCAGGTAGATGAGCCCAACCCTAATTTCCCTCACCCCTAAGTTATGCATCAATGAACATTTTCCTTGAGAAATCTGATTGAGTTTGTTGTGGAATCAAATACCCAAAATGCCGAAATACAAATAGCTCGATGCGAAAAAGGCCATGTATTTTCAAAATTTTTCAGCAGAAACTGAATATATCTATTATCCAAACTCCGTGGCAACCAGTGCAAACCTTATGAACTTCGATTGCTGCTAGAAGTGGTCATATTTTGATACCGTACCGTAACACATTGGCTTAGCTCACTTGATGAAATGTCCTCTTTGGTCCATCCAAAGCCGTCCCTCAAGTGTGTTTCTTCACTAGAGATGATCAAAATCAGCTGATCTAAGCCTGCTACAAATCCGAACCCACCACAAGTTTCGCAACTCAACTGGCGGATTCCATCTTCTGCAGATATCTTCTTGATGAACAACTGCCATACGTGACAAAAACACATGCTCACTTTGCTCAGATTTCAGTCTACGGACAGAGGAAAAGGAGAGGCATCTTGTCATTATCATCATCATCTATAATTTTGGTTAAACCAGGAAGAAACACGACACATAAATCATTGTCCTCGATCGCTCGAAAAGGCTCCGCTATCGCGCACCAACTGAACGTGCGCCTGAAACCAGTCATACTTTGACTCCAAAAAAAAACACGCGATGAGGTCAGTGACAGTGTCACACCTCGCTAGACAGCAACCAGGAGCAAAACCGGCACGTGCCCTTTATCCAGATCGCTCTCGCAAGAAAGCACACGTGAATTGCAAAAGCAAAATGACCGAGAAAAAACGAGAAGGAAAGCGCACGTGGGCTTCTTTCCCTTCCCTCCTGTCGACCGCCACGAGTATGCTTCGTGTGTCTTTTTCTGGTTCCGTGCACTGTTCCAATTCCGGCCGCAATTAACATAAGCCGAGAGACTTCAAGTCCAACTCGAAATGCTCCCCGTCCCCCCATTTGACCAAAAATCCGGATTGAATTTTGGGTCCGAAAACGTTTCCCTCAAGCCAAAACTAACGACAGCTCGTGAGGGCAACCAACAACCACCCGAGAAGAAAGCGGGTGGGGGCCGCCCGCATTAAGGAGCCGCTTGACTTGGTGCGTTTTGAAAATTTGGGATTCGAGGAGAAGAGGGTGGGATTGAACTTGAAGAGGACCCACCCAGCCAAGATGGCCTAATTAGCAAACTAATCTAAATATCAATCACGGTAATTGTTACTTCCCGCCCGTTTTAGGAAGAGAAAAAGGTGGAGTGGGGGGCGGTGGAAATCCATCGCTTCACGGAAGTGGACGAGTTGAGTGACCAACTCGTACGACGGTGACGTGGGATGTGTTATTGTAGGCTACACGCATCGCAAATGGCCGAAATGTCATCGAGTCCTTCCCTCCTTTTCTTCTCGCTGCTGATTTCATGGATTGCATCACGCGCGTCTTCCGGATTTTCCCTGTCTGGCCCACCACCGCTCTTAACAATGTGCTAACCACTTCTGGAATGGCAGCTGTTCCTGTGGTCGGCCCATAGGCGGGTTCGTGGCTCGGCTGCGTTCGTCATGGCGACCCCTGTAGAGGATGGAGTAACACGCAAAAATCAAGGAATACGTTTCGTCTCTTTTTCTTTTTTCTTTTTTTCGGCTTAGAGCTCAATTTCTCAGATTGAACCAGCGGAAACTAAAGCCCAAATTCCAAAAGAACAAAGTCAAACAACTGGTCCGAAGAGGTCGAACCGGCGAGCCAGGCGAGCCAAGGAGCTAAACACGTTTGGTCCGCACGGTTCGATGGGCGCTGACGTGGCGGGTTTTGCTGGCGTGGGCGTCTATTGGTGACGTGGCACTGACGTGTTCTGTCGACGTGGCTGCTGGCCCGCCAAGCTCGCATGGTTGCTGACATGTCGCGATGAAGTGTCGCCCCGATTTGGCGTCTGCTCACGCTGTCTAATGACGTGGCGAGGGAAATGCCGAAAATCGAGCTCGATGCATGAGATGCACAAAACATGTGATTGGGCGATCTATGACCCAACCTACCGCATGCCATGTCTTTTCGCCGTGAATTTGTTTACGGCGGCCAAATCCATCAATCAGTGACTTGCGTTCGTTGGTTGGAGTGTTGGATGCGGCTTTAGAGGCTTCGGAGCTCGCCGCCGACTTCTCCAAGTCTTGAAAACGCGATCAACAACGGAAGAACTGCAGCTACATCACGCGGATGAGCGACTGCGCAACAGAGGGATTGAAGGTGTACGAGGTCGACGGCGAATGAAAGTGTTGGGGGAATTTCAACTCGAAAACCGGATGTCATCTTTTGAATCCCACAAATTGCTTGCAAATTTCTCCGAGCTAGGGTTGCTTGCACGGGTCATAGGTATGTACTAAACCGGGTTATGGGGCTTACTTCGATAGACAAGTCTCCACGGTTGTATCCCTGAATTATATATGTAAGGGTTAATATCATGAAAAAACTACAAATTGGTACACATGTAATAAATTTACCTCAAATTAATATTTAGGTCACCAAAAACTCTAAAATGGTAACTCCAAACAAATTTTTAGGTCACCAAAATCTCCAAATTGGGACCTTCGTGCCATATTAACCCTTTGTTAGCTTTCGCCAAATTTTTCTGTAAAATTACTGAACAGAACGACACCTGGCAATAACTCAAAGTAGATGTGGAAATATATATTAGTTTGGGATAAATTTATCACGAGTGTATCAGTACAGGGTTTTTGGAGATCCAAAAATTAATTTGTGATAAATTTATTATGGGCGTACCTATTTAAGGTTTTACGTGATATCAACCGTATAAATAAATAAAATATTTTGAATGTGGAACTCCAGAGAAATTAGGGAGGACTGATAAATGATTTACTAATGAAACGCATCCTTTTCAATGTCCGGATAATGAACAATCCGTGTCAAAGTTTTGCTCCGCTTTTTTCATGCACCTTTCCCCACGATTCAACTTGTTCAGACACCCTCGTCATGTTGAATTTCGGAAGACTCCTATTTGGAACCTCTTTTATTCCACCAAGAAATCAAAACCGACAAAGAAATCATATTCTTTTTAATAATTCACGGTATATCAGAAGTCTCCATACAAAAAAAAAAACAAACTTTATTTTGAGTGACCTGAACTTTTTTTTGTCTCAATAAAAAGTATCAAATTTTACTCGAGTCTCAAATCTAGTCCCTATGGTGTGAATTTTCAAATTATTCAAGCAAAGTTGGTGCTTTTTTTTCTTTTGAATTAGCCCCACCGCAAAGTGAAACCTAATACCACTTTCAATTGGAAACTTCGACACAAAATATAATATCTTTGGCGGGTACCCGTGTGAACAAATTACCATATTTCCTTAAAATAATGGACAAAATGATATAACTCAAAAATGCGCTCAAATTCATTCTATAAAGTATTCACAACAAAGATTTATGCTGTTAGGATTGACAAAAATAAAGATGGAATAAAGTAAACTTCTTAGGTTGCGTGCACGATGGCGCTTTTGCTTATTATATTTCCTGCATTTACATTCAGATGCATATGCCTTGAGACAGGAATCGTTCTTGAAATGGGGGGCGTGCGCAAATTCATCCTAAATAAAGTGACAAGAAACAGTGACCACACCAACCTTGGTTCTCGGTCGAGTTTGAGTTCATTGGGCCGACAAAAGGCCACGACAAGGGAAAAGGTTTAAATAGTCGTCGCGAAGTCAGAACCTCGTGTTCTTGCTTTTCTTGTTGCTGTTGTTGTCGTCGTAGCTGCTGCTTAATTTTTCCAAAAGCGACGATCTTCCTTTACCTTAATCCTCACGTTGCTTCCTTTCTTTACTTCGCGAGAGGGGTCCCTCCGTGGTTTCTTTTTCCAAGGAATCGGTCCAAATTGATTCATCGAACAGATTGGACCGGAGGACTGCGAGAATTTCCAGACGTTGGGAACTTTTCGTCCGGGTTGATGTGTGCGTCGTCTCGAATGGTCAAGAAATTAAGTGGACGTGGACGCAAAAAAGAAGGGAGCGAAGGAAGAAGAGGAACCGGTTCATGAATGAGAACGTGATGGACGAATCTTGCAGGTTCAGTGGACTGACCATTGATTGGTTTTACCAGTAAATATGAAATTGGTCTCTGGTCCAGCGGTCGAGTCTTTGTCCTCTAGGAGTTAGGTGCTGACTTTTGTTTCTTCTTTACTTCGGTTTTGCTATTCTGTTTTCGTTTTTCTTTTTCGTAAACAAGTTTTGAACATAAATCTATTTGGTAATGCAATTTCATTTTTCAATTTCTGAAATAAATTTTGATTTCAGAAATATGTTTGGAATAGAAATGAAAAGTAAAAATTTTATACTTTTTTATTTCTAGAACAAAAGTGAGAAATTCTTTTTATCGCTCGCCCTCGCTATTAGCCGATTGCCTATCTACCGCCCACTTACCTACCTCCGCTTCCTGCCGCTGGCCACCATCTCCCATTGTCGGCCGCCCTCCTCCCACCGCTACCCACTATGGGCCGCCGTCCGCCGTTCACCGGCCACTGTCTTCCACCGCTGCCCGCCCGCCTCCCACCGCTGCCCCCTCCTGTCGTTGGTTGTCGTTTGCCTCATGCCGTTGCCCAATGCCAACTGCTGTCCTTCGCACTGGCCACATCGCCATCTGCCACTGCCTCCCCCCACCGTTCGCTGATCGCCATTTGCTGCCACCATCCGCCACCCCCCACCCGCCACCGGCCGTCACCGGCCTCCCGCTGCTGTCGGACGCCAATTGCCTCTAGCCGCAGTCCTCTGCACTGGCCGCGTTGCCATCCGCTGCCACCTCCCCCCACCATTCGCCGCTCGCCATTCGTTGACACCGTTCGCCCTCCTCCCGCAGCCAGCCACCGCCAGCGGTCGCTCGCCTCCCGTCAATGCCCGACGCTAGCCGCCTTCGGCCACTGTCCTCCACACTGGCCGCGTTGCCATCCGTCGCTGCCTCCCCCCACCGTTTAATGCCCGCTGTTCATTGCCACCGTCCGCCATCTGGCCACTGTCCACTTGCTAGTCACCCGAGAGAGAAATTTTGTGCCGTTATCAAACAAATTTTTATTTTGGAAACATAAAATTTGTGTCGTTATTAAACGTATTTTTTTATTAGAAACTCGTCTAGGAACAAAAATAGAAATAGGTTTTTCTATTTCTAGCCAGAAATTGATTTCTGAAATAGAATGGTTATCATTTACAACCTCATCTTATTGGTATAAATTGAAACGACCCATTAATCCTTAACCCTAAATGGGTATTCCTTGCATGTTTGTGTTTCTTATAATGTTCATACGTACATAATGCAATTTGAATGCCGCGATACGACTCGCGAGCCCGCTTGAGATAAATATATTTTTGAGATTAACCTTATGCTTGGCTCGAGATAGTGCTCAAGTTACTTGAAGTCGCCTCGCTCGTGACGCGACGAGGATGGATTCTGCGGATGATATGGTGGACAAAATCAGTTACGATACTTAGTTGCAGGAAAGCCGTTTTTTTTTATAGGGTTTGGTGCGCTTCTCACCGTTTTAAGTAAATGTGTTGAACAATTAAGTAATCTATCCAAGTCCAAATGAAACTTTTCTTCTCTTAGGTCCCGGTCTTTGATGCATCGAATGTGATTAGCGAACGTGAGAGACCCAGTTCAGTTAATGTGCTGAGGAAAGCTCAAACCCTATCTTTTAAACGTGTAAAATTCGTTTTCTCACCATGACTTAGCTTGGTGTTCCAGAATACGCATCTACTCTTTGATTCAACACTCGTGAAAGGTAAAAAAAGGAAAGTCTGCCAAAGATCAATGGAACAAATTTCAAACAGGAATCTCTTGCCCTTAGTCTGGATCGGATAACAAAATATCTTATCCGGTATTTGGCGACGTCTATATCGGATAAGCTCGGATATATCTAGATAAAATGCCGAATAAGAAATCCGGGCTATGACGTGGGATAAACCTAGATTGGATATTGTAAGAGACTGTGGCGAGGGAGACCAACGAGAGAGAGGTGAAGAGAGTAGGCTTGAGATGTGAGAGAGCTCAAGCGATGAGATTTGGATATAACAGAAGATTGCGCTAGACAAGTGTGATTTTCAAATAGAAGAACACTATAAGTGTTAAAAGTTGTGTACAACGCTCACTTTAATGTAAAAAATTTTCACCAGCTCACTTAAATGCCTCGGAGAGAAAACAATCACTTAAGTGCCAACAGCAAGATATTCCGACCAAAATAACTACATGACCTTTATATAAAAAAAAAAAGCTAAGTTGGATTTTTTGTTAAAAGTTTCAGTCCACGTGGACTGGCAAAACGGGGGGGAAGAACACTAGAAGCGGCAAAACTTGTGTATGGCACTCACTTTAGTATCAAAGTTTTTTTCCGGATTACTTAAGTGCCACTTTTAAAAAAAAACGATAACTTAAGTGCCAATTTCAATTTCGATCGCTGGAAATATGACGTGGCCATATTTTATTAATTTCTCAGTCCTACATGGCACATTAGCGCTGCGGGGATAATATTTAATAATATTTTAATATATATTTTTGAAATATTTTTTATGATTTTTTTTCTTTTTTTCCTCCTTTTCTTTTCTTTCTTTCTTCTTCTACCTTTGGCCGGTGACCGAACACCGGCCACCAGCCATTGGCCATGGTCGGCAGCCTAGCCTAGCCCGGACAAGGCTACTATCACCCGCCACAAGCGAGGCCCGACCTGGAGAGGGTCGACCTTGCCTTGCCAGATCCAGCGAGGCCAACCCTCACCTAGGCCACGGCGAATTTGGCGAGGGTCGGCCTCGCCTCGCTTGGGCAAGGGTGAGCCCTGGCAAGGGCTCCCCTCACCAGATCCGATGAGGCCGCTGTGGCCTAGGCGAGGGCCGGCCTCGCTGGATTTGATGAGGCGAGGCCGACCCTCGCCGGTGCTCGCCCGCCCTCACCCAAGTGAGGGTCGGGCAGGCTTTGCCCGTGGTAGGTGACAGCGGCCTCATCCAAGTGAGGTTAAGTGGCCGGTGGCTGGTGTCCAGTCACCGACCAAAGGTAGAAGAAGAAGAAAGAAAAGAAGGAAAAAAACTAAAAAATCGAAATATACACATGGAAATGTTACGTAGATTTTTTTTTAAAATCCTACTCAGATTAAAATTTTAATTATAAAAGTCATGTATTAATTTGGTCAGAATATCTCGCCGTTGGCACTTAAGTTATCGTTTTTCCTCCGATTTGGCATTTAAGTGAGCCAACGAAAACTTTTGATACTAATGTGAGCGCTATACACAAGTTTTGGCACTTCTAGTGTTCTTCTCCCGACAAAACGGCGTTGCTTAGTCCAACGTGACTGGGTAGGATTAAATGGCGCTGCACCAACGCCGTTGCCCAAAAACGACGACACACCATCCATTGCCCAAAACGACGTCGCACCATTCCATCCCCAAAAACGACGCTGCACATGATGAATGAAAGTTAGGGCTCTGGTTATGTTCGTCTCACCGTCCACCATTCTCCCTGTCAAAGTTGCTCGTCATCACTTGCTATTCGTCACTCGCTATTGCTCATAGTCTCTATTGCCTTAGTCAAGTTAGTCATCCTCTTTGTCACTCTTAGTCCGTCGCTCACCTTCTTCTTCACTTTATTGAAAAAAATTTGAGCCGCTGTTGAAGCTCCTGCCATCCATTTGCAAGATCGAGCAGTTAATTTTTTGGGCAAATTGAATTAGGTGTGAATTTCGGTTGAATGGCCGATTAGGGTTTCAAATGTGGGTTTCTCTTTCAATTTGGGGATTTATGGTTTTTATTTGAGGGAAAACTAGTAGACGAATCGTTTATGATTTAGATGCTGATTGAACCCTCTAGCAAGCCACGTTGGCTTAAGAAATTAATATAAAAAGGCCACATTGGATTTCCCGACCAAGCATATCAAAATTGGCACTATAATGATCATTTTTCAAAAAATTTAATACTTAAGTTATCCAAAAAAAACTTTTGGTACTAAAGTAAGTATCGTACACAACTTTTGACACTCATGGTGTCCTTTTGCCATTTTTAATCCTATCTTAGATTGCACTAATCATATAATGAGATTTTTAACAATCCGGAGGATATTCGGAGGATTTCTAATCCCACCTTATCACACTACAAAAAAACATGTCTTTTTCGACAAAATTTCCAACGAAAAATTCGGAAAAATTCGTTGGAAAATGAATTTTCAACGAATTTTCCAACGAAAAAAAATTCGTTGGTAATAACTTGTTGCAAATTTTTCCAACGAAATATTTCAATTTTCGTTGGAAATTTGCAACGAATTTTTTTTCGTTGAAAAATTCGTTGGAAAACTCGTGACTAAATTCGTTGGAAACAAATTTTTTTTTTCAACGAATTTTTTTTCGTTGGAAACTACAAATTTTTTTTTATCAAAAAATAATGGAATTTTTTTTATCAAAAAATTATGGAATTCTTTTTCCATCAAATTTTTTTTTATTGAAAAATAGCCCTCGCCGCCGGCGCGGGCCAGCCTCGTCGCCGGCGAGGGCCGAGCTCGCCCAGATCTGGGCGAGCTCGAGCTCGTCGCCGGCGAGGGCAAGCCTCGTCGTCGGCGAGGGCCGAGCTCGTCGCCGGCGAGGCTGTTGCGCCAAAGAACAAGAAGATGAAGAAGAAGTAGCAGCAGCAGCAGGGGCGGGAGCAGGCTTCGGGGGCGGCTCGGCCCTCGCCGGATCTGGGCAGCTCGGCCCTCGCCAGCAACGAGGTGTCGGGGGCGTCGAGGGCGTCGGGGGCGTCGGGGGCGTCGAGGGCGTCGGTGTCCATGGCGCGCCGGAGCCGGAGGAGGAGGGGGGCGGCGGGGGAGGAGGCGGAGGCGAAGGAGAGAGAGAGAGAGAGAGAGAGAGAGAGAGAGAGAGAGAGAGAGAGGCGGGGGGTGGGGGGGAATTTGAGTGGGAATAACGAGCGCGAACCGAGAAATTGAAATTAGTTGGAAATTTCCAACGAAAAATTGTACATTCTGAAGTAATTGCCCGGAAAATTGAAATTCGTTGGAAATTTCGTTGGAAATTTCCAACGAATTTTCCAACGAATATAAAAAATGCCGAACGGTACCGGGATTTTTTGTAATTCGTTGGAAATTTCGTTGGAAATTTCCAACGAAAAAAAATTCGTTGGAAATTTCTAACAAATTTTCCAACAAAAATTGTACACACTGAAATAATTCCCGAAAAATTGAAATTCGTTGGAAAATTCGTTGGAAATTTCCAACGAATTTTCCAACGAATTTCAAAAATGCCGAACAGTACCGGGTTTTTTTGTAATTCGTTGGAAAATTTATTGGAAATTTCCAACGAATTTTCCAACGAAAATTTTTCGTTGGAAATTTTCAACGAATTTTGCGACGAAAATTTTTTCGTTGGAAATTTCCAACGAATTTTACTTTTCGTTGGAAAATTTGCGACAAATTTTCCAACGAAAATTTTTCGTTGTAAATTTTCGTGGTAAAAATCCCATTTTTTTGTAGTGTCATGTCCTATCACAATCCAAATTCGGATGACGAAACATAACATTAAAGGCTTGCTGCGATACCTAGGATTGAATAAAAAAGAGATATTATATATAAATTTATCTAGAACAATAGATGAAGGAATGCTGTAATCATCCACACACAGGTTAGGAGACCAAGATAAAGTAATGTCCCCACTAACTTTTTTTTATCTATGTGATACACATGATGGATGGCCTTTCTCTTAAATATTTTATAGTATGTCTTTTGCTAGCAGCACTTATCCTCAACTACACTAATTATAACACTAAGCAATGTATAGATATTGGAACGTGGAAAAGGTGCTGCAGAACGTGACTAATAGATGCAACGAAAGAGGCAGATAGCAACTCCATAACCCTAGCATGCATTTCTTTGCATAAAGATTATACAAGAGCAAGAATAATCCTTCAGGTCGATAGAAAGAAACAATAATTAATTCCTCCTAGATCATCTGGTGGAGGTACTTACTTCACCGACATCAAAGGATTGCTCAATTAGGTAAGAGATTTGTTTGGTACGTTGAGGCGGATTTACGAAATTGATAGAATGCATAACATGTCATGTTGAGTACGACTCCTTTGCAATTTATGACATCAGTTAACATATCGATTGTGTAGCCCTATATTAGTACTTATCACATTATTAAATATATTCCTTTATTGCTGTTAATATCAATGAAAGGGATAATTGTCTAAAAAATCCTAAACATATTATTCGATGGCCAATTCAATTCTATCTTTTAATTGTATCAATTTATACCTAAACCTTTTGATGACTTGTCTATGTAGTTCTTTCGATCAATTTTGATAGAAAAATTGTTGACATGGATGCCTGCAGAAGGGGACGTTGAGAATTTTTTGCAAATTTTTTAATTTGTGAACTTTTTTCTTTTTTCTTTCCCTTTTTTTAATTTTCTTTTGTTTCCTTTTTTTTTCCTTTCTTTTTCGATTGGCCAACAATCACCCACGCTAGATCTGGCGTGGGTGACGATGGCGAGGGCAACGGCCAACAAGGGTTGCCCTCGCCAAATCTAGGGAGGGTGACCCTTGCTTGCGGCTAGTGAATGCGGCCCTCGCCTATGGTTGCCACTATCGACCATAGGGAAAAAGGAAAGAAAGAAAAAAAAAACAAAAAAAACGAAAATATAAAAATATTAAAAAAATTGCAAAAATTATCCATTTCAATGCTAACCGCGCCATTTAGGACGGTTGGCATCCATGTTAGCAAATTTTGGCCAAAATTAGCTTGAAAGATTACATCGGTAAATCGTCAATATGTTTAGGACTAAATTGGCATAATCGAAAGTTGTAAGACTGAATTGGTTGGCAATTTTCTCGGCAACAAGGACAAGGCAACGCAATTGACAAGTCCATTTTTAATACTCGGTCCAGTCCGAGCCTCAAATAATGACGCGACCTTAGTCATTCATTAGTCATTTAACAAGTACTCTAAAAGGATTGGCATCAATAATTTTACTTTCAATTTATAATTTATATGTCGGTAGTGGAAATATGTTCTCAAATAATTGATCTCGATGAAACATAGACACATATATATCCACTTCCTTCCTAAATAACAGTTCTTTTTAATAACATGAGATAATCGGCAATTTCGATAGACTAACAAACTGCTGCATTGCTTGAGTGAAGCTCGCGCGACGTAGCCTTCAAGATTACTTTCCATTCAGAGAAGCATAATTTGAATTAGGGGTGATTGTGGTTCCAAAGTAGAATCTGGAATCGAAGACCCGAACCATTGAAAACCTATCCGGTTCTAGGTTTTAGGGAATGCAGGGCAATTTACAAGTTCCAAAAATTAAGGAACTTGTTTCGATGCATAGGTTTTAAGTTTTAGGTACGTGAAACCTAGAACAAGTTTTTGTATTTTTCTTGTTATCCTGCGGTACACTATGGCGTTCGATAATGAGTGCGTAATTTGGAACCACTAGTCTGAGCTTTCATTTTATGACTAAGATTTTCACTTTTTTTAATATTTCATATTTTTCAAAAAACTATTGTTTAAAAGTGTTTCAGTCGTCTGTGAGTTGTAAAAGTATGTAAGTGTCGTTTATTAGTCTTTTTGTCGCTTGTCAGAGTTTTCCTTGCCATATGTCAGTTGTAAAAGCTCAGGAACATCTAATTTTTTCTCCTGCTGCATCTTCTTTTGTTTTTCCATTTCGCGCCGAATTTCACCAATAATTAGCTATTGGTCTACTTTTTTGCCTATATAAGGCAATGCTTATAAGGTTTGGAGCAGGATATAAGTTGTGGTCAGTAAATTGTAGAACCAAGTGTTGGTAATTAAAGGTAATGATTCACTATAATCATTCAATTAATACATGTAGAAACTGAGTAAACCCTGAACCTGTAACACTGAACCTGTAATATGGTAGCTTTCAGATTTTAAGGTATGCACGGTATATTTTAAGTTTAAAAAAGGAAGAGTCAAGTAGCTTTCAGATGAAATATGTACGGAACTTAAAACCAACCTGAAATGTGGAACTGCTCACTCCTAATCTGAACACAAGATTTGTCACCTTCTTAGTCAACCAATTAACTTCTAACCCAATTTATATCTCGATGCCTTAGACTTCAATTGCGCCTAACAATAAAAATTTGTCACCGTATGGAAACAGAACTTGTCTTCGAGAAAGGGTAGAGCCAATGGAGCAACGGGTCAACATGGAAGTTCTGGACAGACCCCATGAACAGATGAATAAAAAAGGAGGAAGATTCATGACTGTGGAGAGTACGTGTGCCCCCCAACCACAACCCCACCCCCCCCCCCCCCCCCCCCCCCCCCCGGTTTCCACCCTAGAGCCTCACCTGGTGGGCACTCCTGTCTTGACTTTGAATTTCTTCCTTTGCCTTTCAACTCTCGACCGACCTCTTTTTCTCTCTCTCTCTGTCTGTCTCTCGCGGCACGCCAATCCGTTCATCCTTCTTTTATTCGCAAATTGTTTGTTTTTTGTCGTCATCATTTGAATATCGTTCACCCTTTTGCTCTCTGTCTGTAGAGATTATTATATATAAAGACATCACCCAAAACACAGCTTAACATAAGCTCACGACAGCTCCTTCCTGACGTTCTTATCTCTTTCTTGGCTCTCCTCCTCCCCACCGCAGTTCGTGCTGCTTCCTCCCTCTTTCCTTTCTTTAAGTCCCTATATATTGCCCTTCACTGCTGTCCATTTGACATAGTTCGGCGTCTCGAATCTTTCTTTGCTTCTGGGTCAATCTGAGGAAGCCCTAGTACAGCTAGCTGATCAAGAAAGGGGAAGGAAAAAGGAAAAAAGATTTGGTTTTTCGAGCTGAGTTTGGTTGAAGACAGTTCTTGGAATCGCCTCCCGCTATGGATTACTCTTCCTGCATCAGTACTTCGCTGGATCTCAATATTAAGCCGCTCAGGGTTCTTGATGAAGCTCCGGTATGTGGAAAGTTCCCTCTCTTTTTTAGCCTTTCTGATTCAAAGTTGAAGTTCAGCTGCCAGTTTCTAGACATGGTTTGATTGGGATTTATTTGTATTTTGCTTTCAGAAGAGAGAGCCGCAAGAGACCAACTTTATGGATTTGGGTTTAAATACCTCTGTCAAAGAAGAGGCCAGTGTGAGTCCATGAACTTTCTCTTGTAATGAATGAACACAAACTTGACTTGTGGGTTGTGTCATGTCCAGTTATAAATTCCTACAAAAGATTGAGGATGGTTTGTTGTTTTCTTTTGTGTTGCCTTTTGTTCAGACTGGTGCTTTGGTTGAGGAACTGAATAGGGTGAGTGCTGAGAACAAGAAGCTCACACAGATGCTGACCGTCATGTGTGAGAACTACAATACATTGAGAAGCCAAGTGATGGATTACATGAGCAAGAATGCTGAGAAGGAGCTCAGCCCCTCCAAGAAAAGGAAATGCGACAGCAGCAACAACAATGGCGACAACAATGCTAACATGCTTACAAATGGAGCTTCCGAGAGCAGCTCAACAGATGAAGACTCATCTAGGAAACCGAGGGAGGAAAAAATCACAGCTAAAATCTCAAGGATCTATGTGAGGACCGAAGCATCTGACACTAGCCTGGTAAGCCCTTGAGTTCACTTCAGTCATGGCTAATTTAAAGCTGCAAATCATTGATGGCTGATTCGTGAACTAATGTATGTTTGTGTGTGTTTGTTGCAGATAGTGAAAGATGGGTATCAGTGGAGGAAATATGGTCAAAAGGTGACCAGAGACAACCCATGTCCTAGGGCTTACTTCAAGTGCTCTTTTGCTCCAAGCTGCCCAGTCAAGAAGAAGGTAGGTTTAACTAAATAAATTTCTTATAGATGTGTAATTTGTTAGCAATTGGGACATCGAAAGAGTGTCTTATGTTTAGGCTTATATATATTGTTAGTACATGTCAGACAAAATATGACGGTTTCTTGCTCGAATTTGGCTCTTCAGGTGCAAAGGAGTGTTGAGGACCAAGCTGTTCTGGTAGCTACATATGAAGGTGAACACAACCATCCAACTCAGATGGAGGAAACATCGGGCTCAAGCAGGTGCATGGCCATTGGATCAGTGCCCTGCTCAACCTCACTCAACTCATCTGGACCAACCATCACTCTTGACCTCACCAAATCAAAGTCCCCCATCGATTCCCCAATCAACAACAACAACAACAACAACAGCAACAACAAAACTGCCTCAAAACCCAAGACGGAGTCGCCCGAAATCCAAAGGTTTCTGGTGGAGCAGATGGCCTCATCCCTCACGAAAGACCCCACCTTCACTGCTGCCCTGGCTGCAGCCATTTCAGGGAAGATCTTCCACCAGAATTCGCCCGGGAAATGGTGAAAAAATCAGGCAAGGGTCTTTAGGTTTTGATTTTGCGCTGTAAATGGTTTGAAAGTGAAAGGTTCAAAAAGAAAGAAGAGGGGAAATTTTGCTCTGCTACGTTGGAAGCTGTCATCCAAGATTTTGGAATCAAGTTGCTCAAATTGGACAGTCTAGTCCAAGCAGTCCAACTCAAAGTGGTGGGCTGTTCGAGTCATCTTCCGCAACTTGTTGAAAGAGCTAGCAGTCTTTGCTTTTTTTTCTTCTTTTGTCACGTGTAGCTTGCTTTTCTTGACTTCCCTTGTGGGGCCAAATTTGAGAAGGGAGGGGGTGCTCTGACCGCTCCCGTGCAATAAGATTCGGAAAGCAACGTTCGTGGAAATTGGATGCATCTTCCAACTCAGCCGGAACTGCAAGTCTTTGGTCTTCTCTTTTGCCAAAGAGTTGAAGAGAAGTGGTGGTAATATCCTGATTTTCATGTTTGGAGTCTAGATAGGACAAGCACAAGAACAGACGCTCCTGTAGTAGAAAGAGAAGCAGATATCTTGTATACATTTATCATGGATTAGCTCAGGAACCCTTGTTATTGGATATAGAAACTGCCCATATAGAAACCGCTCGATAAGTTGGAGCAATTGCTCGGCGGATGAATAGATTCCGAGTATGGTTTTCGACAATCTTTTTCTTGGTTTTACCCTTTAATTGTTACGTTCAAAGGCGATCTTTCGTACCCGGGAAGGAAAACGCGAATTCATGAACTGCACAATCAACGAAATCGGGAATGGAAACAGCTAAGCATGGCAAATATTTCCCAAAGGTCTATTGAACTTGGGTTTTTGTTTTTAATGAAGACAAGTCTGCAATTAGTGTAGAGACATCTACGTACGACTACAGTCTAACATATTGAATAGTTGCCAGATATGAGTCGTCTCAATTAAATAATGCGGTAATAAGTCGTACCAAATGAGAGCACAAGAGAGTGATTACAACAGCTAGTGGTCCCTAGTGACTGATTTTACGCAATCGACCTGCCTGGTCATCAAACAAAATTACAATGGCTGGAAATCCATCTTAATAACTTGAGAGAGGGGAAGATGATTCGTCCTTCGCTCTTTGTAGTATCAGACCACTTGTCTCACTGGGTTTTCTTTCGTCCTTAGCATTTCTGCCGTCTTTTTGCCGAGCTTCTGCTGAAGCAATGCACTCATGAAATCTGAAGCAACTAACGAGATGGTCGTTGGTTAATCCAGCAACCTGCATGAATGAATAGACGACCGTGGGGCTGACGCTCCGGAACCCTCTCTTGATCAATTCTTTGCTTATGAATTCCGCCTTTGAAGTTTTCGCAGGCACCTGACGGGAATACTTGAACTGGCTGACAAGTGGGTTGTGGTTTACAAAGTTCCATACATACTTGTCAAAGGATCCAAACTCTTCGATTACCTGTATTATCAATTAAGAACCACAAAATTATTTAAAAAAAGAAGGTTCTGCAGTTAAGCTTGAAATATTCAAAGCATATTCCTATAATTCTTCCGAATCCTTCTCTTGCTTGGACTAATATATTGCTGCTTGAAGTTTCATGATGGAACTTTCAACGCGGAAGAAAGGTTGTATGATGGGAAGAGAATTTCTCAGGAGAGGCCACAAAGTCAAGAATGTCGCCCCACTACTAGAGATTTGAAAGTCGCAGAGAAAAACCCTTAGTGTGCTATTTGCAACATACGGCAAGGATATAATGACTACAGAACAAGGAGACGAGGTCACTACCTTGCACATCTGACGTGCATTTTCCAAGATAGCTCGCAGCTTTGATTCCGATAATAATGAAATGGCAGGGCTCCCTGGTGCAGTTACCTTTTTCTCATTTAGTTTGGATACAGAGACTGGATCAAAATCCAAGAAGACTTCCCTGATCACAAGCATATGCACCGTGAAGTAAGCCAATGCTAATAGTACTCTTGACACCCTGTGTTCCTCATTTTATATAGAGCTAGAGCAGTGAAAACTTGATAATTACTCATCAATATTGAAACCACCAGGCACGGTAGATATTAGTTTGAATTGGCTTTTACCTAAAAATATGCCTTTTGGTAAGAATGGCTGGCCATGAAAGTTCAGCTAAAGCACCTGATAAGCAGAGCAATTCAAATAATCTCCTGCAAGATGTCAGGAATGGTCAGAAACCGTGCAAGAGAGACCACAGATACAGTAACGGAATAGGTTCTTAGTTAGTTTAGACACCTGTCGTCATGAACTGGGAACCCCCATTCCTCATCATGAAAAGTAGCATAATTAGGATCTATTCAACGCATGAAAAAGAGTAGATATGGTCAGAATATGTAAACGACAGAAAGAAGGGCACATTGAAACAACATCAAGGATGTACAGCTGCCAGTACACAATATATAAGAAAAACCGCCTCTTATATGTGCATATACTCCATAACTGCATAAGCACATGCATCTACATTCTAGCACGAGTTCATGGTCAAAGAAATGAAAAGTCATAGTCCAAGAACGTGGTGTGAAAGAGTCTCCAGTTGATTGGAATGGTCAAGCCCTTAATATGCATGTACTTAAGCACTTCATTATGAAACCTAGCTTAAAAAGTGCGCGGAACACTTTCACTCGCCCACCCAGTCAACCAATGCAACGTCCATCATTATTCCATCGAAAATCAGCTGATCGTAAAAAGCAATATTCTAGTAAATCAGCCCTCTAATGATACATTTAACACGCCAATGTCCACAGTATGCATGTAGAGAATTAGTTACAACTACAAGCCACCATAAAATTCCATCAACCAAGCTTACACAGTTGGGAAAAGAGATTTGAAAACAGCAAGAAGTACTTACAGGGTTCAACTTTGAGATTAAGCCTAGAGGATAGTCGAATTCCTACTCAGGCCCCGTGCACATGAACGTTTTTCTTTAATTGGTTTCAAAATGGTATTTTCCAAAAACCACTTTTGTTTAGCTCCTTTCTCAGCAGCAGAGAATTAATAGAAGGGATTGGAATTCCCAGAAGGACAGGAATCTTGGAGAATTTAAAGGAGGAGAAAAATACTAGGATCATATTGGCCCTTTCAAATGGGAGAAAATTTTCTAAAACACTAAACTTTGCTAATGCAACAGAGTGATCAAATAATCAAGAGCAAATTACAAAGTGAACAAATAACATGAACAAATCTGTTGAAGAAATCCTTTTAGCAATTTGATGGTTATAAAGTCTGAAGTGTTTAACAAGTTGTTCGAACGAAAGTACAGATGAAAATCACTAAAAAAAATACAGAAGCAAAAATAAGAAATTCACACAAGTCCTATCAATGTAACTAGTCATACCCGTGCCAATTGTGGTGTCAAAGTAAAAGAACAAACAGCTATCCATCAACATAACAGAACTTTTCAGGTGCAATATATCACCAAAAGCATGCCAAAATATGTATTGGACCTACCACATGTGATAGTAGAAGGACAAGGCATAAGCACAGGGAAAATTTCAGAAGACGACAAACAGTTTCCTTGTATAGATTGGTTTTGTGGAATTTGATTTTGGAAGACCCAGCCCATGAAAACAATATTGATTCAAGATTATCACCACTTGGATTTGGTGGCAAATTTTTCTCAAATTGATAGACTAATAGGCAATCAATGTTGGCTGGGAAATTACCTTAAATAAGTGATTTTGTCCAAACTGGTGATTTAGGTTAACCGCACTTGGTCTAAAGACCAGATTCCGTGGGATTTCCAGGGAAACTTGTATGGATCCAATGGTCTAATGATTTAAACTTCATCTTTCAGTTTTGGAGCTTTATACATATAGGAAAACCTTCATTGCTTCTTTAAATTATTAAGTTTGCGAATCCTAATTGTCAAGTGTTGTATTTGAAATTATTGGGTCTGTTGTCCATCTGTGAACAAACAAGCATGTGAGTATGTGCATGGAAAGAGAGAGAGAGATCCACATTTGAGGAGGAATTTATTTATGGGAACATCAACAAAAGGAAGAGTCTAGTATGGGTATCTGCAGAAAGAAAGCTAATTTACAAGCTCGAAACAAAGGCAGTCTGTACAGTCCATTAAATAGTGGAATGCAGCCTACTTGGACCGATAAAACTGTCTGCTCTCTTAATTAAATTGCAACTAAACTTGGCCCAATATTTTACTAAAAGCTGGAAGAAAGGGCGTGGCAGACCTCTGTAAACATTGATACAAGCTTCTCTATAGCTATACTCTGGATTTGTTCCATTGTAGTTTCTCTCAATTGGAGAAAAACAGTTATTGGAAAACTCTTAAATTTTGCTTCAAGCAATTTACCGTATCTTGGTTGCAAAAAAAACAAATTCTCAGGCCAAGCACCCTCATGTTCATCCAAGTGTCAATTGACCTTGAATTGTGGCTGCTCTTGAAGACGATTGTCTGTGCTACTCTCAAAGATAAAGATTGGTGTCCAAAAAACAAAGGACTTGGAACGACAAATGGTGGTAGTCTCAGTGTCAGAGTAGATAGGGTTCAATTCTTTTACAAGACTAATGGCAAGAAGAAAGATAAAGCTAGGGTTTGGCTCTGATACAACGGCTACATTCTTACTCAATAACTTGATGAAAAAGTACATAAGATGGCTCTATTTTTAGAGCATGAGAAGCACTAACAAAACCCTAATTTCCATGACCAAAACTTAATATCCATAGATATACCTCAACAGATTCTATATCTCCATATTACCGCTAAATCTGCGACAACCTTCCATCCTTTTCAAATGTACACTAGAACAAGCGACAAATGATGCGCAATTTAATCAGAAAAGTACATCATGTACCAGAAAAATCGTCCAACTTATGTTGTGATCCAAGGACCATTAAACTCTATCCACACTCATCTGTTAGATGGAAATGTAGAGTTCTGGTGGATCTACTGATGCCTGATTCATGCAGTAGGTTGACAAAATCTTATTGAAACGAGTGATCATCCACGATTCTCACAGTAGATTGTGTTAAACATATTCTTTGGATATACATTAAAAACTAGTGTTATCGTCTACTTATTATAGTCTCCAAAGTTGGACATACTCCCTGTCCTTGCCATATAATCTGAAGTGGACGTGAAGGGCTATAATTTTTATGGGCATGTCATTTTGTACTTTACTCTGTCGATTCATCATAATAACAGAGCTTCCTTCCACAATAGCATAAAAATGACACAGGCTGAACTCCTCCTGCTACATAATCACACGGAACCGGTGCAATCATAATTCCCCACAGTATTAGTGAAAAGAGAACAAAAGACAAATCAATTGAACTGACTCCTAATGCTGTCCAGCAACCGATTTACAGAATTTATCCAGTTGACCTTTCATTCACTTAAATCCCACACACTTGCCCACATTTGACAAGGCATGCGAGTATAATTCATTCAAAACCCTGATGAAGGTGATTACTTCAGGCTCCCTACAAGCAACTTCATTCAAAGGAACCAGCTGAGGCCTGGTGATTAAGGGTGATGATATCCTGCTTTTCTTAGTTACTACTACAATTCCGAAGCATAAAAGTCAGTAGCACTTGGATGGTTCTCCAAAAATGAGGCAAATAATTTATTACAGAAATGATGCTGATATTTTCGTCATCTGTAGAGCCGTATTTTTTTATGTAGATATTTTACTGAATGTTTCCTCCTTATTATTTTTAATATTAGCTCTATTCAGGTAAACAATTATTAAAAACATGCCCATAATCTGCATATTTTTTGTCCCAGCGACAATCTATTTTCCTGAAAATCCTCCTATGCATAATTTGTAACTCGAGCTTCATTAAATACTAAGTGACTCTGTTTCCTGTTAGGGCTGGTCTACATTTTGAATCATGACACATGTGAGACAAGGCAGAACTAATTGAGGGTCCAACGCATAGTTTTCCATTAATGGACTTCATAAAGCTTTTACTTGAAGCAAAAAGTTAAAGCTTTAGACCAATGTCATCCCTCATCTTGGAGTAGGACATTAACTATGACACTTTTTGTATTGAAGATGCACAGAACATTTTTTTCTTCTAGAAAAAAGAGCCCTCACTTGGCATAACTTTGCTTAGTCACACACCTGCGGACCATACCATAAAGGAAAGTAACTGCCCTAGCTGTGTACAATCAACAATGTCTCACATGTTCAAATTCCATTATGGTTTCTTAAGTTTACGGGTATGCTATAGTGATATTCATCACATACTACATTTGAACAATGCAAACCTGGTTCCACCTTGAGATCTCCTTAGCATAAAAAGACCATGCATAATCTTCGTGCACATAAGTAAAAGTTATCAAGTGCAACGAAACACAATTAGTTCTCAGTATATTGTAAAAATGTCAACCATACCTGTATTTGGCGTGACCCAACTGCATCTTTTCTTGACCTCTAGACCATCCAGGGATTCGATTAACCCACCATCATCACCAACCTTTTCAACCGTGTCTACCTCTGTACTATCAGTCTGGTCTGCCTTCAAGCTACATTTCTTCTTCCTCACCACGGCACTCGTTCTCCTCCCCATGACCATCCTCCCGCTCGATGTCCGACTCTGTGACGAATCAGACGACGAAGCATCAGATGAACACGAAGCGCTCCTTGCCAATTTTGGCCGAATCACCATCTCTTGGTGCTGCAGAAGTGCTTTAGCAGCACCCGACTTCTGTGAGACCAGTGGTGTGGAAAGCGCCTTCTTGTCCTTAGGCTCCAATTTCTGCGGCGGCTTATCAGGTTTCTTGCTGGGCTTCGAGGCAGGTTTCAAAGCGTTGGCGTTGGCGTTGGCCATTGGAGCATTGTTTGCAGCTGGTCTCAGCACCGGTCGAATCTCTGGCTCTACGACATTCGTCGAACGCACTCGTGGAGGGCCCGACATTGCAAAACTCTCTCTCTCTCTCTCTCTCTCTCTCTCTCTCTCTTTGTGTCCACGGACCACAGTAACTTTCCAGAAGATATTCAATCCAATTCCAACCACATATTACCAGGTCGATGCTCAAAAACTCGAATCACTCCTCAATTGAGCACTTACCGACAATGGCTTATCCCCCAAATCTCCCCCCGCCCCCCCTCTCCCGATTACCGCCTGTACGGACAGCGAAGCAGCGACCTTAGGGCAGGCGAATGTCGACGAAGGAGAGACGCTCGGAGCTCGTCGCCGAGAGCCGAGAGGAAGAGCTCTCAGGACCCGGCGTTCAAGGCGCGAGAGCGGGCAAAGGAATCGAGCTGCGCTCGGAGGAAGGTGGCGAACGGCGCCGGAGGCCGAGCGGCGGAGGCCTCGCCGGAGAAAAGCTCCGGTACGGTGGAGAGAAAGTCGGGCCGCTTCGCTCTTTCTCTATCCCGGTGGGTGAAGAGGGAAAGTGCGGGCAAGTGCGGGAAAATGGAGAGAGAGAAATCGTGGGAAAGTCAGTCCGCGAGAGAAAGTAGAAGAAGAAGAAGAAGAAGAAGCGAAGCCTTCTTCGCGAATGTGAACTCGAGTGGGACTTTAGCGCGAGAAAGCAACGTATCAGCAAGACGACAGAGAGAGAGAGAGAGAGAGAGGGAGGGAGGGAGCCAATGAAGGCGCGCCACGTCGGAACCATTTTGAACTCCGGAGCGCCCGCCCCGACCCGGTAAGTTCGGATCCGGGTCCGGTTGGGGGGAGACCCGGTTTGCGGGAAACGGACTTGGGTGGGGCCCCACTTATCCAACCATCTTCCACTCGATTGAAATCCCAACGTCTACTTCCTACTTCGGCCGACCACGCAGCTGCAGTAACGGCAGCATGGCCGCCGCAAATCCCCTGTTCCCGAATTCTCTCTCGCCGTTCTCGACGAACCCGAGCTGGGCCTCGCCGTCGCCTCGCCTCGCCAGGCCCTCGTTCCCCGCCGCCCACTTCGAGCAGCCCCCGCCGCTGCGCCCGAGAAGGCGGGACGGACCCGGGCGGGCTCGTGCCAAGAAGAAGAACCCGTGGCTCGACCCTTTCGACGACGGGGAGGACCCGGACACGGAGTACGGGTCGCTGTTCGCGGACGGCAAGCAGGAGGAGGACCCCAGGCCGCCCGACAACCCGGACAGCCCCTACGGGTTCCTCAAGTTCCCGATGGGGTACAACGTGGAGATCGCTGGCCTGGCGCTGAAGGTGAGGGGGGACGTGAGGAGGTGCTGCTGCGTGGTCTCGGGCGGCGTGTACGAGAACCTGCTCTTCTTTCCGGCGATACAGTTGATCAAAGATAGGTACCCGGGGGTCCAGGTGGATGTGGTCGCGTCGGCGAGGGGGAAGCAGACTTACGAGCTGAACAAGAATGTGAGGTGGGCTGATGCATATGACCCTGACTACGACTTCCCGGAGCCTGCGGACTATATGGACATGCTCGGAGTGCTTAAGGTTAAGATCATAACTTCATTTGCCCCCTTTAACCCTCATCCAACATAAGGACAACGAATGGATGTTCGGAATGTGATGCATCGCTGACCGTAATTGACGAATCCGGTACTTTGAATTCAACTCTGTTGGCAGTCCAAAGAGCAGCTGCAATGATGCTGATTAGTTTTTATCTTTGATTGTACGTTTCTCCTGAGCTGGTGTCTCCAGACATGGTGGTTGATGAAATCATCGATTGCGAGTCGATCAGCATAACACAATTTGTAGGAGAGACTCAGCGGATTGCAGTGATGAATGGAAACTCACTTGCTATGTTTCCCTCTGTTCTCGCAGAGTAGGTATTACGACATGGTTCTGTCGACTAAACTGGCAGGGCTTGGGCATGCGTCGTTCTTGTTCATGACGTCGGCCCGCGATCGAGTCAGCTACGTTTATCCCAATGTGAATGCTGCAGGAGCGGGACTACTTCTATCCGAGACTTTCACGGCAGAAAGCACCAATCTTTCAGAGGGTGGATACAACATGTGAGACTCTCACTTAAGCTTTTTTTTTCCGCATTCGCATGGTAATAAGGTGGAACAACCCTGTGAAGAAAAAAAACGGTTGATGAGGCATTTTGTAACTTCAGGTATCAACAAATGGTTGATTGGTTAGGAAGACCCTTTCGCAGCGTGCCGAGGCATCCTGTTCGACCGCTAAAGGTTTCTATCTCGAAGAAGCTGAAGGAGGTTGTCGGAGTAAAGGTCAAGAATGCCGGAGCAGAGAAGGGGAAGTATATCGTGATTCACGGGCTGGAATCAGATTCAAAGGCTTCAATGCAGTCGAAAGGGGATGCCGATAGCTTGCTGCCGCTCACAGTTTGGGCTGAAATCGCCGAGGGTATAAGGTAACCACTTGGCTTTTCTTTCGATACTTAAAACGTACGAATTATGATGCTTTCTAGGACTTAAACTAGAGTATGATCGAGAAAATAGTTTTGCCTGAAGCTGCAGGGCCAGATTCAGTTCTGCTGAACCATCCTTGTTGAACAAAAAGTGACAACTATACTTGAAGATAATATGAACCGAAAATTTCGTCGAGAGTCGAACCCAGTTATCGTCGAACTAAATAGAAAAGTTCAAAATCAAGCTCCTCAATACGTGGTATTAAATGGCCATTGAACTTCCTCTGGCAAGAGGAACTTTTATGAGACAGGTACATGAAAAAGAGACATTGCTTGACACGGTTCTTTTGAAACAGAGGAGTGAGGCCGATATTCGTCATTCCACATGAAAAGGAAAGAGAAAATGTGGAGGAGATCATCGGAGAAGATGCCAGCATCGTCTTTATAACTACACCGGGTCAGGTATGTGGTTAATGAATGTCAGGTCGGAGTATTCTGCCCTGTCCTCAATTTTGTTCTGTTGCGGAACTGGTTAATGCATTAGCATCAGGTAGGCATGAAGATTCTAAAAGGAACTCCAGTTCTCATTTCCAATGAATTTTCCGCGCATGACATCTTGAGACCTCTTCTGCTTCCTTTTGGTTGCTTGCTGCTGCGATTGACAATAAAATATCCAGTTCACTAAGTTCATATCGGTACCCGTTTTATCTCATCTCTGCTACATATGCTGCAAACAAATAGTTGATGCGTCAACAGAATGGCTGCAAAATAGCGTCCTCGTGTGAAGAATGAAACTTTACTTCCATTCTTTGATTCATTCTCCTTCAGCTGGCTGCGCTAATCAATGACTCAGTCGGGGTAATAGCAACAAATACGGCTGCTATCCAACTAGCCAATGCACGTGAAAAACCGAGGTAAATTTATATGTGAATGGCTCTTCTCGTTTTGAGGTTAGAGTGCACTGCTTTCCTCGTAGTGCTTTGCTTTCGAATATTAGCTGATTAACAGTAAATCACTTGTCCTTACCCAAAAAAAAAAAAAAACAGTAAATCACTTGCAATTAGTCACAGCAGAGTTCTGACTCATATGACGAGTGCTCATTTGCAGCATTGCCCTGTTTTCCTCTGAAGAGAAGGCAAAATTATTCATTCCGAACCCAGAAGAGAGAAAATGTACTGTGGTTTCCTCCAAAACTGGAAAACTTGTTGATATTGATGTTGAAGCTGTGAAAAAGTCTATGCAGATTTTTGACGTCTCCCTAGCTCTAGCCTAGGAGTGATGATTCTTCTTTTTTGGGTCCTCTGTATTCTTAACATCCCAATTTGGAAGTCTGTATATTCAATTGAAATGATATGGAAGCTCAATTGTTGTATCAAGTGGCCTCATCTAAATAGAAAGTGCACCAGGAGCTTTTACACAGACTATCACCTGTCCCGCTATGCCAGTTGCATCTGGGTTGTTATGGATGAACATTCCCAACATCGAAATGATACTATGGTAACGTGTAGTCACTTAGCATCTTAAGTTAGTAAACATGGCATTTCCAGGATAAAATGAACGGATTAGACTGCAGGAAAAGTGCGAGACAAGGTATAAATTATAGGCTGCAAGTGTGATGAGCAGCATTAACCAACGCATGCTCAAGGCCTTGTGGTGTTTTGTATTTAAGAAGCGAAAAAGCCGAAGCATTTCAACCATGAAGCTAAATATCCTGTTGTCAGCATGGCCAAAGAATTATTCAGTCTTCCAAAGAAGGAAATATAACATGATGTCCAACTCCAGAAAGAGGAAAAAAACGACTCTGAATGAAACTATCACTGAACTAAGCATCCATTGCAGTTCTGCAGAATGACTCCAAAATTGCTGGTTAGAATCAGAATCATGAAAGATCATGAGATTGCCTTCGCACGAGTACCTGGATCTTCCGTTGACTCTAGATGCATCATAAATACATAGCCTAGCACCCACAAGGCAATGTATTGAAAGGGTACCCAAGCTAAACAAGCAACGAGGCTCATGATGCTTCCAACGTACTGAGGATCTTTTATGTATCCAAAAGGAAATTCAGTCACCCACGGAATGTTCTTCCCAAACCGCACGCCATAGTAGGTCCCGGATTCTCCAAGCAACTGATAAACCCTGTGGAACATTTACTATTAGAACCAAAGAAATTATGTTCTTGTAGAACATGCAGCTCTATTACGGAAAGGCAGTCAATGGCATGCTTTAGAAAAAGTCTTTTTTTGGCAGAAGAAGGTAACAACCAAGCAAAAATAAGTCGCAGCTACATTCTCACACTATATCTAAATATATGCTTACTCCTTTCTCCTCAGACATACACTCTTACTCTAATTCTGATTCCACTTAGATTATAATTCTGCATTTCTACTTTTCCTTTAATATGATATGTTTTAGCTCATAAGCCAACAGAAACTCACAACATCATACACAGGTATTCCCTTTTTCAAGAAATGGGTTTTGCAAACTTAGAAGGCTCTCGGCATTCTAGAAGCATCCTTCCATAAAGTCACGGGATTGAGCATACCAAAGAAAAACAGTCATCTTTCAGATTATTATACTAGCTCCAAGAATGCACATGTTCCTGATTTCACGAAAAGTTGAAAAATCTCCATATGGACAATCCAAAGATCCATTTACAAGCTAACCGTTAAATACAGCAACGACAACATCTTTGCGCTCCGTGGATGGAGAAAGGAGAACATCTTTGAACTTACTACCATTCAAAACTTTTTTAAGATAACAAACTGTATCTGCTAGTCACTTCATCACCAGATATAAAGCTGCCAAAAGAAATAGAAAAGAAACAGAATGAAGAAATAAAAAAAAAAAGAGGCGTTTGACATTATAACAGCTCGACAGGTCTCTTCAGCCTCTAATTGTCAATGCAATCAGTTACATATCCTTCCATATTCCATCTTACTCATTTGATGAAGACAAGCCAAACGAACCACAGACAAAAACAATTGCCAACAGAGCAACATAACTCCTCAAGCTCACAATAATAGCAAAGGACAATATCCAAAAGCTTTATGCCCAAATCTGGCAAATTCCCTATTAGTCTCCCCAGAACACAGAACAATAGACAAACAAACATATGCCCCATAACACTTCAACGCCCACAACCACCAAACATGAGTCATAAAACTACATCAAACAAAAGGGCAAATCTATTTTGTTTTCGATGGGGGTTTGGGGATACCTGAAGTTGAGGAACTGGCCAAAGAGGAAGAGGGGCCAGAAGTAGAGAGGGGGAGGCCAAGACAAGGAACAGACAGAAAAGAGAGAGAGGATCTGAATCAGCTTCAACAAGTGAGAAACCAGAGCCATCACTTTGCTTGGGTCACGCCCTCTCCCACACAGATTCACCCATGCCTGCGGCCTCCTCCATAGCCAGTAGTAGAACGGGAATGGCACGAGCACACCTATCCCCGCCACTATCCCCATCTCCCTCTCCCTCTCTCTCTCTGCTGATCTTTCTGTGTTCCCTGTGTCTGCTCTGCTGTGGACTTGAATATCGAAGGGGCCACACGCATTGGTCTTGGCCCATATCTTGGTCTAGGCCAAATTCCTACAGGATAGGCCCATACAATGGTCTGTTTTTCCTGTTGTAGATACGTTGCAGCTGTCAATAATGGACGACAACCTTTGTGGATCGAACGAAGCATGAGTTAGACCCTTACTTTCTACGGGTTAATTCAAAAAAAAAAAGCATCAACTTTAGGCCAAGAGATAATTTTGACCCCAACTTTTTTTTGTCCCGTAAAAAAGCACCAACTTTAGATCGAAGGACAATTTTGATCCGAACTTTTTTTTATTCTATAAAAAAGCAGCAACTTTAAGTCGATGGATAATTTTGGCCCGAACTTTTTTTTATCTCATAAAAAAATATCAACTTTAGGTCAAGTCATAATTCTGGCCCTAACTATTTTTTGTCTCGTAAAAAAGCACCAACTTTCACTTAAATCCCAAATATGGCCCACGTTCACTTGAAACCATTGATTATCTAACTTAACTATTCCACCTTAACAATAAATCCACATGGCTTGCTGACTGGATTTAAAACAATATTCATTATCTTATTTTCTGAGCCACAATTCGAAGAATAACAGTGAAATTGCTTGTCTCCTTCACTTTACCAGCAAGTCAAAAATATTTCCAGATTGAATCTCTCTGGCCAGACATAATCTGAAGCTGACCACTGTCTGTCAACAGACGCCATGAACGAGATTCGCCAAGCTCACTACCATAACTTTTTTTCTCAAATAATGGTGACTTCAAACAGAAAGTCAACGGAGGGCCAAATTTAAGACCGGGGTAAAAGTTAGTGATTTTTTATGAGACAAAAAAATTAGGGTTAAAATTGTCTCTCAACCTAAAGTTGATTTTTTTTACGGGACAAAAAAAAGTTCGGGGCAGAATTGTTCTTCGACCTAAAATTGATGTTTTTTTAAGGGACAAAAAAAGTTTAGGCTAAAATTATTTCTCAATATAAAGTCACTGTTTTTTTTTTTAAACGAGGCTTGCTTTCTACAGGATATCATTTCTGCATGCATTTCTCTGGTCCCGTCCATTCTCTCGTGGAAACAGGTGATGATTGGAGCCCTTTTCATCATGAAATAGAGCTGTCGCATCTTGGACTACAGTGGAGATCAAGAAGATAAGGTGGACAAAACCCAGTTGGGATTCTCTGGTCCCGGAATCGAATTGTTACTCAATATCTCAAAATCTCCCAAAAAAAGTTGTTTAGAGTGTGGTAACTGTGGTTCGAGCATCACCATGTCTTCATATCAATTATTTTATAGCATTTGTGATGGATCATACCAGACATACACGTGATAACTAAGCATTTTGTGTATATTCCGCACATTAATCGAAGTTCAAGCTCAAAGGATCGATTCTCTAATTTATTACGCAAAAATAAGAATACTTAATCAAGAAATTTATCGACGCCATATTTGTATGAAACATTGGACAATTTTAAGAGGGCCAAAAAATTGGTTAGTCAGGCAGCCAACTCTAAATAACTAATTAAATAAGTGAGATATTAATTTTTTTTCTTTTCTTTTTTCTTTTTCTTTCTTTCTTTTCCTTTTTTTTTCTACCAAGTGGTGAGAGTCGCCGGCAGACCACAGGCGAGGGCCGCGAGACCCTCGCCGGCGTCCAGGGAGGGCCTTGCCTGTGACCAACAAGAGTTGGCTAGTGACCCTTGCCGGCTTGCAAGAAAAAAAGGAAAAGAAAGAAAGAATAAAAAGAATAAAAATTATAAATTATTCATGAATTTTTATAAAAATTGTTTACTTCAGCGCCGACTGTCCTACGTAAAATGGGCAACATTTACGTCAACGATTTCCAGCTAAAATTGACTGGATGAACCCAAATGGCAAAATCTAAAAATGTTTAGTATTTAATTAACACAATCGAAAGGTTTAGGTTTTGAATTGGCACAAGTGCAATAAATTTATGACTTTTTTGATAATTTCTTCCTTGTAACCTACTAACCAGAGAGGCGTGCATCAGGGATGAAGGATAAGTATTGCCCATTTTAATTTGGTGTCCATGGTGATAGAGTCCTCTAACTTTAAGACACAAAATTGCCATCCCACTAAAAGGGGAGAAGAAGTCGGACGCATAGAGGGAAGTGCACCAAGTTTATAAATACATAATAAGGGTGTGAAGCATCCAGGATTTTGAGCAGTGCCCAACACTTGTCCCTTATAGTGGATCATGTTGGTTCACATTTAGAACTACCCCCATGGTTATCTCCATGTCACTTTGGAGAAGGAAAGTTGTCCAAAAAGCCCTAAATCTATTGCATTTTTGTGAATTCAGCCCTAAATCTTTTAAATTTGCCAATTGGGTCTTAAATCTATTCACATTTTGCCAATTGAGTTTATCCGATCAATTTTAGTTGGAAATTGCTGACGTGGACGTCAACCATCCTACATGACATAGTCAATGCTAATGTGGATAATTTTTTATATTTTTTTCTTTTCTTTCTTTTTCTTTCTTTATGTTCCCTCCCTTCTTCTTTCTCTAGCCAGCCGCCGAGCCTAGGCGATGGCCAGCGACCGGCCAAAGGCAACCACCGATGAGGGTCGGTCTTGCTAGAGGCCAGTGAAGGCCGCCTCGCTAGCTGCAGGTGCCAGCCTTCAACGAGGTTGGCCCTCGCTAGATCTCGATAAGGGTGACCTTCCATGAGGCCGAAATGACTCAATTGGCAAAAGTGCACTAGGTTTATGATTTTTTTGGATAGTTTTTCCCACTCGGAGATGTTGGCAATAGAAGGCAAAATGAAATTGTCACCTGCATATATCTACTTGTGAGATGTGTCTTAACCTTGGGAAGAAGGTCCTCAATCAACATGCAAGATATCAATCAGCTATGCTACGCATGGTTTCCACCAATTGGAAGTGAGCTTAGGGCATGCTTGTATTGGCCTTTATTATTGAGCCAAAAGTTAGCCATTGACTTTGTCATACAACATGCAATTTAAATCCTTTTCCAAAGATTGAAAAGTGTATTATCGTTCTAGATTTTGCTATATCTATGCATGTCACTCGATCAGACATCTTAAGCTATCATTCGTACCACATCTTGTCATAATCTCTCTCTATGATTGCATCTGCATATATGGTTCATGAGAGGATTCATACAAGAAGCTAAAATCTTTTATCCAATGAGGCAATAATTGGGACCATAGCCATTGGTCAATCATTACAGGAGAAAGTACGCGCATGCCACATGCATTAGGCGGCTACGTGCACAATGCTCGAGCTCAGAATGATCTCCAATTAAATCGAAGAACTATTTAAATTGCACTCATTTCGATAGTTTTTGGTAGAATAATAAGGCGTGAAGCATAAAGAAATTGTATTTTGCTAGTCCCACTTGGGTTCACAAATCTCGAAAGCCAACATCCAATGAATCCTCTCTCTTTATAGTACACCACTTGCCTCCCATCTTGCCACTTGACCTAATATACTCTCGGTCGGCAGCTAGGTCAACCCACACTAAACTTTTGGAAGATTACTTAAAAAAAGATTACTAAACCTATTGCATTGTGTCAATTCAATTCTAAATATATTTTTTTTGCCAATTGAATCCTAAACATATTATAATTGTGTCAATTTAGTTGTAATTTTTTTTTTGCCAATCAAGTTCTTAACCATTTTTCATTTGCACCAATTCAGTCCATTTGGCCAATTTCGATCAATAATATTTTATTTTTTATTAATTTTTTTATTTTTCTTTCATTCTCCATTTCCCTTGTTTTTTTCTTTTCCTTTCCTTCCTTATTTTCTTTTGTTTTTCCCCACTGTGGCTGGCAAGGGCCGCGAAGCCCTTTTGGCCACTGGGCAAGGTGGCTAGCCTAGCCGACCACGCCTACCTAGACCATCGCGAGGCGCAATCGTAGGCGACGATGATCATGGCCTCAACAACCGTGGGCGAGGTCGCCTTAGCCCATGGTCGGCGAGCTTTGGTGACTGTTGCCAACCTTAGTAGGGAAAAACAAGAGAAAAGAAGGAATGAAACGAAAAGAAAAGAAAAAAGAAAAGAAAAAAATATTGTTAAGAAATTCCAAAAAATTATTAAAAATTATCCATGTTAACGCCGGCCATGATATGTAGGACGACTGGCGTCCATGTCTCCGGCCAAAATTAGTTGGATGGGTTGAATTGGTATAAATGCAAAAAGTTTAAGACTTGATTGGCAAAAAAAGAAAAATATTTATGACTGAATTGGCACGACCGCAATAGGTTTATAACTTTTTGTTAATTTTTCCCTCACCTTTTACAGAATTCTTTGTTGACTAAAAGTACATATGAGAAGGGGGCTTTCCATATATCAAGCCAATCATAGGTTAAAGAGTAGATACTAGCAGATTAAAGGCGGAGTTAGTCTGTCGTGTTGATTATAAAATGAATCTATCTGATATCCTTTTATTTTTAATCAATACCAAGATCCTTCTTATATGTCGCGGATGCATCATTTGGGCCAAACGTCAATGGCTATAGTAGATCATCGGATGCCAAATATGATCGGCGTGGACAATTCCAAGACAAGACTATGACCCAATACGATGCGCTATCATTCGCTGGTCGGGAGGCTTTGGCATCGACATTCTCCAAGTATTTCACAAGATGACATCGAGTTGGTCCAACGTGAGCTCATCAGTGAGCATGCTCGCAATCAACTTGGTTAATAAAATTACAAAGCTAGCGACGATCTATCGTTTTTATATGTTCCTTTGAACTACAAAACTCATGCGAGGTTGAGTCATATGACATGGCCACGTGTGAGCTTTACTCATCAATTTACTTTTTTTTTTTGGTAAGATCATCAATTTACTTTTGATGGTCACTTCATCAAATCTTTAATTCTTAAAGCACATATGATGTATGTACATACCAATTCCATTTCGTACTTTAGGAAATCTCTAATTTTTGTACATATATTGTTTTTACATATGTCAATTATGTTTTGCACGCAAATCTCTAATTCTTAAGTACATTTTTTTTACGTAAATTTCCTTTCCATTTTGCACTTTAGCGAATCAATTTTCAAGACCACTTTAGCATATCCCTATTAGTATTCATTTTCAAATCAACTTAGCCAATCACTTTTAGCTTATCTCTATCAATTTTCAAGACCACTTTAGCATATCTCAAACCCACTATCTGTTAATTAGTCATCGTGGGATCACCACTTCCCATTCCGATAAATATTCACCATATATACCCTAGTTTCTCATTCATTTAGAATGAAAATATCAATATAAGTCAACATTATTTTTAGGGCAAATGACACAAAAGGTCATTGAACTTTGGTCGAATGTGCAATGTGGTCCCTGAACTTTAATCCAATATGCAGTGCCGTCCCTGAATTTTTAATTTGTTCAATGTGGTCCCTGAAATTTTGGTACATGTTCAATTTAGTCCATAAACTGTATAAAAATATTCGATATTGTCCTTCCATTTGTCCTTGAACTTGAATTAATGGAAGGAAACACTGAACATTTTTATATAATCGAGGGACTAAATTAAACATGTACCAAAAATTCAAAGACTATATTGAACAAATTTAAAGTTCATGGATCACATTGCATATTCAGTCAAAGTTTAGGGACCATTTATGTCAGTTTTCCTTATTTTTATAAGTATATAACAAGCTTTCATACGAATTGTTCAACTCAATTGGTCATAGAATAACGTGACACGTTGAGTACGAATATTGACTAAACTATATCATGTATGAACGCATGCGCCCAACAAATACATTCGCATCATTCAATTTGGTGGAGCCAATCGGATTTATTTAGAAGGTGGCCACAATAAACCAATGATGTAAGCACTCGAAATCCATTTGATCGTCTTTTCTTGAAAGCTCACCCCTTTTTCCCCACACATGGTTCCACTCCTCTCGCAACACGTGGCTAGAGAGAGAAGACGAATACGTATCTCCCTCCTTGGTATTGCCACGTCACCAGGCCGACTTAGTTATTAATGGGTTATAAATAGAGGGAAAGGGGCGATCCTGAGGATTAGAGAACATGTACTTTGCCCATGCACTAGAACTAGAAGAGAGTGGCATAATTAGGTAGAGCTTTTGCATATCATCACCGCATTCATCGCCATCATCATCATCGATATCATTACCATCAAACTAGCTAGGGTTAAGGGAGAGATGTCCCAGAAGGTAGCAGCCGAGGATAGTCCAAAGGCGAGGTCGGGTCCGACCGCTGAGGAGCCGCTGGTGGCGGCAGTGGTGGTTAGAGAGTACGAGGAGGAGAGAGACAAGGCGGGCGTGGAGAGAATGGAGATGCGATGCGAAGTCACGGGACAGAGATCGGGACCAGACAACAAGAAGAAGGCGAAGAGGATGAAGAAGAAGAAGAAGGCAATTCTGGTGACCGACCTCTTGGGCGACCCCCTCTGTCGCGTACGCAGCTTCCCATTGCATGTCATGCTGGTATCTCGTTCTCTCTCCCTCGCTCTCGCACACCATCTTTCAATCTAGTTGTATTTATTTCGTATATAGACATAGAGGTTGTACGTAGACGATATCGCATGTGACAAGGGATTACGATATTCATATGGGTTTATTTTCGCAAAACTGTGCAGGTTGCGGAGTGGGGAGAGGGTGGAGAAATAGTTGGGGTGATCAGAGGGTGTATCAAGAGAGTGAAAATCAGAGGGAACAACAATAACCCATCGTCTTCGTCATCAGATTATGTGACGGCTGCTAATGTTCTGGGGCTCAGGGTTTCTCTTTCTCACAGGTTTTCTCCTCCTTCTACCTCTTCTTCTTCTTCTGCTTCTTCAATCGTAATGACGATGGTTGGTTTGGGGGGCATGCATGTGTGTCGCTTTGTTGTGGTGCTAAGCATGCGTCTCATGTCGAGACGTTCGCCTCTTTGTCGCCGGAATCACGAGTCAAGTTCGATCGCGTTGCGAAGTGTGGACGCTGAGGGTCTATCTATGCGCTCACATGGCTTCTATGGTGTCCAGTTGCCTTAGCTACTTGTTCGAGTTCTTTTGATATCTTTATAAAGAAAAATTCGACGGTTCAGTTGCCACACGTGTCGTCTCTCGGAGCGATCGCAATGCCCGTCAAGTCAACATTAGAATAAGAGAGACTGTTCCTTATTCCCACCAAAAGATTAGATTAAGCTGTAAAGAGGAAGCAGTGTTCCTCCATATCATACGAAACATACATAGAACTCGAACTGTCATTTGCTATATAATAACGATGTATCGCTTTGGTGTTTGCTCTTTATTGAAGGAGGCATGGCATTGCCACAAGACTGGTCCAAGAAATAGAGAGATGGTGCAAGCGGCACGGTGCGGATTACGCCTACATGGCCACGGACGCCACCAACGCACCCTCCCTCAAACTCTTCACCACCAAATGCGACTTCATCAAGTTCCGCACCCCGACGCTTCTGGTGCGACCTGTCCATGCTCACCGCGAACCGCCGGGCCCGGACATCTCCATTGTCCAGATCGCCCCAAGGCTTGCTGAGTCGATGTATCGGCGCGTCCTCGCCGGCTCCGACTTCTTCCCCGAGGACATGGACGAGATTGTCGCGCACGCCCTCAGTTTGGGCACGTTTGTGGCGATCCCCAAGGAGTCGGCCCGCGCGTGGGACCCGGAGTCGGGGACATTGCCACCGTCGAGTTTCGCCGTCATGAGCGTGTGGAACACCAAGGGAGTGTATAACCTCCGAGTGAAGGGCGCTTCCAGGCTCATGCACGCGTGCTGCGCCGGGAGCAGAATGCTGGACTCGTGCATGCCGTGGCTGAGGATACCTTCGCTCCCCGACGTGTTCAAGCGATTCGGGTTCTACTTTCTGTATGGTTTGTACATGACGGGGGAACACGGGCCGAGCCTGATGAAGTCGCTCTGCGATTTCGCACACAACATGGCGAAGGACGACGCCGGGTGCGGCGCCGTGATCGCCGAGGTGGGGCCGGAGGACCCGGTCAAGGCAGCGATCCCTCACTGGAAGAGATTTTCGTGGTCGGAAGACGTATGGTGCATCAAGCTCCTTCAGGAGGAACTCGTCCAAAAATGTGGGGGTTTGGATTGGGTTCACATGTCTAAGGGTCAATCCCCAGTACTCTTTGTTGACCCTCGAGACGTTTGACTTTCTCTCTGTTTTTTTTTTTGTCCTGAATTTTCTTATGACGAGAAAACTTCTTGGATGATAGTAATACGTGGACTATCGCAATTTTCTCTGTGATATTATGTAAAATTTTCTATGAATCCTATGTTTTTTGAGAACTGTCATCAATTTAGTATGGCTGATCTAATCATAGGCGCTTTTTAATGTAGGGAGAAGGAAGTGTTCGTTTTGCGAATTGGAAAGAAAAGGTCCTGTATGAATCAAAGCCATTGGCAATCCATGCATGTTCTAAACACTTCTAAAGTTTATACCCATGAGCCATCATGCTATAGTTTTCATTAAAATGTGGTTGGATAACTCAAACTTAAATGGAAAAGAGTTGTCAAATTAGTCTTAAACCTAATGTACAGATGCTAATTCAGTCCTAAATTTTTTAAATTTGCAAATTTAGTTATGAACATTTGCACGAAATTTCAATGCGAATTGTTGACGTGGCGATATACTATATAGGACGGTTAGCAATGACTGGATCGTGATACGTTAGTGATTTCCGGTGAAGATTGGTCATAAGGATTGCATTGAATTTTCGGGAAAACAACCAAGAAGACCTAAACCTATTGCATTGGTACACTCAAACCTTTCAATTTGATCAATTTAGTCCTAAACATTTATATATTGGTACCAATTCAGTCAGTCCGGTCAATTTTAACTAGAAATCACCAACGTAGACTCTGACCATCCTATGTAGTGCGGCTAGCATTGACGTGGACATATTTTAACATAATTTTAAATTTATAAACTTTTTTATGGTTTTTTTCTTTTTTCTTTTTTTCTTTTCTTCTCTTTATTTTTTTTTTGGCAAAGGGCTAGCCATAGGAGAGGGCTGCTAAGCCCTCGCTAGATCCGGTGAGGGCGGTTCTCGGTTGGCCGAGAGGGTCAAGCCCTCGCCAGAGGCAGGGAGGGCCAAGCTAGGCTATTCTTTCCAACAGAAGACGTAGAACGTGGAGCCTATGCCTTTGAGAAGCCTTCCTCGGCAATGCTTGCAATGTAAATACGACTGGCACGGAGTGAACTCGGTTCATACGAGCATAGATTCGACGGCCTCTAGTAGGGGCTTGACCATCGTTGCCTGGGCGAGAGCTTGGCCTGTGGTTTGCATGGGCCGGCCGGCAGCCCTTGCCAACCCTCAACCAAAAAAGAAAAAAAGCCATAACAATGTAAAAAATCAAAATATTATTAAAACATGTCCATGTTAGCACCAGCCGTCGGCCGTGCCACATAGGCGTCCATATCAGCGATTTTTAGTCAAAATTGATGGATGGACTCAATTGGTACAAACACAAAAGATTTATGACTAAAATTTGTTAAATTAAAAGATTTATAATTGAATTGATACGAATGCAATATATTTAAGATTTTTTTTTTGGTAAGGTTATATATTTAAGATTTTTTAGGTACTTTTTTCTTGAAATTTCACACAAAGGTTTAAAACTAAATTTGTAAAATTTAGAAATATAAGACTGAATAAACCCCGAATTCAGGACTGATCGGTATCCCCGAACAAAACCTAAGTGAAGTGTGAATGCTCTTCACTTTCCAGGTTTTCACGTCCCCCCAGGATCATCCATTAATCTCAACGAGAAGATGTCCCCAAGTTAGATCAGCTCATTTTCTGGGCTTCATCGCTGGATAACATCATTTTCCTTGGAGCAATCATCAAGGGGACATCATGAACTGTTGGCTAGACAAGTGACACGTTCTCACTAAGCACAAAAGCTACAGTTGTGCATTCTTTAGGACCCTGACATGTGCATCCTGAATTAAGGAAATGCAAAATCAAACTTTCATGTTGCAGCACCACCACCAATCACTCAACGTATGTTCTATCGGATCATGCGCATAATTTATTTGATACGGCGGTGTGCCTTATAAGAAATCCATGACGTTTTATATTGAAAGTGGGCGCAACGTTCACTAAAATGACTCGTGAAAGAAAACTTTTTCGCAATACGGCCGTCGATGCCGGTCCTCTTATTTTGCTTTATATAAAGCCAAAGTTACGTCGCAAAATTATTCGTTTTGAATAGAAAGATGTTTCCATTAAAAAAATTGCTTGCCTAAAAGTGTCTCCGTACCTGCACGTTTGCTTATTTTAACGAAATACGCTCCATGATATTCTCAATTCATTAAAGTGTTGTCCAATGTCCAGAGATATGCAGTTCCAAAACCAATCAATCCGCTTTTGAGGTCTGTGTAGAGGTTTCCATCACTTTGGAGTTTGAAATACCCAAAAAGAATGTCCCATGTGGGGAGGAACATATACTAATAAAATTGAGGATGCATTATTCAAAATCGAAGGGCATGCACTAAATCATGCAAACCCTTTCATGGTTTTATAGCCATGCTATTTATGGAAAGTCAAGTACATCGGTATTACAAAAATCTCATTCTTATCAGGTTAGCTCAAACCCTACAAATGAACAAATGTTTATTAAAATGGCTGGTTGTGTTACTTACAAAAAATGAACGAGTAAAAGATATTTTCATTATCCGTGAAAATATTTAGATATAAATTGTTGACGATGATGAAAATATTTTCCGTTGACTAATCATATCAGGCAATACAAGCTATCGTTTTTAGGGATATATTCTCCAAATCGTACATTTTTTCGAAGAATAAACGGGAGTTTACATTCACAAGGGTGAAAGAGAAAGAGCACGTGTGAGCGACCCGGGATTGTAACCATCCAATATAATATGCTCTAACAGTGACTCCACTGAATAAAGCTGCGCAATTCACATGTCACCTAAGTGATAATCTGCCAATGACTTTGAATCCTACACAAAAGATGAAGTCCTTTAGAAAACACTGGCATGGGGTATGCAAAGAATAATAGAGCTTGGTCCAAATTCCCATCCCACACATATTAAATCTACAAGGGGAGGAAAAAGGGCCGTGCCCTTTCGGCCAAGGAGCTAAAATAAGCCAATCAAACAAAGGAACAGGGTTCAAAAGAAATGGGGTTTCAGCAAACGAGAGTCTCTCAAGAATAGAGCCAGGTGGCAACTTTATGTGCTTTGGAAGTAACAAGTGTGGAAATGCCTTAAGCTTTGTCTCTCATAGGACCACAAGAGCATTATGAGGCAGGCATGAAAGATTTTGCTTCAACAAAAGTTGAATCAGAGGTCGTTGCACATGCACCCTCCGGTAAAATCATTGGCCAGTAACCTGCTTTTGTCTAGGTAGGAACCTCCTGTGTTATTGACTGAATATGTTCTGTTGTCTTATTTGATGAGCACATCTTTCTTGGCTGAATCTGTTTTTTTGTTTTTTTTTTTTTTGCCTTTCCTTTCTATTTGATTTTTCCCTGCTAGATAAGAGGACAAATTCTGTCCCTGGAAATGCCTAACATCCTGCCCAGGTGCCAGGTGACCACAGCACACTGCAATGATGGAAGGCCATTGTGAATTTGCTATGTTTTCACAAGATCAGTTCCTTCTTCTGTTACATTAATGGCTATAGCAGGAGGTTATCCATAGAGAGGGATAGATATCTGATTATAGTGATATGCAAAATCAGTCCGCGAAGTGATGCGGAGAACTCGCGTATATCTTAGTTAGGTGTCAACAAGTTTCTTTTGTCACGTTAGTTCTTAGACTGATGTATTTTGCATGCGTGTAAGCCAATCCTGTTAATGTGGCATTATTAGACTTTTTCCCGTTAATGCTGGAGGCAAATCTTATTACTTTTCTTGATGCTCTCAAGCGCAAGACCAAAGCACTCCGAGGACAGCATTCCTAAATTTACTGGAAAAAAGCCAGAGCCACCAATGATATGGCATCAAATATAATGAACAAACAAAGCCAAAAGGATGAGGAAGGCCTCTGGCTTTATCAAAACCACCCTAGCCATCAGTTCAAAGCTTTTATTCCAATCCACAGGACAAATCTCCCGTCTCGATACGTCCCAACCATTCCAAGATCTGAAAATTTGATTATCATATTCTCTGTGGTCCAGCAAACACAACTCTAGATACTCAACAACTCTATGCCTCTATGCATGCAGTGACTCTTCACTTTCATATGCATGCAATTTTTTTGCGATACATCAGATGCTTTATTAACATGGTAGCGGAGGCACCAAAATAATCCTTCGCTTTAATTCTATACCATTCTCTGGTCCGTAGCATGTCTAGACTGAATCAGTAGTTTTGATGGCAGAAAGCTCATGAAAGATCCATCATTGCTGATTACAACACGTGTCGCACCACTGCTGATCGCAGAACATAATCAGAGACCCAAAAAAGAACTAATCTAGCTGAATTGCTTTAAATTGGTTCTACTAACTTCAAAAAAAGAGTTACTTTTTTCAGAATATTGATTATGAGCTAAGTTAACTATCAACATTACTTTTGTCAATTACAGGTAGTGAGGGCTTTAGCTTGCGGAAGGTTTGCCTGTAATCAATAGCAGAACGACTGACTCCTCCCTTTCTAGATTGACTGGTAGATCTTTGCTAATCGGGTCCATACTGCCAGAGTTGCTAAAATGGAAAAAGAAAATCAGTTTCCAGATTTTGTCGACGACAATGAATGAATAAGGGAACCCTGGACTTGCCCAATATAGCATCTTTGTTAATCGTATTGGCTAATAGGAGCCCTGAGAAGTCTTCAAAAGTCTTGCTCAAAGTCATGGAATAAGAACAAGAATTCACTCGAGGTTGATCTTTCATGATGGAAACTGGAAGTTGTAGCCCTGTGTGCATGATGGTGTCAAGCTGCTGAGGTTGTAAAGTAGAAATCAGATTTCACATTGTAGAAGCTTTCGCAAAACTTGAGAATCTCGAGAACATGTCTTCCAGAAGAACATGAGGGTTTCCTTGCTCAACCTAAAATGGACAATGAGGTATACAATTAGGCCAGATCGAAAATCAGAGGACTCAAGACAACTATGCCGTTCTGAAATAAATACTTTTAAATACTCTTATGCGTAACAAATTGTTGAAGAATAGTAATCAAGTTTCTTCTGAAATCATTTAGAGGAATAAGTAGATCTAAAGAAGGTCTCTTATCAGGATATGGGGAGTAAAAAGAAACATACCAGTGTCCCATGGTCGAGAACAAGGATGTTGTCCATATCTAGCACTGTTGAAATACGGTGGGCAATGGTGATCACAGTCATGCCTCGGCATTCATTAGATATCGTGTTCTGTAGTATTGAAGCTGTTCGGGTATCTACGCTTGCTGTACACTCATCCAAACAGAGTACCTGAAAAGTTTGATTTTCAGCATACTTGCACCTACTGAAAGAGAAATAGAAAGGGGACAAAGAAAAAGTGTCGAGTGTTAGGAACCTTCGAAGACTTCAGAAGAGCGCGCGCAAGACAAAGAAGTTGCCTTTGCCCGATAGAAAATGTTACACCAGATTCCTTCACATGAATATCAAGCCCACCTGCTCCTTCCACTTCCTCTTTCATATGGCACTTCTCCAGTGCATTCCATATTTTTAGATCATCAGTGACGTGGTATGGATCCATATTATCCCTATAAATATCACAAAAAAGGAGCGAGCATTAGATATCAAAGTGAAGGGCCTTAATGTGAGTAACTGAGTTTTAAGGAAGAAGCAATGGAGCTGTTGATTTCAGCAAATAGAATAGAAAGCAGGAATTGGTAACGTATCAAAACACATTTTTAAGTGACACCTCAAAGATCCTTCGAATAAGAATGGACTCTGAGGAACAATGGCGAAGCGGGACCGAAGATCTCTAGCAGGAATGTGGTTTATATCAATGCGATCCACCAAAATATGGCCTCCACAGAGGCCATTGAGGCGGAAGAGGGCATTCAACACGCTGGATTTTCCGGCACCAGTTCTTCCAACAATTCCAACCTGAATGAATGTACAGCAGATTAGGCACATCTTACAAGACACTGTCGTCCATCACATACATTGACCAGATTATAGTAATCTTTAGGCATAACAAGATAACATACAAAGTATGAGCATAACCTGCATCCCCCCAGGAATGGTAAATGTGACATCATTCAATGCAGCTGGCAAGGAAGGCATGTATCTCATAGTGACATGCTGAAATTCTATCAATCCTTGAGAAGGCCAATCTAAATCCAGTGGTGGGTGTCCACCAAGTTGTTCTTGAGGGATGTCCATATACTACAAGAATTTGCAGAAAGTAAGTGTGGTATGGAAAGAAATAAACAAAAATATGTCTTCCACTCAGATTCGTACTTGAAGAGTTCTCTCAATCGAAACCATCTCTTTTTCTGTTTCTGTGAAGCTTGTCAAAAAACTACCAAGCAGAGACACCATTGGGGCTGCATAGGAGAGGGCCAACCCCACCTGTGAAAGTAAGTCAGTTGCCATTCTTACTACATACTCTTCTGAGCTTCAATTGTATCACCAGTCTCAATTTGGAGGAGAAAAGAAAAACATAGTCGCTAAGGTCACATGAGGCAGAAATAAATTGGACGAAGGGAACAAAACATGTACCAGCCCAGGAGTACCAAAGTTGATAGGTAAGAAGCCACGAGATCCAACAACAGACATGACCGCAACGAATGAGATTATAAATGCTGCCAACAACTGATAGAGAAACATTAGTCCATAAATGTAGACAGATGCAAGCATCCCTTATTTATTGTTAAAGCACCAAAAAGAGTTGAAAATTACTTATGCATCAGACTTTGACAAATTTGACATTTCTTGAAGTCAAAACATGAAGAAAAGAAGTCCCATTGACATAAAATGTGTATTGACTCCGGATATACCTGTAGGCGCAGGGAAAGCCATAAGCTCGCTGTTAACTCAGAGAGAGAAGTCCGCTGATATAGCGCTATTTGATCAGTGAATCTGGTGAAAAAGAAATTCTGTCCAACAACCAGTGATGCCAATATTAGTACAAAGACTGTAAATAGCACAAGCAAAATATCCACACAAATCGGTAGTTAAGGACATATTCTCATGGACGATGAAGTCCTACTCACATTGTAGGCACTTGATTTCAGAAAGATTCAATGATTTTCCTCACCATAGTAAGACTTGGTTCTTTGTACACACTTTAAGTTGATACTAAGCTATCCAATTAAAGATAACTGTCTCTTCTACAGTGCTCAAACTGCTCAACTAGTTTCTTAATTACCTTAATTTACCATCAAATCATCAAAGCTTTACAACCGAAGAACAGACAAATCACGGTCTGCAATTAGTAATATCCTTTAAGCAGCAATACTGTAATAAATCATCCCTGTCTTCTGAAGATAGAAATATTCTGCTATAAACTTTAAGCAGCAATACTGTAATAAATCATCCCTGTCTTCTGAAGATAGAAATATTCTGCTATAAAAAGGATCTGATGAGAACATCCAATGTCTACCTGAGAGTTGAATGCGCGTATAGTTGATGATCCATCGAGAGTCTCAGTGAAAGATGCATATATAGGAGAACGAGTAACGCTGTCTAGCCTTCTTAACTCCCTGGAAGTGGATCTGTAAAACAGCTGTGGAACTTCTAAGTTAAAAGAGAGCTACAAAGTCATATGTCAGGGTAATTGCTCTTTTTTGTTTGTTTTTATAAACATCCCTGCTCTGGAAACTATATAAAGCGGTATGCATAAAGATTTACGCTTGTGTGTTTTACAGTTCTCATGTAGTTTGTGGGCAGGTAACGGAGACTTTCCAGTAACTCACAGGTAACCATGTTAAAGAAAAAATCAACTGCTTGAACACCCCCCACCCCCAAAAAAAGAAGAAGAGAGACAGAATTAACTTACAAATGAAAGGTCAACAGAATAGGAATGCTAATGGTTGCTTCAAGGCATCATCCAATGAATTTGGTGCTATTGCTTTTATTGGTGTGTTTTCGCAAAATCTGTCATACCTATATTTTGAAATTGATTTTGTGCATCTTGACATGACGTGGAAAAAGTTATCTTTAATCCACCTGTGCAATCTTTCTTCAATGTGCATAAGTAGAGATGTAAACTGCGTTCCTCTCTCTCTGGATAAAATACTTTTTCTCAACAAGTGTAACTCATCTCGAATATTCCAAAATCTCCCATTACCAGCCAGCTAGAATATGACTCAAACCATTAATCACAATGAAGTAAGAACATGCAAGGGTGCGGGTTTCTTCATATGCTAAACCTATTCAATGTCCTATTATGGAACATCTTAAAATGATATATACAGTGAAAGCTCTCATGTTCTTCAGATGCACTAATTAATCGACTTCTGAGAATCATCAGCAATATAATTCATACTGAACAATTTAAACCCTGCCCGCAGAATAACCAACATTTTTTAGTAGCATGTACCTGTAGCTTGCTGTACATGTACCAGAAGGGTAATAACATAAACAAGAAGAAGATCTGCATAAATGCATTAACACCGGAATATATCTCAGAAGGGCAAGTGGGAAAAAGAAAGAAAAATTTACAATATAAGGTCTCAAAAACTACCTGGACATACGATAAAATGACTGCAATACCCAGAAGACCGACAAAATTTGCTAGAAGGATATTGAGGATAAATGGAAGAGAGTCATCAATTGTATAGAGGTCTGAAGAAAATCTGCACCAGAAGATATCATCACAAAATAAGGAAAACAACAGAACTGGGAGAATCAGAGGAAGTTACCCTGACCTATTAAGTATTCTTCCACTGGGTGTCTGGTTGAAGAACTTTACAGGTGCATCAATTATTCTTTGAAGTAGAATTTCATGCACCCTTACGGCAGCTCTCAACCCGCCATATGCAAATGAGAAAGCTCGTACTAGTGTGAGAATCGAATTTATAATACAAAAGATGCAGAGAACAACCTGCCTCGATCCCATAAAAGAAAAGGAAAATGAAATTCTCTCAGTAACATGCTATGCCTTGGTGATGCACTTCAACATCATCTGATCCCTGTGACCAGGTTGAGATACCCGTGTAATTTGCAGAAATAACACTTTCTACAAAGAGAATTAACCTTTTGGGAGACAACTGAACATTTTACGGTAATTCCAAACATGGTATGCCCTCTGCAGAGGACGATAATGTTGGTTGTAACAACAATTTTACCCAAAATACGGACAGTAGAAATCCTTCAATTAATCTATTTTGCTGTATCACTTTTGAGTAGAGCATTTCAAACCAATTTTTATGACCAAGTATAAAAATAAATGTTTGTAATTGGCAACAAGACAAACGGAATAACTCTGACCAGGTAAAAGGATGTAGAGGATGCTGACTCAATGCCTCCTTTTGTTGTATCAACCCAGTAGGAGAGCCATAGATCGTTTCCGTTACGTGAGGCTTGCATTGAAATTGCCGAAAGGAATATGATTACTGCAACAAGCCAACCTGAAAATGCAGCATAATTTCTGCCACAATGGCAACAATGTGGAAATTATAAAAAATCACATAAGTTTCAAAAATATGTTGTAGAATCTGCTTAAGTAAAAAGAAAAAAGAAAAAAAGCATCCCCCTGGAGTAAAATGTCAAGCAACAACAAATATGACCCACCTGTATACTGCAAATTCAACTTTGCCTTCTTTTCTTTCCTCTTCTTCAATAATCTCTTGCACCTCCCCAGCAATTAATTGAGAACCATTGTCCTGTTGAAGGTCCTCGTTGGCTCTCATAGAAGGAATCTTTTGTTCTTGGTCATGGCTTTCAAGTGATGTATTTCGTGTCATTGTGGAAAAGAAAGACGAATATTGTGAAATTGTCAAATCAGCTGGACTTCCAACCCACCTCACGCACCCTTTGTCCATCACAACTACCATGTCAGCAAGAGATATTGCCTGTCAAGCGGCAGAAGGAGCAGTGAGGAGGTGTGTCTATGATGGGCCTTGTATTTGTCTACTGTTAAGTTCACAAAAAAAATGATGAAAACGGTTAATGTGGAGTAAAAGCAACTCCAAGTCTAAACAAAGAAAGATTTACCCAAATTAGTCATTACAGAAGAGTCCCTAGAAAAAATGTGGCAGATCATAAAGTCTTTTTGACATTGGAACTCAAAGGGATGAGGTGCTCAGGACAGCGTCCTAGCATCTGATAACAGTCAGTTCACGTGGCACAGCTCTAAAGCAAACTAGGACCTTCCTGTCCTTTAGCTTTCTCGGCAAAGTGTACTTGGCATTGGCAAGAAAAAGAACTTGCAGAACATAATGATGATCGAATACAGGCAAAACTATCTTATGACACCCAAGGACTGAATATACTTATGACCCCCAAAAGCACCAACTAGATAAAAAGAATCACTTTGCTTCACTGCTGCAGAATGAAAGACCTCAGCATGAACAGGTTGAAAAACTCAAAAACTTTTGAGAAGTGAAGAAAGCCCGCCTAGTTTTAACGAAAATAGAAATTTATAACTGTTTAAACTTATTAATTGAACCACCTTGACTAGATTTAGCATGTCCCGCTGAGAATATCCCTATACCATTGGCAAACTCACTTAAATCACATACACGAAATATTTCCTAAACTGAGATGCCTTCCCTCCTCCCGCCAGTGGCATGCTAGAGGGCCATTACCCCTTCTTAGTTATTAATTAATAAGAGGTACTCAATTAGTTAGGTCAAATAAAAGGAGATAAACCCTCTTGTCACGTGTCAGTATCATTAATATGCCGTATGCTTATATTAATGCAGGAAAATAATTGGGTAATGGTACTACTGATGAGATCGTTTCCCAATCTGTTCGAATGCAAGGAGATAAGGTGGTGCTGAAGAAAAGATTTATTGTAACAAAAGAAGCAAAAAAGAATGTTTGTACTATAGCTTGCTCGTGGCTCTAAATTTCAGAAACAATATTTGTACTGTAGCTTGCTTCAGCAACCACCAGTTTTTTTTTTTTGGTCGAACAGCAACCACCAGTTGCCAAGCACCTGAAGGCCATCTAATCCTGAACTATATACTTTTGGACAAGCTTACTATCATATCATCTCAACGGAATGCATTTTCTTGTAACATTTTGCCCAAGCTATTCAAGCAGAATAAAAGTTTCAACTTAATGCAAGTACTCCATAAAATTAACCTGAGCGTTGTGTGTACAAAGAACACGAGTATTTTGCTCTGTAAGAGGTCCCAGAATTGCATGATTTAAAATCCATTGAGCAACTTGAGAATCGACTGCACTCAGGACATCGTCAAGCATCAAGATGTCGGAGCCGCCATATATAGCCCTGCCACATATATAATATCATGAGTTGATTGTCCCATCAAAGAAAAACGACAGTAGCAGGCAGGACCTAGCCAAGGCAAGGCGTGCTCTCTGTCCCCCAGATAAGTTGATTCCTTTTTCTCCAATATAAGCCATGTCACCTCCAGCCATCAGAGAGATATCAACATCCAGTGCACATGCTTGTAAAGTATCAGAGTATCTGCCCAGAAAACAGAATTGCTGAAAAAACTGGGAAAAATGACACGCGAAGCAGCAGAATAATGAACAACTATAAAGCAAAAATATTCTACTTTTTGTCGCTGTATATTCATGCCTTTTCTAATCAAGTCCCTATATTTAATTTATCTATATAGTCCTTCCACTTTCATAAATTTTCTTATTAAGTCTCTTTGACAATAAATCTGATCAAATTCAGCAGACGTGGCTGTCAAACGATGCCAAAGTATAATTTGAATAAAATATGCAGATATCTATGGAAAAATTTAGCCAACATAGACAGTGCCAGAGTGCCACATAGATAAATTTAGCCAATGGGGATGCCCACGTGGATGTCCACATTGGAGAATCACACAGCAATGTTGTCCAATTGCCAGGCCAAATGGACTTGGCCGGATGGGTTGGAGGGACTTGATTAGAAAATTTGTATAAGTGAGACTATTTGGGCATATTAAAAGTACTAGGACTTATTAAAAAAGCATGAAAACACAGGGATGAAAAGGAGAATATTTCCAATTACAAACTGAAATGATCAAAGAGAGTTAATTTCTACTCATTTGTAGAGCCAACCTCTTCGAATCATATTTTTTCCCAAACAGTACATTCTCACACAATGTTCCTGACATGATCCATGGAACCTGCACTTCCACCACTGCCAATGTCAGAATGACATGTACTGCTGAGTTTAGAAAAGCATACTCACAGCAAGAAGAAAATACAAACCTGTGGTACATATGCCACAGAACCAATTGAACTAATTGATCCATGAATGAGTCGCATCTCTCCCAGCATTGCATTTAACAGGGATGATTTACCCGAACCAACCTGAAAGCAGTCAGATCTCAGATGGAGGATAGACTAGAAGTACACAAAAATTTGATGTTTCACAGCTGTAGAATTAATGAAGGATATACTGAGTATATGCACAGTCGGTCAATAATGTTTGACATCGTTATATGTTACATTATCTAATTCCATCGATTCTTTTTATGACCCAATCACAATGATTCTACACGCAAAACCTTATGTCTCCTAGTGTAGAATCTAGACCAAGAGCCAGAGATCTCATTCACACTAAGAAATAAGTGAGAGCAGACCATAGCAGCAGCAACCATCCAATCATCCTCATCTTTTTTGCAACGCATCCTTATTTTCGAATATGAAGATTGTTCAGTCCCTATATATCTTCCTCCAATCTCATCACTGAGTTAACAATTCTACTTACGGTACATTACATTCCTACCATTGATTGATTCATGAAAGTGTATCCACCACATGCCACTTACATGATTCTACACCTACAACCTTATGTAGTCTCCTAGTGTAGAATCTAGACCAAGAGCCAGAGATCTCATTCACCCTAAGAAATAAGTGAGAGCAGACCATAGCAGCAGCAACCATCCAATCATCCTTATCTTTTTTGCAATGCGTCCTTATTTTCGAATATGAAGATTGTTCAGTCCCTATAGATCTTCAATCTCATCACCAAGTTAACAATTCTACTTACGGTAGATTACATTCATACCATTGATTGATTCATGAAAGTATATCCACCACATGCCACTTTAATAAAAAAGAAATCTCAACCTGTTAACATGAGAATCTTAGGAAAGGCCAAGTATGTCATTAAGAAATCTCACCTCTCCAATTACTGCAACAAGTGAACCCTTTGGAATGGCTAGAGTGATGTGATCTATTACCGGACTCAGCTGTTGTGTATTGCTGCTTGACCAATTACAACAAGTATCATACATTGCAACTGCCATACTGTCAGAGCTTAACTGAGACTTAGTGCTCCCAGAAACCAATGAGGAAGAACCCACTGCACATTGTTCATATTGGTGCTCAGAACAGCGAAGGAACCTACTCAACCGATTGGTGGATATGAAGGCCTAAAACAGTTTAGGAGAGAAAGTATACCGGTAAGAGAACTTTAATCACAGTGAAGGAGTTATCACCAAGAAGCTAAGCACATGAAAGACTCACATCAATCAGTCCATTAATGACCCAAGGGAATGAGTTAAGTGGAGAGATCAATGTATTAAACAGAGCAAGACAAGTGAAGACCTGCAACAAAGGTTCGATGATTTAACCTCTTGAACAGCAAGTAAAGAGCCTACCAGTATATCCAAATGCATAGATGACAATGAACCAGGTATAGCACATATGTAAATATATGCATATCAAGATGTCCTTGAAACTGTTATTTTAACTTTGATGGTTACTTTACCGTTGCAGCATCAAGCTGATGTCCCATTAATGTGTAAAGACCAAACGTGAATAAAGAGAAAAGAGTGGGTGTGGTCGCCCAAAAGAACACACACCATGCATCCAAGTACTTCCGTGTCTGGAAAAAAAGCATCACATCAGCATTTCACTGTGTCAAAATGCAATTAATTTAATTAATATCAGGGAACCAGCAATGTAAAGCAGTCTCATACCTTTAAATGCTTAACTTCTGAGGATCTCGTCTCCAATAACCAATTTGAGAAAATAAGCTCCCATCCATACATTTTCAGAGTGCGAATATGAGACAAAAGTTCGCCTGTTCTCCTAATCCTGCCAAAACTCATGGGATCCCACAGTTGGTTGACTATCTACAGTCATCAATATCCCACTGTTTCTCAATATGAACATGGGCGCAGAACATAGATCAACATTCCTGGGCTATTCAATGTAATAAGGAAGTTCGAGACTTCAAAAAATCAACTTAAATGTCACCAGTTCTATACAATTTTTCAAAGAGCAATATCTGACAACTATCTGATGTTCAAATATGGTTGAATCTTGGCACCATCTAGTGGAGTATTATTACTTCTAAGAATCTTATCAGGCAATGTATAACTGGTATGATGCAACATAATTGGTGTAGAATGGATAGTGATCAAGGGCATATTCCTTTCTTGTTTTCAAACAGAAATAGTCAGCTGAAGTACCCCGGGAAGTTACCAGGATCACTAAACCCCCTGGGGAACCATGATCCAAGTAAATTGATCCAACTTTTGGTATTCCTACATACCTGAACAATAAAACTGGTGGACTGCTTGGCCACCCAACATTCTTATTTGATTTAAACATATCCACGTAAATGTTGTCATGTTACCTAATCATAGGCAAAACATTTACATTCTTCACCTAATTTAGGTTTATGGAGTCATAGAAAACACCTTTAATAAGTGACTCCATTGCTTTATTTAATCAACTGTTGCTAGTTTTTTTTTATTTTTATGTTTAGAAACAAAGCCTTTTCAAAAGAATCCCTGTTTTGAAAAATAACAAGACTGCAGTCCTTAATACACATACCTTTCATCCTTTTGTTTCATCATGTTCTGTGTAGCAGCAGCAATCAAAGTCGAAATCCACTTATTCACTGTAAAAGGACATTCAGGGATGAGAGGAATTAAAAAAAGAAAATATTACATTTTATGTTTACAGATGTATTGAACTGCGGAGACTGAAAATTTCCACATATAAAATAGATGACTCTCTGACAGCATAGTCATTGACTTAAGTCATACCTGGTATTAACAGCACAGTTATTGCGACTCCAGCAGCAAAAGCAAATTTGACTTGTGTGTATAATAAATACAAAGCCACTCCTATTTGCAAGGGCAAGCTGGAATAGTAAGAGAATTAGCATTATTTAGAGATTACAATGACAAAGGCCGAAGATCCAATACAATGCTATCTTATGCTTTACACCTTGCACTATCCGCTTCGTAGAAATTGCTAAACACCAAATTTCCTTGAATATCTTAATTATAACAAATCATCTCAAACAAATCGTCAAATTAATTAAAAGTGGAGCACATTTTCACAATACCAACCAATAGTTAGAATAATAAGTAGACTAAAAACAAGTAAACTTACTTTACACTTCACAAAGATCCATGTACCATCAAGTATTTATTTTGTAAATTAGGTCATCCAAGTCAATCCACTGTAGTACCTTCAAAATATGTATCCAAAATATAAACATTTACGAAAGTCAACCTATCAACCACTTTTAAACTCAATTACCATCAACTGCAAGCTTTTCCACGAATTAGAAATCTTGATGTATAGGGTTCTTTCTAGGAAAATGAGGGAAAAACATTGGATACAATTTACCTGAAAATAACTGGAGAAAAAAAAACCACCATGAAAGTTTCTATATTTCTAAAAAAAAAAGTATCCATACTTCAACAATATTTGTTGAAGAATTCTACATCATGACTAAAGAATGAGATATTATTACCTCCACATATCATGGAAACTGTTGCACAAGTTGACAGTTCGATCAGCATCTATAGACATGAACGTCTGAATTTCTCCACTAGAAAATTGTGCTTGCTCTGCCAGGCTAACGGTGAGACACTGAATATATAAATGAAAAGGTTGGATACTCATACTAACAGCGTATCAGGACTACAGCAATCTACAACTCTCGTATATAAAATTAAAAAGGTTAATTGGGCTTCACATCATCCGTATCTTTTTGTTCTCATCCCTTTTCCAGAAGACACATGAAATATGATGATGAGTACTTATTGAACATGAAACAAATAAATGGGTAGAGCTCCAGAAAAAATGCTACAACATAAACCGAAGGCCACTTGAAGAACTAGAGCAACCTAGGAAAATCAGACATGGGCACAATAATGTACAATAAACAACACACTAAGAGCTTGTCCCTTAAGAGTTGGAGTGCGTACCCAAATGCATGATGCCAAACCCAATTGATTTGAGGTTTGACAAAATGTAACTCATAAGCAAGAAGCCTATAAAGGGGAACACTTACCTTTTTATAGATGACAGTCATGATACTGGATCGTAGCTTCAGCTTCAGCTTTGCAAGATGAAAGGAATATTGTGTGTCAAGAAAGGATCTGCAACATCCAAGACAAACATTCACCCAATCCGATAACTTGATACCACATCCCGAACGTGTAGAGAATTTTACACTGCGTCAGGCATACAATTCTTGAAATCTTTTGTAAAGATTAGCTAAAAATACTTGCAATCGCGAAACAATATTATTAGATTCATAAATAGGGGGTGTGGTACAGTCATAAGCTGAATAGTACTATGGTAGCTTGTAAAAATTAGCTTCAACCATTAGTCAGTCGTTGCAATAATATTAGAGGTTGATCAAAAGCCATTTCCAAGTTTCCCGGAAAAATGAAAAATCATTTTAGTTCATAGAAAATTATGAAAAAATTTATGGTGACTTTTAAAAGTTGTTAGTGTCTACAAGTCTATAATGATCTAAGGTACTCAATGTGCTTGTGTGATAATATTGACAAAATAAGTGACAAAATAAGTAAGTGTTGATAACTTTATGTGCTGATAATGGAAACAAAATTTTTGTTTAGTAATTACATATGACTAAGTGTTGAATATTATAAGTTTTTACTAAACATGGACATAGAACTTGGTTGTATTTCAATTAAAGGAATTAAGAAATAGCTTATCATTGAACTCAAAAGGGGGAAAATTACTTGACAATAGATGTGAGGCCTAAGGCTATAGCAAAGACATAGCCATCCACATTCCCAGAACCTGGAAAGAGAAACAAAATCTGGTCAAATTAGGATCGATATGTTATTATATTGAAAGTAATCAGTCTAAAGATAGGTTAATCTGTACTTGGCATGCTATGAACTACAAAGTCCAGATGCTTTCAGGCCAACAACAGTAACAAGGGAAAGCAGATTAATTGGGAAGCCAAGCTATGCTGGAGGATTTTCTAATAAGGATCAATAGGACTATGTATAACAAGAACTACACAAGGAAGCAAAAACTAATACCTAAAAAGATAATAAACAGAAACAGGAATCATAGAAATTTAACGCCATGTCGTATATGCTCAGTGCATACTTCACTCTACCCTAAACCAAACTACAATGGTCAATTTATTTCTTTCTGTGCCAAGGGGAAATTCGATCCCCTTATAAGCTGCATCATTAATTTCAGTCTACGTATGAACAACTAAATCTCCAGAATTAGCACCTGCCAGAGCTTGAAAACCATTAGCTGCATTCATTCTCAATATCTTGTCAAAGCCATCAATATTTAGTATTTCAGCATCCTTTTGTATTGATCAAGCAATGATCCTTTAGGGAAAACAATTATGCATAGATTATTAAGACATTCATTTTAGAGAAAAGGCTTATCAAGGCATAACCTCTTTGAAGGGATCGAATCAACTTGTTGAGCAGCAAGGGCGCAGCAAACCCAAGCAAATCATTGACCACCTGGAGCACATTCTAAGTAATTCAGAGCGAACAAACATAGAGAAAAGGAAAGCAAATGACAAAGCACTTGCTCCAAAAGACTACAAGTTACACATTTGAAAACGATGATGCATAGAGAGAAAAGAAGACAGCATATGCATCCTTGTCCACTCTAAAGGATAATAGAATCAATAGAAAAACCAATATACTGAGAAATCAAGAGCCGGCCATCAAATTTTCAGTCCCCAAAAGTCCATATCCTAAGCTTTAGTCTCTTGACAGTCAAATTGCTATAAATATCAGTTTTTAATAGAACAAGAGACAGAGGATCAACACGTGGAGCAAACACAATGTTCACAATACTTGTGAAACTGTTCATAGTGGGAGACTCAGGGATTGCCTGGAGTAAACAAATCATCAACAACTGAACATTCAAATAGCTGTGAGCGTTGTCACTTGTCAAAAATAGTTAAACAATGCTAGATGAAGAAAAGGCAGTCTGCAAAGGTTTCTGAAGCATTTAGCTCAACTATCATCGGTAGTGGATTGCATGACATGATGGGCCTAATCTAATAGCAGGCCACCTTTTCCAAATGTCTTGAATTCTCATTTGGTGCTCAATTTGCTTGTCTGGTTCTGTTATGGGTGGTCATGGAATATGAAGACTCCATAGGTCATGGGTCTTTTATGAGGTTCTGTAAGTCAGATCCTGATAGATGCCTCAACCAAACAAACTATTTCAGGAGACCAGAAAAGGCAGCATCAATCTTAACGAATGATTAGGTCACTATTACAATACAAATTTTTATAGCGATATATGCATCAGATTGGGGAAGGAACTATAATATATTACCTTCAATAAACCTAAACGAACGTAAAACCACCCATAGGCACAGCAAAGCGCTTTGAACAAAGATGGCTCAAGAGGGTTACAGTTCCACTGATCTTGCCAACAGCTGAACAATGTATCATGACAGGAAGAGGGATCCATATCGGAAGGTAGCGAAAGCAAATCTTCAAAGTCAAGTTGCTTTATTACACCGCGATTCATCACTTTAGCAATAGATTTGAAAGTCACAAGATCCCAGTAACTCTCTGCAGTGCCCTTTCACAAGCAAATAAAACAAAGAGAGGGTGTTAGAAAAAGGTCCCATTTGCACCATTCCAAATCTTTTAAAGATAGAAACAGAAGTCATTAAAGCTATTCGTCTTCATACAGATTTTATTGCCATACATTTGGGGGAGGAAAATGAATGAGCAGATAGTCAACAATCCACAGTCTAATAAAAATTGTCCCCAAACAATGGTAACAATATTGTAAAATCTGAACAACCTACTAAAACGAGGCCACTTGATTTGTTTTTAGCAACTCAATTACTGGTATACATCATGCAATGGCAAAAGATGACTCTACTTCAAGCATACTTGTCAATCTGCTGTCGCCTTTGTTCTGATATAAATAAGTGAGATCAATTTTCAAAGTGTAATCCCTCACTCATATCTATAGCTTCAACGACCCATGACTCAAGTAGCCAACTTAACAAGGTTTTGAGACCCAAAAATGATTTTACTTTTTGTCAAGATAGAAATATTGCAGGTCGAAAGAAATCAGGAAAACAAGTAATCAGGATAACATGCCCACAGCCCAAAATTGGAATTAGAACCTTCAGCAGGTATAATCATTTTGACTTGATATATAACGCAAAACCTAGTCATTCTTCCCTGTCATATCCTCATCTAAGAGTATCCTAGTAATAATTCATTAATTCTCATAAAAATGGTCGATTACCGTGCAACATAACTGGAGATACAAAGCCACAGATTCTACTGTGCATATAATGGATATATAACATCACATCAAGTGCCTGTGTATAATTCCCTCAGTTATCCTTCAGTTCAAATCAGCAAAGGTAGTTTCAAGTTCTAATGCCCTTTTTAAAAACATAACTCTATTTGGCTCATGGTACCAAGATGAATCGTATCAACATAAATGATCAATTAGTTTCCAAGAAAGCTTCTTTTTTTTTCTCACTTTAATAATAGGATAACAAGCCCAAACACATTTGTATTGTTCTCTGTGCATTTATTTTGGAGGGAAGCAATTGTTTCAGTAATGACCCTGGTGCATAGCTACAGCTTCTCCAGTGCTTACCCTGTATAGAATGTGAGAATAGATGTATTTGTAAACATCCTTAAGTTCAAATTGGCAACGGTAATTTTATCTTCTAATCCACTATCTACAATCACAAATCCAATCAACTGATGGTCCTCAAATAGCTTCACTGATGTATCAACAATGACTTACGTTCTGATTTCGTCTCATGCCTAGTTTGTCATCTATTTCGCATACGAGATATTACTAAAAGATGAATTAGAAAACATGCCACCAGCCTTTAGCTATGGAAAGTGAAAGCACATTGACGCTAGAAAATTTGTGAACTAGAAAAATCACTTCCCAGATCCCAAGAACAGGATATTCATAATCAAAGAATTTTCACTATGTAGAACATCGAACGGAACACAAACCTGACAGATAGGGGTCACCGAACAACTTACTGAGTCCATATGAGAATTTTCCTCTTCATCCTCATTTAAGGAAAGAAGTGATTCTTCCAACTGCCTACAATTTATACCTTCACATAAAGTTATCCAGAATCCCAATGCTAGGAGATAGACATATCGATATTAGCAGTTCAAACTCGAAAGCACGATCAAAATACATGCTAAGTACCTCATTGGAGATATACAATGACAAAGCCAAGAGAATTTAATATTAAAGATATTTCTCCCATTGTCAGAGTTATTGTTACATTCAATAATGTGTATTCCCAAATCATAATTTACTTATTAGTCATATTTGACATGTCAATTGCTAGTCAAAAAATTTTTGCATTCCAAATACATTGAGTGGAGAAACACTCTCCCTGACTTGTAATTAGACCAGTACATCAGTAGTATCACTCTGCACCCCTGCATTTTCACTACCATCACAATTTTACTGAAAATTTTGACAAACCATGCTGGATGGATGAGAGATCAGCAGTTGCACACGAAGCAAATATGATGCTGTTCCAGTATAATTTTAGTCCACAGAAGAAAATAACTGGAAAGTCACAAAGGTCCAGATAGTACCGGCTCTTAGAAGATGCTCTTTTCGCCCTGATAATGTTGAGTGAAACCCCAAGCATAACATCCAACAAAAACATGCAGCTCTCATTTAGGCACACTAGTACCTGTTCAAAATGCAACTCTTTAAAACATAATGTGTAATCTTAATCTTGTACCATACACACGAAGTTATGTCAGTACCATCTTGGGAGACAAAAACTTATCTATTAAGGTAAACTTATGAATTAAGCAAAAAATTAGCCCTCCCGCAAATTAGGATCTAGAAATTCAAGCCTCAGATTGCTAAATGAAAACAAATCAGACACTGTCGCATTTGAGCAGGCACATTGCAACTGGCAACCACAACATGAACCAAAATAATACGCTGCTGATACAGCAACCGAATATACCAACACATAATGATAAGAAAAATTTTCACAAGGAGCAATGTCACCTCCAACAAGCGAAAAGTTGCCTGCAGATTGGGGATCATGAACAATGGCTTTATTGCCCACCAGAAACACAGAACCCTGTTACAAAATATGGAGGAACCACAGGGGCACTTCAAGGCCAGTATTATTAGCGCCTGCAAAGTAGAAAGAAGAGAGTTATAGAAGATATATCTAGGAAATGCCGCCATATTCAATCAGGTAAAACTCACATATAAAGCTAAGAAACTCACCCAGACTGCAAACCTTGAACATTTGAAAAGCCATGAATGGTACGCAACCAAGCCTCTGTGATAAGCAGTGTTCAGCAGGAAAGCCACGTCCAGAAATGAGAGACTTGCTCCAATGATTGGAAGCACATAGAAAACTCCTTTTTCGAAAAAGTTCATCTGAGTTCAATTCATAACACATGAACTTGTATATTAGACAATACACACTGATGATTTGAGACCATCAAAAGAAAAGTGAATTAAAGAATAAATTGTGTTGAATGTTTGATTTATATGCATCAAGTACAATGGGTTAACTGCGATTAGAAGACTAGCGAGTGCAAATAAAAAAAGACAAAAGTCGAGCGGCACATCCACAAGAGAGAGAAATCCTTGAGTTGACATGATACAGAGATATAAGAGAAAGCCACTCATGGATGGGAGTGGGCTGTGGGTTAGAGACAGAGTGATGCAACATTGGATGTATTTTCTGCATCCATTGTGCAAGAGTGATGAAGCAAGTTTTAAGATCTATAAACCAGAAGATCTTTAGGACTGTGCTGGAATATCTGTAAAGTGGGGGGAAGCAGGACAAGTAGTAAACTAGATGAGTTTTAAGATGACAAACTTGCCAAGAGAAAAAAATAATAATAAGAGATTTCGCAATCTATAAATCCCCATGGAGATGACCACTTTTACCATATGATAGAGTAATTGAAGTCATGGAAGCCACAGACAAAATATGATGGAGAGAAAAGCTGAATGATTAGCTTAGCTGAGCAGAACATGCATCTGTGATTTGATTCTGATCAAACTGGTCAAAACACATTTATAACTTCCACAGTGCAATTTTAGGAAGGATAAGAATTCATGCACGCACAGGCGTTATATGCCCAACACATAAATTTAAACATTTAGTGGACCGGTGAACCTCCCTGTTCGTCATGATTCTGATCTGACTAAACATCAGTAGTTGAACACACATCAACATACAAGTAAACAGCATTATATAGTACAACCTCTTGGTTGAAGTGATTCATGTAGAACCAGAACCTACCCTCCAAGTTCTCTGCTTGCTCTTGTTCGTAATGCCTAGCATGGCAATCATGAAAATGGTAACTACATTCCCTCCAAATGCCAAAACCGTGAACACCATTAAGGAGAAGCAAATGCAAAACAAATACTGCCATACTATTCCATTTGAACCAGAAAAGACAAGGTGTCAAATTTAAAGGATATATATTACTGAAGCACTTGGACAATATATTCCCATCCCACACCTGAAAAACCAAAAACAGAGCGTTCAATCATCAAAATCCACCAAAAAAAAAAAAAACAGATGCTCTGTTAACTTACTGATGCATGAAACTACTTCAATATCAATCATTAGATTACTTACATCCACAAAGAATGGGCCAAAAACACCAGAAGAAACAAATGTGTCCATAATTTCTCCTTACCATTAAGCATCCAAATGAAATATCACAGCAAGTACCATGAGTCTATATCCACTCTCAAGAAACATTTGAGGGCGAATGAGAAGAAGCTAATGTACTCTTGCTCAAAATTCAATTTTTTAGCAAAACTTTCATTTATATGGGAAATTTTTTTAAGTTTCTTTCAAGGGTTTCACCATTCTCCTTCTGTTAGTTCATCAGGAGGCCGACGTGGACTCCAAAATGCTAACTTGGACAAACAAGATCCTTGGGTCACTTTCCATTGCCTCCAGTTCACATATGGTGCCAAGAAGGCACCACAACAGCAACAACCGAAAGTTAAGAAGGTGGAGGTGCCATTGCCCAACCACCGGGGCTAAAGGCTGAGTGAGTGTCAGCCACCTCATCCAACACTACTAAGAGTTTAGAAACTCTAATCGTGGCAGCCAATTGCCACTGATGTTAGAATTCTGAAACTGAAATTGCTCCATGATTATTTCTAATAGCCATAATCGCCACCGCGGTTAGTGTTGGTGGCAACTTCAGATTTGAAACCTGAATGTGAACAGGCATGCGTGCGTGCAGAGAGAGAGAGAGAGAGAGAAAGAGAGAGAGAGAGAGGGAGAGAGAGAGAAAGAGAGAGAGGCTGAAGAGAGGTGGTAGCAGCAATGCTTCATGCCTCCTTTCACATTGTCTAGGGACTTTTTCAAATCAAATGAAAAGTACAGAAGTAACATCATCCTGAAAATTTACTCGATTTTAAGTTTGACAGCAAAATAAAAAGCCTTGCGCCCCCTCCTAATAAATTCGTCACCGGAAACAATCCAAGGATGGATAGTAACCTTTTGCAAAAGTTCAAGGATTGTTTTAAAAAGATGGTTCCCAGCTGATTCTGTGTTTTGACTTTTGAGTAACAGCACAGGTACTACTGATGGTTTCAATTTCCCCACATTTAAATCCACGTATAAACACTAAATTGGTATGAGCTCATAGCACTATTTTTCCCGGTAACAAAGGCGAAATGTAAAATGTCTGACGAAACACAACATTTGCTCTGTATTCATTATTTTAACGCGGGTGTGATGGACAAGTGCTGTAGTACTCAGACCCTCTGCGCACCTCGGTATCTTCAGCAACCAAAACCAGAACGTAACCACACACACCACACGATCGGAGCAGAGCGTCTGAATTCATTTCCTCCCCAGCCACCAATACTGGAACTTTACCTCAAACGCACGACCTTAAGGACACAAAAAGAGAACCCTTCGAGGGAAAACACCCCAGCGGTTGGAAAAAGACGTGCTTGCGAGTCAAACAAAAAAAAAACCAAGAACGAAACAAGCAGGAAACCTTTCCCGTGCGCGCATGCAGAAGGCGAAAGAAAAAGGAGGAGGAAACGCGAAAGCGTACGGATGGAGAGGCAGGGCAGATGAGGTGCAGCAGGTCCATTGAAGCGCCTAGAGGAGGAAGAAGAGGGGACGGAGACGACGAAGACTTTGCAGAGGCAGAGAGAGAGAGAGAGAGAGACAGAGAGAGGCAGTTACATAAACACGAGCGTTGGTTGCAGAAGCAAGCTGAAGTCTCTGTCTCTCTGACCGTCGGGCGTGCGCCATTTTCTTGCCACCGTGGACTCCTCCGGTGTTGCCACGTAATCACGTGGGCCCATATCTGGACAAGCTGATCGTTTGCACTCCCAGTTGTTACTCACGGAAATAATTATAAGGATAACAGCACAAAAAATTCAAATTAACTTTTTAATCACAAAATATCTAAAATTAATCTTGTTGCGATAAAATTACTCTCTATTAAATTTTACCGTTAAATTCATGAGTTAGATGACACATGACAGTTGACAAGTGTACCAGTTTAGGATTTTATCTCTTTATTTGTCATATATTTACTAATTTATGATTTTTCGTGATATTAATTCAATTTAACAAAGGGTAAATTTATCACAAGTATATTAGTTTTGGATTTTTCATGGTCAAAAAATTAGTTTTGAATAAATTTATCACAGATATACTAGTTTAGGATTTTTGATAGTCAAAAAATTAATTTAGGGTAAATTTATAACAAATATATCAATTTGAGATTTTTCATGGTATTAACCTTTAATTCTTTTACTTTGTTACAGTAAGATCGAGGCAATAGCTGCTTGCATGTGCATAGAAAAAGGATGGATTTTGGAGAATTTGGAGAGCTTATGTATTTTCCATCACAAGATATACAAAAGCATCCAGATGATTTCATATTTAATTGTTCACCATCTATATTTTCATACACATGCGCGAAGTTTTCATTCATAATAGGATTAGTTCACAATAGATACCGAGAATGAAACAAATCGAATACTTGGTACAGTGATTTGATCGGTATAACATACGTCTATGATAGAAGGGATAGAACATTTCAAATAGGCTTAGCTGGACATATAAGGACGAGTCCCTGAATCTCCAAATTTTCATATGCACAGTCATTTCGCACACCACCCTACTTGAGTTGAGTCTTGACCAAATCGAGCCGAAACTCAAAAGCCAATCTCAATTATGGCGTTCTCTAAATTCTTCAAGGGTAAACTAAGCCTGCTTAACAAATCCACAAAGAGAGGCAGATGCATTGTCCTATCATTCCCTTTTCCTAGATGGGTAAGCATCAGCTGACAAAGAGAAGACTGATCTTTTCGGGAATGGGACTCAACAATTTTCAGCAAAAGACCTGGTCACTGCTGAGTGGCTTTAGGCTTTGGCTTTGCTTTAGCACTGCAAGATTCTCGTTGAAATAGTTATGCCCATAAAAGAGATGCGTTCCACATCACACATCCACTAACCGTGCAGCGTCTTCATACGTTGGAAACCACGAAAGAGAAGTAAAGCAAAAAGCTGCAGCACAAAGTGATGGCTGAGCAAAAGACACATCATGGTACTAAATGCTGTATAATGACCAAATGTCAATTTGATGGTGTTCTTCATTTCTTGTTTTGTTCTTCTGTACACTTTACATGAATGGGGGATTCACGAGTGCTGTCAAAACTGAACATGGTCTGTTTTGGGAATACTTTCGCAATAGTCCAGAGATTGCCTGAAGAGAGAGGAATCATTTAGTTGTCGTTCTGGATTTACCAATAAGGGTGTTGCCTTAAATCTCCTTGAGGTTTTGGGTTCACATTTTGTTGAAAAAGGTAAAATCTTGAATACATGAAGCCGATATAGGGGATTGGGAAAAATTATCCAAAGAGTCCTCAATATATTACACTTTTGTCAATTTTGTACTAAATCTTTTAATTGTTTCAAGTGAGTCCTAAATAAGTTTTGATTGCCGATACAATAAACACCACATGACATAAGATATATCGATTGATTTCATCAAGAAAGTTGACTACCTACAAGCACTCTCTTCGCTTAATCTCAAAAGACACTCAAGTCAAGACATTGTAGATCAAATTGGTTTCGATCGCACTGAGGATCATGAGAGATTTTTAGGGTGGGTTGGTAACATAGAGTCGTCTTTAGATGGAATGAAGTGTAGCTCAAGATGAAATATGACGAGGATAGCCAAGAAATCTAAAGGATGAAGACATAAATATGTGTACCAATGCGCAAGGACTTTTCAGCCACACTAAAAGTTTGAAGAAACAAAGAGGTCCTGAGGAAAATTTCAATAGAAGACTCATTGCATGGCGACGTTTCAGAGAATCGTAGCTAATCTTAACTTGGCTCCTGTGCATTTGCAATACTGCGAGAGGTCTTACGAACACGACCGCGATGTACAGTATCTGTAGTGTTCAAACGAACGTACCGTCAACCAAGTATTGATATCTAGTGGTTGAGGCTTTGGGAGATCTTGTTCAGGAAACGTTTAGGACGGGCTATGACTATTACAACCGGCGTCCGGAGAGCGAACAGACTGTCTATGGACACGGAGCCTCTTACTGGAAGCTCTCACAACCCGCCTGCGACGATTGCATGCACCATGCTCATCAAACGGCAGTTCATCAATGTCCAAATGCTGTCGGGGCTCAAGTCCGGCTTGCGGCCTGTAGGATTAGGTACGAGGATTATGCATTCGCTGAATGACCAATATAAGCTGTGGCCTTATAGGAGGACACACGGAAAATAATTGCCTTGGGAGTTTTAATCCCTTGGCTGTGCTTATGTTGTGCTCCAAATAATAGCAATGCATGCTAACTTATGATTAATGAAAATTCTCTTTGGATTGATCGAGCATCGAAAAAGTTGTTGGTAAAAAGGAATCGTCGGTCCTGTGATTCCCCGGATAACTTGTTGATAAGTACCGACACTTTTATAACATTACCAACTTCTTTGATAGTTTGCAAGTTATCTACCGACACCTTATTCAAGTGACTTATCAAATTTTTTGTGATTAAATTGTCAAGTAGCTTTGATTATCACGTGGCTATGAAAACCGACCTTGAGAAAGCTTACGATAGGCTTGACTGGGAGTTTATCGGAAATACGCTAATTGCCTATAAGTTCCCGGACATTTGGATAGAAACTTATCATGGAATGCATATCTAGTTCGAGCACTACCAGTCTCCTGAATGGAGGTAAACTTGATCATTTTGAGCCTTCGCGTGGTATCAAACTGTAAACGAAATCAGACGGGGATGGGGCCCCTGTTCAGAGTGATAAAGGGCCAACTCCAGAGGATGTGCTGAGCAAGAAAGTGAGTGATTATTTGACACATCCTTAGCACTGTTCAGAGGGTGCCCTCATGGTATCATCCAGACGATACGGAGACAGACCTCTGGAACGAGTCTAGGACTGGGGACTTCTCCCTAAAGTCAGCTTATGAGATCGCAGATACTAGGCAAGAATCAGCAGGGGATGAGAAAGGTTGGAAACGGACTTGGAAATTGGAAGCTACACTAAGATAATAAGCACTTAGTTTGGAAATGTCTTCATAACGGGATTGCTGCAGAGTGCATTCTTGTTGGCAGAGGAATGAGGATGGACCGGACATGCGGTCTAAGTCACCAGTCTCCAGAATCATGGAGCACATAGCACATGTCGCAACAGTTACCCCATAGCTTCTGGGGTTTGGCATAGGCTGTATGCTGCCAATTGGTCTGCAACAACCCTTTCGTAATTCACTATAATACTAGGTCCAAGGAGGTTTGTAAGTTGACCGAGACTCCGCGAAGTGTAATCTTCCTTATGGCTTTATGGTATCTGCGAGTTAATCGTGCCAACTGAGTTCTTAAACCCTTTGTAAAGCTCCAGAATTTGTTGCAGCAAAGGAGAGTGGTGGGTAGAGGGTTTGCTCATGATCTGGGCTATGCCTCCATTATTATGGCCGAGGTCGTGGCCCTCAAAAGAGGGGATCGAACCGGCCTTATCTTGCAATGTCTCAAAGCTTGAAACTCGAATCGGGTGCCATCGACATCGTCGGATCCTCCGGGAATCTGAGCATCGCTAGCTCTTAAACCGATTAACATTCTCGTGAAACAGCAGGACATCGGTCGCAAATCTCGAAGGACGGAAAATCCGCCGCGTTCTACCAGGGAGGCTAACAAGCGTGCCGATGGCCGGGCGAACTGCAGGGCAAGGTGTGTCCGAGACTCCCGAGGATTTTGCATTTAGCTCTACTGTTGTAATCCTCTCTTCTACCTCAAAAGGAAAACAAAAAAGGGAAAAGCATGGATTTGTTGCCATTCTATTTTGACGTGAAAATCGGTTAATTCGGTTAAAAAGACATTTCATGTTCGTTAATCGTTATCGTTGTCGTATAATCTACAAGCCACACGCGCCAACCACACACCGCCTTTGGCCATGGCGTCCTCTCTATTTCACTCCGCGCACTGAGCTGCCTGGACTGTGTGGCCATGCCGTCCCTCCTCCTCATGGCCCTCTCGTCCCTCCCTCACGCTCCCCCGTCTCTCCACCACCGACCACCGCCCCCCGCCCTCTATCCCCGCCGCCCCCCTCCTCCGCTCTCCTGTGCCTCCGCCCGCTCTCGCTTCTCTCCGAAGCGAGTCCGATGCGCCAACAGCAAAGAGCGAGCTCCTCCTGCCGCCGCTGCGGCGCCGTCGTCGCCGCCGCCGCCGCCTTCGAGCTCCGACCCCAAGAGGGGTGTTGCCCTCTACAAGCCCAAGTCGTACGAGGTTCTGGTCGCCGATGCGGCGGAGTCCCTCGCTTTCGCTCTCGAAGATGGCAAGACCCGATTGGAGATTGATTTCCCGTAAGTTTCTTTTTCCCCCTTTTTTCCTGTTGGTCTATTCGTTGATCGCGAATTGTGATTATGCCGTTAATTTTGAAGCAATGGGGTTGATGCAAGTCTACTGATTTAGGATAGGATGGAGTTGCTGGCCATGTTTACATGCTACTGTTGTGCTTCTCTCAGCGGTTTCAAGCCTGTCATACGGTGTTATTTCTCTTGGTTGATTTGGAAAGAAGTGCCACTTTTGGGTTGATTACAGTTGTATTCATGAAGAACTACAGTATAGATTCATGCTAAAATGTGTTGGATTGAATCACTGACAGTACGTGATTTGCGTCAAAACATGTCTTTTAAATTCTAAACGTGATTGACTTGGTCTAGTAAAAAAATTTCGGGTAATAATTTCTTGCTGCATGGGTATCTTTGTGCGAGTTAATCATGCCAGTGATTTCACCTCGTCATCCTCTTGAACCACACAAAAAGAAAGAAATGAAGTTGGAAGCATGAACTTCTTGTGAAATGGCTGAAGTTATGACCGTCTATTTTAAGAACAAACAAGGGTGAGCATCTCTTAGCAAGCTGGCAAATGCTCATCCTTCATGTGATTATTGTTCCTCGACTTCATAGTGCTCTTTGATATATGCTTGCCTTAGTAGTCTGTTGTTCCGTGGTGATATTTTGATATGCTTGGTCCACCGTTGACACTGCTTTCATCAGATTTGGAGAATCCCAAGGGAAAAGATAATATGGTCTTATACCATTTCTGAAGTTTTTGCACATCATACTCAAGAAACAAAATCAGGTTTCACATTGGCCACTGACTTAGCTCTGCTTTTTCTGTCTCATTTGATGCTTATGCAGACCTTTGCCAAGCGATATGTCTTCTTTTAAGGTACCTCTTGGCCCCTCTATACTCAAGAAGGCTTTAAATATCGCCTTGTGGGCGACATTTTACTCTATCAGTCATACTTGACATTTCTCTCTTAGCTTTATGTGGATTCTTATTGGATTCTAATTTTCTGAAAATTAAGTGAGATTATCTATGAACTGAAGCCACTAAACTAAATGATGACTAACCGAAAGTTATGTGAATATCGATATGCAATCAGTGATTCTACTCTTTTGTCTAATTAAGTCACTGCAGTTGATGAAACATAAACTACTCATTACTTTCTATACGTAATTGTTTCCAACTTCCTAAATATGTGAAGGGCTCTTCAGATGACTACATTGAAGCAAACATTCAATTTGCATTGACCATCGTAAGGAAACTTAAAGAGAAGAGGGAAACCAGAGCTTGCATTGTAAGTATGAGCTCTCTTATGCAGCAACATTTCCACTTTTGAGTGGTTACAAAATGAACCTTATAGAGTTCATGTAACTTCAGGTTTTCCCGGACAAGCCAGAGAAACGTAGAGCCACTCAGCTTTTTAAGACAGCTCTCGATATGGTAACATATAAATGAGTAAATTTTCTTCTTGTTGCATTGTCCTAGTTTGCAGCGAATCCTGTGTTTATTTTTATTGTGCCATTGTTTTCATCTTCTTGAGAAGTGAACATGCTCTCTTTTTGGCTGGTAGAGAGCATGGATGCTTGGTCAGTGGTGTAGGACATGCATTGGAGGAAAAATGAACAACGATATGAAGAGTGGACTAAAAGTAAATAGAAATTGCTAAATCTTGTAAGGTTTAGAGAATTCAATCATCTAATTTAATTATAACTGGTTGTATTTTGAATCTCTAAGAAGATTATAAAGTTTGAAGCACCAGTTGAGGACCATTGTCCAATCTAAAGGAAGAATTTTCAATTGTAAGAAAGTTAAGCTCCAAGTGGTCACATACTTGATCTTGTCAGGTTTAGAGCTTCCAAATCATCTTCTACTTACAAGTGTGTGTTTTTTTGGTTTAAAATGAGCTCCACAAACTTTGGAGAACGAGTTGAGAGCTATAGTTGACTATAAAGGAAGAACTCTCACTTCTAAGAAAGTTTTTTTGGTAAAGCACTTCTAAGAAAGTTTAGCTTCAATTAGGTCAAATGTTTGACCTTGTTAGGTTTAGAGCTTCCAAATCATCTAATTTGCATTCTGCTGTGTACAGTTTGAATTTGATAAAGACATAACAAAGCTTAGGTCATAGTTCATTCTAAAAAAGAATTCCTACCTAAGAAAGTTTCAGCTCCAATTGGATCAAATGCTTGACTTTGTGAGGCTTTAGCTTTAAATCATTAAATTTACTTACATATGTGTGTATTTTGGTTCTAGAAAAACTTTACAAAGTTTGGAACATAACTTGAGGACCATAATTCACTCTTAAAGAAGAACTTCTCAATTCTAAAAAAGTTTAGCTCCAGTTGGGTCAAATGCTTGCTCTTTTGAGGTATTTTGGTTCCAAAACAATTTCAAAGAGTTTTGAGTATAAGTTAAGGGCCATCTTTCATTTTAAGAAAGGACTTCTCGATTCTAAAAAAATTAGCTCCAAGAATGAAACGAAAATAGAAGAAGCTTTATTTAATGATTAGTAACTGAAAATTGAATTCATTAACATGAAGAAGCTAAAAGTTGTTATCAAATAGCTGAATGGTGGATATATGAACATGAATTGGACAATTGTTTACCATGGTGATCAGATGGATTTTTGACCTAGCTATGGTTGGTGGATACTTCTCGAGCCAGGAGCATTTGATGTTCAATTCAGCAAACTATTCTGCACATTCAGTTTAATCTACTCTGTCAGATTGATGGCATAACAGTTGCTTCCTTGGATGATGTACCTAGCGGCCCTGTCACTACATTCTTTAAGTCCGTGAGGAACACTCTGGATTTCGACTATGAGGATGAAAATGAAGGTAGAACTTACGGCATGTTATGATTGTTTGCTAGCAAAGGACAAACACTAACCCCTGATATTTCATTTCTGTCCTAGCAAAAATGCTCCGAGTCCTGTGTTCCCTTACTTTTTCTGTGTCCACTATGTATAAGGGGTACATATTTGTTCAAGACGCTTCAAAAGATTTTCTTTCTCTTGTTTGACCTGGATTTTGACCTCAATGATGCTTCCCAAGAGTTTCGACAGTTTCTGAATCAATTATTGCAGCTAAAAATCTCCTCATGCCTTCAAATGCAGGTCGCTGGAAGTCAGATGCACCCCCAACACTATATATATTCCTGAACTGCAGCACTCGTGAACTTTCAGTTATAGAAAAATATGTGGTATGAGATCCTATTGAAGTTATATCATTCGTTGTACTGGCTAGCTTGGGCCAATATATTCCATGCTTTGATGCGTTAATTACCTGTATTTATTATAATCAGAGGAATCTTTTTGTCTATTTGTCCTATTTGAAAATAATCTTGTAAATTTCCTAAGAACCATAATTGGAGCCTTAACTGGAGTGTTTAGTATATTTTACTAGGAATCTCTATTGCTTGAATGTGTAGCATTACAGCAAAGATATTCATAGTCGGTATCATCTTTCCCGACTAGTGTTTTTTGATGAAAGAGTTACTTCTGTATCATTCTGAGTTGCAACTCTTGATTTGATATTGCAGGGCCAATTTGCCAAGTCAACTCCATCACTCTTATTCAATTTGGAACTTGAAACCCTGCGGTAAATCGTACTTTTTAAGGTCTACCTGATTCGACCAAAAAAAAAACAGGTCAACCTGATTGCACTATGGTACTGGAAATGCCAAACATTCTCTAAGTATGGAAATATATACTTTTGCAGAGCTGACTTAGGCCTTCTGGGATTTCCAAGCAAAGATTTGCATTACCGATTTCTTTCTCAGTTCACCCCTGTGTTCTTTATTAGAACTAGAGACTACTCGAAGGTACTCCTTTTATGCTGGTGCATCATATTCTTTTTTAGTTGTTTTATAATATTTGACTGAATATAAATTTTCATTTATAACTCAAGACAGTTGCAGTAGCGCCTTACATTATCAATTTCAGCGGAGCGCTCTTTCGCCAATATCCTGGTATGCAATAAGTAGGCTTTCTTTTGCATGGTTTATCACAATCTTGTGAAGGATTTATGGGAAGCCAAAAAATTCTTCAGATTTAGGTTAGAACCATGAAGGAAGATTATGATGATTTTTAATTAGAATGTGGTTGGATCAAATGAAGGCTATGGTACTAATTTATCTTCCCTAAACTCTGGAAAAAACGATTTTGCTAATGTCAAAGAAGTCAAAGGGCTAACACTTGGAACTAAAAAGGAGGTTCTTAGAAGAAGTTTACCATCAATTTCTTTTGTCTTAGACACTGTTGAGTGTGCTGTGAACCAAAAGAACTCTATACCCTTGCTGGCTCTAGCATGTTTTCCCTAATTTTAGGTGGAAAGATAAATGTCAATCAGGATGTGCGAATTTTAGTAGCTGTTTCAGCCACTGCATTGGTGCATACATCTTAATTAAGTTCAAACTTTTCCAGGGCCATGGCAGGTGATGCTTAAGCAAGCAGATGGTTCATATGCGTGTGTGGCAGAGAGTGCCACACGCTTTACACTAGGCGAAGTATATGCTCTTCTCGTGCAGCCTGAGTTTTATGATGATTGATGCATATTCTATGCTTTTAGACTGATAACTTCGTTGTGCTTTAGACCAAGGAAGAACTACTGAGGGTCTTGGGACTGCAAGAAGAGCAAGGAAGCTCACTAGAATTTCTTCGTAGAGGCTACAAGGTTATTATGAACTTTCCGAGCTTTGCTTGATTGATATAATATCAGTTTACCCTTCTCACTGAAAGGAGGCAAAGCGCATCTTTGGTCCATGGCAAAATGCATTTTATGTGTTTTAGATAAAGTTGGCAGGAACTGTTCATTTAATGTTTTATTGGTGCAATTATGTCTTAGATTTGGGTTTCATTTCAATATGCTCATTTGGGTACCTACTTCTCCTATAGACCATGTCTTATTGCATGCCCTCTTTTCATGCAGTGACATGTTGCAGCACGTCTTATTTCTGAAATGAATCTTGCTGTAATTGGACTAATGTGATAGATCTAATATTTAAATATCCACCTTAGCCTTTTCTCCTCCATATGTTAGATACTGCATCTTTTAAATCAAACCATCAGTCAGGGAGTATGTCCACAGAATTAGCCTTGCAGATTAATATGTGAACTGTTGGATGACAAGTTAAAAGTTTTATTTCAAGTTCACCACAGCTTTGTCATCTGGCGTTGCAGAATGCTACTTGGTGGGAAGAAGATGTTGAGTTGGAAGTTTCGTCGGCATGGCGTAGTTGAGCTCCAGGAACAGAAAGTTTGACTACTATTATAATGATGAAGGTAAATGGTAAATAGACTCGAACTGGATTGGGCATTGCATGTCATATGATCCTACTTTTTGCAACTCTTCAATTTTTTTTTTGGGTCTTTCCTAGCTTATTTTCTTTGATTCTTTTGACCCGTCAGTGCCCAATCGTTTTTTTATGGCTGAACAACTTTTGGATGACGGGTCCTTTCAAGTCGTTCTGAAACAAAAAGTTGTATGTACTGGAACACAAAATGCAAGTTTAAATGTTTGATTACCATTTCAGATGAATGAGCCGAAAGGCCACCCTTTACTAGTCATTTGATGCAAGTGTTGGACTCACGAGAAATCAACAACTGAAGTGAAACCTAATTTTAATCTTTATCAGGAGATGGCCTGACATATGATGGCCTGGCATATTATTTCTGTCGTGTTGATACAATGATCAAATACTCCCCCAGGAATCATTTTCACACCCCATCTTGAGCTGCATCTCTATGTGAACATAAATGCAGAAAGGTGTTTCACTATTGGACGCTTGCCCTGGCTCCAAATTTTACACTTGGATGTAGCGATCAATTTACATGGTTAAACCACCCTAATGAATACTCACAACATTACTCTGCATCAGAAACCGTAAAATCAGGTTCTGGAGGCTTCTGTAATTTCGCTACCGCCTTGGAACTTGACACACTTCTCAGTCTGTGGCCCCGAAGAGCATTAGCTGCAAAGCGAGATGCGAGTATTGTTGCAGCAAAAGTCGATGAATTACCTCCAAACAAACTCTGACCAACTAAAGCCCTCTCATCGTCGTTGTCATCTTCACTGTAGTCTTCCTCCTCCTCTTCCTCTTCGAGACGCCGAAGCTCAGCATTTTTCCTTCTCATATAACGCCGCCATGCAGATTGTATAAAGCAGGCAGCCCAAGTCCTCCATTGCTGTGAATAGAAGCGGAATGTGTGTTGAACCTGTCTACTGTGGAGTCTCCTAAACTGACTCGCAACAAACTTCAACTCTTCTGCTTCCAACGCAAATGCCTCCACCTCTGTCAAAGCCCTCACAGTCCGAGTCGAGGAAGGCAAATTGGAACCTGCTTTAGGGTCCAATGCCCAGGTCAGAAGTTCCTCTCCACAAAAGTCACCTTCTTTCAGTAATCCTCTGTTATAAAATCCACTCCTCCCACCATCGGTGGTTACGCTTTCCAGTCGTCCACGTATAATGAACATCATCTCATTGACCGGGTCCTCCTCCCTCACTATGTATGTACTTTCGGTGTACAAACTCGGCTTTAGCCGTTCGCAGATCGCATCAAGTAAGCGCTCATCCATATTGGCAAATAGAGGAACCTACATTCACCCCGTGTTTAGCAATTGCTTAAAAACCTTTCTCTTAAAAAAATGAGGAAGACGGATCATGAAGGGTTTGCTTACCCTTCTAACCAAATTCAGACAAAGATGCCTCTTGATGTCCCTCCTCAGGTCCTTTGGTAGACTCTGGACCAAGCTCTCTTCATCTACTCCACGTGTTTCTAACCACTTGTATTGATCGTAACGCCTAACTCGTTCTCGGAGCTCCTGTGGAAGCAACCGATGATGCATCCATTGCTCAGAGTCCCGCCTCTTTATCCTCATTTCCTCCAGACGGACAGTCAGAGACTGAAGGTAGGTCTGTTGTAATAATAGAAACTCCAACATCAGAACTACAGTGTATCACCGTCTACTCATTACCCTTAATTACCAGCACAAGAAGCTATCCTTCTCCCTTCTACAGATGGTAGAGCTAATGCTTCTGCTTCCTTACAATCATCATGTAGTGTTCAACCTTAGTTGTAGCTTCACTAACAGTGTTGTACAAGGCAGTAACAGTAGGTGCCAGATATAAAAAATAATTACAAGTCAATCAAAGTTCAAACAACCATGGTCGTTCATGCAATGCATTTGCAAATACTGACTGTAACGACTCGTCATATAAAATCCTATATACCTGCATATTTCCAATCAGAAGTGCAAAGAGGATGAGGCCAGAAATTGCCAGCGCAATGGAGAAGAGGACTTCGCCGGTGTATGTGCTTGTTTTGAGCCCCTGCCCGAGTGTACTGTAAAGATAAGATCAGGATGTCAAATTCTAATCTTCAGCTTTGGTGCTTCAAAAGTGAAAACTCTTGCTTTGGTGAAGATATGCTGCAGAAAAATAAGTATGCTGCAGTAAGGCAAGAGTTGAGTGTATAAAATGGTTGTCTCCGTCCTGACCACAGACCAAACTGTAATTTGAAGGTGTCACGTCACAGTCTCGCTGTTCATATCCTGAATAAAGCTGTAACTGTGCAGAAGCATCCTAAAACTATAGTGGAAAATTTAATCAACTGCAAAAGGTGAACTAGAAGATCATATCTAACATTTAACAGAAAGCAAACCTCAAGTTCTGCAGGCCCCACCATAGACAATAAAAGAATTTCGAGAAGAAGTTCCTCGATGCGACTATGTCAGAAGACATAGCTTGAGTGTAAATTCCAAAATTAAATGGCAAATTCTCATCCGCAACGTTGCATTTTCTTCCGAGAACATCTCCCATGATTGCTCTCCACTCTTCGTATCCTGGCAGATGCTTATTGCCACAGTACAAAAATTCTTTCATGCATTTGGGTCTTGTTTCAGCACAGGCTTTCTGCCAGCATGTGTCCTTACGTTCCACAGCAAGCAAGTACCATAAAGCCCCAAATATCTGCAAAAGTCCATCACAAATGTATGAGAACGCAGCATAGATTGGTTAAATTGCCTATGCTCTTTTCCAGTAAACAGACAAACTTTAAGAGATAAAATCATCAAGTCATTAGAAATAGATCTTTAAGAGATGAAATTGTCATTTTTTTTTTGTTTTTGACAACTTTTTGCAGAAGTTTACTGCAAATCTATAAGTATGTTATAGGAATGCATTAGAATTATTTTGAATGCAAGTTGATAATCTGCATCAGATTAGATGTGGAGGGTAAAAATTTCGCAGCAGGAAATCCATCTTACATGACTAGCTAGCAGGTACCAAAGCAGATAATATGCTGCACCAGCCCAAGCACTTTCAGCGAAAACACCTGCTGTCTTCTTGACTTCCGATGTGAGAGGTATAAAGCGGACAAACCTTGGAATATATTGAACGAAGACTAGATTTAACAGTGCATGCTTGGTATTCAGCACTTCTGAACCTTTTGCTCTCTGAAGAAATTTCCACACCACAATCTGAACAGATTGGAAGTGCTATTTTAGGAAAGGAAAGACTGCCTTCTAGTGAATCATAATGAACTTTTAGAAGCAAGGATATCAACATCGGTAGTAAAAGATATGGATTAACCCATATCTTCACTGTACTGCAATATAAAGACATCATGAATGAAGTGGAAGCAAGAACAGAAGTTAAAAGAGGGAGGCAAATGGTTAATTTTTTACATGCCCTTTTCCAACTTATGAATTCCGGCTGCAAAATCTTTCAGACAAAAGACACCAATTTTTTCTTTTGTTCGCAAAGCTTATCATGTCCATGCATTTTAACTAATAATAAAAACCAAGTAGGGAGATACAAAAATCATGAAAGAACACCAGCAAATTTCGGAAGGAAATTCTACCAAAAATACAAAAGAGATGTGAAGATTGAATGAAAATACAAAGGGAAACTAAAGGTGAGAGAAGCTAGTAACTTATGACAAAAGAAATCAGATAAAGTACAAAAACTAGTTACTGAGAATTCAAAGTTTCTCAAACCTGTGGTGCTGGTATAACAGATAGCAGATCCACGATGAAATAGCGCTTTAAATAGCGCATAGCTATCTGTGCAGGATCAATCACAAGTTCACCTCGTCCAAAAACTCGCGACGATGGTGCAATGTACGCAGTACGGAACTGGAAACCCATTCGGAAAAGGTAAAAGACATCAAGAACTGTCCTGACCGTCGTAATTAGAGCTGCCAAACCTTTATCTATGCCGAGGCAATTTGATGTATTGAACACAGGAAGATAGAAAAACAAGGGATCAACGGACACCGCAAGAATGCATGATATGACAAAGAGTTTGTTCCAGAACTGAAGGGACTTGTCTTGGGGATCAAATATATTCTTCTCGGATACTTTGAGATCTTCCGGGAACACCGCACGGCTGACCCCAAATCTAATTGATTTACCGAACGCCCTAAGTCCTTCTGAGCCCTTTTTCACTCCTACTCTGAACGATTTCGATGCATTGTTTCTCGCACGGCCGGTACGGAGCAGTCCAGCAAAATTGAAGCCATATCCTTTCATCCCACCGGCATGAGATGGCATTGATACTGTAGAATCCAAATCATCCAACCTACAGGAACCATATTGCTCTGAATCAAATGGCAACATGATAAAAATCAAAAAAACATTACCCCAGTTCTCACTTCAATGCCTGAGATATAGCCAAAGCGAGTTTATCACTCTATCAAATGATATATAGCCCCATTTTTACTATAATTTGGGCTTGGATCTTGCTCAATGGAAATGCAAACTCGAGTACAAAAACAATTGAGCAATCTCAAAAAGTTCTCAAATTTCATACCTTACAAACTTCTCTCTTTGGCCTCCGATATACTGCGACTTGTAACCACAATCAAACATCGTATTGAGGTTGTTCACATAATAGTAAATCTTAATTACAAACTCAGAGAGAAGCCGAGATCCAACTTCCACCTGAGGAAGAAAAGTGAAAAATGCTAAATACACTTGTAAAGGTGTAGAACCATTTGTAGATTCCACCTAATAACAAACATTATCAAATGTTCAAGACACTATTATGTCTGACCTTGTATGTCGAGGAATCGTATCAAAATGAGCGCCGTGTGTCTACGTTATTCACTGCTAACAAATGTGCCCTTCCGTTGGTTAATTTCCTTCCAACTGTATACGAGGAATATCAGATTGAATCCCTCAAAAGACACCTCAACCAAAATTTTTAACAGGTCTTTTGAAATCTCGGGACAAATTCACGTATTTGCTCGATCCATTCTACATCCCGGATCACCAAGCGCTAGCAACAATTTTCAAGGAACAAGAACTCAATGCACTTCTCTCATCGCGACTCATCCCGACAGGCAGAACAATTTTAAATTTCACGTTTCTTCCAAATGGGCGAACACACGTAAACAGCGAATCACGCGCGACACAGGCAAAAAAATAAATGCTGCGATCAATCCGACACATCCTTGCGACATGCCAATCAAAACCCAGAAACGAGATTCGCATTGCGCGAAGTTCTCCGTATCCCATCAAATTGAACCTTTTCCCTGGAGTTTGAACAGACATGCAGGATTTTGTATCAGAGAAGGAAACAACCACGACAAGGATTGTTCAATGACAGATGATCGGTGAATTCCTAATGAAATAAAGAGAGCTTTAGGGGAAGATTAGAACACCGACCTTTGATTAGTATCCATATGTCGAAGATCAAACACGAGGTAATCTAATCTAATCTGCATTGTTTGGACATCAAGACGTGTTCTTTTGTTCAACTTTGGTTTGACAGAGAGACAGAGAATTTGGAAATGGAGGGAGTTTGCAGTTATGGCAGTTATGGGGACGCGGGAGGATCCTCTGAATCGAGCTCCCGTTCCATCACATGCAACTCGGTTCTCTTGCTGCCACGTGGCAACTCCAAGTGGCATCTCTTTTTTTCCTCTATTTTTTGTTTCCTTGAACAGAAAATGGGTCTAATCTCAATTTAACTTAATCATTTCCACAGTTCTTGAAGCTTGAAATATGTACCTCAACTTCCTAAGTTTTGGAGAGAAAGTTTGAAAGTACCTTTTGATACATACTCTCTTTCCAGAGCATAAATAAATGGACCGAAAAGAATCCGTTTAATATTTATTTTTTTGTCAACGGGATGAAATTTCATTTGATGACAGAAAGAAAGAAAGAGATTTGCTAAGTAAAAAAAAGAGAAGTAATTTAAATATATACAAAAGTAGAAAAGTTTCTCGTGAGATTTCTCAATCTGGGTCTTTTTATCTATACTCTTTACATGGGTCACTCACACGATTTGCAGAATATATTTGGATTCAATTTGGTAAACCAAGATCAACGAACATCCTCTACATCCTTCGAGTATCAAATGTTACCAAGTGAAGATCACAAAGGAACACCATATGTATTAAAATGGGAAAAGTATCAAAAAACTCCTAAACCTATTACATTGATGTCAATTTAGTTTTAAACCATGTTATAATGTCAATTTAATGATAAACCTTTTGATTTAGAGCCAATTAAGTGCTTCTAGTTCATTTTGATCGGATACTGTTGACGTGGATGCCAATCGGTCTACGTGGTATGGCCAGTGCTAACGTATATGACTTTTAATAAAATTTAAATATTTTTCGAATTTATTTATTGATTTTTTCTTTTCTTTTTCCTTTTTTCCTTTTCTTTCTTTCTTTTCTTTTTTTTTTCCATTCCTTTCCTCCTTCTAGCCGGTCGCCAAACCTCTGGCGACAGACCAAAGGCCAAGGTTAGGGAGGTAGACCTCACCATGGCTAGGCGAGGCTTGAGCCCTCGCCATGGCCGCAAGTCGTAGCTATTGATGGCGAGGATCGCGAGGCTGCCCTTTCGGCCATCTAGCGAGGGCAAGGCTCACTAGCCCAATGCGAGGGTGCCCTCTTGACCATCCAACAAGGTCAACACCTTGCCAGCTCTAGCCCTTGGCTGATCGCCCCAATTGCCAAGGTTTGGCAACCAGCTAGAGGAAGGGAATGAAAATAAAAAGAAAAATAAATAATAAAAAAATTCGAACGAAATATTAAAATATCATTAAAAGTTATCCATGTTAGTGCCAACCATGCCATGTAGGCCGACCAGGGTCCACGTTAGCAATATCCAAATAAAATTAGCCGAAAAGACTGAATCGACACTATGTCAAAAGGTTTAGGATTAAATTAGTACCATTAAAAAGTTTATGAGTAAATTAGCTCCGATACAATAGGTTTAAAACTTTTCTTACACTTTTCCTGAACTAAAATAGTGCACTAAATTTTGATGAGAGTGACCTAAATGACATGAATACACTAAATAATTTATATTGGAATTGGAAGTGAGTTTTGTCAATACAAACTCCTTAAAGAAGTTGTTCACAGCTCATCCCAAGAAGCTCACCACCAAACATCAAATAGAGATTTTCACATTGTTAATTGATCTTATCTCTTAGTCAAACCTTTTTGGGGACAGCTTTCTTTCAAGGGCTTGGGACTTCCCCACTCAGTAAATACAACTACGTAGTTCCCAAATCATCTATTTTTTTAAAATTCTCTTTTTCGAACATAATTGTAGCAATTTCGAAAGCATGATTACTAATTTGCTCTTCTTTTCTTATTGGAAATGTTTCTCTCTCTTTTGGACATCACATTCTCGGTCAAAAGATATGGCACGCCCATAAATTATTCCACATTTTAAGGCATACTGCGACTCTAGTAAATTATTTAAATCCAGAAACTTCATGCTCTACTAGGGTTTCCATTAGAATAACTTATCACGACTCACCCCTTCCCTCGTTTCAATTAACATTTTTTTTCAATACGATTTTCGAGAATAATATTGACCTAATGGGAAGAGAATACTGTTCCCAATATTCCATTCCTCTCTCTTTGACAAACTTCGTTTCCCTTGAATTATTTTTTTTCTAATTGTAGTTTGCATTGACATTTTCAATTATCAAATTCCCATTTGTCCGGCCTTTAGAATCTCGACAGGACACAACCCACCAGACTTTGAAAAAAACTGGAGTGATTAATGTGATGATCAAATGATTTGGACAACTTGGGATATAATATATCCTTTGGCATGCTTTAATGCTTCCTTCTCAAAGTAGAAGTTTCCACCCGCATTAATTATAACAAAATTATTTATTATATATTATTGACATGGGTCAAGTTTCTTTGCATATGGCTACGAGTGATAAATAGGTTAACAACTTATTTAGATTTAATCAGCATTAATGACTCTCTTTCCCTTTCCTTCACTTCATTTTGCGCTCGTTCACTCCGTGCGTTTATCTCAATTTGAGTATGATATTTCCTAGATTTAGTTAAATATAAAATAATTTTAGCGATATAAGTCGGGTATGAGTCAATATAATTTTATTATATGGAAATTGATCAAAACAAGTTAAATGAACTAATTTAGATTTGATTATTTTCAATCTGATTCACCCGTTTTATGAGTTTACACGGGAAAAATGCATCAATATTCATTGGATAGATAGACATTGCACCGTCCTTCCATTGGCAAGTCAGGTAATGTTCCGAATGTGAATAGGGTTTGTGCATACGATTTGAAACTGCGAGAATGGATAATGATTGCAACCGAAGTGAAAGTGAAAGTGAATGTAAACAACCCAGAAAGGTCAAAAAGGCTACTTCCTTTCATTAAGATTGTCGTCCAGTAGCTCAGCTTTTTTCTCTCTGCTTTTGTTCGTTTGTTAGGTGAGCAAGCACATCATGCTGCTCCAGCTGAAGCATTGTCTGAAGAAAAGTGGGGGAAAGAATGTCACAGTAAAAAGGGCAAAAAAAATGTTAAAAACAACAGTTCAGTAATATATACTTGAAAGAACAAAATGTACATTCTGAAAATATAAGACCAAACAGGTGTTTGTCTTCAAGGAAACATGTATCATGTTAGCGAAAATCACAAAGAAGAGGACAATTCCATGTAAGCCCTTGACACAACACTGAAAAGGGCACGTATGGTTGCGAGAAATGATATGAGTAAAGCCTTGAAGATAATAACAAAACCAATTTGCAGAAAAGCGCACGTTGGGCTGCAAGAAATGCTCAGACATCAAACACACCATACAACAATGAAGACAAAATACTTACAAAAAGAAACAGAGAGAGGGAGAGGACAAATTTGACCATCTTGGTGGACGGGTTCCCACCTCTCCTCTCCCCCACCACCCATGTTCATCCCTTCTGCTCACTACTTGAGTCTTGATTTTTTTTTCTCAAATCTGTCTAGATTTTATTCACTATAACGATAGTAATGGTGGTGATGATAAAAGAGAGAAAAAAGCAGGGCGTGTGCACCAGAGACGCTATTATCATAACAGCAACATTGCCCCATAAAGGCAATGACTTTGTCCTTGGTGGTATCTTCTTTTTATGAAATGAAATGAAATGGAAACAGCCTCATGCTTGAGAAAAGGAAAGAAGAAAACACCGAGCAAAGAACAACAATGGCAAAAAGGGTTTTCTAGTTTGACAGGACACCTTTCCTAGGACATAATATTCCCCCACAGTAAAAACAGGCAACAATGGATTTGGCACTCAAGTCCAACATTCTTCTGTTAAACATCACATGACATTATCCATAAAGTGATAACTAAACAAAGAGAAAGATGCCTTATTCGTAGCTTGTGATTTAACGGGCAAAAAAGTAGAGTACTGCAGCCGGAGATTAAACAAACTGGACCAAATTAGAGATTTGCAGATCCAGATAAAGAACGAACAACGACCAAACGAAGAAAGGGACAGAAAAGTGACTGAATGGGATCCCCCCTTGCACGCAGTAATTCTGACGGGCGTAAATTCCACCGTGTATGTATGAACTGTAACATCTGTTCACGTTGGAAACTTTTCTGTCGGAACTTGATTAACAGAATCAATTACTACACATAATAATATGAAATTCGACACTTTTGTGAGGTTCAATATATGAGGCAAGGATCTCAATCTAATTCACATTCCAAATAACGTCCGCATGGCATGTGACATATGTACTAATAGTGAGCATTTCCTGTACATAGAAAGGGAAAATGCGACACCCTTCATCGTATTCCATCTTCACTCCATTTCCTCTGCCTTCCATGGACATTTTCCCTGCAAAAAACTCTTTAGTCAAAAGCACCTAGGGACCCTCCATTCCACCTTTTTTTTATTTTGTTTCTTTCTCTAACCTTCACTTCCCAATCACTAATCCCATTATCAAAATACATGAAAAATCCCAAATACGACATAGTGGATCATCTCTCATATGATTATCCAACTGTAAAGCAACCTCCCTTGGATACTCCACGGAGGGCACAAATCTAAGGATGGAATCCTAAAATCTTCTTCCACTACCACCACCACCCCCAATCTTTTCCTTCACCACTTATTTGCAAGAACAGAAACATCATAAACCCTGAAAAACCCAAGTACCAGAAGAATCAAACTCATCATGCCTTCAAGATCCTTCCCTCCAAGCCTAGGCCTTACCAGACCCAGTTCCTTCGCTACAACCAAAGTCCTGTTCTTAGTCCTCACAATATCATCCTCTGTTGTCATCATCTTGACCATCCTCTACTTGCTCTACCATTTTTATCACTCCATTGTGAACAGGCCAAGAACAATCCCATTTGACTCCAGTGCTCCTCTCAAGATTGAGAGGTTCTCTTACAAGGAGCTGAAATCGGCCACCTTGGACTTTGATGAGGCCAACATGATTGGGAAAGGCGGGTCTGGCACTGTTTTCAAGGGGGTATTGAAGGATGGTAAGTTAGTTGCTGTGAAGAGACTTGATGCCATGTCACTAGAGACGGAGAGAGAGTTCCAGAATGAGCTGCAGATTCTCGGTGGGCTTAGATCACCATTCCTGATCACTCTGTTGGGGTACTGTGTGGAGAAAAATAAGAGGATACTTGTGTACGAGTATATGCCAAACCGGAGCTTGCAGGAGCTGCTTTTTGGAGAAGGTGACTCGAGTTCAAGCTTGAGTTGGGAGAGGAGGTTTTCCATTATACTGGATATTGCAAGAGCCCTGGAATTCTTGCATCTTGGTTGTGATCCACCAGTGATTCATGGAGATGTTAAGCCGAGTAATGTCCTGCTTGACTCGGAACTGCGGGCCAAGGTTTCGGATTTCGGCTTGTCGAGAATGAAAATCGAGGGCGAGTATCGGGTGGATTTGTTCAGCCAGGACTTGGGCAAGAGTCCGGATTTATGGAAGAGCCAAGAGCTGTCAGGAACTCTGACTGCAGAGACTCCGGCTATTGCTACTCCAGTCGAACAAGCGGACTGCGTGCCTGAGGTAGACTTTGCTCTTGCTTTGCAAGCTTCTTCTTCGTCAAAGAATAGTAGGACATGTTATACTGTGAAAGCTCTGAACTTGAACTCTGTTAGTTATAATGCTAGCATTGGGACTGAGAGTGATCTTAAAGGAGGAAATGGAAAGGGCAAGGAAGTCTCAGTTGTCGATGTTGCTTCTGATGAGTGGAACAAGAAGTTTGTTCCTTATGATGATGAGTTCAACAGCTTTCATCATCCTGGTAATGATGTGAATTTGATTGCTTCTGCTGTCGCTGGTGATCTGCCGGGTTCAAAACAGTGGGGTAAGGATTGGTGGTGGAGACAGGACGGAAGTGGTGAATTATGCAGTAAAGACTACGTCATGGAATGGATTGGCAGCCAAATTTGCCCGACTGATCCAGATTGGTATGATGACAGAAAGAGCATTCCCGAAAAGACTGACCTAAACAATTCATCGTTGCCATTAGATAAATTAGAGGATGCGAATGAAATATGTGCTCGCGAAGTTGGGAATCAACAACTTCCTGATAAGGAACCTGAGACGAAAGATGCAAATGGAAAGCATCACTGTCAAAAGAGGCACAGAAAGATGCAAGACTGGTGGAAAGAGGAGCACACGGTTGATATTAGGAGGAAGCATAGTAAGTTGAAATATCTCAAAATGAAGTGGAAGCAAGGCTTTAAATTGCCGCATTTCGGTCTCAGTAGGCGTTTTTACTTCTGTCGAAGGAAAAAGTTTGGAGGGCAACAAAACCAGCTCGAAGCTGACGCAAACGGGGAGTTTAGTTTTAGAAGGGGCCTAAGGAAGAAGAATGCTCATTGTAATGGCAGCGATATTTGGAGCGGAGATCTTTTCAGCCGTGAGCTAAGCAGCACAACAAGCATGAGAGGAACTTTATGTTATATTGCCCCAGAGTATGGAGGATGTGGATACTTGATTGAGAAGGCTGACATATACAGCCTTGGGGTGTTGATCCTAGTCATCGTGTCCGGTAGAAGACCATTGCATGTTCTTGCCTCGCCCATGAAGTTGGAGAAAGCGAATTTGGTAAGCTGGTGTCGACACTTAGCTCAGACTGGAGAAATTTTGGAGCTTGTGGATGAGAGGTTAAAAGGCGAGTATGACAAGGACCAAGCTAGCTTGTGCATTAACTTGGCATTAATTTGCTTACAGAAAATGCCCGAGTTGCGGCCGGACATAGGAGAAATAGTTAAGATATTGAAAGGGGAGATGGATCTTCCACCGCTGCCATTTGAGTTCTCTCCATCACCACCAGCAAAATTGATTGGCAGATCAAGGAGGAAACCAAAAACTAATGGAGAGTAAAGGTTTGACCCTGAAGTTAGATATTGTGAGTTAATCAAAACACTTCCAATGTACATAAGCATTGAGTTGAAACATGTATCGTGGACACATCAATAGGATTCTAGTTTCTTTTTCTATTTCAGTGGCTGCAAAGTGTGTGGCCTTTGGTATTGCCACCATCGTTCTCTATCAGCATTGTATGCTGGACGCACATAATTATAGTCTCAATCTCAAATTCTGGATAGCAAGATTGTTGAGAACTTCAATTGAACATGATGGTCGAAAGATGCAGTTAGTTCAGTTGAATATATTTCCAGTACAAAAGTTTCCATTTGTTGCTCTTCAAATGTTAAAGATGCTGTCCTTTTCTGGACCATACTTAAAGGCAGTGGTAACTGGTAAGAAGCCCTTCTAGGAGTAGAATCAATCTCTAGATCATCCGTCCTTTTTATAGATCTTCTCTTTGGTATGGTTAGGAAACGGAAGATCTCAGTTCTCTCTTTGTCAATGGAAATGGTGTAAGCTGGTTAACAGTTGAGCATGCACTCGTACACCATAGGAATGACAGACATGTAGCAGATGGAGGGTGCTTCCGCTAAGTTCATACACTTACCAGTCATAAATTTTAATGTTGCTCAAAAGAGACTCTAAGGGTACAATTAAGTTGTCTCTGGGACGGGCATCCCGGCACACGAGACTTCCAGCTAGGTGAGGATCGAGTAGGGTCCTCTATCATCCATAAACTTCTCATTTTTTTTGTTTTCCGAAGAAGATACAATGTCGGCTACTAACATTGAACATATGGACTTGTTAAGAATCACATGAACGGTAATCATGTGTGAAAGCTATCAATACTAAATATGTTATTAGGGCACACGGGAGCTGAACCCAATCATCCTCCAATCCTCATGACTTTGGATTACAGAGTATGAAGTTGTTGGTACCCAAACGAAAATAAAAGAACTCACCAAAATTTTCTGCCCAAGTTCTTTTTTCCTGAAGGAAGAAAGGAATCAATCTTTGGGCTCAGAATGCAGGTAATACTCCACATGCAGGATGAATGGCAGAGACACGAGTGCCTAATCTAACTTGCGGGTGTCATATTTTGCGAGTGAGGCCTCCCAGCACTTAGCAGAGCTCTTAGGAACGGTAAGTTTTGCTTAAAACTGGAAAACAGTTGATAATTGTCCGTATGTTGCCTTTAAGGATTGGCAATTTTGTCACCGCAACTTGAAACGTGCCCATGTTTTCAAGAATAGCATGCTATTCTGAAGAGCATTTCTTTCTCCAGGGATTAAATAATAGGAGAACAAACGCATCTCCTGCTCACTCTCTCTTTTCACTCTTGCAAACATGAACTTAGTACGTGGTTCACTGCTGCAATGCACTACCTATGTCAGTTCACTTAGTTTAAATTTGCTAGAACTTTTTCCTTGGAGGTTCTTTTCAAGAACAAAAAGAAACTCATTCATATCAAAGAATCTGTATCAGATCTCAAGTTACTGAAAAGATTAAGGAAAATGAGGACAAAAGAACCTCTATCAGATCTCGAGTTCCAGAAAAAGATTGTCCTGGATATCGTCCAATAGATTCTCTGTGACCCAATCAATCCCCAAGTGTACACGGAAAAAATAGACTATGCTGTATCAGTATATGGCCAAGGAATGAAAGCAAAAACCTGAAGCAAAAATAAATGCAATGGGATGCGGCCAACTAAAATTGTCTCACCGAAGTCTACATTTTTTGCATGCAATTATGATGACAGCAATGTCCATCTTGCCAAAGATGAACGACAGAAGTTTCAAAAGCTACGCTATTGCGGTCCTTTCCATATGAATACAGTCGGTTGTGGCAACGCATTCAGGAACGCACAGCTGATATCTAAGGATTTATACAGTGGAACTACTAAGTGGCTTCTCGGATCGGGATGGCATGTCAGCACAAGGATGGACCACAACAGAGTGGCCACTGCCACACCCAGCAGCGGAGCTTTCAAAACGTGAGAGGCCAACGAGTGGTTAGCAAACAAAATGCAGGCATTGCTGCTTCATCGGACTTATGAGGATGCGGGAGGTTATGTGACACCATGTGCGGAGGCTGCTTGCTTACTTAATGAAAGATGGGAAGGTGGCACAAACTAAGCACAAGCAGAACAAAGGCAATATGAAAGCCTTCTCAATGCAGCATTTTGTAATCTGGGCACTAACTAAAGTTTAGGGATCAATTATGAATGTTCAATTGGGCCTTATATGAGGCGATCCAATAGCTTATTGCAAATCATTCCGAGGTAGCTGCAATTCAATGTTGGTGCCGTTCTTCTGTTTCTTGTATAAAAGGGTAGGTCCAGAGGCAAAAAGAAGCAGAACATATTGAAATAGGCAAATGATGCTGTGCCTGTGCAGCTGTTACACCTTATCAATGGCAAGGGCAGGGCCTGTAGCGGGCCAAAAAGTCCTTTTGTTAAGTTTTCTTCACTAAATAATCGGGTTTGAGTGGCTTTGGTCCAAGAAAGAGCACGAAATCAAAAGACATAATATTGGATACACTCGATTCATGTGAGCGCAAATCACATGAACCATTAGATTATACGGTTTCCAAGTGCTCTGATGACATTATTGCCACACTGACTTTGAACTTTCAAAGGCATAGGAATAGGAAAAATGTGTGGCAACATTAAATGAGTTTTGCAAGCAATACTAGTATTGTTGCATATGCTGTATCACAAGCGTGCCTCGAAAGAAAGTATCCTAGCTAAAATTTCATCAGTTTACGCGCATGAAATCCAAAAAGACAACAAATTCTTAAAATTTTGAGAATTGGTTAAGAAATAGGGAGATATAAAGTAGTGACTGAGGGTAGAGGTAGAGTTTTATGCAGTAGAACGAGGGATTGGTGCTTCAAATGAATTGCAAGAATGAACCTTACTTGTTCTGCAATGGATAGACTAAATTTCATGGACAACAATAGCTAAAGCCTATTTCTAATTCATAGCCAGATGAGTGGGCAAATTAGCAGGGCAAGCTCCAATTCCGGAAATGATAACCCTCGTTTAACCAAAACGAAAATAAAACCAAGCAGTCATAAACCTCCCAGCATACATGACAAGACCCACAGAGAGAGAGAGAGAGAGAGTAACAGCTATATCCACCTAGAAGAACCAACCAGATCCTATCCCTATCCAAACCGACCCCACCAGAGCAGCAAGAACCCGAGAACCCAGCGACCCGTTTCCGAGAACCCAGCGATCGGCGGAGGCGGAGGACGAATTGCCGGCGACGGAGGCGGACGGCGGAGGGGGCAGGGGGTGGACGAGGACAGAGACCTTCATGCCGTTGAAGCACTGCCCGTTCCCGCAGATGAAGTAGTACCGCTTGGCCTTGTCGAGCAGGATGAAATCCTTGCCGCTGCTCCAGTTGCCGGTGGCTCCTTCCGTCGTGCAGTTGTCGTAGCCTGTCCGGTTCACTTCGAACACGTTGTACTGGCTCTTCTGGTACCTAAACGCTGTTCAAATCGTTTTGAACAACACAAAAAAGGAGTGAGCTATTTCGACGAAAGAGGAGGGCAAAAGGTTAGGAGATTCACGGCATCAATCACTCCGAGTCCTGTACATGTTTCTCGGTTCAAAATTGGAGAACCAGTAGGAAGTTTCCATCTTTCTTGTTCTGAATAAGATCAAGACCAGTTTCTTTTGAAAAATAATGCAAAGATGCGATGACAGCAGATAAGCACTCTATAGTTAGGTACTTGGCCTTCTAGAAGCTGAAAGAAGAAAAGTGGAAATGGGTTTCGGAATACAGATCTAGCTTGTTCAAGTGAAGAGTACAAAGAAGTGTACGGAGAGAGGGAGAGAGAGAGAGAGAGAGTACAGATGAGGTCGCCGACGTAGAAGGTCTGGTTGTTGGCCCAGAGGGTGTAGTTGATCCCCGGGTTCCATCCGCGGTTGGCGCCGACAATGTGGTCGGTGGCGGCGGCCGGGGACACGACGGTGGCCGCGAGAACGAAGAGGAGGAGGAGGAGGAGGAGGATGGGGTGGGACGAGGTGGCCATGGACGGGGCACTCTTGTTGGTTGGTGGGTGGTGTGGTGATGACGAGTCCTGAAGATGCCCTCCTCCTATTTCATACCACGTTGATTACACACCCTCTTGACTGAACTGTGCACAGAGCAGACCAGGGCATGTCGTTAATATATTGGGTCCAAGGAATTTTGAAGGCGGAGGAGGGACCAACCCCTTTTCTACTAGACTCAGATTATTGCTAGCATTATGTATTACATAGAATCCATGGTGTTCTTCTCCCCCCTCATTTCAAATTAAAGTTTGAGATTTAAGAAATCAGAAACTGTATGCTACTTTTAGCCTCATTATATTGAATAGCAGAGAAAACCATTATAAAGCTAATTGACTGCACGCCGCTCTCCACAGTCAATTCTCATGGTAGGACATGCATCCCTATAAAAAAAAACAAGAAAACAACAACAGCAACAGCAACAGCAAGAACACCAACATTATTATTGTCGTGGGACCCTTCTTGTCAAGAAAACAGCGAGAAGAAAAGGAAACAAGAAACCAACATAGGGCCAGGCCAACATAAAGATCTTCAGTTAGATTTGCAATTGCACATCGCTTAACAAATAGTTTATCCAATGGGTGTTTCAGGATCGACGCTTGTAGAAAGTTCGTGACCTGATGTTCCATTTTCCAATTCCATGACATTTTGATACGGATCGTCCTCGTTTGAAATGGAGATGTATACTTTCGGCGCCTGCTGGAATAATCTCTTGAAACAAATTATCGCACTTCACCAAATGCTCGTACCACATTGGAATGCCGAGTGATACAAGTGTTACGCCAACGTATATTTCTTTCCGTGGACATCGGCCTAGTTGGCCTGATTGCCGCATCAAGGACAGCGTGGCACCTCTCTCTTGTGTGAGCATGTCTGTTCTGTTTCCCCTTTGGCATCATTAAATAATTGGACATTGGGCGGCGGCCGAAACAAACCCCTCCATGGGGGCAATCTATACCTAATCTATTAGAAACGATTAAAGTATATAGTATCACAAGTAGGCAACTATGAAGTAAAGAAACAGACAAAGAAACTGCAGACATTGCACGCAGTAGCTGCAGTAGCTCACACAAAGATTGCAACGGTCACCTAACAGGCTCTTCAAAACTCATTCACTAGACCCACCAATTCCAGCTTCAAATTATTTGTACTAGTTGATTAGGTTTACTGCACCATTGCCTCTTGAAAGCACGACCAATTTCTTTGACAGTCTTGCCAAAAGATACCCATAACATTTGATTGCCCTTTCAAATTCATGGTTGAACCAAACAAGCCCTACATCGACCTGGATCTGAATCGAGCGTTATCTCAACAGCTGAGACTCTATGAACTCAAAACTTTAAGACCACATCACACATTCTTAGCCTCCTCATCAACATTGCATTTAATACAACTACTTTTGAGGTTCAGTTTTGTTTATGCAGTTTCGGTATGAGCTCACATTGAAAGAACTGACAATAAGAACTCGTGTTTTCCACGTTTTTCTTCTTCCTCCATGTCATCTACAGGGCTGGAATGCGCAGCCATACAAAAGAATATCAATGACGAATTCAATCCGTCAAAGAGCTAGAGATTCCCGACACATTATAGAGGCATGAGTCGTTTGTACCTGTAGAAACACACAAATGCACTGAAAATGACTAAACCGCATACTCCTGTTATAATGAGGACCCACTGAAATGCATCAGCATTGTCAAAGACTGAGATGTCAAAGTTCATCCCGAAAATCCCCGCCACCACGCCGAAGATAGCAACAACGAAAGTCGCAGTAGTCAGCAGCAGCTCGAACTGTATCAGCTGATTTCGGACATTGTCCTGCAAGCACAAGGTCCGTGATTAGAGCATCTTCGAGCAAGCCAGGAAATATCATAAAAAGTATAAAAAGAAAACAAAACAGAAGTGTAGAGAGAAGGAAAGAGAAAGAAAAAAGGCAAGTCCGAATTGCTCTGCTGTATCTTAAAATATCCTGTGGGGTTAAGCTTTTTAAACAGCAATAAGCAAATTTTTGCTTTCCCATCAAAATACAAAATATTATCAAATTTAACAAATTACGAAATAATCATGGATGATTCTACGTGTCAATACTAGTCTATTGTGAAAGTTTCTGGTGTTTTGGGACAAGAGAAAGTCAAAATGAATCCATCACATATTTTAAATTAAAAAAAAAGCAAAATGTAAAAATTTATATAGACACGACCGTAAACTTCTAAGTTTACAGCGGGTACGTATAATGACAAAATTCCAGCGAATTTCATAAATGTGAATTTCCTACCATTACGAAAGTCCGTTTAGCTATATGAACTTTTAAGTACTTTCCTTCTTAGGTTCAACGTTAGTGAATTTCAACATCTATTTAGTTCTTTGCCTCAGTAGCGACGATGACAAATAAGTAGCAACACGTATATGTTGCAGCTACACTGTCAAGACCGAGCTATATGTGGCAGAGCCCCACCCACTTTGCCCAGCAACTTTTTTGTTACAATTCTTAAACCCCCACAGCCAATTTCCCCAGAGGACATAAGTTATGAAAATTATCATTCAACAAGAAGATAAAGAAACGGGCATACCAGCTGAATGTTAATGAAATCTTCTGTGTCATCAATGTACTCCTTCAGCTGAAATGCATAACAAACAAAGTGATTAATATTTTTCCTCTATACCAAGTATATATGAAAGAACATTTTAAAATAGATAGCGAGACTGGTGATACCGAAGTCAACTTATTCAAAGTGCTATCGATGACAACAAAATAAGCTTCCAACAGCATCTCCAGCTCTTCTATTCTATCTGTAGAGCTTTCTGAACTCCTCATGCTCTCATGCCGGCTCCTTGCTATACTTAGGCTCTTCTCAAGCTTTCGGCCATCACGAGGTGAGGAAATGGGAGAAACAGGAGCAGAAAGAGATTGTGCAACATCATTGGACCTGTAGCCGATCGAAGACTGATCAATATAGTACGATGACTCCACTCTTCGTTTCTTCTCAGTGAGATACATCTCAGCCATGTCTCCGTCATCGTCCATTAGCTGTTCTATCTCATCCCTAACCTAAAACCAGTGCAGCCAATAAGTGCGAGCAGAAGGAAAGGTAGTCGGATTACGAAGGACAAGCATGAAACATGAACAGGGATTACCTTCTGAACTCTCCTGGTCAATGCCACAAGTCTGCTTTTCAAACGTCGAACACGCTCCAAATTTAATGTACTAATCTTCGAAGTTAGCTCATCCAGCAATGGATAAGCTTCGATTTCAAGTTCTGCTGCCTTCAAAAAATTTGAGAACACAGCCATTAATTAGAAACAATTGTACAAAAATGAGAACATGGCAACATAAGTGACAACAACTTTCATATGTAAGAAGCATCAACCACTCTAAATTGCAGTCCATCCACCGATCTCACCCATCCTTTTAGTGATCCCATTTCATATCACCAGTATTCCAATTCCCAAGGGGAGGAAACTCTTCTATGTCTTGGCCATGACTTAAGTTTAACTACCAATTAGCATCACATTATGAAAATGCTCTCTTCAAAAGTACTCATGAAAGTATACACAAGAATGGCAACAATGAGGGGAAAGACTACAGGAGTGACAGCTTTTCACAAAAAGTATCCTTCCATGTGATATGTACCTGAATTTTTCATGACCACAGTTCAGATTCTAAGTTATAAAAATGTATATGTTCAAATATTGCAATGCTTAAGAATTGTAAATCTTGAAGATGTACAGTATTCCTTTTACCTCAATGCACTTACATTACTGAATGAGTAAATTTTTAAAACGCACATACTCCGTTATCTAGATGCACTTGCAATATTTAAGGAGATAGAATGGCAAGCATTTGACAAGTATGGGACTTTGGGGAAAAATCAACTTCCCCCCAAGTTCTATAAGTTTCATGTCAGTTAATTCCATCGTACCAGGTACAGCCTGAATCATTAACAAAACCTTACAACGTACAATATCTACATATTCATACTCAGGATACTGAGAGTCATGATGTTGGTAACTGCCTGCCAGTCTCAGGAGAGTAACAAATGATGAAACGGATTTTTTCATTAATTTCTCTAAAACACAATCATTCCCTCTCAACGTACTCCACCCTCAAGCCAAAAACAAAAGACAAAAGTCCACCCTATGTATTACCCGAACTTGTAAAGAGTGCATTTATCCTAAAAGGTATGCTGTCATTGGTACCAAAGCCACGTGACATTTAGAAGTTGTGAATTAAATGAAAGAGTTTGCAAGTATAGGATATAGGTCTTAACATCATCATATCACAAACCTGAGAATCAAGAAAAGTACAAGCAGTTTCTAAAGCAACTTCAAGGGCCCGAAACTCAAAAGGCAAATAATCTGGGGAGGTGTTGCCAAACAAATCATCAAAGTTTCTACTTCCTCTCCTTCTGCTCAAATCTGCACCTTCTGGTTGCCAAACCTCACTCGCCCCAGCTGTTGTCAGCCGGCGTTGTAGCTCCACCACATACTGCAACACATAACTATCGAGGGAGTTCAAAAGCAACACCTCATCTGCCGTGATAATACATCGAATCTGCTCTAAGTTAACAACTATAGCCTTCTCTCTCCCAAGAATTGTAGAGGGATAAACAAACAATGGATCAAGCAAGCGCAAATCACGGGCTGGAAGGTCACAACGGCGCATCATTGTGAACTTGTCAACCTCAATGATCTCAGAATTCCCAGAGGTATCGACACGAATCCATGACCGAAGACCTTGACCACGTTTCTTAAGACCTACAACATCCATGCCTTGGAAAGGCTGACGCCCAAACACAAATGAACGATGAGATGCTTCTTTAAGGCTAACAGCTGACGCAGGTCTTGGCGGGAGGAGGCGTTCTTGGAGCTCTGCCATGAATAAACTTGAAATGCTGCAATACACCAAACGATTAAAAGCATCAGATCACTGGCATTGGAACTAGCAGAAATATTTCACGTTTAAGAGCATATTTAGATGCCAGGTCATCTGTTTTGTATAAATCTACTGTCCTTTTAACTCAGAACGTCCTCAAACCACCAAAGAGAACTAATACATAAATTCGTTTTACTTATGGTAACACCTAACTCGAGAGGAAAGAGAAAGGCGAAGATGTCAACGAATCTGGAAGCTCTGACTTTGGATAGTTCAAACCCTGCCAACATGCTTAGAGCCTTTCTATATAAGTGAGCAGAAATTGATGCCAGTATCTGACATTAACCACCATGTCATTGCCCGTGGCAAATATTGCCTTTTCCTTTCATTTCAGCTTTTAGGCATTATTTGTCTGTAATATTCCAAAAGAGACAGCGTATTAAATAGCAAAGGAATGCAAAGACCTAATAGGGACAACTCTGTGTTCGTTGGCTCACTCTTCACGGATAACTAAATTTACCACAAAATTAGTGAAGTTTTACACTGTCCTCTCACAGTTCTTCCTGCCTTAGTTAAGTCCAAAACCTAGACAATCATGATGTTGATCAAGAGTATCAAGTGGAATTCTAATCTATCGAATAGTATATAAAAACCCAGTTTCGAAAAGTAGCTCTAAATGTCTTTGAATCGCATTCAATTCTCCACCTTTATGTCATGCATGTTCAGCTAGCTGATGGATTATGGACGTCAGATAAAACCGGTGGGTTTCATAAGTTCGTAAGTAGAACACATGTTCAGCCAATTATGCCACACTGTTCTACTTCTACCTCAAGATTTATGAAGTGAAGCATTTTATAATGTGTGATTACGAAACATTTGTATTTTTTTATTAGAAAAATATCAGATACTTCCGATTTAACTTAACTCCCGTTCCTCATTATGCAGCACTCGGACATTTTCTACTAGAGTGTCTGGAATTTGGATCATCAACAGAAAATGATCAAAAGCCTAGTACGTCAGACATTCAAATCTCCTTCTACGACAAGATAAATTTATCCTTCCTCAAGTTTTCCCATCATCACATAGCAAGAACAGCAAATGAAATTTCCAAGCTGTTATTGTTCAGCAAAAAGGAGTATCATCATGTTCACAAGGACGGGAAAAAAAACAGAAACGCAACATGAAACTAGTCGTCTTCCTGCCATCCCAGCTAACCATTGAAGCTCGTAACCTTCCACTCCATGGTTTTATCAGTTTTTTAACACCGGAAGCTCGATCTTTTCATTAGAAAGAGCACACAGAAAAGCCATCTCACTTCCCATGACCTGAATTGCAGTCAAACGACAGCTACGCAACTGGGTTTGAGCTGAACCCACAAACACGCGAGTGCGAAGATGAATTATCTTACCGTAGGCGGAGTCGATGAACCCAAATCGATTATCAATGACCCATCATTGAAAATGGGAAAAAGGGGTGCGACTTGAGCACAAAGGCGGAAGCTTTTCGAAGTGGGCACTTCTTGATTCGATCTCCGAGCGGGAGGAGAAGTGGGAAATTCGGGATTACGAAGAGGGTTGTCTTTATCTCTCTCGATGTACGATTTTCCCGTTCCGGAGGGTTCGTTAATCGGTTGGCAGCTTCTATTGAATTCTTCTTCCCCTCTGCGACTGTGGACCGTAGTTTTATTATCGCTTGTTCTTTTTTTTAATAGCTAATGACGGCATGAAGAGCGTGTGCTTGTCTTCTTGGCCGTTCGTTCGTTTCCTCATGACAGTGGCAAAGTTCATCATCATTCGAACCCTTTTTCCTCCTTTCTATGGTGAAGTTTCCTCATCATTAGCGTTGTGATTTTAGGACGGGTGATTTCTCTAAGAAAAGGACGAAACAGGATCCACCAAAATGGACAAAGGTTAGAGAGGGAAAGAACAGTATTGGTGCCAAAACTTGTGTACGGAGGTCACTTTGGTGCCAAAACTTCCATTTGGATCACTTTAGTGCCAAATCGGAGGAAAAATGATCACTTTGGTGCCAACGACGAAAAATTCTGGCCAAATTAATACGTGGCATTTATAATTAAATTTTTAATCTTAGTTGGATTTTTTTAAAAAAAATTAGTCTACGTGGCATTTCCACGTATATATTTCGATTTTTTAAATACTTTTCTAAATTTTTTTCTTTTTTTTCTTCTTTTCTTTTTTTCTTTTATTTCTTCTTCTTTTGGTCACCGCCGGTGACCGGAGGCCGGCCACCGGCCGCCTGGCCTCTCCCGAACAAGGCCGCCGCAGCCCGCCACAGGCAAGGCCTGGCCGACCCTCGCCTGGGCGACGACGGGCAAGCCCCGGCGAGGCAGTGGCCTGGGTGACGGTCGGCCCCGCCAGATCTGGCGAGGCTCGCCCTCGCCGAGGCTCGCCCTCGCCCATGCGAGGCGAGGCCGACCTCGCCGGGGCTTGCCCGCCATCGCCCAGGCGAGGGTCGGCCGGGCCTCGCCTGTGGCGGGAGGCGGCGGCCTCGTCCGGGCGAGGCCAAGAGGCCGGTGGCCGGCCTCCAGTCACCGGCAGTGACCAAAGGGAGAAGAAATAAAAGAAAAAAAGAAAAGAAGGAAAAAAGAAAGAAAAGAAATAAAAAGGAAAAAAGAAAAAAATTATTTAAAATAAAAAATGCTGACTGTACGTGTTCACTGTATCTCCGGCGAGCCATGTCGGCTTCAAATACTAATAAAAAATTGTCACTTCAGATTTTCGACCAATTATATCGGAGTTGGCGCTTAAAAGATCATTTTTCAAAATTTTTGGCACTAAAGTGATCCAAATGGAAGTTTTGGCCTCCGTACACAAGTTTTGGCACCAATGCTCTTCTTACCCCAAGATTAGAGAAGTTTAAAGGGTTGCAAATCACTCGTTCTATATTGGGAAGACCTCGAGCCCGCTCAAACTTTACCTCGAGTTTAGCAACCTGTTAAGTCCATGATCAAGTCTATTAAAGACTTAATCTATCTACTTTCTTTATGAAAAAGCTATCTACATTTCATAATTTACGAAAAAAGTAAAAGAGTTCTTCTTAAATGCTTTAATCTTGATTTGGATAATTTTATTTTCATTGCATAAATGGTTTTCACTTATTGTGGATAAATTCATCAAAACTAACCTTGATACCTTAATATCACTAATTGATATTGTGCCTCTAATGTTTATATTGACACGAGCTTTTTCGCAAGAGTGCTTTGACCCTAATTCAGAGATTTGCATGGTAAAGTGGAGACTACTAAGAGACATTAAAGATTCCAAGGTACTTCAATCATCAATTGAGCCTTTCCCTAGGTTGCATAAGGAACAAAAAGATATGCAGCTACAAATCCGTTTGGTTCAGCTTTGGAAAAAACATTTGGGGAAATGAAAATGCTTTTGGGTTAAAGGGCTAAAGGCAACGCAACCTGCGATGCGCAAACCCAAGCCGTCGCTTTGGATCGCGCAACCCAAGGCAAGGCAATAGTCATCGAACCCCAGGTCACGTTGTCTGCGGTCGCCTGATCTCAAGTGAGATTGCCCCCGCCAAATCTGGCTTGCTAGCAACCACATACGACCTCGCCGGCCGACCATAGTGGCCTAAAACCTAGCCGATGATATCGCATCAGGGAAGGACATTTTTCAAAATGATGAAAGTTCAACGAGAGTAAAGTTGGAAGGAAAAGAAGTTTATTTGCATTCCAGAAATACTACTTTCCAAAGAACCTCTAGACATGCACTGGGTTAAAGTCATTTAAAGGCCTTTATAAAGGCAATTACATTTTCTCAAAGTGGAGCAAGAAATAAACGAAACGTTATTTCCATTTAGTCAAGTGGCTTTAGTATCCCAAAATCCATTTTGGAATGCTGAACAAAACGAGGCCTATATTTTTTGCCAACAGCCAAAAATTGCTCATAGAATGCATTGATCGACCAGGATCCTTGAAGTTTGACCCAAAAAAAGAAAACAAGGATCCTTGAAAACTTCCGTAATTAGCCAAAATAGGAGTAAGATTTTTATAGTTTGATTTTAACTCCGTATTCCACACACTAAAGACAAAAGCCTCGTATTTGGTAAATTTCCTACTTTTCCTTTCCAAGTTCTTTCCTCATAATTAGTTCTTTAATGGTGTTGAAAAAAGCTCCTCTCACTATGACTATGCTGAGACATATTGTGCCCTCGTCTCTTGAGGCCCTTCTTTTCATTTGGCAAGACATGTTGAGGTTGAGACAAAGACATACTTCAATAAAATCTCAATTGCTGTCACAGGATGAAGTTCGTTTCTTCTGTCTTCTGTCCTGATGCTCACCACTTTAAAAATCACGAACTTGCTTTTCTTCTCCCTTTTTGCCCCGATATCTTTATGGCTGCTAATTTATTTTCTTCTTCTTGTTCTTCTTTTTTACTTTCTTTTCCTCTTTTTGCTGTTTCCTAAAACAGGTGTCAAGTAAGGAGAGGCCCAAGGATGCACAAAAGTGACAAAACCTCCATTCCATGCCCAGAATTGCTTTGTAGAGGAATGCATTAACATCTGCGATCATTATGTTAAATATAATATATAATTTAGATTTAATGTTCATTCATTTAGATTTACTGTTCATTCTTTCCCTATATAAAGGGACTTGACCTTGTAATTCAAAGGCAAGTAATATACACAAAAAATTCTATCATCTCAACTTGGTATCAGAGCCGTTATTACCTGAGGAGCGCCCGTTGAGCCTGCCACACCATGGTCGCCATGACGCCAGCCGCACCGGCCGCGCCGTCCCGGTTCTCCAATAAGACCGAAGTTCTTCGTCTCTGTTCGGCATACTTCCACTGCTCATTTCAAAAAACTGAGACCACCGGCAGACTCGCCGCCCTCAGACGACTCACATCCTGAAATTTCATCATCAACGGCTGCCAGACGCCACCGCAGGCACCGCCTCGCGCCACCGCACCTTGGACCCAGGAAGCCCACCGCCATTCACCGCTGTTCACTGGTGTTTTGGACATCCTCCGCCGGGTTTTTTTTTTTCCAAAAACCAACACCAACCCACAACTCGCAGCCCTCAGTCGAGTCCGCCAGTCAAGTTTCGCGGCATTCCTCCGCCGGATGCACCCTCACACGCCGCCCCAAGCTCTGCGCATGAGATCCACACACCTACACGTGCTTGCACGCGCCAGCACATGCCGGCACGCGCCTACATGTGCCGGCACGCGCCCGGCACGTGCCTGGCCCGTGCCGACACGCAACTGGCCCGTGCCGACACGCAACTGGCCCACACTCCCCAGCTGACGTCATTTGCCACGTCACCGCCACGCCATCTTCCACGTCACCGACACGTCATCCGTTGACCGGTCATTGACCTTCCGTTGACCGTCGTTGACCGGCCTTGACTGACTGTTGACCGGCATTGACCAGACCGGTTTTGTTGTTTTTTCGGCCTGTTCGACCATTTCTTGACCGGTTTTCGGTGTTTTCCAACCGATTCTTGAGTTATTCCGACATCTTGAGCTAGTTTTTGGTGTTATTTTTCCCATATTTGCGCTCGGTATACTACATTCCGCTGATTCTATAGTAGTAAAGTGCCTTTCATGGATAGAATGGATAGAATGGAAGTCTCAATGTCAATTTAGACTATTTTGAATGGTTCCAATTATATTTTATGGTCTCAAGAGATATCAAGTTTCTTAAAAGGACGCCAGCTTTGGCGTTATGTCACTGGACAAATTAGGGAACCTACTAGAATTGCTGAAGAAACTGATGATCAATTTGTGGATCGTTTGGATGAATGGGATAGTAGAAATCATCAGATTCTCACATGGTTTCGAAACACTTCGATCCCATCTATCCGACTCCAGTTTGACCTTTTTAATACAGCCAAGGAAGCTTGGGATCTTCTTGATCGTCGTTATTCTAGTTCAGATGTTGCCCATCAATATCGATTGTTAGGGACTTTATATCACATGCGTCAGGAGCCAGGTCAGTCCATTAATGATTTTCTATTATCTATGCATGCTATTTGGGATCAGTTGACCTTGTGTGAACCACGCTTGGAAGGGGATAGTAACATTCGCAAAGTTGCTGAACATCGTGATCATATTCGTGTCATGCAATTTTTTATGGCTCTGAATGATGAGTTTGAACCTGTGAGAGCTTCCATTCTACGTAGAGATCCATTTCCTTCTATTGAGACAGTTGTATCAGATTTACTGAATGAGGAGACTCGGCTAGCTATCTTGAAAACGCAACGTCCTGCTGTGCCTATATCCATGCCTACGGATGCAGTACTTGCCGCTTCGAGTTCTTCCTCCATGCACCGTCCATTTTGCAAACATTGTCGCCGACATGGTCATATGGCATCAAATTGTTATCGGCTACGACCTATGCAACCCACGGGATCGATCACTCAACCTCGTAGCCGAGGTCCCTCATGAGGTCCCTCTATCGGTCCATCTGCCAATGCTACCACTATAGAAGCTTCTTCCCATGGATCGTCCCACACACTAGTGTCTCTAGAGGATCTTCGCACCATTCTTCGAGAATCTGGTACCTTTACCCCTCCTATTCCTAGCACTTCTACTATGTCTACTACTCCAGGTATTTCTGATTCTTGGTTCTTTGATTCTGCTTGTTGCAATCACATGACATCAAACTCTGCCTTATTTCAGTCCAAATCCTCCGCTTTACATGCACCTCATATTCTTACTGCCGATAATTCACATATGAGAGTTAGTCATACATAAAACATTTCCACATCTACATTATCTTTAACTAACACATTCTTGGTTCCTAAACTCTCACTCAACTTGATTTCTGTCGGCCAATTGTGTGAACTTGGTCTTGATATTCACTTTTCTTCTCATGGTTGTCATGTGCAGGATCCTCGGACGAGATAGACACTTGGGACAGGCCGTAAAGTGGGGCATCTCTTTGAACTTGTTTCCCTAAATATTTCGACCTCTTTTGCTGCTTGTGCTGCCACAGTGTCATCTGAAACTTGGCATTCTAGGTTAGGTCATACTTCCTTTTCTAGGTTAAGCTCTTTAATTTTGAGTGGTCATTTAGGTTCTGTTGACACTAAATATTTTGATTGTCTGCCTTGTAAGTTGGGAAAACATCATACTTTACCTTTTCAGATTAGTGATTCTATGTCTCATGCTCCTTTTGATCTCATCCACTCTGATATATGGGGACCTTCTCCCACTCCCACCATGGGTGGCTCTCGCTATTTTGTCATTTTTGTGGATGACCATTCTCGATATACCTGGGTTTATCTTATGAAAAATCGTTCAGAATTTTCTTGTATTTATCGTGATTTCGTTGCATGGTTAAAATCCAATTTTCACGAGAGATTAAGATTTTTCGTACTGATAATGCTATGGAATATAGAGACACAGAATTTCTTCGGATTCTTTCTCAAAATGGTACTATCATTCATTGCTCTTGCCCTAGCACCTCTCAACAAAATGGTAGAGCTGAACGTAAGCATGGGCATATCTTAGATGTTGTACGCACTCTACTCATCTCTGCCTCTTGTCCTGAACGGTTTTGGGGGGAAGCTTGTCACACTGCTGTTTACACTATAAATTGTACTCCATCACCTATCATAGGTCACATCTCTCCTTACGAGTGTTTGTATGGTAGTGTCCCAAATTACACTCTTCTACGTGTTTTTGGTAGTGCTTGTTTTGTGCACCTTCATCCACATGAGCGCACGAAATTAGAGCCTCGTGCCCATGTATGCTGCTTCCTTGGATATGGCATTGAGCACAAAGGGTATAGATGTTAGGATCCCACTTCCAATCGTCTTTGTGTGTCCCGTCATGTCACTTTTTGGGAACACAAGATGTTATCCTCTATTCATCCCTTCGACCCCTCTACTCATGTTCCTTTCTTTACAAATCCTTCCGTGGACTTATTTCCAGAAGACACCACACCTCCGTCCACATCTGACTCTTCCATTCCAGATGTACCTTTCCCTTATCTTGAAGCAGGGCCTTCTGGTGACCCCACTTTGGCCACTTCTGACGTGTCTGCACCTTCCGTAGATTCTCCACCAGCGGTCATTCCTTCCTCCTCTGATCGTCGCCCCACCAGAGTAAGTCAACCTTCTGTTCAGCTTCGAGATTACCATTGTTATTCTATGATAGCTTCCCTTCATGAACCTTGCACATACAGAGAAGCTAGTACTAATCCTCTTTGGCAGAAAGCAATGGCAGATGAGTTACAAGCTTTAGACAAATCTCATACTTGGGATTTAGTTGCTCTGCCTCCTGGTAAGTCCGTTGTCGGTTGTAAATGGGTGTACAAGATTAGACAAAAGCAAATGGTACAGTGGACCGCTATAAAGCTCGCCTCGTTGCAAAAGGCTTCACTCAGGAATACGGCATTGACTATGAAGAGACTTTTGCCCCTGTTGCACGTCTTACTTCTGTTCGCAGTCTTCTTGCTGTCGCCGCTATTAAGCGTTGGCCTGCGTTTTAGATGGATGTCAAAAATGCATTCCTAAATGGTGATCTTACCGAGGAAGTTTATATGGTACCTCCTCCTGGCTACACTCATTCTTCCCACCAAGTGTATCGATTACGTCGTGTATTATATGGATTGAAACAATCTCCTCGTGCATGGTATTCCAAGTTTAGCTCCACCATGGCATCTCTTGGCTTTAAATCTAGTCCCCACGACCACGCTCTTTTTGTTCGACATACTTCTCGTGGATCTATTCTCCTGCTCCTATATGTCGACGATATGGTTATTACTGGAGATGATCGTCCCAAAATTTCAAAACTCAAGCATTATCTTGGTCAACAGTTCGAGATGAAGGATCTTGGACAACTTAGTTATTTTTTAGGCTTAGAGGTTACTTCAGACACATCTGGATATTATCTTTCGCAAGCCAAATATGCCACTGATCTTCTTTCTTGAGCAGGACTCACGGACACCAAGGTCGTTACGACCCCTCTCGAGATCAATGCCAAATTTGATGCCGGTGATGGGACTCCTCTCCAAAACCCTACCCTCTATCGACAGCTAGTTGGCAGTCTTATATATCTCACTGTTACTCGCCCTGACATCGCTCATGCTGTTCATATTTTCAGTCAGTACATGACAGCGCCTCGTACAACTCACTTTGCTGCAGTTCTTCGTATTCTTCGCTATGTCAAGGGTACGTTATTTCATGGCCTTCACTTTTCTGCTCATTCGACATTGGAGTTGACTGCCCATTCAGATGCTGACTGGGGTGGTGACCCTCAAGATCGTCGTTCCACTACGGGTTACTGTTTTTTCTTGGGCACTTCACTTATCTCCTAGCGTAGCAAGAAACAATCCACTATTGCTCGTTCTAGTACAGAAGCTGAATATCGAGCTCTTGCTGATACCACATCGGAGTTATTATGGTTGCGATGGCTACTGGAAGATATGGGAGTCCGTCATCATAGCAGGACAATCCTTCATTGCGACAATCACAGTGCTATCCAAATTGCACATAATGATGTTTTCCACGAACGCACCAAACACATTGAGATAGATTGTCACTTCATCCGCTCTCATGTTGTTTGTGGCATTCTACGACTTGTCTTTACTTCATCAGCTGATCAGATTGCTGATATCTTCACAAAGACACATCCACCTGGGCGCTTCCTAGATCTTCTCTCCAAACTCCAGTTGACTTGTTTCAACTCATCTTGAGTTTGCGGGGATGCTAAATATAATATATAATTTAGGTTTACTATTCATTTTTTCCCTATATAAGGGGACTTGGCCTTGTAGTTCAAAGGCAAGTAATATACACAAAAAATTCTCCCATCTCAACTCATTATTTGGTGACACCACCAGCGGGCAATGTGTTAACAAAGACAATTGTTGCTGCATCTAGAGTTTCTTGCCTTAATTGGGAAAAAAATAGACATTAATACATTGATAAGAAACTTTTTATACTTTACTCTCATGTCATGTTCTCTTACGAACACCTTGAGGTCACTCTTTCAACTGTATAATGGCCAAAGCCATAACCTTTGTTTTGTTATGGTACTTATATACAGAAAAAGGAATGACTCGGGCCCCGCTTCCATCATATATGATATGCACAAACACAGCCCCTGGGTTGAGATGGTCAAATGTAAGGGTTGATATGTGATGAGTAGTCGCGAATTCCCGCTCCTTCCCATCCCATCCATTCTTCCCACAAATCCCAATCTGGATCGTCCGTCCCTCTCATCAGCTCATCGATCCCTTGGTCTTCCGACTCGTACATCTGCGGACCATTCGACTCTCCTCTCAAATTGCCCATCACAATCTGCACCAGAAACATTGAGAAAAAACTATGATTAGCCAAGAGTATCGTGACCCATAAAGCACAGTAGAATTCAGAAGCATAATTCAGAAATCTGTTTGACCAAATAATATATGAAAAAGAAAAAAGGCAAGAAGTCACTAGGGCCTCGATTAGAGATTGTGGGTAGGTCTATGTCACTTTCCGATGCTGGCCGTGTTGCTAGGATGCAGGAAAAAATTGGATGCTGGCCGTGTTGGCAGGATGAAGGAAAAAATTGGATAAGTTGCTGATACCAATGATCATCATCATCTCTTTTCACTATTTTAGCTAAGACAACTGAGAAAAATAACCCTACAAACCTGACCCGCCAGTCCCTACGAAAGTTCTTGAAACTTATACATTATCACTGAAATTGGTGAAAAATAAGCTAGAGATTTTTTTGTTCTTTTGGTACCAAAACAGAGTCGACAAGCTTGCCGTTGGACATAACACCAATCATGTATAACCAAGTTAAGCTTGATCTTTGCATGACTCATGAATGACTCTCATCAAGGTGAAATCGTTGGCTTACATCATATGCTTCTTTGATTTCATGAAACTGCACGTTGCAGTTGCTTCCTCTGCATACGTCTGGATGATACTGAAAAAAACACAGGAACAAAGCCAAAAACCCATCAACGATCTTGATCAAAAAAGTGGCAGAACCATGAATCTGCAACGTTTGAGTTTGCAACTTTAATTACGTGGAAAACCATTCCCAAACTAAATCAGTTGATTCATAAGTGAACTGTCATATGCAGAGGACTTGTTTGAGACCTGCAAAGCGAGCCCTCTAAAGGCCTTCTTGACCTCAGATTCAGCAGCACCACGATGAATTCTGAGGGTCTTGTATGGATCCCCAACGGAAGAAGAATAGGAGCAAGAGACTTTAACCCCATTTTCACATGCCTTCCTCTTCTTCATCGTCGTCCTTTCATTGTTCTTGAGTTGAATCCAAGATGACCCGGTTTTGCCCATCAAACCAACAGCGCAAGCCATGCCTCCTCACAAATGATATTGACTGAAGAAAATGAAAGGCAACAGATTATACGAGTATAAAAAGATCCCACATCCCAAGTACCCAGAATATGTCTCTCCCTTTATATGTACACAAAGGCTTTTGCTTGTGGTTGTGGTGTTTGAACTTGGAAGGTGGGTTTTGAAAAGATCAACGGGCAGGACAAATTGGAAACACGCTTTAACAGGAAGGGACGAGACTTTGAGAGTAGGAGAGGAGAAGGACCCGTCGCTCGGCTTTATTGGCCCTTTGAATCTTGATTTAACTTTGACCCAAAAAAAAAAAATCTTGATATAACGCTTCCTTTAGGGGCAGCCCCATTATTGTTATTTAATGATGACTTCGCTTTTGACGTTGGGTGAGACTTACTATTTAAATAAGGCAAAGAGACCATTTCATCGTGATTATACCATTCAACAGAGAGAGAGAGAGTGATTTTAAGCAGTCAATGCTGATAAATGCTAGAGCAATATTGAATTGATACCAATGCAGAACTTGGCACATCGCTTTATGAATCGTCTTTCTAAACGCTTTATTTTAATGAGATTATTGAGATAAAAATTCGTTTAATATAGAGGATCAAATTTGGTAACGTGAAAGATGTGGGATTGAATTTGGTATTACCCTTTATCTGGTTGTGAATGAGGGCTTCTGCTATGGACTTATTTGGGGGTATATTCTCTACGATTGCAGACTAATTCTCAGTGATTCCTATACGTCCTCCTCCATTTGTGACCTTCCAAGATTCAACCTTTAGCTATTTTAAGGCATCATGATCATTTGGTTCATTTTTTTATTAATTAATACCGTTAATCAGTTTGACGTTTACCACACCGTCAAGCTCAGCTTCTAATACCACCAAACATGTTTGACCATTTCTATGCAAATGGTCGGGTTCATTCACAAGCATTCACATGCTTGGTTGTGCTTTGAATTGGCTTGTTATCTTCTCTCGACCTCATTTTGAGCGTCTTTGGCAAGAATTTGTAATTTGAACAGAATAGTTTTTGGCACATTCACACGATGGACCAAGATTTTCTCATCTTAGAATTAATGAACAAAGGGAAAAAAGATGGAATACAAGCAGAGAGTGGGACAGAGGGGAATCATTAAAGGAGTTGATGAATTTTCTCGTCATACTTCACTATTCCAAAGGAGATTTTATTATGAAAAAACTATTTCTCGTGATGAAAAATGTGTTACAAGCAAATAAAGGATGGAGCCATTAAAGACCTCTAAACTTTTATGATTTGTGCATGACAATAACAATGATGTAGTCGTCGGTGTGATAACCCTCCGATGATAATATCACCCCACTCGAAGGTAGGCTCCTCTTGTGGGATGACCAAAATAAACCAAAAGTCCAATTGGGTATCCTCATCCAAAATGTCTCTGGCCCCAAAGAATAAGCAGCCATGCAAAAGGTCTTTGGTCTAAAAACGAATGCACTTAAATGCTCTCTAGAGCTTTGTCCCACAAGAATTCAAACAATCAAAATGAGATGAAAGGGTCTCCATCAATGAGGACATCCAACACCCCTATTCCTATCTTTGTAGAGATATTTTGTAGAATCACAATGCCTGATTTACCATGGTCATTTCTGAAAGTCGGGTTAAATGTTTAAATATGACCCCATTGTTCAATTGTCTAGGTCATTATTTCAAAGAAAATTTTGCAAATTGGTCTTTTTTTTTTCGGTGAGCGCATTATATAAGAAATCCAAATCTTTTGATTCTACTAATATCTGTGAACGTACATAAATCACCCCCATCTCCTTATGTTGAGTAAGGTTTCTCTACTTACAGAGTGGTTCGGGATAGACACCTCCGAATGTTATTCGGAGTAAGGAAATCTTGTTATTTGAATGCGAGATCCATTGCACCTTCATCAAAAATGTTTGTTAAACCTCTCAAGTATGTTGAGGGTTAAAGACCCGTGCTATATATCCTCGGTCTAGGAACATTCAAGTATGATTTCTTTGACAAGCCATGACATGAAGATGGCAAAGAGCAAAGGGCATGGCCATACTCTCCCAAAGGCCCAACAAGGGCCCATGGGCCCAATCCTAATTTATCCCTTCTGCATCTCACTCCATGCAAAGCCCAATCGATGTTCCAACCACAGAAAGGCTTTGGCCTTGGCCTTTGCCACGGCCACCGGGACACTAACGATGCCTAATTCCTGTTTTAAGTGCTGAGATATGATTTGAGATCAACAACTCACTCATGATGTGTCAATTTCACCTTTGTAAACTCATTTGGTATATCAACCTAGATGCTTCTCATACGTCACCCATTTCGACTAGAACAAATCATGACTTATTAGGATGATACAAAAAAAAAAGGGCAATAAAAGCGAAACAAATGCCGAAAAGTCATCTTATCTCGAATGATTTCGTTAGATAATTTGTTTATTTCGCTTTTTCTCGGTTATACTTCTAATATCGACATGTTTTTGTCTACAGAAATTTGGTTCGAAACTAAATGGAGGAAATTAAGTCTTTGTTCTTCTCCATTTGTCACTTTGGAGGCCAACGTTTTGGATACAACAACGACCAAACGTTTTAGCGAATTGGATGCACGAATCAGAATCCAGAAGGGGTTAAGGCCACGTGGCGCCCATGCATTGGGCAGGAGTCAATAGCACGGGGTTGGTGAAACGACAGTCATTCTTGCACGCCTTTTTCGCCAGTTGAAAACTTTTGTTTGTAGGAGTTGGAACTCCTCCAACGCACCCTCACCAACTAAGACACCACCTCCACTTCTCTCTCTCTCTCTCTCTCTCTCTCTCTCTCTCTCTGTATCCTTCCTCCTCTTCTTGGGTTTCTTCTGCTCTGCAGCACGGACATTGTTTGCCTCCATTGAAGCCCACGGGTGGTTCTTGGTAAGTTCACAGGAAGCACTTTTGTGTTGAGTGAAGTGGGCAGCTCTTGCATTTCTCGCTTTATCTATCTCTGTTCGCATTTCATTTGGACATGTTATTAGGTTCCTCGCCGTCATTTCTTAGGCAGATCACGTCGAGAGATCACTGCTGCTTGACACCTTGAACTTGTGTTCTTCTTCAGAGAGTTTTATTGCTTGAGCACAGCAACAAATTTGTGGGTCTAATTGCCAGAATATTCGTTTTCTTTATTGACTTGAGGTTGACCTGTTCAAATGAGCTCCCAATGCAGGCCTCCGTGTTCCAGCTAATTCATTTCTAGAAAAATTGTAGATTTTTTAATAAGTGGGAATCTTGTAACGTCTTGGTCAACTTGGGATGAATGACTTGTCCCCAACAAACACACGTCGATAGAGAAAGCTAAGCTAAACACTTGGTTTCACCAACTTTCTGATGGAGACTACGGTGTGGAAGCTCAATAAAGACTTGATTCTTTTTGCCATTCTTGTTTCTCAAATGTGTGTTGCAGTCTCGCATCCTCCGGTTCAATACACAACATTAGCACAAGGGCGCTCGAATAACGAGAATGATCATCAATATCAGAGAGTCGACTATGGTGTGTCCGGCTGAGGACATGCCGAGATGTACCCTGTGGAATGCCAACGTGGACTTGGTGATCCCGAGCATGCACACGCCTAGCGTGTACTTCTACCGGCCGACCGGAGCAGCTGACTTCTTCGATTCCGGAGTGCTGAAAGAGGCACTGAGCAGAGCGTTGGTGCTGTTTTACCCAATGGCCGGGCGATTGAAGAGGGACGAAGATGGCCGGATCGAGATCGACTGCAATGCCAAGGGCGTGCTGTTTGTTGAGGCTGAGACGAGCTCGGTGGTCGATGATTTCGGGGATTTCGCGCCAACTATGGAGCTCCGGAAGCTTATTCCCCCTGTGGATTACTCTGATGGGATATCCTCGTACCCTATTTTGGTGCTACAGGTGTGATTTCTCTTTTTGATTCTGTTCCTAGAATTTGCTTCGTGGTTCATTCTTTTGCTTAGGAAGGTTGACTTTATGTGGTGGGGATGGATTTTCATAAACTCTTGATGATACTCATGATGATTCAAGGTCAGTAGGATTATCAGATAGAGATAGCTGAAATGACGATTTGTGGTTCTACAACTGCAATTGAAGTGAAAACAAAAAATGATCAGTTAAAACCAATGATGGAAGGGGAGTCACTGTGTCTAGCAGCAAACGTGGGAGTACTTAACGTAAACATAATTGGTTTTCAAGAACCATATGCTCTCGGATGTCCTTGTTCGCATGTGTTTCTCATCATACTTTGTGAGCTTTTGTCCAGGGATTACTTCTGAAACCTCAAATAGAAGTTGAACCTTGATTTTGACAGTAATGTTCGATGATTCTCTCCCTTCCTAAAAATACAAGCGAGGGAACCAAGCGGGTCATCTTGTACCAACTTTTTGGTTTCTTTCAGCTATGGTTTTATCAAGCATCATAACTTAAAAACATTGAAGAAGACCTTTATCTTTGACTCAGACATGAGATTGTACATGCCAGCAACAATTAAGGTCTAAAATTGGTGCCTTTAGTTTGCTTCTAGTTTGAGAGACTGGTTGAGCTTTTCTGACTATCGGAATTCATGCATAAAAAACAAACCAGAATTTGACCCTACTATAGGCAAATTGATATTTTAAGAGCAAGCCGCTTGGAAGCTAATGTTTGCTAGCAGTTACCAGTTCATCAAGTAGTTGGGTTTAAATAAGATTTCGGTGTTATTAATTTCGATCATTTCCTTTATATAGGTTACATACTTCAAGTGTGGGGGAGTTTCGCTTGGTGTTGGCATGCAGCACCATGTGGCCGATGGATTATCTGGTCTACACTTTGTGAACACATGGTCTGATTTGGCTCGTGGACTTGACGTTAAGCTCCCTCCATTTATCGACCGGACTCTTCTGCGCGCCCGTAGCCCACCACAGCCTCAATTCCCTCATATCGAATACCAGTCTCCACCTGCATTGCGAGTTTCTCCTGAAACTACTAATTCATCTCAATATAGCACTACAGTTTCTATTTTCAAAGTTACTCGGGAACAGTTAGGAACCCTGAAGACGGAGGCAGAATTAGAAAATGGAAACACGGCTAGTTATAGCTCCTATGAAATGTTGGCAGGTCATGTTTGGAGATGTGCGTGCAGAGCACGCGGACTTGCTGATGATCAAGACACTAAATTGTACATTGCAACAGATGGACGGATGAGATTGTCTCCACCACTTCCACGGGGCTATTTTGGCAATGTGATCTTTACAGCCACACCAATTGCTGTTGCAGGCAATCTCCAATCAAAACAAGTATCGTATGCTGCACAGAAGATCCGTGAGTCATTGGTGAGAATGGACGACCATTACCTAAGATCTGCCCTTGATTACTTGGAGCTCCAGCCTGATCTTTCGGCACTGGTTCGTGGGGCGCATACTTTTAGGTGTCCAAATCTGGGCATTACTAGTTGGGTCAGGTTGCCGATCCATGATGCGGACTTTGGTTGGGGCCGCCCTATCTTCATGGGGCCTGGCGGAATTGCATATGAGGGATTATCGTTCATATTGCCTAGCCCAACCAGCGACGGGAGCTTGTCTGTTGCTATCTCATTGCAAACAGAGCACATGAAACTGTTTGAGAAACTCTTGTACGACTTCCCTGGTGAGTCACCACGAAAAAGGTGCAAGCTTGACGACTGAGTGTTCGGTTTCTAATACCAATGGAAAAGAACTTTTTCTTTCCTTTTATCTAGTTTCCTCAAAGAAATCTTTTGCACATATTATTCATTCGTCGTGCATAAGTGCACCAATGCAGCTGTATGCCGCAATGGGATCGCAGTATGCATCGCACAGGACTCAGAGAATTTGTACTATATTTTGAAGTTCAATTTATAATCTAAAGCTAGATATGCTTTTCTGCTTTTGATTCCTGAGATCTATTGTTATGGATGAGGTGCTAAACTAAGCCTAAATGAACAACTCAACCAGAGAGCTACTTCTGATACGAAGGTCCTAACTGACTCTATAAGTACTACCCTGTCTGTGAGCTTGTCCACTTTCGCCTGCTGAAATACAAATGCATCGTTGAAGTGGGAAGTTCTCGAATTTGAACATGTTGCTTTGCATTCATTTCTAAAATTGCATTTGAATTTTGTATGGTTTGTTGAGCTTGTCCTGTGATGGCTCAAGAAGCTGTAGGAGACTTGGCCTTGATCGTCAGTGGGGCTGGCAGGTCTAAAGAAAAGAGAGCAAGAGAAAGAAACCTGGTATGAAGAATTAAATTATCAATGTTAAGAGCTAAGACTTGCTAGATTTGTGTCACAGAAAGTTCTGTTCATAACACAACGGTAACACAACCAACCGCCATAACTTCAATGGACTAAAACAACAGTCAAATTCCCAAAAAAGGCAATATTGACAAGCACAAATGAGAGGCTGAGAACAGATATGGTCCGAAATTAAGATTTACTATAAGCACAGTGAGCCCCTTCGAAGTGACAAGGACAGATCAAACCGAAAGTTGCCATTATCACTGAGAGTATTAAGAAATAAGGTGCAGCAGAGGATGATGCAGCATTTGTAGGACGCGGTGGTCGATGGACAATATTTGCACCACCATAAGCTCCCTTCCCTTTTGAACCTTTTCTCGTAACGGAAATCATAAGCCTCCCGTCAGCATTTTTTGAAAATTCACCGGTCTCGTTTAAATTTGCATAGGTTGCGGCAGCATTTTCCACTGGAGTAATGGTGGCTTCTGACAATTTTATAATACACTAATTAGTGGCGATGAAGGATGGAGAGGAAAGATATCCCTACCTTGAACTTCCTGACCTTGTGTATTGTGGGTTGAGATGGGTGGCTCGGAGAAGCATTCGGCAGCCAAGATCAGAATGGTTTGAGCAGACACCATGCAAAACACCCATACAACAAGCTTAATTTTCATTTTGTACCCTCTCACTCTCTCTCCCTCTCTCTGCATGCCGGTGTGTATGTGTGCAGAGTTGAGCTAGGAAAGAGGGAGTGATTCAGTGATTTGCAGGAGAGAGAGAGCCTGCTTCCAAATACAAGAAGGCATCAGAGAAAGATGTGCAGTTTCTTTTTGCTGAATAAGAAAGATTGTGTTGTCGGTTCCATATGGATGCTATTTTTGATAGAAGTATATCAGAGAGAATAAACAAGTATGAAGGACGGGAAAGATGGAAAAAGGTATGGAGGAGATGGCCTGGCAGTATGCTGTTCAAGGGAATTAAAAGAGAATGGCCCAGGTGTGTGCTCTACTATTCCAGAAAGATTGCAGCTGAATTAAATTTAAATCATTGCGTGAAACTGGAGCCACCCTTTTAAGCTGTGACCAACCGAAATCCACGTTGTCTTATACCTGCAGATCTTGACGGTATTCACCGGACTTGTTAATTCGATTGTTCCAGGACGTTGGCTCTTTCCCAAAAAGATGGAGAATCTTGAACTCTGATTGCTTTACATGGTTGGAAGAAAGATTGGTGAATGACATCAACCATACTTACTCAGAGCGGGTGACGCAAATCAATCTGAATCAGATGTTTAGGAGGTTACTGAGTGACCTGATCATGTATTGTGTTCAAATGTAGAAGGGAACAATGCATTTCACCCCATGACTATCAGGATTATTGCACTCAACACCTTGAATTAAAAACTAAGCACTTGACTATCCTTTTTGACTTTCAATTTGTGACGGACAGACATCTTTGAGCGGGAGTAAAAGCGGCAATAAATGAAATTCAATGGCGCTGAAGTGCTCATTTCCAAAGCTTTGTCTATTATATACGACAGCTACGTTCGTGCATGGATATGAGATAACTCCAATTCCGTGACATCGACGTTTTTGAGTTGTCAGCTCAAGCTCTTGTCGTCGACATGTGGTAGAGCTGCTCTGTTCTAAATTCGGCGCGAATCTGTCCGTAGAGGGGAAGGTGAGATCCCACAAGATTGTTCGACCAAGGATGCGGTTTACACTAGCGAGAAGCATAACTTTTGGCAAATGGTCATGTGGCTTTAGCGTGAAGGATGGTCATTATCTTCTTTAGTAGTATTTTGCTAGTCATTAGTGGAATCTAAACGAGCACCGAGAGAGCCATTCGCGATGCTTAGCTTTTGGAAAAGAGGCAACGGGGGTGCAGAATCGATTCTTAGTTTATTTATGAAGAAAGGAACTGTTGCTGGATTAAGGGTAGTGCGAGCATCTCAAACCTCGACAGCTCACGAGTGCACAAAGCAAGGAAAACACTAAGAACAAACCCAAGAGTCATCAAATTCGTCACGTTGTCAATGTTGTCGATCGAAACTTTATGGATTTGAAACAGGACGGTCAGATTCTGTGCTTTATAGTGCTCTCTGTGTAACATGGGAGGAATGACAGTCTTGAAGGGAAATATGCCATTCTTTTACCCACGCGGCCCGCGTTTCTTCTCTAATTTTGCTAGTCCCTAGTCGGTAGCATAAGAACTAATAGAGAAGGGGAATTTTAGGGTCCGTTTGGCAAGTTACCAAAAAGTAAAAATTTCTATTTTTTTATTTCTAGAATCAGTTTTGAAACAAAAATCCGTTTGGTAAACTTTTTATTCCCGGGCACAAATTTACAAAAAATTATTCCCATAGTCAATTTTGGAATTGAATAAAAAAGCAAAAAAAAGTAATTTTATGATTCTAAGAACAATAATCAGAATTGGAAAAGAAATTATTATTTTTTCCTTCTTCTTCTTTCTCGTTCTTTACTCTTCTTCTTCTTCTTCAGTTCTTCTTGCCTGGCCGACCACCGGCGACCGGCAACACAAGCAAGGGCCGACGTGGCCCTCGTCGGCCTTTTCCAGCCCTCGCCCAAGCCAGCGAGAGCCACCCTCGCCAGATCTAGCGAGGCTAGCAGCAAACATTCAGCTCTCGCCAGATCCGACGAGGGCAACACTCGCCAAGGCTGCAAGCCTCGAGGGCGGCCCTCGCCAGCTCAGGCGAGGGTTAGAAAAGGCTAGCGAGGGCCGCAACGCCCTCGCCGGCCAAGCCATGGTCAAGAAGGAGGAGAAGAAATAAAGAAAAGAAAAAAGAAAGAAAGAAATATTAAAATATTATTAATAAAAAGAAATTTTGTGTTGTTACAAAACGTATTTCTGTTCTTTTTTTATTCTAGAAATGAAAATTTTGGACTGCTACCAAATGCCTTCAAATGCTCATAATCAGTTCTCAAGTACAGATTAAAAAAAATCATTTCTGCGCAGAATCAATTTCTAAGCGCAGAATCGCTGCCATACGTACCAAGAAGAGAGAGAACTGGCTTGCGGGAAATTCAATAAACTGCAGCTCTGTACAGCGACTTACTGGTGTATTCCTAGAAGGCGCACTCTAAAATAGAGTGAGGTGGGAAGAGATGCAATTTATTGAAGTGGTCGGAAGTTACGACAAAATGCCGCGGCCAACCATGCAGCTCGGATGTCAAGATACGCTTTGCTTATCACAGAAAGGTCTATCTAGCAGCATAACATCCAACATTCAACAGGATGTCATCGCCCGACTAACCACTGTAAAATGGAATGCACTTTCGTTTTCTCTGCAGTATCAAAAGCGATCTGCTGGAAGTGTCCTGACAACTGTAAATTAGACATGATGCCAAGAATAATTCTGTGTGAAGTAACAAGGGATCTTGGAAATGCGTAATTCAACTTGGGAACAGATTTTCACTATGAAAAGAGGTTTGTCGAACTGCAGTACTACAAGATGGAACTGTCCTCGACCATTTCGCAGTATTTGATGTTGACCAACCATACCGCAACCAACTCGTCATCCAACTGAATATATAACACAAGTCATATATACAGATAACTTGAGCAACTTAGCTTTACCTTCTAGTCATTGACATGGCTAAAAATAAGGGAAAACATGCTGCCAACCTTCAACAACCGCATAATTTTCTACACAAGAAAGCTCAGTATGCTTCTCAGTTCCCTTTAATTCACCAATCCTACATCATGGTTTAGAGGGAACAACCATATAAAGAGTTGTTCATGATCTACAACTCAACGAAAAACATGAAAATTCTAGGTGCAGCATAATGTTCACCTAGCTGAAGGTGTAAATCACAACAACAGTAACATGACCATATTTAACTCTAGTTACTGCAGCACAATGCTCGACCAAGCTGGAGGTGTTAGTCTCAAACAGAATCAAACATCCGGATGGATGCATAATTGTAGTCGCTGCACCTCAAAGAAAACACTTGTATGGCAGAGATCAACACAACTCCTAACTAGCAAATGAATAGCAGGATATTAATGCCATGTTTGGAAGGATGTGGATTCTAGATGAGAAGAAACTGGAGGAAAGTTTTGCTTTTCCCTCTATTTTCTTCTCGCAAAAATTTCAAATTCTACCACATTTTCCACAGCCAACTCTTATTTTCTCCCCCTGCAGCTTCCCAAACAAAGCCCTAGTAAGAAAAGCCACAGCATGCATGAAGAGGAAGAAAGAAGATAAGGACGAGTTTGGCAACCAGCCAAACAGTAAATATTTCTATTCTTTTGTTTCACAATCAGTTTTGAAATAGAAATTCGTTTGGTAAATTTTTTGTTCCCGGGCACAAATTTGCAAAAATTTATTCCTAAAATCAGTTTTGAAACAGAATCAACAAGCAAAAAAAAATTGGTTCTTGATTCTAGAAACAAGAATCAGAAATGGAAAAGAATTTTCTTCTTCTTCTTCTTCTTCTTCTTCTTCTTCTTCCAGGATTGTGGCCGGTCACCTGGCCACCGACCACAAGCCAGGGCCAACGAGGGCTGGTCCCTCGCCGCCTGGGCGAGGGCGAGGGCGAGGGCCACCCTCGCCGGATTTGGCGTGGGTGACCCTCGCCACCGCCCTTGCCAGATCCGACGAGGGCAGCTAGCAGCCTGGGCGAGGGCGACGACGACGGCGAGGGTCGCCCTCGCTGGCTATGGCCTATGACCGGTCGCTGGCGCTGGCGACCTATCCATGGCCAAGGAAGGGGAAAAAGAAGAAGAAAAAATAATAATAAATAAAAAGAAAGAAATATTAAAAAATTCAAAATATTATTAATAAAAAGAAATTTAGTGCAATTACCAAATGCATTTCTGTTCCTTTTCTATTAGAAGAATAGAAATTTGGGAAAATTCTAATTAAGGACCCCAAGTGGGGTCAAATTCTCAAAAAAGGGCCCAAAGTGAACATTGTGTCAAATAAGGGCCTGAAGTGCTCAATCAGTCTCAAATAAGGACCCGAAATGTCCAAAACGTCTCAAATAAGCCGGCCGGCGAGGGACCCAGGTCCTTTTTTGAGACGTTTTGGGCACTTCGGGTCCTTATTTGAGACTGATTGAGCACTTCAGGCCCTTATTTGACACAATGTTCACTTTGGGCCCTTTTTTGAGAATTTGACCCCACTTGGGGTCCTTAATTGGAATTTTCCCTAGAAATTTGGAGCAGTCACCAAATACTTTCAAATGCTTAGAAATTGTTCCCATGCACAGAATAAAAAAGAATCATTTCTGAACAGAAAATGTTTCCAGGAATAGAATGATTGCTAAACGCACCCTAAATCAGCCTATTTCCGCCGTCATATCCATAGTTATCAAATTCATAATAATAAGAAGCTCTAGCTCCATCTCATGGTCAAAATTAGTATCATAACTGCTCACTATCGCCACTATCCTTAACATCGATATCATCAATAAGAAAATCTTCCGGCCTGTTATCCAAGAAAACAACACCATGGAAGAATTTAACAAGATCACCATGTGAAAAACCAAGACATAGAGAAACCTTGGCATACTAAATCCCAGTAAAAGAGAAATCACATGGAAAATTTACCCAAGAAAATTCACAATGAACAGGAAATCTTCCCAATTCCTTTTCCTTTGAAGATTCTAAACACAAGCAGCATGGCATAAGAAACTAACATCCTTCCAACCTCATCGCTGTAAGTGATGTCAAAGGCTATGCATCTGAAAAGGACAAATAAAAATCTTCTGATTCTGGTCTTCCTACTGAGGAGCGTGATAAATTGCGTTCTTGGTCATTAGAGTGAAAGGCCAAACAAGAATTAAAGTACCGATCGATAATTAACTAGCAAACATCACATAGCAGCAGAGAATTTACGAAGCCTCACAGGCAGAACCTCCTAACACTGGCAAGTCCATCACAAGCCAGAGCATTAACGAAAGGCAGTCAACAAAAACAGCAACCAGGAAACCCTCTCTCACGTGTTTTTATGTGAACATCAAACTTATCCTCTTCCAGCTCCCCCCTTAATATGATTAATTTACATTCAGACACCAACAGTTTCCCACTCAATAAATGGAACACTTAAATCCTCACATGACCATGGAATAGAAGATTTGTCATTTTCTTATTAAATAGATAGCGATCACTTCTCAGAGTTATTAGTCCAAAACCATCCTTAGATATATCCAAAGCACCAACGCATTGAAAAAGATATAGGGTCGTGAAGTATCATTCAAAGTTGGCCAGCAAGAGTCCTTCAAATGTGCCAACTTGCCAAGGACAAAATTATAAGCAGATAGAACTCAAAGGACCCAATTATTATCTCCAGGAGGAGGGGCACATGCTTGTGCCAAGCTATTCTCAAACATCCACAACTACTTGAATCATCAAACTAGTACGTCATTGACTATTATCATTGATACAAGCCTAATGTGTTGTTCAGCTCAAAAAGTTCAATAGGAAGCAACAGAAAACAGAAAGAGAAGATGCCTGTCAAACCAGAAAAGTTAATGAATATTATACCTCAGCGAACGAGTTTTACAATATTACCTTCTGCAAAAAGTAAGATATAAACATTTACAGGAGGAAGCAAAATCAAGGACTAGTGAAACAGAAATTTAAATCATACATGTCAAGCACGCCTTTTGCTGAGACGCCACGAATTGGGCTCATGGTATCTGTCATAAAGAGGTTCGATACGCTCTTGACGCTTCCGCTTGCTCATCTTGGTGGGATCTGCAACTTTGAAAAATCTTGGCGCCGCTTCCACAAGCCACTTAGGATCAATAACGGTTACCTCACGCATGTACTCCTTTGTGGTCATGACAAGCTCATGGTAGATAACCCAGTCAGGCTGTCTCTGGAAGAGAGCACTACTTGGATGTATATAGACTGGTTGATTCTCAACCAAGGTTCTGTAACCTTCTTGTGGGTCTTTTCGCGCCGCATGGAAGAAAAACCCTGCTGTTATTGCTTTCCTTATCTTTGTGAAGTTCTTTCCAGCACTGAAAACATCCAATTTATACCTGAAATGCATTGCCAAAAATCAAATTAACCTGAGTGCTCCTTAAGGCACAAAAGTCAGGTGTATAACTAAAGTTTACAGAACTCTAGACATGAATCATTCTGTAGCTCAAAAGCGAATAGCAGACAATCATACCTACAGAAGAAGTAGGAGAAAAATGAGTGCATTGAGATCCATTTAATGAAATTCCGCACAGTTTACCTTTGTTACCTTTTCTTAAGATGGAAACAAGTGATATAACAAACAACACAAACTCAAGTCAACAAAAATAACGATTTGATCTATGGGCAGCGTTATTGTAAAGTTCATAGTTGAGAAGAACTCACTACGGCATGGCACAAAGGGAGAGAGGCAGGTTATAAAAATTTACGCAGTAAGATGGGTACTCAACAGAACCAAAAAGAAGTAGCTAGTAAAGTCTAATAACCAAAAAGTCATAGTATCATGTCATATAAATATAGTTGGGCTCTTGAAAATATGGATCAAGAAAAACAAGCTTATGCAACAACAGCAACAAATTATACTGCAATTTGGAAGCAGAACAAAGATTTTAAAAGACAGAGGAGAACACATACTTGTCCATGATGGTGAGGAGCTGCTTCCTGACATCCTGAGCCCTCCTCAAGGATCGAGACTGAACAAAATTCTCAAAGCACCATGGCCCAGAAAAATTCTTTGCTTTCCAAGCCTCATAAACCGCAAGAAGGGTCAAATGGTCTCCTTCCGGCTGAAAGAACTTGGCCCTCTTCTGATCTGCTTGGGCTTGTTTCTCTCTAGGCCTGTAGAAAATGTTTCCTGTCTGAATCATAGCAATGATGGTCAATATCTCATCACTGCATCCCAAGTCTACACTAGCAAGAAGCATCTTTGACAAGGGCGGTTCCAGAGGAAATTCTGCCATTTTCCTTCCCAGTTTTGTGAGAAGCCCTTCCTCATCCAATGCTCCTAGGCTATAGAGCTGTTCCATGGCAGAAATCAGAGCCTGGGGCGATGGTGGATCCATGAAATCAAAGGATAACAGATCATTTATACCCATTGCCTTCAACGTAAGAGTAGTGAGACCAAGATTAATCCTTTGGATTTCAGGGACGGTGGTAGGGGACATTTCATTGCGATACGCACTCTCTGTATAGAGGCGATAACATTTACCAGGCCCCGTACGCCCAGCACGTCCAGCTCGTTGCTTCGCGGACGCTTGTGAAATAGGAGTGATGACAAGTGAATCCAAACCTTGCTTCGGATTGTAGACATTCTGTTTTGCGAACCCTGGATCAACAACATAATAAATGCCGTCAATTGTGAGAGATGCTTCGGCTATATTAGTCGCAACAACCACTTTTCTCTTCCCCGGAGGGGCAGGTTCAAATATCCTTGACTGCATTTCACTGGGCAAGGCACTATAAACAGGTAAGATAATCAGCTCAGGAACATTCTTGCCTAATCCTTTCATCCTTTCATAAAGAGATTGGCAAGCAAAATCAATCTCCTCCTGACCAGTCAGGAAAAGTAGGACGTCGCCTTCGGGTTCTGTCAAATGAATCTGCAAGACAGTAATAAGAGCTGCATCCAAATAATCACTTTCTGGTTGTTTAGTGTACAGAATCTCCACTGGAAATGTTCTACCAGGGATGGTGAAGATATTGCAGTTGAAGAAATAACCGGAAAACTTCTCCGCATCCAATGTGGCAGATGTCACTATCAGCCGAAGATCAGGTCTCCTTTTCACGAGCTGCTTAAGCAGTCCAAAAAGGACATCAGTGTGTATAGTCCTCTCGTGTGCTTCGTCAAGCATGATTACTGAGTACTGGGACAGGTTCTCGTCAATGAGAATCTCCCTAAGAAGCATACCATCCGTCATATACTTAATAACAGTGTCTGGTCCTGTGCAATCCTCGAATCGAATGGCATATCCAACCTCCTCCCCTAAACGACAACCAAATTCTTCAGCCACCCTCTTGGCAACAGACATTGCAGCCACCCTACGAGGCTGAGTGCATCCAATCTTACCCCTGGTGGTGTAACCTGCTTCAGCCAGATACTGAGTAACCTGAGTAGTTTTTCCAGAACCAGTTTCACCAATAACAACAAGAACTTGATTTTCATGCACGGCCTGGACAAGTTCTTTTTTCAACTTGTAAATGGGTAAACTCTGCCTCTGTTCCTGGATGGAGAGCTTCGATCTCTGCCCGAAAGTCAATGCTTTGCCAAAGGCATCCTTCTTCCACTCTGGCATATCGTAAGCCGACAAGCCAACACCTCTGAGCTCCTGAGCAAGATGCCTCTCGCCTGTCTCCGGCATGGGATCTTCCCAAGGACGATTAAGATCCTTTGGTATAGAATCAAGCATCGTTCTCTGTTGCTGCTCCCGTACTTCTCTCCGCTCCTTTATAAGAGCAGACTGCAGTGCCGCAGCACGACTCAAAGACCCCTCGGGATTCTTGAAAATCTTCACCGGTGACATATCCACAGAATATCTGGTCTGTCCTTGCAAAAACGCAGGTTCATCCTCATTTAGCTCAATTTCAAGCTCCTCCTCCGCACCCTCCTCCTGATACAGCATTCCATCCCCTTCCTCATCATACATTGGGTATTCATTCACCTTCAACACGCCTGAAGCCACCAATTGCTTCGCCTCCCACCTCTCTGGTGAGCTCATCCTCTTCAAGGGTCGCCTCGATGGAGCCACATCATCTTCCTCCACAATTCTGATCCCAGAGAGACCTGTTCTGGCAACAGGCCCATCCCTTGACCCTGAAGTTGGATTAGTACGATAAGCATCATCATTTTCACTCTTCTTCAGCGGAAGCAAATCTTTTCCGGTGTCCTGATCCACGTCCCTCATGGAAAGACTCAATTTCTGACCAGAGATAGAAATCACCTTCACATAAACCTCCTGATCCCGCTTCACTACATCCTTAGCATTAGCAACCCTCCTGGTTGCCATCTGCGAAACATGCACCAACCCCTCCTTACCTCTAATGTCGCTCAACTGAACAAAGCACCCCGTATCCATCACTCTAGAAACTCTCCCTCTATAAACCTTATATAGCTCCGGTTCATCGGAATTATACCTCCCATTCCTTCTATCTCTAGTGTCTTCTCTACCATCCTCATGATCTTCATAGCCATCCCTTCGAATTCTCTCGTACCGATCTCTATGCCTTCCCCTTCTATCATCCTCCTCGTGATCCCTGTCTCGCTCTCTGTCTCTATCTCTATGTCTATCTCTATCTCTATCTCTATCTCTGTCTCTGTCTCTTTCTTTATCCCTATGCACTACCTCACTTCTCCTATCATATCTATCCCGGTGTCTCTCTCTCCTCTCTCCGTCCCTCTCCCTGTCCCTTTCCCTATCCCTATCTCTCTCTTCCTTCTCATACTCTCCACCCTCTCTCCTCCGCTGTTGCGCCTCCAACTCAAGCTCCCTCTCCAGGTCCTTCACCCTATCTTTACTGTCAGCAATCCCCAAAGCCCTGAACTGACCCTTGGAACCGCCATCGCCATCGCCCCCTTTCCTTCCCTGCTGCTTATCGGCCCCATCGCTCGGAGGCAAAATCGCGTGAATAATGGTGAGAAGAGTACGTACGAAGTAGTCGGGCATTTCAGCCCCGTTCTCCTTGAGCTTGGCATCGAACTCGTCGACCGTCTCGCAGTTCCGGCCCAGCTCGGTGATGAATTCGGCGAGCACCTTGTCGCCGAAGCCCAGGTGCGTCTCGAGCTCGGAGCACACCTTGGAGACCAGAGATAGGTACTCCAACTTCTTCAAGCCGCCGTCGCCATCGGCGGCCGGGGCGGCGGGCATGTCTCGCGGCGGGGGCAAGGAGTCTCGTTAAGGCTTCGAGGCACGACGGGGATGTGCTTGGCTACGGAGGCTCGATTGATCAGGTGAATACCAGATCCTTCAAGATGGGAGAGGAAAAGGAAACCCTAGAAAACGAGATTGGAACGTTGGCATTTGGATTTAGCAGCAGCAGGAAGAGGAAGAAGATGGAAGCCGAAGTTTTCATTCGGGCTTCTGCCGATGCGAGAAAAAACGACGTCGTCGTTCCCGCTTCCTCTCCACCGTCCATCGCCGTTGACGGTTTTTGCCTTTCTGATCCCGAATTTATAGAATTCTTTCAATTGTGCCGTCTAGATATGGCCACATGCCGGTTTCGATCCAGAACCAACCCGGTCAAATCCGGGCCCAGTCCATTGATCGGGCCTGCAGTTCAGAACCGAAACCGGCGGTTCCAGGCCTGGTTCAAAAAAATTAAAAAAATAAAAACAAAAAAATGGAAAACCTACAGCAAGGCCTGCACGTCTGTAGGCCCTACTGCAGCCTACAGGCCAGTTGCTAGGGCAACCTTTGCAAGCTGCCTTGGCAATGGGCAAAAATAAAAATAAAAAAAATTTTCTAAATTTTCTTCTTATTTTTTTCTTATAAATTCTCTCAATACTTCCGATCCTCTCAAATTATTTTCCCTCAAATTTTCTCAATACTCTAAATCCTCTCAAATTCTATTAAATTCTCTCAATTTTTTCAATCCGCGCAATTCTCTCTTAATTCTCCCAATCAATCCGCTCAATTCTTTCAATTCATTCGAAAAATGGCAAGTGGAAGTCAAGTGCCAACTGGCAAAGGTAAGAATATCATTACAGAATACCATCATTCTTTTGATCCTCGTGATTATGCAGATTTTCAAGATGATGAAATCAATATTTTTTCCCGATGTGGAGCGCGTCCCGACGCAAGAAAGTCTTCATCCTCATGGGCGGAGTGAGAACTTACATCTAACATTTGGGACCACTTCACAAAAACGAAAAGTTTTGATATTGATGAAAAACGATATGATATAATTTGTAAACATTATGGGATAATATATAAATATATAGGTGAACAAGAATGTGGAACATTCAAACGACATCTTAGGAGCAAACATTCAACTCAAGCGGGAATCGATATCAGGCAACAACAATTTTCCGAGTATGTCAATCCTAACATTTCTCCTTTATTTCGTTTTAATGAAAAAACTTATAAGGAAGAATTATGTAAATTTATTTTCGTTGAGCATTTATCATTTAATTTTGGAAAAAGATTTGGTTTTAATCAATTTGTACAAAAAGCATGTGCTCTACAAGCAAACGTGTTCCTAGAAATTCACTTAAATGAATAATTAAAGATCTTTACAAAAATAGAAAAAAAGATTACAAAACTTTTTTATGCAATTTAATGGATGTGTGCATATAAGTAATGATATTTGGAGTCATCATTGGCAAATTCATTCTTACATTGGCATAACATGTTATTGGATAGATGACAATTGGAATATTCAAAAAAGAGTCATTGCATTTAGAGTTTTCGATAGTAAGTATACGGCAAATAATATTTATAGAATAATTAGGCAAATTTTAGAAGAATATTGTTTGCTTAATAAATTTTTTTCGATTGGTTTTAATAATGCCGCGGCAAATACCGCTTCAATTGCCGATTTAAAAAATATTTGTAAACCCGTTTTTTGCGGAAAATTTTTTCATGTTAGATGTGCTTGTCATGTTTTAAATTTATATGTACAAAATGGTTTGAAAAATCTTGATATTTTTCTTGAACCAATAAAAACGGCGATTCAATTTTTATGGAAACATCCCCAAAAAATGAAAGAATAGAGTAGATTTTGTAAAGCAAATGGAAAAAGGCCAAAAAGATTTCCAAGAGATGTTCCAACTCGTTAGAATTCTACTTTCCACTTGCTTAGTGAATCTTTTGCATATAAAGATTTATTATGTGCATTCATTTCTAATAATATATCTCAAATTAATTTATACCCGCAAGAATGGGATATTTGCAAAAAATTTTAGATATTTTAAAGGTTTTTAATTATGCAACTTATACTTTGTCATGTGTTTATTATCCTACTACGCATTTATTTTTAGTAGAGTGTATTAATATTATCGGAGTTTTTGAGGAATATAAAAATGATGTTGAATTACAAAATACTAGAGTAACAATGAGAATGAAGTGGTTACATTATTATAGCGAAATTCACATTATTTATTTAGTTGCTTGTGTTTTTTATCCGTGTTACAAATTAGATGGTTTAGGTGATTATTTACATATGTATTATCAATGTTTACATTATGATACGGTAAATATTACAACCATACTAAGGGAGGTTAAAAACGTAGTAATAGAATTATATAATGAATTTTATACTAAATATAATTTAAGTGATATTGGATCTTTTCAATCTACCGAGACACAAAGTAAGAGTACAGGTAAAATTAATAGAGGGTACCAACTTTTATTTCATAGACAAAAAAAGCAAAAGAGAGTAATAGGAAATATTTCTGAATTAAAGATGTATCTAATATTTTCCTTTGAATTTACTGAATCCGAAGGTAGTACAGGTTTTTTAATTTTGAAATGGTGGAAGAGGCACGCAAGCCAATACTCAATCATTTCTCTTATTGCAAAATAAATTTTTGTAACCCCTTGTTCCACAGTTGCGGTGAAATAAGCATTTAGTGCCGGAGGTAATATTTTGGACGAACAACGTTCAAGATTAGTTCCAGAATCAGTGGAGGCTCAAGCTTGTATTGATGATTGGACGAAGGCTCAATACCAACAACAAGAAATAGATCGAAATAATGAATCCGAATTCTTTAACGACGGAGATACCACCACTACCGGTACTGATATCAGAACGGGTAGTGACGACTGAGGGTAAAAGAACTGTTGGAGTTGGCAAATATTTCGGGGACCCTTATTTCTTATACCTGGCACGCCCACATGAGCTTAGGGAAATCGAAGTATAATCTGGTAATATGTGACCCCTGCGCACGGAATGCGGTGGTTCGGGGGAAGCGCCCCAGAAACGGTGGTCCCGCTGACCGGTCAACGGGCGCGGGTGGCGGGGGGGGTTCCACTCCCCAATGAGCGGACGGCTGCCCCGCTCGCCGGTGAACGGGCGGGGGTTCAGGGGCAACGCCCCCGAAACAACAATAGCGAATTTGGGCTTGTGTTTAAGTTGGCCCGTTTGTTGTGGGATCAAAGGGGTTTCGGATAGATTTAGGTTTTTGGGTCATTTTAGGGCATAAATATTGTGCTCCTTTTTTTATATAGATCATCGTAACGAATTGTAAGGCGCTTAATGATAATTCATTAAGTTCAAGCCCCATCTTTCTCTCTTTTTTCCCCAAATTTGATTACAATTTACATTTTGATTACAATTTATATTGAATAATTTATTATTTCATAATTTTATAATTCATTATTTTTTATTTCATAATTTATTTTTAAAATTTTTAAATTATGAATCGGAACAGGTTGGAACCAGCCCGGAACCGGCAGGAACTGGAACCGCCGATTCCGAACCTTGGCCATGCCTAGTACCATTCGCCGTTAGCATGTTCAGGCACACAATCGAGCGAAAGTGGGAAAAATTCATCATGAGAGAGGGAAAACAAAATCTTAATTAATTGGGTTAAACCACGAAAATCCCTCAATTACTCCGCTCGTAATAAATTTATCCAAAACTAATTTTTTGACCATCAAAAATCCCGAACTAGTACACATATAATAAATTTACCCTCATTTAATTTTCGTTAAATTTTACGGTCAAATTGTTGAGTTGGATGACATGTAACAATTGACGGATGTACCAGTTTAGGGTTTTATTCCTCCATCTGTCATAGGATTACAAATTTGTGATTTTTCGCGGTATTAATCTAATTTATCGAAAGGTAAATCTATTACAAGTGTAACAGTTTTGGGATTTTAGTGGTTAAAAAATTAGTTTAAGGTAAATTTATCACATGTCTATCAATTTAGGATTTTTCGTAGTCAAAAAATTAGTTCGGGGTAAATTTATTATAAGTGTATCAGTTTGAGGTTTTTCATGATATTAACCCTAATTAATTTGAAAACATCTTGTAATTTATACAAGGATGGTGAGGTGATCATTGTTTAATCAAATATTTTTCCGGTGATACATGAGTAAAGCACTCGACCTTCACATATAAGGGCATCTTTGTTTGAGCCAAAGATACATGGATGACTTTGCTAAAGAGATAATGACACATACAATTCGTGAACTTTAACTCAATATGCAACGTAGTCCTTAAACTTTTAATATTCTCAATGTACTCCATGAACTTCAATCTAATGTTCAATATGATTCCTAGACTTTTAATTTTTTTAATATAGTCTCTGGACTTTTGATACTTATTCAATATAGTCCCTAAACTGAACTCATCAAAAGTTCAGGGACGATATTGAACAAATTAAAAGTTCAAAGACCACATTGCACATTGAATTAAAATTCATGGACTACATTGAACAAATTAAAAATTTAGAAACCACATCGCATATTGAGCAAAAATGCAAAAACTATTTGTATCATTTTCTCTTTACTAAATGTCATATCTAGAAAAGAAAGGTTGAAATTTATTGCAAGTTTCCTCGAGCCAAAGGTGTTTGGATCAAACAAAACTCTTGCCTTCTTAACCAGGACAAGGGCCAATCAATTCCCACCTTAGAATTGGAAATCGAACTAGACAGGGCTTGATTCTTGGTTGACCTATCCGCCCTAAAACCAAATGTGTTATTTTTTATGAAAATTTCGCAATCACAAAAAAATTACTTTATTCTTACTCTTACTAAATAAAAATAAAATAAAAATATTCCAATCCGATTTTGCCGATTCAATCCAACCTGTTCGGATCCTCTCCAGGAACAGGTTCCGGTTCCAAAATTTGAAATGAAACATCAACAATAATGTTTATTATTCACCAAAGCTCATCTCTATTGATCTAATTACCGACAGTTAATTCAGACCATTCAACATCTTATTCAGAGACATCATTACAGTCATCTAAATTACCGCAAGGTAGGAAATATGCAATACACTTTTGAGAAACACGCCATTTCCAGCATTTTTACAACAACCTTGGCCCAAAAGCAAACACAAAACAGGACAACAACCCAAGAAGAAAAGGAAGAAGAAGACGATGAACATCAAGAAGCACAATAACACATCTAGCAACCAGAGAGATCCCTCGTAAGCTATTTCTCATCCTCATCATCAGTCAACCTCTTCAATCTTAGGCCCTGCTCCACCACCAAACCCATTACCGCCTCTAGGCACGTCACCGTCGTCGCCGCCCATCGGCCTATCACTGCTGCCCTGATACATCTTCAACATGATCAGACCGCACAGCACCTTGAACTCCTTCAGCTTGTCCTCGAACTCATCCACCTCGGCAAGCTGGTTCCTGTCAAGCCACTCGATCACCTTGTTCACGGCCTTCTCAATTTTCTCCTTGTCCTCTAGATTCAACTTCCCTATGATCTTGTTGTCCTAGATGATGTTCCGCATGTTGTAAGCATAGTTCTCTAGCAAGTTCTTTGCCTCGACCTTGCGCTTGACATCCTCATCATCGGCCTTGTATTGCTTTGCATCCTTCACCATCCGCTTGATGTCATCCTTGCTCAGCCGGCCCTTCTCGTTGGTGAAGGTGATCTGGTTCTACTTCAGCCGTCTTGTCCTCTGCTAACACGTTCAAGATCCCTTTCAAGTCAATGTCGAAGGCCACATTGATCCACGGCACTCTCCTTGGTGCCAGCGAGATCCCCTTGAGCTCAAACGTGCCTAGAAGGTTGTTGTCCTTGGTCAGCGCCCGCTTGCCCTCGTACACCTGGATCAGCATGCCAAGCTGGTTGTTCGAGTAGGTCAAGAAGACCTGCTCCTTCTTGGTGGGGATGGTGGTGTTCCTAGGGATGAGCACGGTCATGACCACCACCAACTATCTCGAGGCCAAGGTTGAGTAGCGTGACATCGACCAAGAGCAAGTCTTGGACTTTCTCGCTTCCCTCGCCAGTCAGGATCGTAGCCTAGATTGTCGCCCCGTAGGCAATTGCCTCCCCATAGGCGACCACCTCATCGGGGTTGATGCTCTTGCACAGGTGTTTCCCGTTGAAGAAGTCCTGCAGGAGTTGCTGAATTTTCGGGATCCTCGTTGAGCCTCCGACAAGGATGACCTCGTTAACTTGGCCCTTATCAATCTTTGCATCTCTCAGGCACTTGTCAACGGGCTCCATGCACTTGAGGAACAAGTCCAAGTTCAATTCTTTGAAATGGCCCAAGTGAGGGTGGCATAGCAGTCAATGCCTTCAAAGAGTGAGTCAACCTCGATGGTGGTTTGTGTGGTCAAGGACAGCGCACGCTTAGCACACTCGCATGCAGTCCTTAGCCGGCGGAGTGATGCAAAATCTATTAGTGGTGCGTTTCTGGACCGGTTGAATAGGTAAAAGTCCAAATGAAAGGAGAATCGATGATGCGACTAGAACCAGCAGACCTTGTTGACGACATTCGATTGAGCTCAAATTCAGTCGTTTGAAGCAAAATGGCGGTTTGAACACAACTCACAGCCTTTGGCAATGACTAACGATGGATTTTAGCGATTCGGAATCGTTTATATGGGTTTTTCTTTTATGTTAATATTTTTTATGGGTTTTAATTTTAAGGATAGTTTTGTAATTTTGATATTTTATGCTTTATAGTCCTAGTAAGGTTTGGTTTAGGGATAGATAAGCTTGTTTTAAGGTTTTTTTTGGAAAATAGAACATTATCATCAATATTGAATTTCGGGATTTCTCTCCCTAAGTAAGGTTTTGCTTGAATTACTTGCTGAACGTAGCGTCAGGTGCTATCAAAGCCTATGGCGACTGGTGATGGTCTTTGTGATGATGATCAGGAGATTGGAGCCCCAATCCCTAAGAACGACGCGCTGCAATGTTTGGAGCAGCGTTTAATGAAATGCTTGGATCAACGAATCGATCAAAATCTTTGTCATTTCGAATAACTATTTGACGAGTTAACAAATCGATTCGGAGGTCTCGGTATTGATGTGAACTGAAATTGGCGAAGCGGCAGAAGACCAGGTGCAGATCTTACTCGCGGTGATCCTGTTAATAAGCCTGTTCCTGTCCGCAGGCAGAATAACTCTCTATTTTCAAAGAGTTCAGAAGACAAAAAAACGATTATTTTGATGAGGAACGTGCTAATTATGGTGGCAAATATCGTCATGGAGGATTTCAAAGAGGATATGATAGAAGAGATGGAAGATGACGTTATGACAATCATGAAGGTAACGACTTTAAATTGAAAATCAATATTCCTTATTTTAATGGAAGTCTGGATATAGAAGAATTTCTGGATTGGAATGCTGTTATAGATAGATTTTTCGATTATATGGAGACCACTAGTGAGAAAAGGGTGCGATTATTAGACTGTAGATTAAAGGAGGGATGCGTCTACATGGTGGGAGAGACTGCAGAATAAGAGGGAGCGATAAGGGAAAGAGAGAGTTCGAACTTGGACTAAGATGAGAAGGCTATTGAAACAGGAGTTCCTTCCATCTGACTATAAATAGATTATGTTTCAGCAGTACCAACATTGTCAGTAGAGCAATCGGACTGTACATGAGTACACGGCCAAATTTATGAAATTGGCGGAGCGGAATAATTTATCAGAGACAGAGGGACAGTAGGTGGCCAGATATGTTGATGGTTTAAAACCCTTTATTCAAGATAAAATTGAAGTGCAATTTCTGCGAAATTTAACTGAAGTGAAGAATGTGGCAATGAAGGCAGAATTGATGCAGCAAGATAAGAGAAAAAGAGCATTACGAAAATTATCGAGGTAACACTTCGAACAATTCAATAGAGAAGAGCGGTTTGAACAACCGCAACAACCTAGGGCGAAATCAAGAAGATAAAATATTAGAAAGGTGTCCTATGAATGAGCCGAGGGATAAGGGAACGCAAGCACAGAAAACTGCAAATCCTAACCTTTATGCTAAACCGGCCGCAATAAAGTATTACGAGTATAATCAACCTAAACACCAATATAATGAATGCCCTCAGAGAAAAATCGTAAACGTGGCAGCAAGAGATGAGGAAGAAGATGGATATTGCTGGGAGCCAGATGGCGAAGAAGACGATTTTGAAGATGAAGAAGGGGAAGTAAATTGTGTGGTGCGTAAGATGATGTTGGCCCAAAAATCGGAAGATGATTTGCAGCGCCATCAGTTATTCCGAACTAGGTGCATTATTCTGAGAAAAATATTTACTGTGGTTATTAATAGTAGAAGCATGGAGAATATCATTAGGAAAGAGGCAGTGAAGAAGCTGGGAATACCCGTAAAGAAGCATCATAATCCCTATACGTTAGGGTGGATTAAATCTGAAGCGAAAAGTATTCAGGTGACTAAGCGATATAAAATTCCACTCTCCATTGAAAAATATCATGATGAACTATATTGTGATGTGGTAGACATGGATATATATCACGTGTTGTTTGGGAGGCCGTGGCAATTTGATGTAGATGTGCAGCACTCGAGAAGGAGCGATCAGTATAACCTCGCGAAGGATAGAGTGAAGTACACGTTGCTGCCACTGAAGAACAAAGGAAAACAAGCTACTGAAAATAATTTCCTTACCCTTACAAGGAAATTTGAAGCTGAGATTAAGGAGACCCGATAGATTCACGCGTTAATAGTGAAACAGGCATTCAAGCCAGAGGCTGAATTACAAGTGGAGGAGCAGCCCGAATCAGTTAAGCCTTTATTGAAGGAGTTTAGTAAGCCGATGCCTGTGGAGATCGCAGATGGGTTGTCGTCTATGCGCAATATTCAGCATCATATAGACTTAATTCTTGGTGCTAATCTGCCTAATTTACCGCACTGTAAGATGAGTCCTAAAGAGAGCGAGATTCTAAAGAGAAGGTAGAAGAGTTGTTGCGAAAGGGGCACATTCAAAATAGCATGAGCCCATGTGCTGTTCCAACCTTGTTAATTCCTAAGAAAGATAAGAGTTGGCGGATGTGTGTAGATAATATGGCCATTAATAAAATAACTGTGGGTTACAAATTTCTAATTCCAAGATTAGATGATATGCTGGATAGGTTGCACGGTACTAAGTGGCTCTCGAAGCTAGATTTGAAGAATGAGTACCATCATATTCAAATTTGGCCTAGAGATGAGTGGAAAACAGCTTTCAAAACAAATGAAAGATTATACGAATGGTTGGTAATGCCTTTCGGACTTTTCAATGCTCCAAGTACTTTCATGATACTTATGAATCAGGTTTTGAAATCTTTTACTGGCAAATTCATTGTAGCTTATTTTGATGATATCATGATTTATAATAAGACTGAGGAGGATCATCTGATGCACTTAAGGGAGGTGTTGACAGCTTTGCAGATCAATAAGCTCTATGTTAATATTAAGAAGTGCAGTTTTTTAACTAATAAGCTGTTATTCTTGGAGTTTATTATTATTGCTGAAGGAATACAGGTAGATGAGGCGAAGGTAAGAGCAATTAGAGAGTGACAGACTCCTAAAATAGTTTCTAACGTTAAGAGTTTTCATGGATTAACTACTTTCTATTGACAATTTATTAATAAATTCAGTACTATCGTAGCCCCGATTACTGAATGTATGAAGAAAGGAAAATTTCTATGGGGAGAGGAAGCAGAGAATAGTTTTGCTATTCCGAAGGATAAGTTATGGACTGCACTTGTTCTTGCCTTACCTAATTTTGATAAATTGTTTAAAGTGGACTATGATGTCAGTAGAGTGGGTATAGGAGCTATTTTGTCTCAAGAGCGCAGACAAATTTGTTATTTCAGTGAGAAGTTTAGCGAGGCGAGGCAGAAGTGGAGCACTTGTGATAAAGAATTCTATTCTATCGTAAGGGCTTTTAAGACCTGAGAGCATTATCTGATTGGAAAAGAATTCTTCCTTTTATTCTGATCATGAAACTTTAAAGTATTTAAATAGTCAGAAGAGGATTAGCAAAGATATGCATGCGCGATTGTGTCAATTTTTGCAAAAAATTCTTTTCAAATTACAGCACAAGTCAGGTGTACATAATGTCGTAACAGATGCATTGAGTAGGAGAGCTGGCTTGTTGATTACATTAAGCCAAGATATCTTGGGGTTCGAGTAGCTGAACGACTGTTATGCAGATAATGATGACTTTGGGCAAATTTGGAAGTCATGTGCTACTGGTTAACCTATGCAGGAATTTTATGTGCAGGATGGCTATTTGATGCGTAATAACCAGCTTTGCCTTCCTCGAACATCATTACGAGGGAAGGTAATTTCGTGATTTACATGATGGTGGATGAGCTGCACACGTGGGTCGTGATAAAATTATTATTGCAGTCTGGAAGCAATTTTACTGGCCCTAGTTGCATAGAGATATCAGCAGGTATATACAAAAGTGTTATGTTTGCTAGACTGCTAAGGGAAAATCTAAGAATACATGTCTGTATATGCCATTACCTATTCCTGATAATATATGAGAAGATCTATCCATGGATTTTATGCTTAATTTGCCACGACCACAAAGAGATGTGGATTCTGTTTTTGTTGTAGTTGACAGATTTTTCAAGATGGCACGCTTCATTCCTTGTAGAAAGACTTTTGATGCAGTAAGTGTGGCCAGGTTATTCTTTGAGGTGGTGGTTCGTTTGAATAATGTTCCTAAGTCTATTACCTTTGATGGGGACGCCAAATTTATGGGGCATTTTTGGTGGATTTTATGGAAATTGTTTGATTCATCTTTGAATTTCAGTAGCACAGCTCACCCGCAGACTTATGGGCAAACGGAGGTGGTTAATAGAACTCTAGGAAACTTGATTCAAAGTATTTGTGAAGATAAGCCAAAGCAGTGGGATATTGCTTTATCACAGGCAGAATTTACTTATAATAATGTAGTTCATAGTTTTATTGGCAAATCGCATTTTTCTGTTGTTTATATAAAGGCGCCTCAGCATACTCTGAATTTAGTACGGCTACCTAAGTGAGCAGATAAGAGTGTAGCAGCGGATCATATGGCTAAACAAATTATGGAATTGTATTATGAAATCCAACAGAAGCTAGAGGAAGCTAATCAGAAGTATAAAGCTGCAGCAGATAAGCAAAGGCGGAAGCGGGTGTTTACGGTAGGTGATTAGGTCATGGTTTTTCTTCGTAAAGAGCGATTACCGATTAGATCTTATAGCAAATTACAACAAAAGAAGTATGGACCTTACACTATCAGCAAGAAGATCAACGATAATGCTTATGTTATAGACCTTCCATATAATATGGGCATATCTAACACTTTCAATATTGTTGATTTATCACCGTTTCATGAGTCCACAGAACCGTTATATCCAGATCTTGATTTTAACTCGAGGACGAGTTCTTTTCAAGTGGAGGAAAATGATGCAGAATCTATTAGTGGTGCATTTCTGGACTGGTGAGACAGATAGAAGTCCAAACAGAATGCGAAACGGTGATAGGACTAGAACCAGCGGACTCAGTTGACGATATCGAATCGAGCTCAAATTCGGTCGTTTGAAGCGAAATGACAGTCTGAACATATCACATGGCCTTTGGCCGTGATTAACGATGGATTTAAGCGATTCGGGATAGTTTGCATGGGTTTTTCTTATATTTTAATATTTTTTATGGGTTTTAATTTTAAGGGTAGTTTTGTAATTTTGATATTTTATGCTTTATAGTCCTAGTAGGGTTTGGTTTAGGGATATATAAGCTTGTTTTAAGGTTTTTTTTGGAAAACAGAACATTATCATTAATATTGAATTTCAAGATTTCTCTTCCAAAGCAAGATTTTGCTTGAATTACTCGTTGAACGCTATGTCACGGAGTGACTGTGCGTTGTTGCTGATGTCCTTCTTATGCTTCCGCCGGAACTCGTGGACACAGTGGTTGACAAGGCGATTGTCAAAGTCCTCGCCGCCAAGGTGGGTGTGCCGACAAAGACCTTGACCTCGAAGATGCCCTCCTCAATGGTAAGGAGGGAGATGTTGAAGGTGCCGCCACCAAGGTTGAAGATGAGGACGTTTTTCTAGCCAGTGCGGGAGGCCTTCTTGTCGAGGCCATAGGCGATGGTAGCGACAATGAGCTCGTTGATCATGTGGAGGACGTTGAGGCCGGCCATGGCACCAGCATCCTTGGTGGCCTGGCGCTGGGAGTTGTTGAAGTAGGTAGGGATGGTGACGACAGCGTTGTTGACAGGGTGGCCGAGGAAGGCCTCGGAGATCTCACGCATCTTGACGAGCACCATCGACAAGATCTCCTTGGGGGAGAACTACTTCTCCTCACCCTTGTAGCAGACGACGATCATGAGCTTGTCACCCGGGCCGGGGATGACCTCAAAGGGCCAGTGCTTCATGTCAGACTGGACGGAAGTATCGGAGAAGCGGAGGCTGATAAGGCGCTTGGCATCGAAGACGGTGTTGTGGGGGTTGACAGCAACTTGGTTCTTGGCAGCGTCCCCAATAAGATGCTCAACGTCAGTGAAGGCAATGTAGGACGAGGTGGTGCGGTTGCCCTGTTCGTTGGGGATGATCTCGATGCGATCGTGCTGCCACATGTCGACGCAGCTGTAGGTGGTGCCGAGGTTGATGCCGATGGCCTTGCCTTCCGCCGGTTTTGACACCATGATTCGCCGGTGTTGCTGTTCTTTCTTTCTTTCGGGTGTGGACTAGAAATAGGAGGGTGAGATCGATTGAGGGTTCTTGGTGGTCCGTGAATGTTTTTATTAGAGAGCGGAGCGTAGAAGAAGAAGAAAACGGTTTGCAAGCAGTGGGGGGGGGTGTTCCGGTGGCAGTGGGAGAAGTAGGAGGGTGACAGGTGGGAGATAAGTCAAGACAAGAATAAAAACTGAGTTCGGCCGGAGAATTCTGGAACGGCGGCGGTTCACGTTGGCTTTGGCTAGAATGTTTCTGAACTCAACTGGAAGCACCAATTGGTTTAATCGGTTCTTAAGCACTAAGATTTTAAGAAGAAAAAACAAAAGAATATGAATACCAAAAAAGTTATAAACCTACTACACTTATATCAATTGAGTCATAAATTTTTCAATTGTGTCAATTGTGAGCCGAATTCCAAAAAAAAGAGCACTAATTTTACCCGGAGTAACAATTCTGGCCCGAACTTTTTTTTGTCTCATAAAAAATCATCAACTTTTACTTCAATCTCAAATTTGGGCTAAGCAATTTGAAAATTTCACATCACGAGGGCTAGATTTGGGATTCGAGAAAAAGTTTGTGCTTTTTATTGAGATAAAAAAAAGTTCAGGTCGGAATTGTCGTTCAAGGTAAAGTTAGTGCTGTTTTTTTAAATTAGGCGGTCAATTGTGTCCTAAACTTTGCTAATTTTGATTGGAAATCGCTAGCATGTACGTTGGCCGTCCTATGCGACACGACTGACGCTGACGTAAATAAAATTTACAAATTTTTAATAGTTTTTATGAATTCTTTTATCATATTTTCTTTTTATTCTTTGTAGCTTGCCGGCCACTAGGTGAGGGCTCAACCCTAATGCTTATTCCCCAAATACCGACATTGCTTCTTCTCCAGGAAAAGAAGTTCACGATCCATGGGCCTTCTACCTCCACTCAGTATTACTCTGTCAGGCTTTCACCCATTGCGGAAATTTTCACACTGCTGACTCTTGTAGGAGTTTGGGCCATGTCTTAGTCCCAGCGTGGCTAATCATCCTCTCAGACCAGCTACTGATCATCGCCTTGATAAGCCATTACCTCACTAACTAGCTAATTAGACGTGAGCCCCTCCTCGGGCAGATTCCTCCTTTTGCTCCTCATCTTACGGGATATTAGCAGTAGTTTCCAACTGTTGTTCCCCTCCCAAGGGCAGGTTCTTACATGTTACTCACTCGATCGCCACCGAAAACTCCACTTCCCGTCTGACTTGCATGTGTTAAGCATGCCGCCGGCGTTTATCTTAAGCCAAGATCGAACTCTCCATGAGATTCATAGTTGCATTACTGATAGCTTCCTATGGCATGGGCGAGGGTCGCTCTCGCTGGATCTGGTGAGGGCTTGACACTCATGGCCAGTCGAGGGATGCCTTCGAGGGCTCGCTCGCAAGCCCTCACCAACTCTCATGCGACCATAATGACAAAAATGAAAATAAAAAATTCAGGAAAAAATATTAATAAATGTAAAATTTGTCAATGTTAGTGCCAATTATGTCACGTAGACAACTAAAGTCCATGTTAGAGATTTCCTGTAAAAATTGGTATGATGGACTACATTAGCAAATTATCAATAGATTTAGGACTTAGTTAGTATAATTAAAATGTTCAGAACTGAATTGGAACAAGTAGAATTGATTTAGGATTTCTCATTGTCGCCTTCTTTTATTTGTTTGCTAATTCATAATAATTTTTCATACATTTTTTGAGGAGTACACGTCCCTAATGGCCACCCTTCCTACTTGAGAAGGGAGAGGTAGGGAATTCGAATTGCCACCTTCTCAAGGGGTTAGGGGTAAAAACGTGTAGTTTCATATATGAATTTCGACTCTCACGCCCTGAAAAATGCATGACAAAAGTTTGAGAATAAGTTGAGAGTTAGAATATGACAGACCACAAAAAAAGAGGAGTACATTTATCCTAAAATTTTTTTGTGGCACCAAAATCTCAAACTTGTAAATGTGTAATACATTTATCCTCCGTCAAAGTTACGTTAATGAAAACTATTAAAAATCTATCTACATAAACACCGGAAAAGGAAACATTGTTAACATGGCGCTCGCGTGGTTTAAGTGAAATAAAAACGAAAAAATCATTTGACGGAATCTTGATGGAGGGTAAATGCATCATATAAGTACAAACTTAGGGTTACAAGAAAAAATTGAGGGTAAATATATCATGGTAGGCATATTTTGGGGTTTTTGATGTCACAAAAAAAGTTGAAGGTAAACATATCACAATAAACATAGTTTTGAGTTTTTTTATGGCTTTTTCCCAAATATTTAAGGGATATGTTCACTGAAAGTCTTAAAATTTATCACGAAAGTGTAATCAAATCATAAAAATCTGTCAAATTGGTGCAATTGAAAGCCTTGCATTAACTCCGTCCAACTTGGCTGATAGAAAATACTAATTTGGCTTTTTTAATATTATTTTATCTATCATACGTGAAGATATCATTGACGTGGCTAAAATAACATCTTTTAGTCCAAATCTCTAAAAATAAAGAGATTAAAAAAAAGTGCAATTTGTTTATAGGCTTAGGGTGCGTTTATTTCACGGAAAATGTATCATTTCTAGAAAACACTTTCCAGGAAATCATTTTCTAGGAAAATGAGTTCGTTTTCCAGTGTTTGGCTAAAACCTAAAAAGACTTGAAAAGTATTTTCAGTTATTTGGTGAGAAAAATCTGATGGTGAAAATTATCGAAAAATTTAATATTTTTTAAATTATTTTTATTTTGGAAAAAGAAAGATCGGCGATCGGTGGAGGGAGGAAGAACAAAAAAGAAAAGAAAAATAAAAAAAAGAAAGAAGAGAAAAGAAAAACATTAACAAATTTAAGATGAATAATTCCGGAAAGTATTTTCACCTTCTTAGATTAGGGAATTCACTTTCCTTTCCTAATTTTATACATGAATATTTTCTTTGACCGAAAAGTATTTTCAGTTGACTTATCATTTTCGGCAAATCAAACGGATGAAAGTCAGAAAAACGAATTCTCGAAAAACACTTTCCCCTTGAACAAAAGCGCCCTTATATAGACACACGCACAAAGGAGCCACGTGTCAATAGCTGGCTGACTCGTCAATTTCCAGTAAATTCGAAGGGTAGGACTGTAAGCCGGAGGAAAACACAAGGACTAGAATTGCAATAAAACCGAAATTCGGCGTAAAAAATGAGGTCTCCTCAAAATTACAAGGACCCAAAAAAAAAAGAGCATCATTCAACCCGAGACGCGGTCTCACGGGTCGGGTCGAACGCTCCGACCCGACCCGCCTTCTCCCCGTCTCCAGAACTCTCTCGGGGCGATCGCGGGAGCGCTACGAAACGCGTCCCGCTCTCTCCTTCACCATTTTTGCTTCTTCTTCTTCTCACTTTCTCTCTCTAGCATCTTCCGGTCGCCTCTAGCATCTTCCGATCGCCTCTGGAACTTTCTCTCTCTGGCATCTTCCGGTCGCCTCTGGAACTTTCTCGCTCTTTCCCGCCATGGCCTTCATATACTCCTCCCTCGCTCCGCAACCTCTCCAACTCAAACCACCAACGACAAGCGGCAACTGCAAGTGCAAGCTGATCGCGCGCTACTACTACTGCTTCCCGTTCGGAAACCGACCGCATTCTTCTTCGATCCTTTCCCCGGCGCACATTCCGACGAGCTCGAACCTCCGTCAATGGCTCCGAAGACCGGCGGCAAGGCCATCGGCATCGACCTCGGCACCACCTACAGCTGCGTCGGCGTCTGGCAGAACGACCGCGTCGAGATCATCGCCAACGACCAGGGCAACCGCACCACCCCGTCCTACGTCGCCTTCACCGACACCGAGCGCCTCATCGGGGACGCCGCCAAGAACCAGGTCGCCATGAACCCCCAGAACACCGTCTTCGACGCGAAGCGCCTCATCGGCCGCCGCTTCTCCGACCCCACCGTCCAGGCCGACATGAAGCACTGGCCGTTCAGGGTCGTCGCCGCCCCCGGGGACAAGCCGATGATCACCGTCGGCTACAAGGGGGAGGAGAAGGAGTTCGCCCCCGAGGAGATCTCGTCGATGGTGCTGACGAAGATGAGGGAGATCGCGGAGGCCTACCTGGGGCAGTCGGTGAAGAACGCGGTGGTCACCGTCCCCGCGTACTTCAACGACTCGCAGCGGCAGGCGACGAAGGACGCCGGCGCTATCGCCGGGCTCAACGTGATGAGGATCATCAACGAGCCGACCGCCGCGGCGATCGCGTACGGGCTCGACAAGAAGGCGTCGAGGGCCGGCGAGAAGAACGTGCTCATATTCGACCTCGGTGGCGGGACTTTCGATGTCTCGCTGTTGACGATCGAGGAAGGCATCTTCGAAGTGAAGGCGACGGCCGGTGACACGCATTTAGGAGGTGAGGATTTCGACAACAGGCTCGTGAGTCATTTCGTGCAGGAGTTCAAGAGGAAGCACAAGAAGGATATTAGCGGGAATGCGAGGGCTCTGAGAAGGTTGAGGACTGCTTGCGAAAGGGCAAAGAGGACTCTGTCTTCGACGACCCAGACGACGATCGAGATCGACTCGCTCTATGAAGGTATTGATTTCTACGCCACAATCACTAGGGCGAGATTCGAGGAGCTGAACATGGACTTGTTTAGGAAGTGTATGGAGCCCGTAGAGAAATGTTTGAGGGACTCGAAGATCGATAAGAGTCAGGTTCATGATGTTGTTCTTGTTGGCGGGTCGACGAGGATCCCCAAAGTTCAGCAACTCTTGCAGGACTTCTTCAATGGAAAGGAGTTGTGCAAGAGCATTAACCCTGATGAGGCTGTTGCTTATGGGGCTGCAGTCCAAGCTGCAATCTTGAGTGGTGAAGGGAATGAGAAAGTGCAGGACTTGCTCTTGCTCGACGTCACGCCTCTGAGCCTCGGTATTGAGACCGCAGGTGGTGTGATGACTGTTCTTATCCCGAGGAACACAACGATCCCAACGAAGAAAGAGCAGGTGTTCTCCACGTACTCTGATAATCAGCCGGGTGTGCTCATTCAGGTGTACGAAGGCGAGAGGGCAAGGACAAAGGACAACAATCTTCTGGGCAAATTCGAGCTCACGGGCATTCCTCCGGCCCCAAGAGGTGTTCCTCAGATCAATGTTTGTTTTGACATCGATGCCAACGGAATTGTTAATGTGTCGGCGGAGGATAAGACTGCTGGTGTGAAGAACAAGATTACAATTACGAATGACAAGGGGAGACTGAGCAAGGATGAGATAGAGAGGATGGTGAAGGAAGCAGAGCAGTACAAGGCGGAGGACGAGGAGGTGAAGAAGAAGGTGGAAGCGAAGAACTCGCTCGAGAACTATGCTTACAACATGAGAAATACGGTGAGAGATGAGAAATTTGCCAGTAAACTGAATCCGGCTGATAAGCAGAAGATCGAGAAGGCAATTGATGAGGCGATCGAGTGGCTCGACAGGAACCAATTGGCTGAAGTGGATGAATTTGAGGACAAATTGAAGGAACTGGAAGGCCTGTGCAACCCTGTTATTGCCAAGATGTACCAGGGTGCTGGCGGAGATGTGCCGATGGGTGGCGGCGCTGACATGCCCAACGGTTATGGACCGTACGGAGATAAGCCTAGCTCCGGTGGCGCGGGTGCTGGGCCCAAGATTGAAGAGGTGGATTAAGAGAATCGAGGTGCTGTGCAGAAGCCTAGAGCTGTCCTGTTTTGGGCTTTTTGGTCTCTGTGTTGTGATTGAGTCCCTGTTTGAGAGTTAGAGGAGGGATCGAGAGAATGATGTATAGTTATAATTAAAGCTGCATGTAATAATCTCAGAGTGCTCATTTTCCTTTTTAGATCATGTGAATCTGATTAATACTTTCCTCAAAATCCAGTGTCCGTTCTTAAATCTCTCTTCTATCTTGAAATTTATCTTTTCCTGCGAGGAAGAGGTTTGCTTGGGTACACATTGATTGTGTAAACAAAGTCCCGAGAGCTTTCTTAGTCCTAGCTATGAGATCTTGAACTTTGGATCGGCCCCTTGTTTTGCCAATGACCTTTTGGATTCGAGCCCGTGTGCTTCTGTAGCTACTACCAATCAGTGATGCTCCGTCTAATGAGCTATACGTGTGTGTGGAAAATGTTTGCGTGCAAGCGTAGTAATTCATCGAATGCAAGACACCCTAAGATCCAGGGAGAGTGTTTATGAGTTCCTTACGAATGCTAAATTCCAAGCACGGATCTCGGAGCTCGTGCATTTGTGTGTTCTTAACTAGGACGTCTCCAGAGGATGCGAGCCAAACGAGTCGAAAGAGGTACGCACCCTTCCCTGAATTACCTCATTTCTATGTAATGAGTGAAGCGTAGGTCCACTTAAGTAAGGTTGCTGGGAGTAAAAAGTTTTCCATGCGATAAGTCAATGCATTAGCTGCTATGGATACATTTCTGGACTGATCATTATCACGACGTACCTGTTCATAGGCTTGGTCGCATGTTTTGAATTCGTTCTTGGCAAAGATGACCTCATTTATGTGTGTTCATCTTCAATTGTAGTAACAAAAGGGGAAAGTGTTATTGACAGTTCCTAATTCTGGATCATGCCTCCGAGTGTTGCTATATCGTTTAACAGACCAAACGTAGTGTGACAATACAAAACTCAACTGCACGTGTCCCACGTCGCAGAAAGCCGTAAACAAAAAATCCCCCCAGAGATCTCACTATAGAGATTGAGCTGGAGCTAGTGCTAGATTCTCTGCCAAATCTATGCATATTGGCTTACTGGAACTTAGTGACCACTGTAGAATTACAATTGGTTTCAAGTGGAACCCCAACTTTGTGTGTTTCAGGAAATTGTGGAAAGTTTGGTGATCTATTGCTTTCTTCAGTTGGATGATGATGATGCTTGGAATTGACTAGCGATTGTTGACCAGAGGATTTGGTTAAAGAAGCATTACCCGACATCGAATTATCGAACCTTCTCGGGGGGTCTAGCATCGAGTGCAATCATTGTAAATTTCGCTATCGTCGCTGTGATGTTCGAGTCTAATACGCATGTGAGATGTTACTGTCACAGGAACGGCACTAAAAAGAAGTCGATTTTGGCTTCACAAGCGGCAAGGAGTGGTCCTTGGAAACGCCTCGTGCCGTCGAGCATTCCATGTGAAGAACACTCCTAACAATGGAATAATAAGAATTGGATGGTGTGTCACAGACCATTACCTGGTCTGGAAAGGAGGAGCCACTCTAAGCATAACTTTTGGTTTTAGACCTGTCTTTATCTCTCTGCCTTCCCCTCTTGCCCAGTAAACTAATTGCGTCTCTTCATGCCTAATTGTTGCTGACATGCTTGATGGTTGGACTAACAAAGCTATCATGGACCACATTAAGGATTTCATGATTCTGTTCGTGTCCAAGCGTGCTCCACCACTACCGTTTCAGCCGTAGTGGGCGGCACTGTACAAGCATGTTCTCACTAAGCAGCGCGGAGGCACTACCGCTTGTTGCTTTCACGAACTCACTAGTCTCTCCCTCCAGCAAACCAGATATCACGATGGCACGACTGTCGATCGAAAGTCGCGTTAGTGGTTTTCCTTTGGATATCTCGTCAAGCAGATTCCTGACTTCAACGGAGTAGTGAATACACAATTCAGTCAGTCGTGGATATCCCAATTAGCTTGAGAATAGGTGTACTTTCTTATGTACTGGTAATGCCATTGACATCTTTTGTGATAAATGTGACGATGTTTTCTGCGTGGAATTGAAACTTCAAACATGTTTTTGCCCAAAAACAAAAAAATCACTGACGTGTTTACACAGGAATGAGTTGGATGGAATTATAATTCGACTGTACAATTGGACATTACATTTAATCATCAGTCCCAAAAGTGGACGAAGAAATTCCAAGTGATGATGCGAAAGTTGCAGTAGTGTCTCCACTGAGGTATCTCTTGAGTAGATCCAAGTCATCGGCGGCATCAAGCATCGTTGGCCTCATGGAAGGCGAATCCTGCGTGCAAAGGATGCCCAACTCTATGAGCTCTGCAATGGCGACCTCCCACATCTTCTGCACTTCAGGAGATTGGTCTCTCGAAGCTCTTAACAATGAGGAGTCTATGATCATTTCAGCCCTCCCATGGTAATGGCTCTTGACCCATTTGTGCAAGTTCAGTCCCCCGGCGAACATATCATCGGTCGGTCTCCTTCTAGTCACCATCTCGAGGACCAGAATGCCAAAGCTGTAAACATCTCCCTTCGTAGATGTGGTCGACCCAAATCCGTACTCTGCAATAAACGTTTAAACGATGTCAGGTAGTTTTTGACAGTTTGAAGCAAGTCCATCAACATATACGTAACTGAAAAGACTTGAAAACATTTTGTTCCTGAAAAAGCAATCAAAGGTACTGAATTTCTCTAGCATTGAACAGATCTCCAATGCACAAATCTTTAGGATCAATGAATTCTGTACAGGAGATCTTTACCTGGGGCAATGTATCCGATAGATCCACATAGCAAATTTGCCGTGGAATTTCCCATGTTCTCGACAAGCGCTGCATTTCCACCTCCGGACGACATAATCAGCCTTGCTATTCCGAAATCAGAAACCAATGCAGTCATGTCATCATTGAGAAGAACATTGCTCGGTTTCAGGTCACAGTGTACAACTCGAACTGGGGAATGGTGATGCAAATAAGCCATTCCTTCGGCTACGTCGCTACAGATATTAATCCTCTGGATGAGGGTCAAATCAGAAGATCTTGAGATCAAGCCTGTTCCTGAAGGAAGATAGAGATGGCTATCGAGGTTCCCATTTGCCATATAAGGAAGGACGATAGCCTTGAATTCCGGGAGGCTGCAAGCAGTTATTATCCTTATCAGGTTCCGGTGCCGGATCCTCTTTAGGACTTGGCATTCCCTGTTAAAACTCTTGGTGGAATTTCCGGATTGGACATGCAACACTTTCACTGCTATGACCGTTCCATCGGGAAGAACTCCCTTGTATACACGTCCATAACTGCCCGATCCGACCAGGCTCTGGTCATCAAATCCACCAGTGGCATCTGCCAGTTCTTTGTACGTGATTCTTGGAAAATTGCCCACCGGATCTGGTGTCTTTGGCGTGCTTATTGGTTCAGTCTTCCCAGAAGAAGTTATGATCTTGAAGCGCCGGTATCCAATCACACAGCAAATAGTCGACAGGCATGATGATGCAAATATGACCACGATGAAAATGATCAAGAAAGTGCGTGACCGGAACCCAGTTTTCTTTCCAGAGCAAGCAGGTATGCCTGGAATCATGCCGCACAGGCGCTCATTCCCCAGGAACGACAGAGAAGTGACAGATTTGAAAATGCCTCCTGATGGGATCATGCCTTGGAAGTTGTTGTATGAGAGATTAAGAAATCTCAGAGTCTCGATCTTGTTCAGGCTCGCAGTGATGGGTCCGGAGAGCCGGTTCCAAGAAACGTCAAAGGACTCGAGGTTCTTCAGATCGCCCAAGGAATCTGGAAGGTGCCCTTCGAGCGAGTTGTTCGATAAATTTATCTCTTTCAGTTCAATGCAGCTCGATATCTGATAGAAGATACTTCCGCTGAAGTTGTTCGAGGAGAGGTCCATGGCTTGTAACTTTTCCAGCTTGCTGAGCTCAATTGGTAGAGGGCCTTCAAGATTGTTGTGAGACAGACCTAAATACATTCTGATCTCATTAATGCCCAGTAACAGCTCTGGCGGAATTCTTCCCGATAGTTGATTATGCGACAAATCTAGCTGGAACAATTGGGACAATCTTCCCAGTGACGGCGGTATATTTCCTGAAAGGAGATTGTTGTTGAGAAAAAGTGACCTCATTTCAACCATATTCGCCAGACTTGCCGGGATTTCCCCAAAGAATTCGTTATATGACAGATCAAGAAGACCCAAACGCGGAAGCTGGCTTAATACGGTCGGAATTTTGCCTCTGAACAAGTTGCGAGATAAGTAGAGCCGATCCAGACTCAACAACCCCTTAATCTCTTCCGGGATTGATCCATTGAGGAGATTCGAAGATAGGTTCAACAATAAAAGCTTGGAAAATCTGCCCACGGCCGGGGGAATTGGTCCAAAAATTTGATTCTCTTCAAGTAACAAGTTTTTTAAGGTAACACTAAGTTGGCCAATGGAATTTGTCAAGCTCCCTCCTAGGTCCATGCTTTCCATTTCGATGTCAAGCAGATGGGTGCAGTTTGCTAAGGATGTGAAGAAAATGTCAAGATTGGTGTTGTCTTCGTGACTTTGCATTTTATTGTATGAAAGATGAAGATACTTGAGTAAAGGAAGCCCCTCCACAATATCTGAAGGGAGCGGGCCTTCAAGATTGTTACTTTCTACATCGATGTTGAACATTTTCGAAGCATTTCTTAGAGAGATGGGTAAATGGCCCGTGAATTGATTGTTGTACAGACTAAGGCTATAGAGATTACGACAATTTCCAATCTCTAGTGGGATCTCTCCATAGAGGGAGTTGGTTGAGAGGTCTATATTATCCAATTTGGTGCAGTTAGCAAAGAGAGAGACTGGAAGTGTACCTGCCAACTTGTTATCCCATAGAAAAAGCGTACGAAGATTGGTCAAAAGAGCAAATGAATGCGGTACAGGACCCCCTAGATTGTTTCCTTGGAGCAGGAGCACGCAAAGGCGTCGAAGGGACGAAAGCTCGGGAGGAATCGTCCCGAAAAAGTGATTGTTTGCAAGGCTCAAGTTCCGAAGGCCCGTAAGATTCGATAGAAAAGGCGAGAGCTGCCCCGCTAGGTCTTGGCCTTCTAAGATGAGATACGCCACCCGGTGACGCTGTGCATTGCAGATGACTCCAGTGAAGCTGCAGACATCAACTGTTGCGTTCCAGTTACCAAGCGTGGAGTTTGGGTCGGATCTGATCGTCTTCTTGAATTCCAGAAGAGCGGCCCTGTCTCCAAGCAGCGAGTGGTGGGGGTGCGGATGAGAGTGACTCGGGGGACTTAGAGCAGCTTGGGCTTGACCGGCAACAAGAAGCCAGTGCTGCGCTAGGGCAAGAAATATGCAGCTAATAAGTAACATTTTTTGGTTCCTTCAACTTCGCACATCACATCTTGCTACGGCAAGAGTGATTCAGCAGAGGCAGAATAAATCAGCACAATGAGAAAATCTGTACTGGCACGTGGGGGCGGGGTTTCAGCTGCGTGGACGAGCAGAGAAGAATGAGTAAATAGGAGAGTGGACGCTAGCGAAAACATGAGATGGATGGATGGAGGGGAGTTGGAAGGAGATCTTTCTATGAAGAAGTTTCAACAACGAAATCGATGGCCCGGAAGGACTAGAAAGGCAACCTCTCCCTTCTCCTAGTGATGACTAGATTCTCAACTCAACTCCACAACTGCATTCAGACTATGCAAGGAATAGAAAATGGGCTCGTCGTTGGTGGATGTTACTTTTTCCATCATAGAAGAAACCTCTATTCTGATGTCGTGATGTTTTAATCACTCACACATCCGCCCAAAAGGAGATATGCAGCTTTGACATTTCTGCTTGTTTGACTTTCTTTTCGATGTCAATGGCTGCAAGTTGTCTCCATGTTCACTGGATCGAGTTGATTGATTTGTTGGGGGAGTGTGGCCAGTCAAATATCAAGAAGACAAGCTCCACGAATCTCTTGTTGGCGATGCTGTTAATGCGCTTCTAATCATCTCTCATCTGCAGATGGTGCTTTAGTGGGATTACAGCCTACTGACTCCGCATCTCACTGTTTCATACTCCCAGACGTGCTCAAAATATTAACTGAAACTTTTATCTGATGACAAGTGTTCCAGAATCTTAGAATACATTACCAATCCAGGTGCCTCGGCGTTAGTCTTAAAGAGGGGTGTGGATTTTTGAGGTTCCACACAAGCTATCAGTTAAATTAAAGTAGCCTATGCAGACTTGATTTGTCTGTCCAATCACCTGGAGTTCCCTTATGATTATTTTTCCAGCACAGTAGATGCTTGGTCGCGTGGAAACCGCATGTCTAGGTAGCTAAGAATCCTTCAATTCAATAGGATTGCAAGTGAAGTCTGGTATGGCATAATGGCAATGTCCATGCTTTCATAGTTCATATCGAAGTAGTCTCTGCCATTCTCCAAAGAGCTACAAGGAGAGTGACAGATTATAGTTCATGAAATCCTAGAAACCTGTTCAGCTGCCCAGGGAGTTAAGTATGAAATCGACCTATATCAACCATGTCACCCATAAGTAGATGTCAAAGAACCCTGTTCAGTTGCTATACTGAATATTGCTTGAAAATATCTAGAAGAGCCCTAGCAACATCAATAGTTTTGTCATAGACAGAGAGAATAATCCATTTAATGATGGTGTTCTTGAACAGCCTGGCCAGTGATCGCCAGTTCAACCCTTAGACAAACTATCCTCCCAAGACAAAGAAACCACGTCCAAACTACACCAGCATCGTTTCACAATATGTAAGGCTGCTTCCGTGTGGGATCCGATGTAGATGGTTCCAAATTGGAGCTTACCCTCCTACGCTTGGCACGGCGGTACATCAATATGCTCCCCAGCATAGTCGCCTCAGCGGCCCTGCACTGCACTAAATGGGGCCACCACCATGTAGAAGGATTCCGAAGCTCCACAGAACAAGTTTACTTAATTATTCGTACTTTCTATTCACTCGGCTAATCTCAGTGTGAACTTGAACTGGTTAATAGTTGATTAGGCGCTACTCAAGCTACACCAGCAGTAAGTAGGTGCAGAAAAACGTATGATCCAGTGCAGGCCAGATTCTTGTATCTTCTCACGCCAGAGCTTAGCCGTGTTGCTCCTGGATCTACTTGACTTGGCTCTTCATCCATGCCCATTCTTGTTCCATTATGTTCCTTTGTTTGAGGATACAGCAGAGCACCGTGAATGCTCAATTTGGTAGTCTTATGTTACCACGGTGGCTTTGGGAGCAGCAAAATTGCAGATTGTGTGTGCTCAACAAGCATTAGAAATTATTGGCCTTGTGGGATCCTCCACTCAGTCACATCCACTAGGGGAATGTCACCTTAAACTCCTCTCGTTCATATCCTATGTGAGATTCTCTTGTTATCTTATGTTTAAAGGAGCATCCCCAAAAATTAAGAAGAAAATGCAAATAAAAACTAAGAAGAACATACAAATTGTGATCATGCATGACCTCACTGGAGTCGAGAAGTGAATGGCCCTTTGCTGCAAATGTTAGGTAAGTGAACTGGCAATGACAAAATCATATCAAGTTCCTTGGAAAATAAAAGTAAGAGTCAATAGTCCGAGGCAGTGTTCTTTATACTTCAACAAGAAATCGAACCAGACTTACGAGTGTGCACGGTTGAACCACATAACGTGTCTATTCAAGTGCGCATATGAGAGATAATCCACATATACAAGTTTATACGTAGATGAAGTTAAAACGGGACATATGTGCTAATGGAGAGAGTTTTCTTTATCTGCAAATGGAGACAAAATACTGTTAAAGTTGAAAGGACCTTCGGATTTTAGTGAACAAGCGAGGGATGTGTAATCATCAAGGCACTTGCATGGACCAAATAGAAGGAGAACAATTTGGATGACATGAGTACATCAGGATGATTGGAAGGACCTAAGTGCAACATGAATAGATTGGAATTCGGTAAAATTATCAAGTCTGGAAAACCCATTTTATAGAAGAAGTTCACACTACATAACGGAGTTAATAACACCGCACGCACTTGAAAATAAAAGCTTAGCTCTAAATCCATTTGATTTAAATTCAAGAGCAATTTCAAGCCTTGAATTCAGAAAAAACGTTCTAGAGAAGTCACAAGCTTTTGCCATTTTGGACTATGTAAAGAAAGTATTGGCCAATTTCATAGAAGCAGTTTGTCAAAAATATATATCAATGAAATTAATACATATAATAAATGAATTCTCGATTATCAATTCCATTGGTGAAAAAACAAAAAAAACTTGCACATCGGTCGATCCGACCCGGGGACAGAAATCGACCCGGAAACTCTGTTTCGGTTCAGCCCGTCCCTTCTTTTCAAACGACGAGTCCCACGAGCGACCGTCATCGAGCATGGAGGAGACGAAGAGGAAGAAGCGGAGTCCGCCGCCGAAGGCCTCCGGCGAGGCTTCCGCGACCGGAGAATTCGCCACGCTTCACGCTCTCTCGCTCCACCTGGCGTGCGGGCTGAGCTTGGCGGCGGCGGCGCCGCCGCTGTGGATCGCCCGCGGCGCCGATCTCGTCTCCGATCCTTCTCGAGCTCTCCGTCTCGTTTGGGTACTCACTTTCGTCGCCTCTTCCCCTCCTCTCGCCGTCTCGCCTTCCGGGGCTTTTCTCGGCTGATTCTTTGTGAGGTTTTGTTGGTTTTAAGGTCATCGAGTGTCCGATCGCGATCCTTCTCTACGGTCTTGTCAGGGAGAGGCCCGCGCAAACCTCGGTAGCGTTTGTTTCTTCTTCCTTCCTTCCTTCATTGATAACTTCGAATTTACTTCGTTTTGAGTTCGTGTCTGAGGCCCTTTTTTTGGTTTTTCGAAATCTCCGCAGTATGTAAGAGCTGTCCTTCGCGGTGCGCTCGCGTTGCCAGTCGGTCTGTTTCCATTTTCTAGCATTCCTGTTTTGAATTTCCCAAGTCATGCGGCGTTTGAGGATATACCCTTTTGGATTTGCAGGGGCTCTTGTTAATGCTTTGGGAGCTATTGCATTGGGTGCGCCTGTTGGGATACAGTGAGTAGCTTTTTGGATGTTATGTTTTGGCTCATTGCGTTCTTACAAGAATCTATATAAGTTTGTTTAGCGGATTGGATGTAATGTTACTGGGAATTCACTTGAACTGTTGATTTCGTGCCGAATGTTTCGATGACGGTTCTTGTTCTACTCTTCCGCAGGTACTTGGTGAAGACCGTTAACTGGTCCCTCATGATGTCGACCTTGACCGTAAGTTTTTTCATCACTTTTGATTCCTTTGGAAATCTGGCTATGTGTTTCTTCTTGCAGGCTTCCCTCAGTGCTGTGTTTTTGGCGTGTTATCTGGTGAATCAGCTCATTATTGGGCCTCCATTGTTATTTTCTGACCTATTTTTGCCGTTTATAGCTGACCCGAGCATAGCGAAAAGTATAATTGGCTATTGAAGAAAGCATTACTAGCTTCGGTCAATTCACTCTGATCAGTCACCTTTTAGTCTGGAAAACATGTAATTGGAGTCTTGCTATATGTACATGTTGCATCAGTTTGCTTAGTCTTTCTAAAAGCTAATTCTTCATCCTTTGGCAGTTCGTGCCAGCCGCTTGTGTTTTCGGTGCCTCATGGAACAGTTGGCAACGTATCTTCGCATTTACAAAGTAATTGACTCCCTAGTATTTTGTTTCCTAAAATCATGTCACATCTGCAGCGCAGTCCCTTGTTTTCATAGTTTCACTGTTAAAGGATCTTTTGTGAGAGCCTTGACTCTTCAACATTGGGCCTAACTTTTGTTTGAACGTGTAGACCAATCAGTTCTGTGGATTTCATGATTTGTCTGCCTGCTCACGGTGCAATTATTGGAGCTTGGTTTGGTGCATGGCCTATGCCGCTTGATTGGGAAAGGCCATGGCAGGTACTTTCTCCTGACTACAAGCTCGTCATTGTTTGATGTGGATGGTGTGTAGGTAAATCTGGAAATTTTGCTGTTACTCCAGTTGTTTCTGTTTATGGTAATTCACTACCGATATATTGCTCTCTTTGGTCTTTGCAATTACCTTGATTCGAGGGTTTTTCTTAGCTGGAATGGATTCTTTCTTAGAGGGATACGACTTACTTGACTCTGTATTGCACTCTTGCATGAAGGAATTGATGCAAAGCTACTGATAATTTGTTTGGAACTTTAGAATGTTATGTAGGACCACTGATTTCTGATTACCTCAGCCATTTTTCCTCTCCAGCACTGTGTGTGTCTTTTCTTTTTGAGCTGAGGAAATGAGTTAATGGTTTAAGTTTGTTACTTGGTGTCTAGATTTATTTCAAGCTGAAAGGTTTTCTGCTAATTTGTAGATCTTGGATGTCTGGTTCTGGAGACCTATCAGCAAGATGATTAAAATAAGTGAAAAAAGAAAAGAAAGCAGTGCAGTAGTTTTGACTCTTTTCTTTTGAAGTGAAATGGTTGTTGATTTCTTATAGGAAAGGAAGGATTCTAAGTTCATCTGATCTTGCTTCTATTTATACATACCAAGAACTGCATCTTCTGAAAGTCGGCATGAAATTCACCCTGTTTGGTATTTATATAAAAGTTGCTTCTTAAATATCGGTTTCTCTCTTTAATTTCTTCAGTGGAGCATATTGCATCTCTTTGTATTCCCCACATCAAGCAGCTATAAGGTGCTGTTCATGTCCTTCTCTTTAACAGGAGTGGCCGATCTGTGTGAGTTACGGAGCCATCATAGGGTACCTCGTTGGGATGGTGGCATCTCTGGGCTTTATTCTCCTTCGACGTGGACATCATCATGTGAAAGTAGACTAGTGGACTGACACGGGGAATATCATTGGCAATTGTATTGCTGGAGCTGCTTTGGAGATGACTACGGCACCCTACACAATTTTTAACAAATCCTGTTAACAGCAGATATGATTGTCCCTCCTAGTTTCATATGCTTTCCCGAGGGATCTACCTTAACATTTTTCGTCTACTTATGCTTGATGGGTGTGGGTTTTCAGGGTGCACACCTGAACTGCTAACTGATGTCAATTCCAATTATTCAATGACGACGGCAATTCTATTGACGTCCTGGTAGGTAATTATTTAGCTTCTCAAAAGCACATTGACTCTAAGGCAGTGAAAAGGCTATCAGTGCGTAGAAGCAAAATTTTTATGGGAAAAGTTGTGTCCATTAATGTTGTACATACTTATGTAGGAGTGCAGTCAGCAGACTCAGAACAGCTTGTGCTAGCCTAGTTTCATAATTGTATGTTTACTGTCAAATTTTTTTTGTTGTTGTAGTTAAAGTATGTTCCTATGCATTGGTGTTTCTTTCATTTGGTTCTCAGCTTATAGCTGGGAGCAGCGTCGAAAACCAAACGGAGTGCCTGGTATGAGAGAGGGGAAGTTTGTTTCTAGATTCCACGGTTGGAGGAAGAATGAGAGTGACTTCCATTGGAGATTGCAGCCGAGGCAGCGCCTCTGCTGCAACACGCCCTAATTTAAGTTCTGTGTTTGCTGATTTCGTAGAGCATCTCAGACTTTAGAGGCCGAGAGCGGGACGTGTGCTCTCTCTTTCCCACTTGTGATCATTTCTGGATTAGTGAGGATGGCTTGGGGAGTTATTGCAATTAAAATCTATGATAAACAGAATCAACAGCCATATTTGTGAAGCACTTTATTCTTGTACACCATTCATGCAGAAAATCAATCAGGGGGCCATTCCTGTTCTTTTACCAGCGCGGGCCATGTCAAAGCTTAAGCGGCATCATTCATTCGTCTTCCTCCGTGGTTCACGCATTCTCTTGTCTCGTCGTCGACGAACTACTTCTTTAAATTTCCACTAAAATGTTGCCGAGCTATTGAATACATTACTTTGATCACGAGCTCTTGGTGCAGTAAACAGTACAATGCTCTGCTTGGGGGTTGCAGTTGGTCGTTTCCCCTAGAGATCCGACAGAGGGCATCCACCAAACAACTACGTTACCTGGATCGGATGGCCGGTAATCTCGCCGGTGTTTTTCTACTTGCCTTTGTGCATGGTTGTGTAGTTGATTCATGACCATTTCATGGTCGGTATCCGAAGCGAAGAACGGAAGAGAGAGGGGGTTAAAAAGGAAAAGAAGAAAAAAGTAATTACAAGAAACCAGCCAAACGTACATATGTCAGAATCCTATTTGGTTATTGCGAAAATTCAATTATCGAGAATCGACGGCTGCACGGAGAAAGGGATTACCCCTTTGGATTTCCTCCCCAGATTTGATCACAGGCTCCTTTATCTTCCCTCTAGAGAGAAATCTCCTTATCATATCATATTAAGGTTCATTTAATCGTAATTCCATAGTAAGCTTCCGTACCGCACAGATCATTAATGATCTCCATCGAATGGTCGATCGCTTGTGCGATACGACGCCTTATATGGTATCTACGACGAAATGGACCGGCAAATGACGTATCGGCTTTGTTTTTACAGCCCCGTTTTGTCCCCACAGCAAAATTTGGCAATGCCTCCATTAGCGCTCGAGGATCCTGCTGAGCACTGTGCAGGAATCAAACTTCGAGGGGGGCTCGAGCATTCTTGAACATCGAAGGAGACCAAAAAAAAAAAAACAGAACAGAACAGAGCAGCTGGAGAGATTGTGCAGCAGCGAACCAACCAGGCAAAAAAGCAGAGGGGAGGAGGAGGGAGGAGGAGGCCATCGCGTGGGGGCGAGGGCGCGACACGTGGAAGAAATGCGGGACGGGCCCCGCACCGAACCCTTTAAAAACCCTCCCCCCCCTGGAAATCTCTCATAAGCGCCAAACGACAACGCCATCTCCTCCGCTCTCTCTCTTCTCTCTCTCTCCTCTCTTCACTAGTAAGTAAACGTCGTCCTTCGAGTTTCGCTCACCTACGTTTCTGCCGTTCTTCTTCTTCTTCTTCTTCTTCTTCTTCTTCTTCACGTTCTCTTCGTTATTCGTGTAGGGTCGCCTGGCCGTTCCTCGTTTCGCTCCGGATGACGCTAGGGACGAAGCGGTTCCTCGGCGCGAACCCGGCGGTCTCCTTTCCGCGGGGATGATGAAGCGTCGGAGTACGATCGATCTCTCTATGATTTTCTCGCGCGTTTTTTTTTTTCCTTTTGTTCATCGACCTTCCGTTGTCTGTTCGAGTGGTCCGATCATTTTTTTTTTGGAGGAACGGGAGCTCGTGCTCGGTCTTCTGTTTCGTAGGGGGCTCGATTGATCATGTCCGGTTCTCTGTTCTCGTGAGCGATTCCAGAAGACAAGGAGAGCAAACCTTGTCGTCTGTCTGGGTGTAAGAAGTATTTCGATTGCGCTTGCTGGGTCCCTTTGGTGGTATCTGTATTGTTTTTTTGACGACTGGGGTTTTGCGGTTTTTGCCCGTTCTTTGTTTATGAGTTGGTTTTCTGCTTCTTCTTCTTCTTCTCATTTTTTTTTTTTAAATCTTTTGGAGTGATGGCTCTCCGCGAAATGAGGCTCTTGCCTTGTTGAGTTATTGGGTGTTTTCGTTGAGAGTGGCATTGTGTCTGTAGTGAGAAAAAGGGATTCTTTCTGTACAAATGGAATTTATTTATCATTCTTCTTACCGTCACTTGTTGTTAGTCATGTGAGAGGATATATGAAGAGCTTAGTTGAGCATGGCTGTTGTTTGGTGTGCGAGATTTCGGAGGAATAATGATGGCCAAGCAGATTGGTTTACGAAATTTGTGTACTAAGTAACGCGGGTGTTGCTCACTGCGGAATCCTAAGGATGAGAAGATAATGGTGATATCGGTCCCCATTTGGTGAAAATTTGATCTTCTTGACTGCGTAAAACATGTAGACATTTTTCTTAAAGCACGCTCATTTGGCTTAATTCTTCGGTATAAGAGCTTTCCTCTGTCTGCGTGTGCGTGTGTGTATTCATCAATCCCTTCATTTCAGTTTACTCTGACCATGCGACACAAGTCTGTCAACTCAAGTTAGTTTTCTTGCAACTGTCACTTTCCTTCTGTAGGGTGGTTTTCTTGAAGTGAATTTTCCAGATATCCAGACATAGGATGGTGTAGAGTGACGGGTAGAGGTGACATGGGGAGTGGATTCAAGCCGTCAACCCCCACTTCCCTTCCACAAGTGAATGAAGACCTCACACCCCATATGCTAAAGAATGAATTTGATGGCTCTACTGAGATGGTCGGTCAATTGAGTAATGATGAAGGCGGCAATCTTCCCTCTCCTTGTACATCGTCAACAACTCCTGTTCCAAATGGGAACCCGCAAGGAGCAGCTTATTCAGACAACAGTGCCTTCCCATCAGCTAGTACTACCCTTACACTTGGTGACTTCCAGTTCAGTAACATGACGAGTTCAGTAACTAGATTCAGTCATACTAGTGGATATAGCAACTCCCCCATCCTGCAAGGACAAAGTCCGTGTACTCCAGGCATAAGTTGGAACTCCTTTGGGGTGCTTGAGAGTAGCTCTTATGGTAATTCAGTCACATTGGACAATTTGAAGAACAGTAGACCCTATATCCGGGGTGCTTTGACTTCAAGAGATTATGCTGATTTCAGAGGCAATGCAAGCGCAGGACTTGGGACAATTGGACCTACAGGGGCGACAAATGTAGCGGCAGATCATGATTCTGTGGTCGTTAGTAGTGTAGCCGACTTCCCCATCCTGCAAGGACAAGGTCCGTGTACTCCAGGCATAAGCTGGAACTCCTTTGGTGTGCCTGAGAGTAGCTCCTATGGTAATTCGGTCACACTGGACAATTTGATGAACAGTAGACCCTATATCCAGGGTCCTTTGACTCCAAGAGATTATGCTGATTTCAGAGGCAATGCCAGCGCAGGACTTGGGACAATTGGACCTACATGGGCAACAAATGTAGCGGCAGATCATGATTCTGTGGTTGTTAGTAGTGTAGCCGACTTCCCCATCCTGCAAGGACAAGGTCCGTGTACTCCGGGCATAAGCTGGAACTCCTTTGGTGTGCCTGAGAGTAGCTCTTATGGTAATTCAGTCACACTGGACAATTTGATGAACAGTAGACCCTCTATCCGGGGTCCTTTGACTTCAAGAGATTATGCTGATTTCAGAGGCAATGCAAGCGCAGGACTTGGGACAATTGGACCTACATGGGCAACAAATGTAGCGGCAGATCATGATTCTGTGGTTGTTAGTAGTGTAGCCGACTTCCCCATCCTGCAAGGACAAGGTCCGTGTACTCCGGGCATCAGTTGGAACTCCTTTGGTGTGCCTGAGAGTAGCTCTTATGGTAATTCAGTCACACTGGACAATTTGATGAACAGTAGACCCTATATCCGGGGTCCTTTGACTTCAAGAGATTATGCTGATTTCAGAGGCAATGCAAGCGCAGGACTTGGGACAATTGGACCTACATGGGCAACAAATGTAGCGGCAGATCATGATTCTGTGGTTGTTAGTAGTGTAGCTAACGGTGCCACCAATCTTCAGAATTCTCCCACAAACTTGGGAATCATGCAGGCAAATTCAAGCAGAGGCTCACAATACTTGTTGCGAGGACAATCGAGCAATAACAATATTCCTAGTCATCAGTTAATGAGGAATCTTGAGGACCAAATGCTACTTGCGCCTTTGCTAAATCAAAGATCAGATAGTGGTCAAGTAGGAGCGGACGGTGGTGACATGTCCAACATGCTGCAGTTCAAATCTCCCGAAAAAATTGATGGAAGAATTTTGACCCTTTCAACAGGAACTCACACGGAGATGAGCTCAAAACCTATCGTCTCTAGCAGCTGTAGTACTCAAGAAACTGTTGGGATCAATCATCATGGTCAAAAAGGTAATCTGCTGCATCAAGAAAACAGCACATCTGGAGGTTCTACTCTATTGCACAATTCAAATGGTAACTCTATAGGCTCCAATAATGCCACCTTGTCCAGTAGACACCAAGAAATCAGGTCAAGCCAGTGCGGCAATTTACACTTGCAGCATTGCAATAATCGATGTGTCTATCCTGGATCGGGCAATGGAAACCTAGGTCTTCGAGGAAGCATGGATATGAGATCTGCAAATATAGGTCAAAGTCATCTAGTGTCATCTTCAAAATCACCTGTCAGTGACCACTCTGTACTGCGCAGTTTGGCACAGCATGGGTCAACTAGGTTTCCATCTCCATCTTCTCTGTTTTGTCAGAATAATGCTCAAGCAGCTTCTCATGCATTGGGGACTTCTCGTACGCAAGCTGACAGGAATGTTTCGAGAGTGTCCTCTAAAGCAATCTCTCCGAGTAACAGCATCTTCTCTCCTCGTCATGGTCAGTCCGGTAATTTATGCATAGGCCTTCAGTCAACCACTACAATCTTTTGCATGTGTCCCTGACGACTAGCTCACGTGGACATGCATGCTCAAATAGATTGATTGGCATTTTTTATTTGTGCACTTTTTTGTCGCAGATGCTCTCATCTCCATTAGGGTTTCACATCTTATGCAGCTCTTTTTATGAGCTGTTAGCATAACCTTGTACAATAAGATGCTACTCTGCATCTGGAAACTAGCCATGTCGACAATATGAGGTCAATGGCGTGATATGCCAGACAAACAGAGTTCAACGTCCTCCTCCTATCTATGCATTTTATACATAAACCCTTTGAATATGTCATGTAGAGTAATTAGGATGAAGAGAGTGCTGGACTGGATGTCAACAGTCAAGTTGAATTGAATATACAGGCTGTAGCTGGACCGGGCATCAACCATCGAGTTTCCAATCATGCAGATATTTCATTAGTTGTTGTTTGGCAGAGGAGTTAGAAGAAAGATTGGACTAGAAATGTGACCGTGTCTTGATATAATGAGATTCTTGAACATTGTTTCTTTTAGTAATTCCTAGCGGTGAAATGCTGTCCTAGACATATGCTTTTATTTGACTAAAACTTTGTTTAGTAGGCTGTCAACAAGTCATTTATCAGGGTTCAGTAAAATCTTTGGCCACTCGATTGCAGGTAATCTAGGACAAAGTTGGGCAAATCATGTAGTTAAGACAGATCCAAATCTTCTTAGCTGCAGTTCTGCTGGTATTTACTGGTTAACCTTTGCTTGCTCATAAGTAGAGTTTTACATTTTAGGTCTCATTGGTAATTACTTTTAATAAAATGCAGGTGCATTACCAAGCGCTGTTAAGCAACCTGAGCTTCAACAAATTTCCAATGTGCCCGTCGGACCATCTCGTAAGAGGGAGGCACCGCAACTTCCAGTGGCTACTTATAAGGTGGTTCGCAGGAAGACCCAGCCCATCACTTCATCATCAATTTCTTCTTCAACACAAACAGCAACACCTTCACAACCTATCACTCATTCATCAGTTCCTACTTCAAGACAAACTGCAACAACTTTACAACCGACCACTAGGTCCTCTACTCCATGCACCCCATCTTCAAGGCCAACTCTGGCATCTTTACAACCTATCACCTCGTCATATATACCTTCTTCAAGACAAAATGCTACTCCTTCACAACCCATACGCCAGGTTGCTTTGTCTCTGCCCCTTTTGGCCGAGCAGCATCAATCCATTGCAGGTTTCATCCCAGCACCACAAGTTGCGCCAGCATTTCCTTACCTAGCTCAGCCTATGCGGTATGCCCCCGTCCAACATCAGGGTGCTTTAGCTCAGTCATATATTCCAGTACCAAACCAGGTCACTCCAGTTCTCCCTCACCGATCTCAATCTGTAAGGCCTCCTTCAAATCAACGTCGAAATTCTCTACCTCGAGCTTCACCTCCTAGGCCCCCTGTGCATCCATATTATCCACCTCTACCTCAGTATTCTCCAGCAGCTCATGCAGGGCTGACTATAAGGCAGATTGCTCGACCTATGGCACCTGTATCACCGGCTGTTCCCCCAAGAATTGTACCTCAGGCTGCTCGTCCGCCGCCGGGAAATGCAAATCCTTCTGCACTTTCTGCGCATATAAGATTCGAAGGTATCTCTTCAGACCGAATTTTCTTTTCTATTTTGGTACTTACCTTTGGGAAAAGCATTCTATGCCTTCGCAATTAGGTCAATGGATCCTCTCAAGCCACTGTGGTATCATTCGGGATGATTAGAGCTTCATCATGCAGCGATTGCTAACGGCCCTTGTCATGTTGCAATATCATCATTAATTGTGACTGGATGCTGTGACGATGTGGAAATCCACACGATACTGTAGTTCTTTTTACCGTGAAAGAACTGAAGTAGTAATTCTGATATTGCAGTTGAAGATGAAGCTTCCCAGCTCATTGGACATAATTGTCTCCTGTGCAACAGGGATCTTCGATATGTACCAGGATCAGGTCCTATCTCAATACCGTCCCGTCCGCCCACCATTTCTGTTCTTCCCTGTGGTCACACATTTCATGAATCTTGTTTGGACTGGATCACTCCTCAAGACCAAGCTAAAGATCCTCCATGCGTCACCTGTATTTTTGGTGAGGACTGAGTCCCGCGCTGCTCAACGGACACATCAATTTTTGCCGATTGTTGACTTTTAACCTCTGCCATTTTGGAGGCAATGACCAAAAGTATAGAGATAGATGTTACTGACGTTTTATAAGAAGAGTCCAGTACCGGCTGAATGCATGCAATTGTTCATATACAAGGATAACTGGCATATAGGTTCTTCGGTTTTTTGTTCGCTGAACATATGGGTGTCTTTAGGAGCAAAGCACATGCTCCTATACGGCATGTGCGAGATACTGAGCAAGGCATGCTCTGCCATTGTAAACATTTTCAAACGGATTTTGCACCTCTTTTATGGACAAGAGGACCTTTGCTTTTGGGGAGATTAATCGGCGTTTCCAGTGGTCCAAATCATTGAAGTGTTTCAGTTATCTTACGACTTTTTTTTACGTGTCTGCACCCTACCTCGCTCTCATTATCACAGTTTTACTTATTTTCTCACACGGCTAAGAAGCTGCTGCACCCCAATTCGGCCGAATCTGTACAAGTGCCCAGTGTAGTAGTATCTTAGACTGATGATTCGGTTTTGCTGGGGGCACAAAGATTGGTAGTTCATTGCAGTAAGTTCTCGTTTCATGGTAGGAAAACGTTACCGCGCATGCTAATCTGCCATGTGCATAAACGAAGGATTAATCTAAACAAAGGCCTGCTTAGGACCTTCTTTCGGATAGAAATGAAGAGTGCATTTGTTTCACGGAAAATGTAACGTTCTTGGAAAATGTTTTTCGGGAAATTATTTTCCAGGAAAATAATTAGCTTTCCTTTGTTTGGTGATACATGATCGAAAATATTTTTTAGTGTTTGGATCTCATTTGGAAAATGATTTCAATCCCATGATTTTATCTCAATGATTTCAATCCCATAATTTTATCTCAAGGAAAAAAAAATTTCGACTTTTTAAATATTTTTATTTTTAAAAATAAAAAGGAAAAAGAAAGAAAATAAAGAAAAGAATAAAATATTAGAGAAGTAAAGGGAAAAAATTTCGGAAAATGTTTTCACCTTCAATTTGGGCCGGCTTGAATAATGGACACATTAAGATGGTCAAAATAGTGAGATCCGAAGATTGAATCGAGCGCGGAACGATGTGGTAAGTTTGATTTAGCATAGTGACGCGGATCACGTATGCTTTCGCGTTCAAACCCTGGTGAAGTAAATACTAATATTTTAGCCCTAATCCTAGTCCCCAAAAGCCTTTATCGTACCTTGCTGCTGGCTTGCATGATGTGCAGGCAATGTGGGTTGAAGGGTATTAAGATCACACATTTCCGTGTGTTCTAAAGCGCGGATCATGGCTCATCAGATACCCCGTCAACGTTAGGAGGGACATTAATTAGACTGGATAAGCTTTTGGCATGGCCCTTGTAATTTTAAGCAGTTGGGGCAATTTGAAAAACAATGATCAATGATGGGTTCAACGCTAACACAAATGGGACAGGAGAAGGGCAGTTGAACAGGCCTGAGTTGAGCTCGCTTGGATCACTCTGTACAAGTGGAGTCAACATAGACACATGCGTACACATACACACATACACTTGAAAAATGCTGTCACTGTGACTTGATCGGCACAAAGAACGAATATACACACTTTGATTAGTTAGTCCTTCTGCCACTTTAGCGATTTCTCGGTGAAAATTTGCCGGAATAACTATATTGGACTGTCAGCTTAAAGTTTGAGGACTCAATTGTCAAAGTTAGAAAAATTAAGATTAAATTGGCATAGGTAATTTTCCCCGAGAAAAATGGATGCATGCATGTTCAATATACAACGTCAAAATTTTGGATAGAAAGCCTCTTAATAACATATACATTGCTAACTGCCCAAAAAAAAACATATATATATATATTGTTAGATTGAACCCTAAATACAAGTTGTGGATTTGGGAATGTGAATGGCCCTATTAGGTTATACTACAAACTAACGATCATTTTCTTTTTTGAATTATTATATATAAGGCGAATGCTTGCATTCGATAAGCTTTGTGAACTTCCAATAAAGAAATTTTGTTAAACACCTCAATAAAGAAAGTTTATCCTATCTGACATCTTCTTCTTCTACTTTTTTCCGTATTCTATGTGATCAGCAAACGCTCGTTAACAAGACTCAAATTAGAATTAAAATAAATATAGGAGAAGAAACATGCATATCCAGCAGTTGGGGGCTGCGGTTTAAAAACTTCTTGTGCATGGTGTACATATGTATCAATTAAATCATGACCTAATCGAGAGTATCCCATACGGGGAATGACAGATAAAGTCCTAAGGACACGCTTATCGATTCCCCGATATCCTCCAACCTATCGGTTCTAAATAAATCATTTAATGACGAGATTTCCAAATAAAAACAAAATCACACAACTACATCTCGTTTGTATTGTTATGTAAACGGAGCATTTGAAAATTTTGAATTTGATGTCACCACGTCTAAACGAGAATAACGACCCTATAAATTATTTACGGTTCCGTTTGTTATTTTTCGCTTATGCATCTTACAAAAAAGAACGAACGAACGAAAAACATTTTCACCGTTCACGATAATGAAAATATTTTTTAAATGAAAACGCATGTTAATTTCGAAACAATTGAAACTATTAGTTAAGGTAAATGCTGCGGCGGGCATATTCGTTTCGTGGGAATTTTCGACACGGCGGACAAAGACGCGGGCCGGCTAAAGGACAAAAAACAAATACAAATAAATAAATGACGCGGGAGGTGACGTCAAAATTGGTCGCGTAGAGCCAGGCCATCGAATCCCGACACCCTCCTCGGTAAATCCGGACCGTCGAAAACATCCCCCCGGGACCCCCCCAACTCCCAGGTGGGTCCCTCCCTCGTTTTCAGATTGGGTTTTTCTTTTGAGTTTTAAAGGGGGAAACAAAACGATCTCCTTATCTTTCTTGCCTCTCTCTCTCTCTCTCTCTCTCCGCTCTGCTCTTTCTCGGTAAAATACCAAACAGCAACAAGAAGCGTGGAGACCCAGGAGGCGAAGGCGAAGACCCCACCGAGAACACAACAGCGTTAAAAAGCTCCCTCTCTCTCTCTCTCTCGGTGGGTTGGTGTTCTTGTTTGGAGCTTGAGGCTTGAGCTTCCGGGAGCTGCGGAGGTTCTTGAAATGGTGCAAGGAGAGAAGCCGGGCGCCGGCGCCGGCGCCGTGGATGGGAGCCTTCCGGGCTTCTCTCCGGCGGCTTCGAGCCCTCGGATTTTCTGGAAATCTCGCAAGAGATCAGGTAACGAGACTCGATCCCCTCTTCCACATCGGAGGTTTGTGTGGTGGTGCGCGTGGTTTGGACGGATGTGTTGTTTTGGGTCCGTCGCATGCTTCGCGAAGTAGGGGAAAGTGCGAATCTTTTTTAGGGTCGCTGCATAAGTCCGAAGATTTCCTCGTGGGTTCGTGTTTGTTTGAGCTGGGTTTGGTGTGAGGGTGCTTCGTATGCGTGTACTGCAGAAATTTCTTTCATTTCTCTGTTGCGCAATTGCTTATTGATTCAGCGAGAGAGAGAGAGAGAGAGACAGAGAGACAGAGGCACTTGCTGCGGCTAAGTCTTTGCTGGTACGTTACTTAACTGGGTGGGGTTAGCTGGCTTACCTGTCGTTCTCCATGTCTCTAACTATTTCGAATATCTATTTTCTTATTCAATTAAGGCCACCGATCCATTTCTTGCCCTGTTGCTGCAGTTAAGATGGATGGCTCCAAAAGAGTCTCTACTTATTTTATTGATTTATTCCCCTTCAGCTACACCATAAGTTATCAATGTTTTTTTTTTTCTGAGATGTGTGGTCTTTGTATATCTGCTTAATGTTTCATGGAGGGTGCGAGGAAATGGTCCATCTTTTTAGCCTTGACTCATTTTTCTGATGATTGGATCCAATTAATTGACTTTAGACAACTGTGAGTTTTTAATTAGAAGTCTGGACCAAAGTCCTTATTTTAATGTTTCTGTACCCTCTAAGACAAGAATCATTTGTTCAGAAAGTTGTTAGTCTTTTGTTCACGCTTTTCACAGCGCCAGAATTGTGATTTTGTAAACAATTGTCTGCCCTTCCGTTAGGTTAGTATGTCGTCCTTGTCCAACTACTAGGTATTTGTTTTTTTCCCCTGGAGCAGCCATAGCACTTGCTTGTGCCATTGCATTTAATCAAGACAGTGTTTATGCAAGGGGACACATCCTTCAAACTTTTTCTTGCTTGGCAATGTGTGTAAATTCAAAGAGTATCTGTTGTTTTATGATTTAATCGATGGAGTTGTCAATGACAAAGCCACCTCCACCCCTCGGCTTTTTAGGGTCGCATATTCGTCGCCAATGGCATATATGGAACTACTTGTGATCCGTTTGTACATCTTTGGTATCCTTAGATGTATTATATAAGATCATGGATGAAGCAAGATGTGTCTGCTGTTTGACTCATGGGATTTTATCTGTTTTGGTGTCTTATAGATGAACCAATCTTGTGGTTTGCCACTAGCTTTCTGTTTGAAAAGAAATTGGCAGTTGAGTTACTGCAATTCTTTCAAGAAAAAAGAAAATAGACCAATGATGCCTTCCATTCCTTCAGTTTTGGTGGCTCCAAAATTCCCTTGGACCCTTGGCTTTGGTCTCTTCTTCTACTCTGCTCTATGATCTTGAGTACAGGATGAATTGGGTGAGTGAAAACTGGATTAAAGGACTTGAGTGGAAACATAGGTTTGACATGTGCCCACCTGTGCTGTCTGTCTTTTTTTACTAGGATGTGTGAGCTGATTTGCTTATAAATTCTTTTTGATAGCTCCACATCTTGGATCCAATTAGTTATGGAAGAGAATACTAATTTGGTTGCTTTGCCGAGGATGTTGGCTTGGCAGCCTATATAATCATCTCTTTCGGCGTAAAGATGTGAATATGAAACTAGACCTCACTCGAGCACAGTTACAGCTTTACACTGACCTTTCTCGATGTATCAGCTTGAAGATTGTGCTTATTAATATCACTAGTGCTCTTGCTTTTGATTGAGTTGTTCTCGATTTATAGTTCACTTCTTTCTCATTTTGAAGTCAAAAGGAAAAAAAGATGGTATGCTTCTCACTTATTTGCAGCTCCGATTCTAGAATACTTGGTACTAGAATCTTTTCTTTTCCAAATTTCCAACAGTTAGTGGGAAGTTGTTGAACGAGGTAGCAGATGCTGCTGATAAACTTCCCGACAAGCAGGACGATGTGCCGACAGATGAGAATATGCAAGACTTGATGCAGACGCCTCCACTATCCGATCGTCGAAAGGCTCTGTTTGAGCCATTGGAGCCTGTGGGTAGCGCCAAGGGCCGACGGCCATCAAATGAGTCTTTGCTGCCACCGCCCGACTTCGATACTGCAAGCTATCCACGAGGCTGGCTGATCGGGAAAAGGCGAAAGCTTGTGAATGTCGACGTGGTTGAATCCATGAGAAGGATTGCTGTTCAAGAGATGAACAGAAAGGTGCTTATTAGCAAAAAACACCTAACCTCAACAAAATTCTAATCTAACGCCACTTTTTTCTACTCTTTAGTGAAATCTTAGAACCCAAACATGATGCGTGCAGGACAGGGAAATTGATGGCCTGAATGAGCAGTTGGAGGAGGATGCGCGGTGTCTCGAGCATCTGCAAGTGCAGCTACTCGATGAAAAGAGCAAGCGCTCTGAGGTCGAGAGAGAGAATACAATGCTGCGGGACCAGATATCGATGCTGATGAACATGTTGGACGAAAATGAATCGCTGGAAGATGTGCCCGACGAGCCTTAGACACGGCCATGTTGGTAAAAACCTGTTCTTTCTTTCATTCTCTGTTTCAATTTAAACGGGTCTATGAATATAAACGTATGAAAACAGCAAGGCATAGCTGGACCGTAAGAATATGCATGTTCTTTGATATGTTACTTTTCCTCCCAAAATTCGTTTTAGAGGGTTAGAGACTACTTTGTTATCGAGGTAGCTGTGAGTGTCATTATCTATCTGGTAAAGACAAAAAAAAGATAGGAAATGAGCTGATACCGTGTAAGTGAGGTTCCTGTTTGTAATTGAAATTGAACATATCGGGTCTGTAATACAAAAGTCTGTTGATATAAACTGTATTGTTCTTCCTTTTTGCTGTGAGTTCTTCTGTCTGTTCCTCTCGCGGAGGAGCCGAGGACCGGCGGCATCGGAATTGACACCATTGCTGACCTACCCCTCTCTCTATCTCTCTCTGTAGATTATGATCGGAATTTGCTCACGTGCCGTGTTACTATTTCCTAGTTAAACAAGTCAGGCAGCTCAGGTGTGCTCGCCGAACCAATTGCAGGGATCACATGCGAAATATGTTCCTAACTCGATGGGGAACACTTTGATCTCACTATATCATATCCGCCACGGTCTCGTTTGGACTAATTTTTGCCTTTTGACTTTTTGCCGCCTTTCTCAGAATTTTGTGGCGTAATGATTTGGCTACTCTTTTAATCGGTTCTCTTTTGTAAACCATCCCACCATACCAATGTCAAAATGTTTGGAACCCGTGTTTATAATTTTTTGTCAATTTCCTTTAAAAGTTTGCGGCGTGATATTTATAAATTTCGATGGAAAAGTGAAAAAAAAAAAAGTCAACTTTTTGACTCAAGGGGCAAACGAAGTGAAGCAAGCCCAATCGAGGTCCAAGGATGATACGACAATTCTAGCATACGTAGGTCCTTTACAAGCGGTAAAAAGAGCCAATTGAGCTCCCAAGGACTGCGAGAAAATAGAGTTTAATCCAAGCTCCTCTTTAGCCCAATTGGCCAACTTCTTGCGAACGGCAATTATTCCGTTTCAGAAATTGAATTTTCTATTTCTGTTCCTAAAGGAGTTTTGAGAAAAAAACATGTTTGATAACGACATGAAATTTCTGTTCTAGAAATAGAAATTTATTTGATAACGGCACAAAATTTCTCTCTCAGGTGACCGAAGAGTGGACGGTAGGCAACGGACAACAGACGGCCAGCGATGGTAGCAAACGGCAGGCGGCGGGGGGAGGTGGTGGCAGATAGTGATGATGCCAGTGCGGACCATGCTGGCTGGAGGTGGCCGGTGATGGGACGAGGGCAGTGGCAAGAGGAGGGCAATCGGCAACGGGAGACTGTGGCCGTTGGACGACAGCTAGCGGTGGGAGGTGGGCGGTGGCCAAAGGTGGGCAGTGGCGGGAGGAGGGAGGCAGGCGGCGGCGAGAGGACGGTGGCTGATGGCGGGAGACGGTGGCCAGCAGTGAGAGGTGGGTGGTGGCGGGAGGAGGGCAGCCGGCAGCGGGAGAAGATGGCCAGTGGGAGGAGGGTGGCCGACAGCGGGAGACGATGGCTGGTGGATGGCGGCCCACAGTGGGAGACGGTGGCTAACAGTGGGAGGCGAGCGGCGGCGAGAGGAGGGCAATCGACAGCAAGAAACGGTAGCTAGTGGACGGCTGCCCACAGCGGCCGGCGATGGGAGGCGGGCGGCAGTAGCGGGTGGCGACAACCGGTAGCGGCTGACAAGTGGGCGTCGATGGGCGGCAGGTAAATAACTGGCTAGTAACGAGGATAAGCGATGAGAAAATTTTAACTTCTCATTTCTGTTCCAGAAATAGAAAAGCAAAAAATTTTAACTTATAATTTCTGTTTCAAACTTATTTCTGGAATAAAAATTTGTTCCAGAAATAAAAAATAAAATTACATTACCAAACGGATTTTTATTTTAAATTTATTTTTAAAATAAAAATAGAGAAACAGAATGATTATCATTTTCGGTCTTAGTTGCCACCTACAATTCAACGCAAATCGTATTGACAAAAGAGCATTATAACTATAGAGTTCTCGATGGCATATGGCACCCGGGACAACGCAGTGCAAACTCTTGGCAAATCACGGATAAAAAAGGTCACGTCTATCGACTCTCCTGCATAAGCTCCGCAAAGCACATGATCCCCTGTTTGATCCGAGTAAAACAGTGTCGCACTGCGATGTATTTGGGTAACTTGTCAGAATCGACAATCGTCCAAGACAAAAAGGCACGAAGTCTGGCACGCGAAACGCCGGGTATGCTGCGCCTTTTCGCAAAACCACCTGTGGCCCTAACACCTTTGAAATATACGCAATCCAACGTATAGATTTGTTCCAAACTCCAGAAAAACTACAACCGACTCCATTCGAGTTAAAATCCAATCAAACTTCAAAGTGCAAAACTTTCATAATTGCCCCAAAAATCCAGCACTTCTCTAACATTACACATAAGCAATCAGGTTCAGAGGCCGCAAGGTAGGACCCAATTTAAAAAAAAAAAATTTAAGGCCTAGGCTCCCTATTTCTGGGCATGAAGATTAAGGTCCGGATTCTTCATCAATTCTAAATCTCAGAATCCTAAAAACTGGAGATCATGCCTGGCAACTCTTATCTACTTTGATTTTTAAAATCCTCCCACAGGATATGAGGTAGAGAGGCTATTTTTGGAAGATTAAGCAGCAGTTCACCCACAGATTCGTTTCTCAGCATCACCTGTCTCTTGGGACGTGGCGACTCATTCTTCGGCTCAGCCCCTGATCCACACCGTTCCTCAGTAATTGCAACCTCACGTGCAGGAGCAGTGCTGTCATTTTGCACATCCATGTCGTTATGTTTTTCTGTGGTTTGCAGATGTCCTGCGGTTGAATCATCTTTCTGGAGAAGACTGCAAAGCGAATTGACCCTCGACAAGAAAGCCCGTTCATCCGAGGCCGAAACTTGTGAGTCACTAAATAAGTATCTGGTTAAATCCTCCATAACATCCGTGCTCTGTAGTTCCTCAGCAGAAAAGAGTGGATCCCCAGCTGCCCTTCGTTCTGTAATGCAATTGCCAATGTGACTGACCAAGTCACTCACCGACATTGAGCTGTGGAAACCAGGTACTTTTATCTGGCTGCATAGTTTCTGTGCCTTCCCAATTTCTTCGACAGCACAGCCATCGACCACTGCACAAATCAGTAAATTGCGTCTTACAAAAAAATAGCCATATCCTTTAACATGAGAAGTGATGATTATGGAGCCACTTAAGGGCGCCTCTTCATTACGTATGCATTCGCATGAAGTTCCAGAGAAAGAGTAAGGTCAGCAAAAGTGGCTTATTTCTACACACAACTCAATCTTAGCAAATGCCCAAAATACTGACTGCAAATAAAAGCAAAATAGAAAGTGCCATTTCTATCCAAATTAACGTTCAATGCTTTCTTCCGACCAGAAAAAAAGTTAAATGCTTTCTCAAACTGTAGACAAAAGAGAACCGATTTCATGGCACTCATACAAAATATATTGTGTACAAGACCAGCCTGAGGCTTAAGCTGATAAGGGTTATTCACTAGCCGCAATTGCTGGAACATCTAACACCAAAGAAAAGGGCAGAGACAATTCTAATTGGTTCTGAATTGTACTTGCTAAAGACAGATACATCTAGCTGCCTATCTCACATGGATAAGAGCATTCTTACTTTTATGAAAATTCAAAGAGATAGTGCAAATTATATCATGACATTTGTTCCAATTTTACACAACAAAAACATAGGAGAAATATTGTAAGCAACCATCAACGTTCACCAATAATATTGGACAAATATTTTTACCAGAGCTGGGGGAAGATGTGGTCCACAGGAAATTATCAGGAGCTGTACCAACAAAATCCTGCTGTTCACTCTTTCTTGGACACAATTGGCTTGCAGGAGGTGAAGTGACATGACCCATAGCAAACAAGGAAGATGCTTCCACACTTAGCCCAGGGAAATTTGGTCCATTCTTGTCCAACAAAGAAAATTTGGTATCAAAATATGGAGAATCCACTGCTATCTCTGGTTGTTGACTAAGAAAATGGAGACGTGGATCGCATTGAATGAGCTTCTCAAAGTGCCTCCCAAGTAGTCCTTGTGGGCACTGCAGAAAATGGTGCCTACACCAGAAATAAGAATCCCACTGTCATTGTCGGTACTTCATAAGAGGAAGGTTTTCACTCTTTCTCTCTCTTTAAAGAGAAAAAGAGATCTATAGTTGCACCATAAAACTCGAGCAGACTAGTGCAGAGTGCATACACAAATATTTTAAGAACAAGCTGGGTTAACTCGTTACAAGCACAAGTACTTTAAACAAATATTTTTTGGTAGATGTTTAATCCTGGGGAGAACAATACTAACCACTTCTCTGCCTCACTTTTATAAAGTAACGCTCATTTTCATTACTGGCATATAAAGGAAATCCTGCTACCAAGACATAATGCAGTCAACCATTGAGTGATGTGTGATATACTGTGATTGAACAGCTAATGAGAGTGACCCCAGAGAAAAGAAGTTTCATCTTACCTGTGTATGCTCGCTTGTCCATTGGTGAAATCCGATGTTGGCTGCCACAATGTATGCTTCCGAGGTTGTGGATTTGTCTCCCTAAAGAAAAGAGGCTGTCTTGCCAGCTAGATACAAAATGTAACGCATCATTCATACAGAATCCAGAAATGGAATTAAAATATGAAGCAACCAAGGAAACAATGATTACCACTACGCCTAGATTATCATTTCCTTCAATAGAATAATTTGCCTTGATGGCCATGATGTCCGACCACTGAATTTCGATCTTATTCTTAAGAGCACCATCAAGAACTTCCCAAACGAGCTTATGCTTTGCAAAGTAGCATTTCGCCACCAAGTCACCCTCATATCTTGACCTATACTGCAATTTAATGACAAAGCCAAATAATACGCGTCATTCAACTTAAAACATAATAATTACACAAGATGATCAAACGAATCTACCTCCCACGCGCCAATTTTGAGAACTGAAGCAGGGAAATTGGAGGCCTTGAGCTTATCGGCAGCAACGCCTTTGTGAGTTTTATTGCCCGAAGTGGATGATTTCAGAGTGGGTTCTTGAGAGAGCTTCATTTGAACCAACTCCACAAAGGATTCACTTTTCTTAAGCCGCAAACCCAGCGGGCTAGGCTCATTCAGCGGATTGTACACTTCTGGTGGGATTCCGAATATATCGCCACCAGCTAAATCACCCTGCCACGCAAAAACATACTCGCACATCAATATCAGAGAACCAACCAACCCAACCGCAGCTTATGATAAACAGTAAAACATCCCCTGCTTCCAGACCGTTCAGGGACAACAATCAACCAATTACCGACGATAAACAATAACTTAGAAACGACCCCATTCCAGTGATGGGATTCGAATTTTGATCAACTGAAAGACAGCTACAATACACAGCTTGCGAAACGAGAAAGCAGGAAAGCAGGAAAGAGCAGCAACCCCTCTTTGAAACTCAAAAGTCGAAGCACACGTCATAGAACCAGTCCACTACGATTAAAAAAGATTCAACTCATACCGAACAGAAAGCCGCTCCCTCCTACTCCGTGAAGATATAGATAACTTATTGACACAATCTGCTGATCCTAATCCATGTTCGTCAGCCAATCAGGCACAAAATCTACCGGCCCTTTCATCATCAGCAGCAAAATCAGTTCAAATCAACTGCAAGAATAACTACGGACTGATTCGGATGGTCCGTCCGCGGTACACGACCCTAATTTTTATTTGATACTGTGCTATCGATACAAAACTAATTCATTCAGATGATTTTTCCGCTGCAATCCGTTCGTATATTCTTTCTTCCGGTGACGCGTTTGCTTCTCGCGTTCTCAAGCACGCGACACGTCCCTCCCTCCCCTCCGTCGCGCGCGCTTGCGCTTTAAAGGCAAAAAGGGAACTGAGGAAGTCAGAGAAGCGAACGGACCTCAAGAGAGAAGCTGAGCTTCGGCCGCTTGTCGGAGGGGGCGAGATCGTCCCGATCGACCCGGTCGTCGACCTCGAACTTGACCTTCCCCTTCCCGCACGATTCCGCCATTCCAGGAAGATGAACCATCGCAAGCCAACGCCAGAGAAGGAAGAGGAGGAGGAGCAGGAGGAGGAGACAGAACCCGGCGCGTCAATTCGGATCCCCGAAACCACGGCTCCCGAATCTCTCGAACTAGCCTTCGCACAGCACACGACCGAAGAATCTCCGATCTCTCTATCTGTTTTTTTTTTTTTTTGTCCTTTCTCTCGCAGGGAGGGAGAAGAAGAAGAGTTTGTTTTTTGTTGCGCTCCCTCTCGCTCTCTCTGAGGAAGACGAGCCAGCGGCGCGACGCGCGTCGACCGAATCGCCACGTGTCGCGGGCGTGGCAGCCGGGAAATTCCCCTGGGGCCCCTCCCGCGGTCCCGAAATAACCGAACCGGGGCTCGGCGGCCGAAATCCAGGAGGGGGCACCGACGTCTTTTCCGCCGGCACGTGCGGTTTCCGGATAAAAAGGGGCGCGGGCCCCGGGGGGGTCGGGAAGGTTCCTCGGGGGGCGGGGGAGGGGCGATGGACGATCCTGATCTCGGCTGCGATTGGTGACACGTGTCGCGCCAGCTGGGCTACGCGACACGTCCACGGCGGCGGTGGCGTGATCGGACACGCAACGTCGGTCCCCGGGGGGGTGGGTGTGGGGAGGTGGGCCCCCGGGCGTGCTTCGGATAAGATCGCCACGTCGGTCGGACCGTGCCTCTTTGTGCTTTACCCGAGAGGGGGAAAAGGGCTAGGAAAAAGGAAACAAATATCGGACGAAATCGGAGGCGAAGTCTCTTTCCTGAAAAGAACGCACGAATTGGATTCCGATTGAAATCGCAAATTAAATCGTATGCCTTTATTTAAATTTGACCCGAGATTCTGACCAAAAGCAAAAGAAAGAAAAAATTAACCCGAGATCGAATAATTACGGAGCTACTTTAAGTGCAAATGTACAAAGATTGATGTGATAGCCTGACCAATAAAGCATTCGATGCGACGTCGGGGGAAGGACATCACGTGCTACAGAGGTGCAATTCACCTATAAGAAGTTTTCTGTATAAGGAGGAACAAATGGTCTTTAAATTTCAGCTTTTTATGCGATTCATTCCTTAAATTTTTAATTTATTTAATGTGTATCCCGAGCTTTTGTTTAATATGCAATATCGTCTCTGAACATTCTTGAAATTTCGGTAAACGTTCGATCCATTTCCATAAATTATAATACAATGATATCCTTTCATTATTTCAAGTTCATGGATAAACATTAAATATTAAATATGTACTAAAAGTTGGACGATATTGTAAATTGAGTTAAAGTTTATGGATCATATTAAAATCAAAAGTTCGGCGCCGCTTTTGTCATTTTCCCAAAAGTAAACGAGGAAAGAAAATGGTGATGCGTGCTCAATCTCTTCGTCTCCAAGCAAGTGGAGAAGAGGAAAGGCCTAAGCACGAGCTAAAAGGAAAACAACACAAAAGAGCAGGAGGCCCATTAAAGGCCCACGGTAGTATCAAACGGGAGCAAACGCCATAAGAAGTGGGCCACACATGAATAGGTGCGCGAGGCCCAAAAGGCCCATTGAGCTAATATTTACGTGCGGCCTCTTTTTTTTTTTTTTTTCTCTCGTAGTAGATTTTGTACCAAATAAAAGCTAATTTCTCGATCTCTACGTCATCTCCCGACGGATACCCGGCACTCTAAATTTGTTAGAGATATTTAAGATTTTCTTCAGAATATATGTTCGGTACTTTGTATCTCTCAAGATTGCACATATATCTTTTCTTTGATTGTGCATATCTTGATCGTTGTGTTATCTTATATGGTCATCTAACAAAGATCCGTGCGATAGTCCCGGTGACGCGCTATGCGCACGAGACATGACATGAATGTCGGTAAATCCGCCCAGCGTGCCCCGTGTCCGCGGGTCGGGATCGATAGACGAAAGACGGGGGAGGTTGGTGAGGCGAGCCCGATTAGGTGGGAGCAAGTTTTAACGAGCTCCGCTCGTTGCTACGCACGAAGAAGTGTCGGAATTGGACCATGTCATGCTTGCGTGGACCAAACCGAAGCGCTGCCCTGCACGGATCAAAGCGGGGGAACAGCAGAGTACGCTGGGGGAAAGGGGATGATAACGCTCCTCCAAAGTCTCCTGCAAACGCGAAATGACCGCACAAGATGCAACTAGAAGTGGAAGATCAAAAGGGTCGATGACGGTGCTCGGCGTAGACTAGACTAGGACCGACCCTTTTGCTCTTGTGATCCAGCTATAAGTTACATGAACAAGTTATATGACCACGGGCAACGAGTTTCTAGAAGGGGGTGGAAAGAGTGGAGCTTTTGACCCGTTCAACTCAAAACCGTTTTTTTATTTTTTTTTCGTTTCCTTCTAAAAGATTTGAGTTAATAGATGGAGGGAGGGAGGGAGGGAGGGAAACTCCACGAATGTAAGACACTTTATGATCGGGTATTTAAGCGACATGTGCTTAGCACATACGAGCTAGTACTAAGTTGTCAAGATACGCTCATAAAAGGAAGGTACTGCAAAGATATTGGTTGCCCTAGTTTGCTCTTCTTTTAAAGGAAAAAAAATAAAGAGCGGGAATGGGGTTACAAGCGGTGGTGACCCTCATCGACTGAACTTTAGAAATGGATCATAAACTCATTTTTGAGCGTACCCATCACTGGACCTGTCAAAATGGATCATAAACTCATTTTTAACCCATATATTAATAAATGGGTCATAAATGGGTTAGTTATATTTAGTAAATTGGTCATAAATGAGTAGAAGTCTTATATTAGTGTTAAATGGATCGTAAATAGGTCATAAATGAGTTTACAATTGATTTAAACTCAACGCATCTCTCTCGCTCTCGCTCATTTTTACACTCACTCACTCCGCACTCTTATTTCATCTTCGATATGAATTTTTCTATATTTAATTAAATATGGAAGTGTTTTAGCAATATGGGTCTGATAAGGTATGTATTGGGTATGGGTCGGGTCGGGTATGAATCAAGAAAATTGCATTACGCATAAAAGAGTCATAAACGGATTAATGGGTCAATATGATCCGACCCAAACCCGACCTACCCATTTGACAGGTTTACCCATCACCATAATCCCTCCACTGTGCTAGTGGGAGAAAAGTCGGGCTTATCCTCCACTATAACCTGATCGAAACCTACACCACGGACGAACCAAAGCTTCCTGAGGCTAAGGAACTACTCAGGCATTCCAACATATAATTAAGAGAGCCCCGAACTACTTGAGAGTAAGCCCTACACCATTGCGAAAAAATAACTTAGCGAGGCGAAAGAACCACTTGGGGATTCCAACTTGTACCTAAGGATGTCCCAAACCACTTAAGAGTAAGCCCTACACCATTAGGTAAACCGCCGTGATGATCTCACTTCGCCGTTTTCGATTTTTCTCTTAAGACTGCTCGTGTCATTCTCGTTAAAAAGTTTCCCGAGGGCAGCTCGTCAACAAGTCATCTAAAGCAAGTTTTCAGTTCTCCATACGCAGTATTTCTCGGGCTACGGAATTAACCCTTTCGAAATAGAAACATCCCCCGTCAAGCATGCTTAACAAATATCTCGAGAGCATCTGTTCACAAGATCTCGCTCGTGTAAATACAAAGATAGCCGGTTCTTCTTAAAGAAGTTCAGAAAGGAGATTTCGGCACATCGAACCTTCAATGTAGTTCTGTGCTTGGACCCTCTCCCTATCTCTCCCTATTGGTACATGGCCAAGTCATAAACAGGGAACACGACATGAATTGCGCTCGAGAAATGAGCGATACTAAGTTGGTGGAATGGGCGACGCCATTTATTGAGCCACGCTAGCCCCCCATCCACTTTCACCATTTCGCCCCCCCGAAGAAAAAGAAGAAATTTCAGCCAGGCCCCTCATAGGAACAAATCGTGGGGAAAAGGGGAAGCAGGTTTTTTTTTTCTTTTCCGAACATGCCGTATCGACACGCACCGTCCTACCCGGAAAGAAACAGCGTCTCTTCCGCGGACATACGTATCTCCGATGATCGAGACGAGACGGGCCGAAGGAAATTCGATGTCTCCTTCGATTAGGGAAATGCTTGAGCTTAACTATCGCGATCGCGGCCTAATTTCGGCTAATCGGCTCCGCCGTGACGTGACCGCGCGGGGGGGGTGGTCGTTATGCTCTCGAGAACCCAAAAAGGCTTTGGCAGGGATCCGAGGTGAATCTTTCGTCCTTCGGGTATCGTACGAGTCGATTCAGCCCGATCCCTACATTCTCTGCCAGTTCATGATTTAGATCAGAGGGGAGCATCGGCCGTGCGGAGTTGGCGGATGGGAGGTGCCCCTTTTAAATGCGAGTGCTTCGGTGGATCATAAATTCCACCTACAAAACTCGGCCCCGAAAGCATGAAGAAGATGGTCGGCAGGAGAGAGAGAATTTAACCACTCCGAAGGAGAAATTAAGAGAGAGAGAGAGAGAGAGAGAGAGAGAGTTGAATGTTGGGAATTTGATTTCTCTTTGGGAGTGATTAGAGGGCTCGACAGTGACAAAGCTTAAGGTCCAAAGAACTAGGGACGTACAATCGAATCAGATTTATCCGGGAACCAGATCGGACCGCTCGAAAAATAGATTTGGAAACCGGTTCCTGTTTGAATTGATCCGGAAATCGGTTTCACTTTCTGGGAACCTGTTGGAACTAGTCCGATTCCCGATTCCAAGTGAAGACCCACTCAAACCGGTTTTGAAACTGGTTTTTAACTTGTTTAAAAAAAAAGCCGTAGATCATATTATTACTATATTTTGGATTGTTGCTTTTGATGGATAATAATTTTTATTGCTCATCTAAGAGATTGTTGCTTTTGACGGATAGCATTCATCTTTTACTTCGAATCGTTTCATTTCTACTTATATTATTTTGCTGGAAAAAATGAAACCAGAAAAAAGAACAAAAGAAAAACAGGTTCTCGGGTAGACCTTGAAACCGGACCGAAAAAACCGAGTAGGTTTCAAAATAGGTTTCAGGATAAACATGGTAAATTCCATGTTCCGAAATCTTGGAACCGGTTATAACATGATAGGTTCCAAGTTCCAGATCTAGAACGTACCCACTACCCACCTTGGAACATATCACTCCTACAAATAACTATACACGTGTTCAATCTCTTCATTGACACTGAATCACTTTCGAACGAAGAACACGTCGGCTGAACGACGTGGTAAATTTCTGATGGGTGTATGAATTAGTTTATAAATTTAGATAACGATTTACAATTTACCACTCGTCATTGGACGAATCCACTAAATATGTGGATATTAATATCTCATCATTACGCTTTTGAATATAGACAATAGAAACAGCGTCGAAGTATGCTTAGAGTTCTCATGGAGGCCGATCGAAGTCTTTAATTTTTGCACATGTAGGCTCAACGTAATGAAAATGCGTAGAACGCTCCAAGTTCAGCCGGTTGATCAATAGAAAACGGAAACATTACTCTATAATTGATTCATACCTCTTGATTTCGACACGATGAGCATATTCAATCATGGTGCAAAAAACTTGCCGTAGCCCGTATTCGTTTATTTTAAGTTAGAGCTCAAAGCGAAATAAATTTGACATATTAAAACGAGTCTTGTTACGCCAGCAGTACACAATAAAATACCGAAATACAATGTAGGTAAATCTTCGGGTGCTAGGTCACGAAGAGGCGATCGCTCTTGAATCTCCCAAGAGCCTAGGTACGGACGGCCCGCCTTTTTGCCATAAGCGATCGCCCGACGCCGGCGAGGGCGGCCCCGCCTGAGGCCGGCGGAGGTCGCCGGTCCCGGCTATGGCCGGCGGAGGAAGAGAAGAAAAAAAAAGAAAAGAAAAAGGAAAAGAAAAAAAAATAAAAAAGGAAAAATAATAAAAAAAAAAGTTACTGTTCCAATGGCCGCCCGACGACCCAGGCCCTTATTTGAGAATTTTTGGGTATTTCGGGTCCTTATTTGAGACTGATTTGGCACTTCATGTCTTTATTTAATACTATGTTTATTTTGAGCCCTCTTTTGAGAATTTGACCCCACTTGGAGCCCTTAATTGAAATTTTCCCAAAAACTCTTTTTTAATCACTTATAACCCCATCTGATCAACCCTTTTTTCATCGGACGACTCTCTCTCTCTGTCTCTGCCTCTCTGTCTCTCTCTTTCATTGAAGCTCCTTCTTCTTCTGACACTATACTATATAGTCCAAACCCGAGCTTCCATTTCCGCTGGAAGCTTTAATGGCGAAGACCTCGCAGTCGCAGCAGAACCAGGAAGAGGACTCGGAGCCCAAGAAGGACGGTGGCAAGGGAGCGGTCGCGAAGGCGAAGCGCACCCGCAAGAGCGTCCCCCGGGACTCGCCGCAGCAGCGCAGCTCCGTCTACCGCGGCGTCACCAGGTTCGATACACCTCGACGTGTCGCCCATCCCTTCTTCTTCTTCTTCTTCTTCTTGGAGTTAGATGTGCACGCGCTACTGTATGTTTTGCAGGCATCGATGGACGGGTCGATACGAAGCTCATCTGTGGGACAAGAACTGCTGGAACGAGTCGCAGAACAAGAAAGGAAGGCAAGGTAATTATTAATTAGTTAAATAAAATTAACTAGTTACTAATACATTTCTTTTCTCTTTTTCGTAATTTTCTTTTTAAGTTTTAGCTGAATAAGTCTTTTCTTCTTCTTTTTTTCTTCTTTTTTGTTCTATGGCTATTGATCCGGCGACGATTGTGGCGACGGAATCTCACCCGAATGCAGTGTATCTAGGTGAGTTCGTTACCTATATAAGCAGCTCCTGCTTCTCATTTTGTTTATTTATTTATTAATCTATTTTACTTTTTTCGGGTTTTTGATATTTCATTTTCAAGGATATCTTATATACAATGCAGAAATTATATAAAATAAAAAGGAATAAACACCCCCACTTCCATCCCCGCTGTAATCTCTCTCGTTTTCTCGAGTATTAAGAAAACACCAATTAAATTTGCCGGCGTAGGGAAATTTCCTTTTTTCGCCAATATTCCGTGGTAATTTATTTATATTTTTTCATCGTAATTTAGTTATATGTGTTACAAAAAATGGTGATTTTCCAGGGGCTTATGACGATGAAGAAGCCGCAGCACATGCATATGACTTGGCCGCATTGAAGTACTGGGGACCAGAAACCGTCCTTAATTTTCCTGTAAATTTCTCTCGTTAAAAATATAAAATGAAAGCCTTGTTTTATTCATTCTTTAGATCAATATATATATATATATATATATATATATGTGTGTGCGTGTTAATATTTCCATCAAAGTTTAATTAATTACATGTGTAATCAATTGTGGCTCCAGTTGTCTGCATATGAAGAAGAGCTGAAGGAAATGGAAGGGCAATCGAAGGAAGAGTACATTGGATCCTTGAGAAGGCATGTTTAGATTAAATTAATTTTTCACTTAATTTTTACTATCTTTTTTACGTTTTTGGCCTTAGATTGTTAAAGATTTTTTGTTTTTGTTTTGATGAACCCTAATTTTTCAGAAAGAGCAGCGGATTTTCCCGTGGAGTCTCGAAGTACAGAGGGGTCGCGAGGTAAATTACCAAAAAGCCCCGCCTTACTCGATTAGAACACGAGACCACGATCGTCGCACCCTGCATTTCAATAAAGATTTGAGAGTGACGTAAAGTTTTCCGTTTTTCACATGTTATGTTGAAGATACATTATTAGCCATTTGTTTTGCAGCCACATAACTAGTACTTTGAAAATATTTGACTCCCAATAATATTAACAATTAAAAATAAAATAAAGTAGTTAGCGTAGAATTTCCTCCGTAACCACATATTAATGTGACTTATTTGTACCTCCCCCAACGTAAGTCAACAGCTATATTCTATAGTGAGAGGCTGACTTCTGACATCCACAAGTTTCATGGGTGAAAAGTTAATGAATTTAGTTGACAGTTGTATGTCATGTTGGAGGAGTAGCCCGACAGTGTGGTTGGACATCGACGGCCTACAGTGCACGATGAAAAGTTTATTTATTTATTTTATTTTCTCGCAAAATAATGAATATATTGTACATATACATAATATACATGATCATTATTCTATTTTCATTTTGCAATTTTCTACATGGTCTGCACAGGCACCATCACAATGGTAGATGGGAGGCTCGAATTGGGAGAGTGTCTGGCAACAAGTATCTCTATCTTGGGACTTATGGTAAATTTTCTTGCTTACTTTTAGTTCCCTAAATACATATGTTTTTTACCCCCAATGTTAGAGATGGATATGCATTAATTCAATCCATTTTGAAGATTGAAGCGAATTAGCATGTCGTACAAATGTCAATTCAGTTTTAAATTTCTCAATTTTGTCAAGTCTAGTCCCGAACCTTCATATTAGATTCTAATGTAGTCCTCCAGATCAATTTTCGACGGAAACCGCTGACGTGACGGTCCGGTCATCGCCCTATCGGCGATTTTCGACGAAAATTAATCGGAATGACCACATTAGAATCCGTGCAAAGATTTAGGGCTGAATTGGCAAAATAGACAAGTTCGAGACTGGATTGATATCCGTATAATAGGTTTAGGAATGATTGGAACTATTACCGATAATTTCATCTACCAAAAGAAGCATACATCCATCATTTCAAACCCCACCTAAAATATAAAGAATTCTAGAGGATTTTGCATGGTTATGGAGTTGGTCCATCGTAGGTCTTTGAATCTTGGCCTTTGCCCACTAACCCTAGAGGTGCCCTTTCCCCCCCTTTAGTTAGACACGAAAGTTTCTCTAGTCTTGAACGGCTCTATTCCTATCCAATTCTAGACGCTAGTGGGACGAATAAAAGCAGAAGCTTTCATTTCTATTTTCCTTAACATGCATTCGCAAGATTGCCAAATATACAGGAGAGTGAGAGCTTATAAATTGATCAAAAGTTAGGTCGACCCGGCCTACGTGACAATACTAATAGAATAAATGCCCAGTGCCCAAGTCACGAAACTTTTCTTTTCCCGCACATGCCCCTCGTCCGTCGCCGTCGGCATACATTATCGGTAATCCCGTTCGACCGAGTATTGTCGACAACGGATCTCAGATGCGTGGGAAAAGCTCGATCTCATAGTGTATACATTCTCGGATGGGCGTAATGAAAATGGTCAATCAATCGAACGGCGTTTTTCTCTATAGCCACATGGCGATGTCTAGGACAAGCACAATTGCGAATCCAATGCATCGTTAATTTTGTCATTCGACGGGATGACTTTTGGGAGCTTTTTGGTCGACATGGACGTGTTGGTTGAGATGTAGATCACCAAACCCTTCAACCGCTTCCTCAGCTATTTACTCTCGTCGTTTCAAGCGTCGCACGGAAGAAAACTTTGAAGAGTGTCCCGCTTCCAACTCCCTCCTACCAATATGTTCATGCAGAATAAATTCTTCCGATTTATGACGTGGGGTGTGTCCAATCTTGCATTTGTCGAGACCCGCGCTGAAACACACATGATGTCACGGACACGTCGTTTTCATCTGAATATTTTGTGTTTTGTTTTCGTCGTGTTTTCTGGTGTTGATCTCAGCTACCCAAGAAGAAGCGGCCGCCGCATACGACAGGGCGGCCATAGAGTACCGGGGGCTCAACGCCGTCACCAACTTTGACCTCAGCCGTTACATCGAGGGGCGCCAGCCAACCGCCCCGAACGGCTCCCAGCAAAGCGCCCCCGGCGAGGCCGGCGGTGTCGCAGCTGCGGGGGGGCCGGTGCACAGCCCGCAGCAGGGGGGCGGCCCAGCCTCCTCGGCGCTGAGCCTCATGCTGCAGTCGTCCAAGTTCAAGGAGATGCTCGAGAGGACGAGCTCGGCGGAGGAGGACCGTGCGGGGTCGTCGTCGACCACGTCCTCGGAGTCCGAGGCGCCCCGCCGGAGCTTCCCGGACGACATACAGACCTACTTCGACTGCCATGATGACAACGCGGGCGGGTTCGATGGCGACGACGGCATCTTCGGCGACCTGAACTCGTTCGCCTCCCCTATCTTCCACTACGAGCTTGACGTCTAGCTAACGTTAGCAGTCTTACTAGGGAGATTACATTGAGCTCAGCTTCGCGAGTTGCAATGCAATCATGCACGCGAATGGGGCCATATGTGAATATGGGAGTGAGGATAGCGACGGGAAGGAAGATGACGATGGGAATCGGTAAGAGTCAAAAGAGACACTCGAGATTCTTTTTTTTTTTCCTTAAATTATTGCTATTATTGCTAATATTTTTTCTTTTAAATTACATGTAAATGATGGTGGATATTCTTTTGCTAAGGATTTATTTTACGTTTTCCTCTCTGTCTTGGGTCGTCGTCCTGTATAACACAAGGTTTGGCATGTAAATCGACCTTACTATAATTAGGCTTGATTTCATTTTCTTTTTCTTGTTTTTTTGGCTCTAATCTCACGTGCTTTCGTCCGACTATAGACAAAGATATCGTGTTGGGACTTATCAATCCGGGGTCGCGTGGCGCGTAATTAACGGGTTAAACTTTATGGTTGCATTACAAGACACGATCTAAGGAAGGCGACGTATTTGATTGACGAGTAAATTGAATCATCAGCCGTGGCGGTAGACATCGTGGGATGTGTTAAAGACCGTGGTCCTTTTCAAGAGAGGCAAGTTTTCTTGTATATATGATTTAGAGAAGGTCACATTCTTGAAATGCAATTCCAAATGAATAATCCCAAATAAACGTGGGATGTAATTTATAATTTAGAAGGGATAATTGCATAAATGGTTCTTGAGTTTTGACTCAATGTGTAATATCGTCCCTAAACTTTTAATTTGTTCAATTTTGTCTCTAAACTTTTTGTTCATTTTAAATCTAGTCCAGCCACCATCTAAAATTGTTCAATATTATCCATGAACATTTGGAGATTAGTCACAAGCCTTTGATATTCCCTTGTCTTGGTGTTTGGGAATTGGGAGCCCTACGAGAAAGACAATCCGAGAGAAAATTCCTTGAAGTTCCATTTGTTTTGTGAAAAATGTGACATTTCTAATAAATGATTTTCAAGAAGTTGTTGTCCAAGAAAATCACTATATTTTTCGGTGTTTAGCTAATACTTGAAAATGAACTGAAAAATATTTTTCGTCACTTGGGCTCCATTCGTTTGGCGGAAAATATTCTTCCGAAAAATATTTTCCGGTGTTCGGGGGGCGGAAAACGTTTTCCGTGGGAAAATATTTTCCTTCCCCCTCTCACAAAATAGTTTAAGTTTATGGAAAATGACTTTCGCTTCTTCAAAAGCGGAAATCATTTTCCGGAACTTCTTCTTCTTCTTCTTCTTCACTAAGGTCGCCGGCCGCCGTCGCCGGTCGCCGGTCGGCCCCCGCCGCCGCCGCTGCCGCCGTCGGTCGTCGGCCCTCCGCCGCCGGTCGCCCGCCGGTCGCCGACCGCCGCCGCCCGCCGGTCGCCCGCCGCCCGTCGCCGGCCGCCTGTCGCCCGCCACCCGCCACCGTAGGTTGCCGAGCGCCGCTCGCCGCCGCCGGTCGCTGCCCGCCACTCGCCGACCGCCCGCCGCCGACCGCCCGCCGCAGCCGGCCGCCGACCACCCGCCGCCGCCAGTCGTCCGCCGCTGCCGCCGGCCGCCGACCGTTGTCGCCGGTTGCTGGCTGCCACCGTCGGTCGCCGCCGATCACCGCTCGCCGTCGGCCACTCGCCGCCGCCGCCGGTCGCCCACCGGCGAAAAATATTTTTCGAAACTTTTTCATATTGGTAGCCGAACACCGGAAAATTATGTTCCGAGAAAATATTTTTCAGGAAAATGACTTCCGGAAAAATATTTTCCAAAAGGAGAATATTTTCCGCCAAACGAACAAAGTCTTGATATGGAAAATCTCATTTGATTTTTTTAAATGGACAAACATTATTTTTTCATTGGTAACTTGTGCGTGGGCAACCGAGAAATTGAGTATTGACATTAAAATCCTGGGTCTAGCCTTGATGGAACTCAACCCGAGTGCCAAGGATCGGGCACAAACACTTGGGTTGCGAGGGCGACCTCGATGGACTTGAACGTGAGCACCAAGAACTCGAGTGTGGCTGCAATGGACATGGGCACTATCTTTGTGGAACCGAGCATGGCCTTTGTGGACCCAAGCGCGGGTTCAAGTTTCGGAATCCCGCGCTTACCTTTGTGGACTCGGGCTGAGGGATGGGGCATTGGGCATGGGCACCGGGGCTTCAAGCCCGGCCTCGATGGACTTGGGAACCTAGGCTCGACCTTGATGGACTCGGGCGTAGGCAACCGCGGATCCAAGCATGAACACCAGGGTCTTGGGCCTGGCCTTGATGGACCTAGACACGAGCATTGGAGACTTGGTCTTGGATGCTGGGGACTCGAGAATCAACATTAAGATTTCCGTGCCCAAGAGTAAAGTTTTGGGTCCAAACATTAATACATAGTTATAATTTAGAAAATGATTTGTGATTTTTCAAAGAGGAAATTATTTGCCAGAACTTAATAATAGGTTTTCCATTGAGAAAGGAAAATAATTTATGTTGACTCTCATTTTCTTAAGAGAACCAAATGCCAGCAAAACAAGCAAATCTAAATTTCAAAATTTTTTCCATCTAAGTCCTTCTTGGCTTACATGGATTGGTAATGGTGTTGTGGCAACCCTCGTCCCCCTTGATTTAGAAGAGAAATTGTCGAGCAACACGTAAGCGCAATTGATTCTCGTATCGTCGCCGCTTGAAAAACTCCTTTGGAGACTTATCTCGCATATGAGAAGACCGGTTGTTGTAAGTAGCATCACTCCTGGTTGGATTCGTAGGATTTTGTCATATTTATCTCCGGTTTGGTTCTAGTCTTATGGACTTGGCCTATACCGACAAGGAAAATCAATCTAGGATGTGTCGTACGTGGAAACTTTTGGTAACGCGACATGTTTGTAACTACAATCAAAGGCGTGTTTGTTCCACGAAAAATTTCATATCCTGAAAAAATGATTTTCTACGGAAAAATATTCAAGAGAAATGATTAGTTTTCTCTTTTTTAGTTATTGACTTGAAATTGCCATGGAAGCAGTCGTCCTTGTTTGGATGATAGGCTACTCGCAATTGAAATGTGGGTTTTCGATTTCTTCATCAAAGATGGAGCGACTTAAGAAACTCAAAGGAAAAGTCAATAGATGACGACGAAGTCGATATGCGACAGCCTTTGTTACGGTAAGTTGGTAAAATATTTATTTATGATGATGATTGGATGGTTGACTCAAGGTGCTCAAATTATAGGACGGCAGATCGAGACAAATTATCAAGCATGCCTGAGTATACCCGCTGACGAGTAGTAGTTTTTGTTAGATTCCGAAAACCGATGAATCGTTGAAAAACATCAACGAAACAGGATCATACATGTGTAATTCATGGAGAAAGCATAAACACGGAAGCATACCTGAATTCATAGCATAGACTATTCTTCGGTGTCGTGCGGGTAGCCTTCCAGAACAATACGTTTTCTCGGAGAGTTCCCTTTTTAATTCTCTTTGTGTTTCTCTCTTTCGATGGGATGAAAAGGAATCAGTAACTTACGTACGTTCTGGGGACCATAACCGCTCTTATAAGATAACCCTAATGTTACCCTTTAGAAATTACAATTTTGCCCATCATAAAATTGTAATTTCCCCTTTTAGTCTCTACACATTAAAGGGCTACACCCTATTTGATACATTAAAGCCCTAAATTACCTTAACTTAATTTATCACTTTTAAAGGGCTTAACTTTATATGACAGTATGCATTGCATTATTATTTCACATATAACCCAACGTTGTATTAAGGATCCAACAATCTCCCACTTGGATTATATGTGTATCCTTATAATTATGCTTTGCAATAACAACTGTTTGAGCTCAACTTTACTATCATTACCGAAATGTATCTCTAACCAATCCGGTCCATCAATTATATCATTATAGGATCAAAGCGGCTTTTGTCACATCTATCGTAACTTAACCCATCAATGGTCACAAAATTGATACAACTGAATGACATGGATTATGACATGGATGGGTAGCATGGAAATTTCATGAAATGTGATATTAACATGCCTATTTCCAACTGGTCCACCTTAAACCTTAGTGAGATCAGACTTTACCAAAAATCAGAGTGTGAATAAATCCTAATATTTCTGCAGAAAATAACCTCAAAAATCCATATGCTGAAATAACTGAAAATGTCTATATTAAGAACATTTAAATTACAAACTCCCACTAAGACTGAATATACTCAATAAACATAACACCCATACGAGCAATATGCTCATGGAACACTTTGGGTGGCAATCCCTTAGTAAGCGGATCCGCAAGCATGGAGTTTGTACCAATATGTTCTATAGACAACTGTCCACTCTGAATTCTTTCTTTAACAACAAGGAACTTGATGTCTATATGCTTTGACTTCGACGAGCCTATGTTGTTGTTAGAATATAAAACTGCTGATTTATTGTCACATAATAACTTGAGTGGTCTTGCAATGCTATCCACTATCCGTAATGCCGTGACAAAATTTCGTAGCCATATTCCATGATTGAATGCTTCATAACACGCTATGAATTCTGCTGCCATAGTTGAAGAGGCCGTTATGGACTGTTTGGCACTCTTCCATGAGATGGCACCTCCGGCTAACAGATAGACATAGCCTGATGTAGACTTCAAACTACCTTGGCATCCAGCAAAATCGGAGTCAGTATAACCAATGATCTCAAGCTGATCCAACCTCCGATATGTGAGCATGGATCCTTTTGTTTTCTGTAAGTATCGCAAGACCCGTTTGGTTGCTTTCCAATGGTCTACTCCTGGATTGCTTAAATATCTGCCCAACATTCCAGTAATGTACGCAATATCCGGACGCGTACAAACCTGAGCATACATCAGACTCCCTATTACAGATGCATAAGGAGTCTTCTCCATTTCCTTTCTTTCAAAATCATTCTTAGGGCACTGATTGAGACAAAACTTGTCTCCTTTAGATACAGGGGTATCACCTAATTTACAATCTTGCATGCTATACCTTTTGAGAACCTTTTCGATATAGCTCTTTTGTGATAATCCAAGAATACCCCGAGAGCGATCCCGGTGTATTTGTATACCTAATAAAAAAGAGGCGTCACCAAGATCTTTCATCTCAAAGTTATTAGACAGAAATCTCTTGGTTTCGTGCAATAAGCCTATATCGTTGCTGGCAAGCAAGATATCATCAACATACAAAACCAGAAAAATGTACTTGCTCCCACTGAACTTATAGTATATACATTCATCAACCAAATTCATCTCAAAGCCAAATGAGACGATTACTTGATGAAACTTAAAATACCATTGTCGAGATGCTTGCTTGAGCCCATAGATGGATTTCTTAAGTTTGCAAACCATACTCTTTGGATCTCTAGATACAAAGTTTTCTGGCTGCACCATATATATTGTTTCATCAATGTTACCATTGAGAAACGCTGTCTTTACATCCATCTGATGCAACTCAAGATTGAAATGCGCCACCAATGCCATTATAATCCTAAAAGAGTCTTTCGAAGAAACTGGAGAGAAAGTCTCTTTATAGTCAATGCCTTCTTTCTGTGTAAAGCCTTTTGCGACAAGACGAGCCTTATATCTCTCCACATTGCCTTTTGAATCCCTTTTGGTTTTAAATATCCATTTACAACCAATGGGCTTCACACCTTCTGGCAATGGGACAAGATCCCAAACGTCATTGTCTCTCATGGACTTCATCTCCTCCTTCATGGCATCATTCCACTTCTGAGAGTTAGAACTTTCCATGGCTTGACGAAAGGTAATTGGATCATCTTCCATCATTCCAATATCAAAATCATGCTCTTGGAGAAATATAATGTAGTCATCTGGCATTGCACTTCTCATCTCTCTAGTGGATCTTCTTAATGGCATATGTTCCTGAGGCGGTAGAGTCTGATTTTCTGGAATAATTTCTTGAATGGGAGGTTCTCTTTCATCGTCCTGATCAGTTGTGTCCCGATCAATAACAATGGTACTTGTGGGATCAATGTCAATGGCAAGTGTAGGAACATTAACAGATTCCTCTTCAAAGTCAAGGTCCCTAACTGTATCTCCTCTCGCAAACTCAACATCCTCAAAGAACCGGGCAATTCCCGACTCAAAAATCGACTTAGCTGTAGGATCATAAAATTTGTACCCCCATGATCTTTCAGGGTATCCAATAAAGTAGCAACTTATTGTTCTTGAATCCAGTTTCCTTTCATTAGGCTTATAAGGCCTTACCTCAGCTGGACATCCCCAAACGCATAAATGCTTTAGACTAGGCTTTTTACCCGTCCAAAGTTCATAAGGGGTTTTGATAGTTGCTTTAGTTGGAACCCTGTTGAGGATATATGCTGCGGTCTTAAGCACTTCTCCCCAGAGTGATTCTGGTAAAGTAGAAGACCAAATCATACTCCTCACCATATCCTTAAGCGTTCTATTTCATCTTTCAGCAACACCATTCATTGTGGGCGAACCCGGCATAGTGTACTGTGGGACGATACCGCATTCCTCTAGGAATTTAGCAAACGGTCATGGACGTTGCTCACCTGAACCGTCATATCTGCCGTAGTATTCACCACCACGATCAGACCTGACGCTTTTAATTTTCTTGTTGAGTTGATTCTCAACTTCGATTTTATATGTTTTGAACACATCCAGTGACTGTGCCTTTTCTTTAATGAGATATATGTAGCCATATCTTGAAAAATCGTCTATGAACGTTATAAAATATTGCTGACCATTCCAAGCAGCCGTTGGAAACGGTCCACAAATATCAGTATGGATAAGTTCTAAGAGGTCTGAAGTCATGTTGGCTACAAATCTCCTTTTATTGGTTTGTTTGCCCTTTATACAATTAGCACAAATTTCAAAATTTGTGAAGTCTAAAGGATTGAGAATTTCATCCGACACAAGTCTCTCTATCCTTTGCTTGGAGATATGACCTAATCTCTTGTGCCATAGAGCAGCTGAATTCTCATCGGTTAATTTTCTCTTTGTACCTCGTGTACTCAAATGCAGGGATTCATTAAAAGAAGCAATCACATCAAGTGAATAAAGATTATCATAAACAGATAAAGAACCGGAATCAACTAATTTTGAATCTTGAAACAAACTGAATGTTCCATTCCTAAATGAACAAGAATAACCAGATTTGTCCAAAGCAGAAATGGAAATCAAGTTCCGTCTAAAAGACGGTACAATAAATGTCTAATCAAGATCCAAATATAATCCAGTCTTTAATAATAATCTAAATTTTCCAATTGCTTCAACTTGAACCGTCTTGCCATCGCCCACATAGATGTATCTTTCAACATCACTTGGCTTTCGGCAACTCAGGCAACCCTGCATAGACACACTGATATGAGTTGTTGCACCAGAATCTATCCACCAAGTGTGTCTAGGTACCGAAGTTAAATTAACCTCAGAACAAACCAAATTAAGAAGCACACCTTTCTTAGCACGCCATGCGTAATAATTGGTGAAATTCTTCTTCTCATGTCCTGTGGCTTTACAAAAGAAACAACCTGTGCTTTCCGGATCATCCTGTTTCTGTTGTTGTTTCCTTTTGTTTGCCAAGGTTGCAGCTTCTTTATCCTTCTTCCTTTTCATTCCCTTATCCTTGGAAGTTGAGGTTAGATGAGCACTTTCTATCTTATCTTGCTTCAGCCTTTCCTCCTCTTGGACACAGTGTGAGATGAGCTCATTCAGAGACCAAGTCTCTTTCTAACAGTTGTAGCTCACCTTAAACTGATTAAACTGTGCCGGAAGAGATATTAAAACTAGATGCACCAGCAAGTCCTTAGTGAGTTCCAGCTTAAGTGCTTTTAACTTAGAAGCAAGATGATACATCTCCATGATGTACTCCCTAATATTGCCCTTCCCTTTGTAGCGCATTGAAATTAAATTTGTCAAGATCGTACCAATTTCAGCCTTTTCGCTATTGACAAATCTCTTTTCAATGTCAGTAAGGAATTCTTTAGCTGTGGTTATCTTTTCAGATATTGTGCCCCGGAATGCTTCTGGAATGGCTTTCTTCATGATCATCATACACATGCGATTTGATCTCACTCACCTTTCCATATCCCTCTTTTGATCAGAGGTGCTTTGATCATTAAGTGGTGTAGGAGAATCGATCCTTAACGCAAGGTTGAGATCCATGACTCCGAGAACTATCAGAAGGTTCTCTTGCCATGACTTGAAGCTGGTGCCATTTAGCATAGGAATTGAATTAATGCTGGCAGTAATATTCGCAGGAGTAATAGCTGAATTCAAATACAACCAATAAAACATGCTCACGTAAGTCTCAAATCAATATATCAATTCAAATCAAGGTAATTCCCATCTCAAGACATCGAGCACTACGTTAATACCTTGTCTTTGGACAACAATATTAACTAGTAAGTGATATCTTGTTGCAGTAATCAAACATTGATAATAATAGTATGTCAAACAATAAAACTTCCTTTGGGTCGATTTATTACTCACATACAAAATCCAAATAATCATCACATGTTAATCACCGCAGTTGCAAATGTGATTTTGTTAAATATTAACCTTCCTTTGGGCTGGTTAAAAAATCCACATGCATCACATGCGCATACCTTTTATATCTTAAAATAAATTAATTTACACAAGAGAGGTCCATTTGTGGACATGTTGCTTCAATCAATTTATTTCAAGATATATATTCCTCCACCAAAATTTGAATTTTAATTGCTATTTCATCAAAAAAAAAAATTTTGTCAACTCTGATCAACGCCGGTCTCCGGCGGTCAACGATCAGCAGCCAGTGAGGCCCGGTCAATATTGACTGGGTCAAAAATACCGAGTCAGCAGGCGTGCAACGCAGATGCCTTAACCGGCCAAAGGCCTGCGTCTCGCACGTGAGATCCACGCGCGGGCATTGCGCCTGTGCTTCAGGCGCGTGAATCTCACGCGTACCGGTGCCCGACGGCGCGTGGAGCGCGTGCGGGCGCGTGCGGCCTCCGACAGAGGCGCACCGCCCATCCTCAGACTCGTCTCGCCGTCAGGATTCCAGATTTAACATCAAAATTCACTTTGACAAATTTAAAAAATTCAAAAAATACTGTACAGTATTAAAAATCGATTTTGCTTCGTTGCGCAAACATCCGCACGAACTCTAATTTCACAAATTGCTAAAAACGGAACCCTAAAACCAATGAATTAACATGTATACTGCTCTGATACCATTTGTTAGATTCCGAAAACCGATGAACCGTTGAAAAACATCAACGAAACAGGATCATACATGTGTAATTCATGGAGAAAGCATAAACACGGAAGCATACCTGAATTCATAGCGTAGACTGTTCTTCGGTATCGTGCGGGTAGTCTTCCAGAATAATACGTTTTCTCTGAGAGTTCCCTTTTTAATTCTCTTTGTGTTTCTCTCTTTCGATGGGATGAAGAGGAATCAGTAACTTACGTACGTTCTGGGGACCATAACCGCTCTTATAAGGTAACCCTAATGTTACCCTTTAGAAATTACAATTTTGCCCATCATAAAATTGTAATTTCCCCTTTTAGTCTCTACACATTAAAGGGCCACACCCTATTTGATACATTAAAGCCCTAAATTACCTTAACTTAATTTATCACTTTTAAAGGGCTTAACTTTATATGACAGTATGCATTGCATTATTATTTCACATATAACCCAATGTTGGATTAAGGATCCAATAGTTTTCACCATCCAAGACCGCCCCATTGTATGATCTTATCTAACCGTAACGCGTTGTATCTAAATAAAGCTTTTTGTGGTTTCTCCGTGACCTCACACTTGCTACTTTCCATAAGCAATTGGTGGGAAATCTAATCTGTTTGACTATGAGGTGGCGCGGAACATTGCCTTTGCAGCGAGAGTAGCAAGATGGGTCGTGGATAAACCACGAAAAACTTTAGAGAAAATTCCAATTAAGGACCTTAAGTGGGGTCAAATTCTTCAAAAATGGTCCAAAGTGAACATTGTGTCAAATAAGGGTTTGAAGTGCCCAATCAGTTTCAAATAAAAACCCGAAGTGCCCAAAAAATCTCGAATAAGGACCTGGATCCCCGACCGACCAAAATACCTGCCGGCCGGCGAAAAAGCTACTGTTCCGGTTGTCGGAACAGTAACTTTTTAATTTTTTTAATTATTTTCTTTATATTTTTCCTTTTCTGTTTTTTTCTTTTCCTTTTCTTTTTTTTTTCTTCTCTTCCTCCGCCGGCCATAGCCGGGCCGGCGGAGGTCGCCGACCTCAGGTGAGGCCGCCCTCGCTTGGGCTGGGTGAGGTCGCCCTCGCCAGATCTGGCGAGGGCTTGGCCCCGCCGGCGTCGGGCGAGGCCGGCCTCGCCAGTTGCAGGCGAGATCGAGCCTCGCCAGATCTGGCGAGGGCTCAGCCTCGTCGGCAACTGGCGAGGCCGGCCTCGCCCGACGTCGGCGGGGCCGAGCCCTCGCCAGATCTGGTGAGGCTCAACCTCTCCGGCAACTGGCAAGGGCGACCTCGCCCAGCCCAGGCGAGGGCGGCCTCGCCCGAGGCCGACGACCTCCGCCAACCCGGCTATGGCCGGCGGAGGAAGAGAAGAAAAAAACAGAAAAAGAAAAGGAAAAGAAAAAAACAAAAAAGGAAAAATAGAAAGAAAATAATAAAAAAATTAAAAAGTTACTGCTCCGGTGTCGGAACAGTAACTTTCTCGCCAGTCGGTAGGTATTTTGGACGGATGGGGACCCAGGTCCTTATTTGAGATTTTTTGGACACTTTGGGTCCTTATTTGAAACTGATTGGGCACTTCAGGTCCTTATTTGACACAATATTCACTTTGGACCCTTTTTTGAGAATTTGACCCCACTTGGGGTCCTTAATTGGAATTTTCCCAAAGCTTTATTTAGATACATTGTGTTGTGAAGAAAAAGAAAAAAAAGAAACATTATGTTTTGGGAAAATTCTAAATAAGCGTATGAAGTGCCATTATTTCCTTATATAGGGCATGAAGTGGAACTTATGTCAAATAAGGGTCTGAAATGTCATTATTTTCTCAAATAATGACTTGAAGTAGACATTATTTCAAATAAGAGCATGAAATGTCATTATTTTTTTTAAGAAGAGTCTAACCTCACCAACTAATCACTGGCAGTTTTGTCCTTCTATTTTTTTTCCTTTTCTTCTTTCCCATTTCTTTGTTTTCTTCTCCGCCGTCGACCATTAGCGAAAAAGGTGAAGGACTCTTTCGAATCAAATCAAAATACGCAAGCTAAGATCTATTTCGAATTTTGAATAAAAAGTACAAGGATTCCCTCTTCTTGTTTTTTATTAATTCTTCATCTTTACCTGAGAAAATGGAAATAACATTTTTTTAAGGGTTAATATAACGAAAAATCTCAAACTGATACACCTGTGATAAATTTACCCCGAATTATTTTTTTGACCATCAAAAATCCCACACTGGTACACTTGTGATAATTTTATCACGAACTAATTTTTTGACTATAAAAAATCCAAAACTGGTATACATGTGTCAATTTTATCCGAACTAATTTTTTGACCACTAAAAACCTCAAACTGGTACATCTGTAACAATTTTATCCTTTATTAGTGTTCGTTAAATTAGATTAATATCACGAAAAATCACAAATTGGTAAACTTGTGACAAACAGAGAGGTAAAACCCCAAATGCCACACCCGTCAACTACTACGTGTCATCAAACTTAACAATTTGACAGTAAAATTTAACGGAAACTAACAGATGGTAAATTTATCACAGGTGTACCAGTTTGGAGTTTTTAGTGGTCAAAAAATTAATCCGGAGGAAAATTGTTACAGTTGTATCAGTGTGGGGTTTTGGTCAAAAAAATAATTCGTGGTAAAATTTTCATAAGTGTATCAGTTTGAGGGCCCAATTCCCTAAAAAATCCCCAACTTTACCCTTTGTCCCAATTATATCCCAAACTTTTTTTTGTCTAAAAAAAACCCTAAACTTTTACTTTTGTCCCAAATCTACCCCGTTTATTATTTATCCAATTTTTTAATATTATTTTATATTATTTCGAATTTTTTTCTTTTTTCTTTTCCTTTCTTTTTTTTTTTCACCTCCGGCCGGTCGCCGGTCCGGCGACCGGCCAGAGGCGGGGGCCGGCGAGGTCGGCCCCGCCGGCCGCTGGCGAGGCTCGGCCTCGCCGTTGCTGGGCGAGGCCGACCTCGCCGGCGGCCGGCGGGGCCGAGCCTCGCCGACAGCGGGCGAGGCTCGGCCCCGCCCGCAGCGGGCGAGGCTCGGCCCCGCCCGCAGCGGGCGAGGTCAGCCTCGCCCTGCAACGGCGAGGCCGACCTCGCCCGCTGCCGGCGGGGCCGAGCCTCGCCAGATCTGGCGAGGCTCGGCCCCGCCGGCAGCGGGCGAGGTCGGCCTCGCCCTGCAACGGCGAGGCCGACCTCGCCGGCTGCTGGTGGGGCCGAGCCTCGCCAGATCTGGCAAGGCTCGGCCCCGCCGGCCGCCGGCAAGGTCGGCCTCGCCCAGCAACGGCGAGGCCGAGCCTCGCCAGATCTGGCAAGGGCTCGGCCCTGCCAGATCTGGCGAGGCTCGGCCCCGCCGGCCGCCGGCGAGGTCGACCTCGCCCATCAACAGCGAGGCCGAGCCTCGCCAGCGGCCGGCGGGGCCGACCTCGTCGACCCCCGCCTCTGGCCGGTCGCCGGACCAGCGACCGGCCGGAGGTTGAGGGTGAAAAAAAAAAGAAAAGAAAAGAAAAAAGAAAAAAATTTGAAATAATATAAAATAATATTAAAAATTGGATAAATAATAAACGGGGTAGATTTGGGACAAAAGTAAAAGTTTGGGATTTTTTTTAGACAAAAAAAATTTGGGATATAATTGGGACAAAGGGTAAAGTTGGAGGTTTTTTAGGGAATTGGGCCTCAGTTTGAGGTTTTTTGTGATTAAAAAAATAGTTTAGAGTAAATTTATCACATGTGTAGTAGTTTAGGATTTTTCGTGGTATTATTTTTTTTTTAACTTGACATTGTTACTCGGAGAAAAATTTTAAAAAAAATAAGGGGGAATAAAATGTCTCGAAAAAGGAAACGGATAAAAGAAAAAACGAGTGGCTAACGACATTCCCTCGCGGCTCCGTGCGTCATCCCAAACTTCCTCCTTCTTCCCAAGCGCACACCACACAGCCCGAATCCCACCATGAGCCCAGCCGCCGCTCCGGCCCGCCCTCTCCCTCGCCTTCCTCCGCTCAGCCTCATCCATGGCCACCGCGCTCGCACCCACCCTCTCCTCCGCTTCTAGCTGGGCGCGTCTCTCCAGAGCCGCCCCCGCCGCCTCGCCGCCCAGGACCGCCGCCGCCATGTCGTCCGCCGCCGCCGCCGCCGCCGCGGCGACGAGGGTGGTCCCCGCCGTGATCGTCGGCGGGGGCCGCGTGGGGAGGGCGCTGCAGGAGATGGGGAGCGGGAGCGACGTGCTGGTGAGGCGAGGGGAGCCCGTGCCCTCCGATTTCGAGGGCCCGATTCTGGTGTGCACCAGGAACGACGATCTCGAGGCCGTCCTCGACGCCACCCCGTCGTCTCGCTGGAGTGGTACGCTGCGGATTTTCTGATAAGGCCTTTTCTGAATGGGTGTATGCCACATTGTCTTGGTTGAGCGTTGTCTGTTCGTGTCGTTTTCTCTGGATTGGAACTTCAGCCAGGGGCTTAGCGGATATGGCGAAGAAATCGGTTGTCATTGGCAATTTTGCTAATTGCAGATGAATTCGCAGAGAAGTCCCCAGAATAGTTGATGAATGGATGTGACACTGTGACTTCTTGATCATTAGGCTTTAGTGCTTCATTTTGGTCCCATTTATGCGATATCTGTCTTTTGAGCTTGTTTACGCTAGTTTACGATAATTCAGTCCGGAAAGACAATTTCTTTTCATTTACTGACTGACTTAGTGAGCTCGACCAGATTGATAGGTTACTGATACAGTGGGCTGGGAAGTAGAATTAGATCTATGGCGATAGGGTAGTTTGGGGGATTGCTCGGTATTCTTTTCGTGAGTCCAATTCGCAGGGCAGATTTTACTGCATTTCTTTGGGTGACTCGCAGAAATTCCACGGTTCTGTATTTAATCGAGTTGCAACTTGCAACGTGCAGTCTGTGTGGGAAGTGTCCTTCTTTACTGCCGCGACAAACATCAGAAACCTTTAAAATTTCCCATCTGCATGGAGATAAAGATGTCAACTTTTTGTATTACCTAAACTCGTATTGTTGCTTTCGGAGTTCTTGTAAAGAGGCTTTTGGTCATGAGATTGTGTATTCTGACAGTCTAGCAGATTTGGTATTTTTCCAGAATGGGATGCTGGAGCCGTGGCTTGAAAGCAAAGGTTTAAGTGATGCAGACCAAGTATTGGCATACTTTGCGGTGTCAAAGTTAGGAGAACCGCCTATTGATGGAAAGACAGATACTAATCCTGAAGGACTGACCGCTGCATACGGGAAATGGGCTTCGGCAGTAGCTGGAAGATTACAAGCTGGAGGTTTGTCTTGCAAGGTACAGGCAGATTAACCTTTTTATTTCTTCTTGCCACTTTCGGAATCTGTTTTATCTGAGTTAATTCATTTCTATTGGCATTTTTATGAAATTACAAACTGTCAACTACACGAGGAACCCTCAATGTTTATTTATTGTGCTTTTCCACACATTGAGATTCTTACTTTGTTAGTCTTTTATAACGGAGGTTTTTTGGTTGGCGACTCAGGTCCTGGACAAAGAAGCATTTCAAAAGCAGATGTTAGAGAAGCTTATCTGGATTTCAGCATTCATGCTTGTTGGAGCTCGCCATCCTGGTGCAACCGTAGGTGTTGTGGAGAAGGAATTTCGCTCTGAAGTAAGGCTGCTTCATTTCATCCACTCTGAACTTCATCCTTTTTAATTTTATTGCATTTCTTATGGATGTCAGAAGAAGGGGAGAAATGTCGTGCCTCCTTTTCCCATTCTTTCTTTTGGATTTGAATTACGAGAAGTCTTTATGATGTATAGACTTCATCTGTAACGAATGACTATGTTAACTTTTTTTGCTAACTAACTTGAAACGTATTATGCACACTTTTAGTGTCGGAATCACTGCAGTTTCTATATGTTTTGAAACTCTAGAATGCTCTATGTCCTCTATGTCTGCGCTCTACGTACTTTTGGGGACTGTTCCTTTCCTTTTGTATGATTATACCTCCGATGTTTGTCCCTACAGATGTGAGTCATCAGCATGGGTGGTCCTTTTCTGTCATTAATTTTAGAGATCTTTGGTTTCATGACAATATAATGTTTACCTTGCCGAGTTTCCTAGAAAAAGTGACTAATCAGAATCTCTAATAATTCTGGCGTATGTGAGTTTGTCACTTCCAAACAGTCGGTCCATGGAGAATCGATCAGAACTGTATTGACAAGTTTGAATTTGCCTCGTCTTTCAGGTAGATAGCCTTATCAAAGAACTTGCATCGGCTGCTGCAGCTGAAAAGGGCTTTTTGTTTGATGAAGGCATGGAGGACAGATTATGTGCTTACTCACGAGCCGTGGCGCACTTCCCAACAGCAGTGAAAGAGGTAAATAGCAAGAAACTCAGTTGGATGAATGTACATGAATTAATTTGTGTGCCTTGTCTAACTGCTGATTTGTTCCTTGCTAACAGTTCAAATGGCGTAATGGTTGGTTCTACTCTCTGTCTGAGAAGGCAATTGCAGAAGGGAAGCCTGATCCCTGCCCCCTACATACTGCTTGGCTCAGAGAAATAAAAGTAATCTAGACATCAATGAACTCATTGTCAGATTTCATGGAAATGGCTATCAATATGCATGGCTAGGAGAGAGCGTCGGAGTAATGAATATCCGGTTTTTGTACCTCATCTTCGACTAGAGAATAACAACACATGCTTTACCAGTTGAGTCTTATTTTCCCGTGTACACTGTGGGGAAGCTCCTTGGTATCTCGACAGGTTCTTGCTTTGAGCTAGAACTACACGAAAAGGTAGTCGAAGTATGATATGTCAGGGTTTAATTATTTCACATAGGCTCCTCCGAATTGTTGGGAATGATGGCTCACTGCTCTTTTCTGTGACTCGATGAAAACTTCGTCGAACTGGGGGTTTTCCACATCAAACTCGAGCTTTGAAGGGAAAATTCTTTGCTAGATTATTACGGTGAACAAAAATGTATCAGGATGGTTAAATTTGAGAAGATTCACGTGAGACCTACATGGAAGCCATCTTATCTGTTGGTCCAGGTGTAATTTTTGGATGTGCAGGTCTCCTACTAGATACATCCTGGCTATGTAAGGGGACATGATACCTGTAAAGCTGAGGGCTCCCCTCATGAGTCATGACTTACCAAATAGGGAAAGTTACGAGAAAGACAACGGAACGTTCGAGTACAGCTCTTATGTTCACATTACAAAGGAACGAGGAATATCATCTCCTTGTCAACGACGGGAAAACGAGAACTACGTCCGATATTGAATACCCTACAGGTCTTCATCGTTATTTTTATCATCTGGCCCATGTTGACTCTCAAGATTTTACCACCAACTACAAATATCATTCATGTGTGTAATCAAAACAGTGACGAGTACAGACCTCAAAACTTGTCGAATGTGGGAAACCCAAGACGACGGAAAGAAAGGCAAAATAATCATTCTACTCACCAATACAAGTTCACAGACGACTCTCAAAATGAAAGTTCCTCACAATCTGAACTATTTGTTAGAATGCTTACATTTGGAAGACTATCCCCCTTCCAATGCAAAATATCCTCGACCGACCTCGAGAAGAAATATGGAATCAAATAGACACTAGCAAAAGATATATCTAAATTTATAACCCACTGGAGTTTGCAGATGCACCACAAGCAGGAAGTAGAATAAATGAGTCATGTCCTGCTGTGAAGGTTAGTGGAACTTTAGCTTCCCCTTGGATACAGAAGCCTTCGCCTGACACAGTGCCTTCTCAGTCCCCGTCAGGCCAGAGCATGACCCAGCAGCTGCTGTGGCTGCACCCAAGGTGATGGCGAAATAGAGATAGATGGTGCAAAGGAATGCAAGAAGTGCAAGGGCCGTCAAAAGGAAGCGGTGCCTCTGTGCAAGGGTTGACCAGCTTCCCAGCTCTTCTCGTCCGAATTGCTTCCTAAAGGATGGTGACCTCCGGTGAGGAGATGATAGTACGGTGTCGAGAACCATGGCTCGCTGTCGAGTTATTGATCCAACCTGGACTTCCTGCTTTCATGTATGTGTGAATTGATGCAAACAGTCAGAATGTGTTGATAGTTAAACAGATCTGAGAAGATCAACACAGCTTTCAGCTGAAAGATGCAATAGCTAGCCAGATAAGAGTAAAACTTTAACCAAATACAAGCCGGCGGAGTGGGCAAATTCGCATTTCTTTCAAAGGGGCAAAAAATGGAGAAGTAGATTCTGAAAGTGCTGGCAAAACAGTCAAGGAGAAAAACGTGCTCTCACAGAAAAAATTGGAAGAGACAAGCATCTGATGTAACGATCACAAGTCGTGGAACAGAACCCGTTCATTATATGATGTTGAAACTTGAGTATCCTATGTCTCTCTTCATGAGAACCTCTTTGTGCCAAGCAGGTCCTTGGCACAGAGGATATACCATATGCATGCATTTCCAGAATCTACCACTGGTCTGCTATGAGATGAGGGCAGCCAGGTACACAAAAGCAGAACATCCCCACTCTCACTCTCTCTCTCTCTCGGGGGTTGCGCAGGGATTTCGTCACAATCAAATGCGCGTGCAGCAGCACCAGAACCAGATGGCCAACATACAAGGTAAGATCTTAAGCTCCATATATTATTGAGACCTGCTTGCGCCCACACAAACATACTGCGAGCTCGTAGAGAAAAGCACATCATGTTATCTCGAGAACAAACTCTTTCTACTTGAAACACCATTGATCAAATCAAGGCACGCAACAAGAGCCAAGAGAAAAAACAAAATACGAACCACCCATCAAAGTCAGATCTTTACGTATACTCATGGCCACAACCCATTCAAAGGAGATCGATCATTCACCATCAATACCCACCAATTAATGAGCAGAGAAAGACATGACCACACCGGTGTGCGTCGGGTAAACGAGAACAGAAAGCACAGGACCCTCGAATTACCGAAACGATCGCCAAAAAGGCAAGCTCGATCACGTCAACCTGACGACAGAACAAGCACCTAAAGATCTAACGAACTCCGCAATCAATCCGACGACGATTCAGCCGTCGCCGACCCAGAACGCAGACATCCCCCCCAGACCCATCAAGAACGAATCGACGGCGCGCCCAATCAACCCCCCGACCACATCAGGACGACACGGTCGGGATCTGAAGACGAAGATCGAGAAAGCATTTCCACAGAGAGAGAGAGAGAGAGAGAGAGATGGCCGCGAGACTTACAGGAGAAAAAAAAAACGGAGCAGAGGAGACCCAGATCAAGATCAAAGGAGGCGGGATTTGGGTTCGACCCCTCGTTGTCCCTTTTGCTCCGCGACGACGGCGACGGCGACGGCGACGATGGCGACGGCGATGATGACCGATCGAAAAAGCTCGGACCTTTTCCTCCTTCCTCGCTTCCCCTGTCCGCTGCGAATTGTGGGGGTGGGTGGGTGTGTCCGGTTCGACGAAGGAGGAGGGGAGGGGGAGGGTCGAGCTTTCTCTCTCCTCCGCGTGTCTCGGCGAGATGTAGAGAGAGAAAGGTGGCTAGGAAGCAGAAGGAGGAAGGCCTCCCCCGCTCGCCATCCGCAGCTCAGTTCCAAAATAGCGTGGATATCGCACGGAGAGAGAAAGGAGAGGGAGGGAGGGAGGCGAGAGTTTCCGCGTGTGTACTGTTGTTGCCGAAAAGGGCACGCAACGAACGCGCCGAGGAGGGGAATATATAAACAATTATTATTATTAATAACCCATTAAATAACCAGATATGCCAATTGACAAAATAAAAATAATTAATAATTAATAATAAATAAACGAAGGAAAGGAAACCGGGTCGTGGACCCGGGGCAAGTTGGCGCTCTTGGTGCCCGTCGAGAGGGCCCGCCCCTCGGTCCAATCAGATGACAGAGCCCCGACGCGCGCTTGTGTGGCTTGTCTTCGCCTGTGTCTTGCCCTTCTCGACTTCCCCCCTCCCGCCTCCCGACCAAAAACACAAACCCATAAATGTTATCGGGTCATGCCTCCAGTACGGATCTTCGATTCGTGCTCCACCTCCGCTCGTTTCGAAGAAAATAAATTATTCGAAATATGTTTTTATAAAAACTGACCGTTCATATCGTTTGAAATAATTAATGGATAATTTGTACCTAACATTTTCATGGATGATGAAAAATTTTTTTGTCTAATCATTTTTGACAGCGATACAAATGATTTTTTTCTTGAAGAATGTTTTCCTAATTATTCATTTTTCGCAAAATAAACCCATCCATGACTTTTTTCCTGTCGCAAGACACATTTGTAATTTGAGTACAACTTTCCCTCTCGCTTTGAGGATCTACGTGGCATTCTAGATTTGAAATATGAAATTCTTTTGACTATCGAGATTTACGTTCTTGATTGTCTCGCCAGTTCTTATTGATCTCGATCCTTGGCGTCGATGGGTTTGGATCGCCCCCCACCCCCCATACTCGACGGGACAAAAGTTATAGAGGGATTATTGATTCACCCGATACGGTGTCGCGGTAGAAAAGCTTTTATGTGCTCGGTACGTATTGTAGCTAATTGTTCCGACGTTTTAGTTGAAGGGTAGGGGCAATCGAGACACGGCGCGCGAGTAGGAAATGGCGCTCGAAAGCCTTGCGGGGTTATTTATTTGCGAAGATTTACGGAAGACCGGAACCCGATTTCGTGTTGATGCCTTGGATCCGACGGCACAATATCGAAAGATCACCCGATGGCTAAAAAATTTACCCAAACGTCATCAATAGTCCGACTCAACTTCGGCAGGCTCCCAGCACCCGACAACAGTCGGCACGCAAAAAAGGGTTGACCGCGGGCGCCGCGGGCGGGCCGCCGGGTCACGGGTCGGCCCAAGCCCGGGCCCAAATCGTGGATCCGCTCGCGCCGAGACGCGACAATCCGAGCGAATCTCGACCGACCCGGTGCGAGAGACGACGACGAATTCAAGAATCTGACCAAGCCCCCTCCCTCGTTCGTGTTCGTCGTCGTCGTCTGCACAAGATCCAAGTCTCTCTCTCGCTCTTGGAAAGTTCGCGACCGAAAGCGTCGTGCTCCGTCTGCACCATTCCGGTACGAAATCGCGATCTCCGATTACTTACCTTCTTTTGCGCGATCGGTTCGTCGGAGATCGATTGTTGCTTCAGCTCGGTCGGCGTTGAAATTGTCGAATCCGTGTTTGTTTTTGCTGCTCGTTACCGTGCGATCGGAGCTATCGAACGTAAGGAACTTTTTGACCTGCCGGCGAGGTTTTTTTTCGTTTTTGTCCCCTTTTCGGTTTTGCGCGTGGTTCGGTCCGTACGGAGTCTGTTGGAATTTTACCCGGCTGCGATCGGCTCCGGCGGAGGTTGCTCGCGGGATTTTCCTATGGTTTCGTGACCTAGGGATGTGCGATTATTGCTAATTTCGGTCCTCGAGTGGTGTTCTGGAGTTCGTGACGTTTTGTTTTTGGTGGTTGTTTGGTCTCTGGTGGTCAGGGTCTGTTTGGTTGGTGATAGGAGGAGGAGATGTGGGCAGCGTCTTGCCTCGCGTCCTGCTGTGCCGCTTGCGCCTGCGACGCCTGTCGGACGGTGGTGTCGGGAATTAGCCGGAGGTCGGCTCGTATTGCTTACTGCGGGCTCTTCGCGCTCTCTCTGATCGTCTCATGGATTCTCCGCGAAGTCGCGGCTCCTCTGATGGAGAAGCTCCCTTGTAAGATTGTTGAATTCGGTTTCTTTTTTCGTGCACGGATAGTCGTTTCGATCTTTCGATGCTTTTTGGCAGCTTAGCTGTTGTGATGCCTCCTAAGTTCGTCTCAGAGGAAGATTAGTCTGCGGAAATACATGATGATGATTAGGGAGCACTGCGTAGATGCCATCCCTTATGCAATCGTGTTATAGCTGGAATTACCCTTAAGTTGTCATGATATGGAGACACTTTTTATCATGCAGGGATCAATCATTTTCACAAGACACCGGACAGGGAGTGGTTTGAAACTGATGCTGTCTTGAGGGTGAGCTTGGGGAATTTTCTCTTTTTCACAATTCTGGCTACTATGATGATTGGGGTGAAAAATCAAAGGGACCCTCGTGATGGTATTCACCATGGCGGATGGATGATGAAAGTCATTAGCTGGTGCCTATTGGTAATCTTCATGTTTTTCCTTCCGAATGAGATCATCAGCTTTTACGGTGAGATTCACAACGTGCTTCGCGTGGAATTTCTCTATTATCTTTTCCCGTGTCAAATTTGCTACAATCTGAACACAATTGAGTCGTGATATGTTTGACTCGAGTGTTAAGTGCCTTAGTAGGTGGGAAGGCATCTTTATAGCATTCCTTTGAGGGTTTCATGGTTAGAAAGAGTAGTTCTTGCATACGACTGTGAAGTTTGAAGCAACCGGATATGTTTCATTGAATTATTCAGTTACTTGCCCTCGAGAAAACCACATTTTCATTGCTTGGATTGAGTACTTATTGAACTTTTCTGTTGCAGAGTCCATTTCAAAATTTGGCTCAGGATTCTTTCTTCTCATTCAAGTTGTCCTTTTGCTGGATTTTGTTCACGGATGGAATGACAAATGGGTGGGATATGATGAGCAATTCTGGTTAGTTTTCTTTTTTTCTAAATGATGTCTTCTTATGGCGTTGAGCTGTTTATCGGGGCTTTCCCTTATATCTATTCATTTTCTCAGTTCCATCTTCTCTAGCTATATATGGATTATTTAATTTGATTAGCATATAGATCCAGCTTATTTGCAGTTTTATTTATCTCCATCACTGATTGAGTCCGTGACTTTCTTCATGTGTAGGTATGTTGCTTTGTTTGTGGTTTCACTTGTTTGTTACGTGGCCACCTTGGCATTCTCTGGGGTCCTCTTTCATTTTTTCACACCATCTGGACATGACTGTGGGCTCAATACCTTCTTCATCGTCATGACTTTAATCTTCGTGTTTCTTTTTGCCGTGGTTGCCCTGCACCCTGCAGTAAGTTCCTAACTTCTTATCTATTGTCCTCTGTTTTCTTGTGTGCTTCTTCACAATTTTTGTACTATCACATCGATTATGCTGTGACCAGTTGACCTCGGGTAAATCTATACTTGAATAACCAGCAGGTGGTTATTACAATGCTTGGAAATTTGTCACTGTGATTCTCAGTGCCTGGTGAATTGGCGTTCCGTTTCTCTACATGGTTACTTGATTTGGTGCTCTCTGTGCTTTCTTTATAGAGAGGTTGGAGCAGTAGCAAACTAGTTTTTTTAGGTTACAGAAATTCTTTGGTATTTTCCTTCATTGTGCCAAACCTTTCGTTCGACTCTTAAAAAAAAATCTGTCCCAAAAAAAAAAAAAGACACTTGAAGAAAAAAGGTCTAACTTATAGGGTGGCTACTAGCAGATTCCTGCCCTTTGTTTCAATATTATTGGATTTCCTGCTTTCTCCAGAATATAAGTATTTGTCCATTCTTGCATGCCCTTGGATGTGAATTCTCCTGAAGTGATAAGTTAGGGGGACATTTGTGCTTCTTATGATGTTGTTTCGGAATATTTTGGCTAGTTGCTATGGTACTGTGCACATATCTGGTGGATAACATTTCGTTGTGATGCTCTTTCCATATATTTGAGTGGCTGTGCAGTATCAAAGACCGATTTTACAATCTTGTTATCGTTCTATTCCCCCGTGAAATCAGGTAAATGGAAGCATCTTGCCAGCTTCAGTTATAGCTTTGTACTGCATGTACCTGTGTTACAGTGGGCTTGCCAGTGAACCGAGGGAGTATGAGTGCAATGGTCTTCATGCGCACTCTAAAGCTGTTTCCACAGGGACCCTTACTCTAGGTCTGGTCACTACTGTTCTTTCGGTGGTCTATTCTGCTGTCAGAGCTGGATCTTCTACAACTCTTCTCTCCCCACCTGGTTCACCTCGTGCAGGTAAATTCACTGAGACTGATATCCATGTTTCTGATGTAGATGTTTTCTTGTTTATTGCGTATTTCTGTATTTGCTGCTTGGAATTTTATCTTGAGATTTGTTGTTTGAATAAGGTTTCTGTTTAGTTCTTCTTTTTTTTTTAAATCTTTGGCTTTCATCTAGAATAATCCGAGTCTTTCAGCCGTGTTCAAACTATACTCTGATGAATCATAGTTTGAGGCCCTTATTTCTCAACTGTGTTCAAACTATACTCTGATGAATCATAGTTGCAATTCAGAGTGTCAACCTTGACCTTTTTCTTGTGAGTAAGGTTCAGAGGTTTATTTTAAATCCTGAGGTGCATGGGCATAGAGATCAAACGTATGTGTTAATAAACAGTGGCACCGAGCACATCTGGAAAGTCGGAAGGAAACATGGCAATCTTTGAAGGAGTCTCTCTCTTTAAATTTTAGTGGGATGCCCATTAGTGACTTTCCCACCGAATGTGCTATTATAAGCGATTTTTTTTACCAACTCTCCTGTTTGATTTATTGTTTGTTTTGTCTAAGTATAGTTTTTCTTAAAAAGCAACTGCATCCCATGATTTACTCTGTCACTGTAAATAAGGGAAGTTGTCATCCTGTTGGATAGAAAATCATATTGATCTCGTATTCTGTGTCTAAGATGTGAGCACTGTGTATCCTTTGACATTATGAATTGCATTTCCAAGGTGCAGGCAAGCCATTGCTGCCCCTGGACAGCAAGGCGGAAGAGCAGGAAGAGAAAGAGAAGTCAAAGCCGGTCACATACTCGTACTCTTTCTTCCATATCATTTTCTCTCTCGCGAGTATGTATTCTGCAATGCTTTTGACCGGGTGGTCGACATCAGTTGGAGAAAGTGGAAGGTTGGTGGATGTTGGTTGGCCGTCCGTCTGGGTTCGAATTGTTACCTGCTGGGCCACTGCAGCCCTCTACATTTGGTCTTTGGTTGCTCCTATCTTGTTCCCAGAGAGGGAATTCTAAGCCAACCATGATCATTGGAAAGCCTACAAGTGCGTATGAACCATATAAATTACAGCAAATGGTGAAGTCTCTGTTAGTTTGTGTGCCATGACCAGGTCTGCTCGACTTTCCCTTAACCCCCTGCTGTATAAAGAGGTGGTTGTTTATGACATATGAATATGGCTTGTTGTGTCGGCTGTAAAGTGGGACCGAAGATTGTGATATTCTGCATATTTTATGCTCTTCTTCTGCATGTTATATATTGCAGCCTGCACTGATAGTCTGCTGATCTTTTTTCTCGTCTGACCTACCTCCAAAGTGATTAAGTCACCTCTCATTCTATCCTTTCTGTCTCGTAATCAGTTCCTTAATTTTATTTTTTTTTGGAACCATGGGGAGCATTTGGTGGCTTAATAGCCTTTTGATCATAGCACCTTCCTCCTACTTAACAGCCGAGCACTTTTCAATTTTTGTTATGTGACTTTTGAAAGTCTTGAAATCGGTTGCACTGTCTCCCTAACATTGGCTTTGGCCATTGTTCAATTGGAGCTACTACGGTCATGTGTTTTGTGATGGGACTAATTGGCTCCTTTTACAAATGGCAAACTTGTCCAACAATAAAAAGTGAACTGCATTTTACCTCCCGAGTTTTAGAACTTGTTATAAGTCTCTCCCCCCCCTAACTGTTTGCTTTTGGCAATTTCACCCATGAGGTGTTGATGTCCTCCATGGTGTTAACTTCGGCCAATTTTCAAAGGAGGCTTACGCTTTTGATAATTTTTCCAAATCCAGGCCATTCTTGAAAAATAAACAGTCAAATAACCAAAACTTTGTCTTTCGTTTCAGTTGTTGCCTCCAAACGTCGTCCGAACTTTCAAGATTTGTATGTCAATTTTCCAAAAAGGGCCTCTTATGACTTGCAATATAGGGAAAGATATAAAGCAAATTAAGATATGCAGAGAATATTTCCTAATGTAACAAGATGCAATACAATATGCACATCTTATCTATTAGTGCAAATTAATGTGTTTACCCTGTAAATCAATTATTTTTCCCGTTAGATAAAAGCTCCGATATTTTAGAGCTAACGTCACTTTATAAAAAAAATGTTACGGGTATCAATTGCTGATGCAATGTGACGATGTGCCCGAGTTTTATTGTTAAAAATACCGTATCTTAACTTTTGTGAGTTTATGTGTGAGCAAAATATTAACAAATCAGAATGAAATGTTTTATAACTCCTATCACTAACAAAATGGAAAAGAAATATTTAAATAAAAAAGGAGAGAGAGAGAGAGGAGGCATCTAGAGGAGCCGTTTTATAATTCGTATTGCTACACCGTAGCCACATGTATGTACCGGGCGAGAGCAAGACAGCCCTCGCTTAGGCAGCCTAAGTCCGATCTATAATGGAGATTAGACCCAAAAAAAAAAATTAAAATTGGTCAAGATCGATCTTTGATACCCATTTCAATACTTTAGGAGGAACATCGGAAAACTGAAAAGCTGGGGGGGGGGGGGGGGTTAATTTCCGGCATGTGCCAAAACCCAGGGGGTAATATGTAATTTGCGATACGTATTGTTAGATGGATTTGCCCATGAAAACAAATTAGTCACGCGACGAGCACATAGCCGGACGGCAATTTGAGAAGTCGGTCGGAGCCAATGCCTAGCGGGTGCACATCGCAATCGTTCTCAACATTCCGGTGTTGTGGGGGTGGGGGGGACGTTGCCGAAAATTCAAAAGCCGATGCCAAGACCCGGGGAACGAAATTTGCAGCTGATTTTGCGTTTGTTCGGATTTGGGTGCGTCGCGCGAAATCTGCAGCGTTTGACGGGGAGCTACGGAACCGAGGTTCGACAGCAGCCCAAGACGTCACGTCGTTTCGGACCAATAGCTAGAAGCCGTTAAAGCCGGAGGAAAGTTTCGGCCCCCCCCAGAAAGAAATTGCTCCTGAATGGAAGGATATCATCCGAAATCGATTTGACATCATTTCATCGACCCCGTTCTAAGGAAATTACCCATACCTTCTAAAAGTTTCCAATCACGAAAGTTTCTTCCCTTTTTTTTTTGAAATTACGGGCGGATTGCTAGATACGCTAGGATCGATTTACAGAGCGACGTATCGAATTCGAATCGGAGTAATGGCTTCCATCGGTAGCCAAATCCCGCAGCATCGATTATTGATTCAGCCTCACGAGAGCGATTTGTAGTAATCTCGGGATGAAAATTCTGTAGCCAATATCCGAGGAAAAACCAATAAAAAATCTCGTCTAAAAAATTGACGGGGGAAATCTGAACACCCTAAATTGACTGAAAAGTGCATCGCGCATCTTAAATAGTAAACAAGAAGAAGAAAATAAAAATCTCACATAAGCGTGCATATCGGACACGTGGCAAATCTCGCATGTATGTATACATGTATATGTACAATTCGTATTTACGTAAGCACGTATATATATAATGTATATAATATAGATAATACACATATAATACGAACAAAAGAGAAATTATATAATGAAGGAAGCAGCCACGAGTGGCGGGATTCTTGCATGCAATCGCTCCTTCGTTCCTTCCCCCCTTCCCCTTCCCCCTCCCCTGCTCTAGCGGCGATCCGATAGCCTCGCTCTCTCTCTCTCTCTCTCTCTCTCTCTATCTCTCTCTCTCTTCCGTCACGAGAAACCTTCGTCCACCATCAATGCCTTCCCATCACCTTCCCTTCCCCTTTCCCCTCTCTCTCTGAACTGAACCTCGCCTTTGTCTTCGTCCTCCGTTCACGCGCGCTATGCATTCGTTTGCTTCTCCTCCTCCTTCCTCCTACTCCTCCTCCTTCTTCTGCTTCTTCCGTGCGGGGATTCGCGTTGGGCTGGCTCGGCGGGATTGAAAGTCCGTCCCCCGGGGAGACGCGCGGAGGGATTTGGACCGGGGTTGGGGGGTGTGGGGGTGGGGGGGAATGGAGAGCGAGAAGAGGAAGTACCCGATAGGGGCGGAGCACTACACCCTGTACGAGGAGATCGGCCAGGGCGTCAGCGCCGCCGTCCACCGCGCCCTCTGCGTCCCCTTCGACGAGGTCGTCGCCATCAAGATCCTCGATTTCGAGCGCGACAACTGCGATTTGGTTCGTACCCCGGAGTTTTTTTTTGTCTTTGTTGTTTTGGGTTGGTTTTTTTTTATTGAATGTGCGCTTTTCTGTTCGTTTGGTACGTTCGATTCCGGCAAGTTTTTTTTTTTTTTGAGCTGGATGTTGAGGTCCGTTTTTCTTCCTCCCTTTCTTTCTTTTGGTTTGGATGGAGCAATTTCTGAAGTTTGCGTAAGAACTTGGTAAAAAAAGAGTGCTTTGCTGACGTTTTCGCGACTAGATATGGTGATAGTATTTTGAATTACGAAAATGTGGGGGGGTTTGGGGAATCGGAGTCAGGACTCTGGTAACGTTTCTTGGGCTGATGGCTTCGCAGGACTCGGTCTTAATGAATAATGTCGCTTCTAGCATTTGGAAGCTTTTGATTTTAGCTTGGTCTTGATTGCTTGATCGTTGTTTCTTCCTTTTTGTCATATCCTCGTTGATTGAGGCTCTAAAAGCCTGGACAAGGACCACTTTCCACATCCAATGCTTTTCTCAAGCGCCAACAAGCACTGTCTTCTTCGACGGGCCATTTGCTTTCTTCAGTGTTTGTTCAAGGCTTTACCATGCTCTCTCCAAAAGGATCGGTGTCGAATTTCCTGCTTCTAATTTTCCTGAAAATGCAATTAATGGGAAAAAGGGAACAGAAGGTTCAATCCTGCTGTATTAATACATCAGTTTGAAGTAATCTCTAAGCTTTTGGTGCAATGTGCAAGAATCTTGGTGGTTTTTGACTCTCTTGGATGTGAATCTTTTCGAGGTTTAAGCAGGTTGAATTGCTAGTTCTTGTCCCCCTGCTTAGTATTGCGGTGGTTGTAATAAGTCACTTCAATGTACTTTGAACAGAACAACATATCTCGAGAAGCACAGACGATGGTCTTGGTTGACCACCCAAATGTGCTCAGATCGCACTGTTCCTTTGTCAGTGATCACAATTTGTGGGTTGTCATGCCTTACATGGCTGGTGGCTCTTGTCTCCACATATTGAAGGCTGCGCATCCTGATGGATTTGAGGAGGTTGTTATTGCCACAGTTCTACGTGAAATATTGAAGGGTTTGGAGTACCTTCATCATCATGGCCACATACATCGAGATGTAAAAGTAAGCAATTCATTTGAGGACATTTTATTAGTACTGCTGGCATGGCACATATTGTTGTCTTCTAGTAAGTTAGCTCCTGTCTTCAGTACTAAATTTGGAGTTCTTCTATACGAGGAGCTTTTTAATTAGTTCCATCCTTTTGTAAATATTTTGCATGAAGCCATCTATATAGTTATGCCAGCATAGATTTTCCAACTTACAAGGTTGATCTCTTGTGCTGGGCCAACATGTAGACATAACCATGATTCCTGTTTCTTCTACCAATATTGTAATTCAGATGCAACACTTTCTTTCAGGCTTTTTCTATTTTAATCGTTTGAGGTCTCTCAGCCTGTTTCCACTCCCACTGTACCAGGAAGTGTGTTGGAGTTACAAGTTATAGTATGCCTTATTCGCTGTATGAAACAGTTAGAGAATGGTTTCTTTTTGACTTCTTGAACAAAATCTACGGTAGTGTGAAAAACTTACATTTGGTTTACTCTCTACTTTGGAACATAATGATAATTCATTGGCAGGGAAGAAAGGTAGACCTTAGTTTTCCATGAGATATTGGGATGGGACTTGTCAGGTTCAGCAACAAGAGAGAGTTATGTGTATGGGTTCAGCTGGTGCTACGGGGTCTGTAGGAAATAAGCCTCGAGAAACAATTAGCTTGATATTGTGAAAGATGTAGTTCTGAAGAATAGTATACGTAATATGAAATGATAGAAGATGTGCGATATTAGATGTTCATATATTAGTTGCTTGGTGGACTTTGGACAATGTGATGACTCGCAAGTGGAAGGAAACAGCTGACTTTGTAACAAGAGAAGAAAGCATGATATCATGAAGTAACCATAACAAAGTATAGTTTATGACACGGGAATTAAGAAAGTCAGCTGCAAGTAATAACACATCATACTGCATGTCTGCTCGTGTTAAGGTGTCAATATCTAACACTCTGTAAGTCATCAAAAATTTTCATCAGATGGAAAGTACCTACTAATACTGTCTATTCAGATAAATTTTCAATCATGTCAGCTGTGTTGCAGTTGTATAACCTTTTATGTCCACCATGCATTTACGTTTATGTTATACAATTTTATAGGCTGGAAATATTCTTATTGGTGCACGTGGAGCCACAAAGCTGGGAGATTTTGGCGTTTCTGCCTGTCTTTTTGACTCTGGCGATAGGCAACGTGTGAGGAATACATTTGTGGGAACACCTTGTTGGTACATCCTTTTACCATGTAGAAATAATTTATTCCGGAAATTGTCTTTTTCCATGAGTGACAGAATTTAAGCACACCATTGGGATTCTTAGTGCAATAACTACGTCATGTAGTTTGAGAATACCCAAAATTATTATGGTACAAATATCATCTGTGTGGAATACAAATGAATTGAACTTTCTCTGTTTTTGCTGTAGGATGGCACCTGAAGTTATGGAACAATTACATGGCTACGATTTCAAGTAGGCTACATTTTGCCCTCTTGGTACCTCTAAGAGTCTTGCTGCTCTATTCTCAGATGGCGGCATCCTTTTGATGCGCCTTTGACAATTTTCATGCAGAGCGGATATCTGGTCTTTTGGTATAACCGCACTGGAGCTAGCCCATGGCCATGCTCCATTCTCAAAGTATCCTCCGATGAAGGTGCATATGTCTGTCTTGACGAGTTTCGTTCCTTTCTTTGGCGTCAGATGCATATGCCCTAAACTCTGATCAAATCTTAACTGAAGTTTTCTGCCAGGTACTGCTCATGACTTTGCAGAGCGCGCCTCCTGGCCTTGATTATGAAAGAGATAGAAAGTTTTCAAAGGTACCTTTCGAGAGGACACGTGTGATAAAACTCCGGTTCAATACTTTTTCACCTTATGTTTTGGCAACTCTTTTGCAGTCTTTCAAGCAAATGATTGCGAGTTGCTTGGTTAAGGATCCCTCCAAAAGGCCTTCTGCTAAGAAACTCCTGAAGCATTCCTTTTTTAAGCAAGCACGATCTAATGATTATATAGCACGGACCCTTTTGGATGGTCTACCTGCCCTTGGTGATCGTATGCAGGCATTGAAGGTCAGCATATCATCTGTTGAAAAACAATGTCAACTTGGTCTCCCTGTTCTTTTTCTTTGGCGTTTATTACTTATATTAGAGATCAAACAAACTTGTTACTGGTGTCTTATCCACTACAGAGAAAGGAAGAAGATATGCTAGCACAAAAGAAAATGCCAGATGGGCAGATGGAGGAGATATCACAGGTTTGGTTACTTTAAATAGGTCGAGAGTTTATCTTCACAGTTCCTCTAGTGCATGCTGTTTGGATGTATCAGTTCATGTCTTTCTGATTTTTATGTTAGAATCCCATGGTTATGGGGTGAAGGAAGGAACTTACCAGTTTCTTTTCGAAAAACGAAGAAAGTAATAATCTGCTAAAAAGGAACTTGCCGCCTTTCCACTCTGTCAAAGGGAACAGCTTGTTTTTCCTTTACAGGAGAATAGCTGAGTTGTTTGACCGGATAAAAATAATTGTTAGGGAAAGCCGGAAGGATATGTATGCGTATGCTGATTAGTCCCCCCTCCCCCCTACTAACACATCAGTGTACTTAGTATCTCGGTTATTTCTTTGCCTGTTCTGGTTAGGAGTTCAGAGTCGTTTTCGTACATGAAGATGTCCCCACATTTTGCCTAAAACTCTAGAGTATCGTGGGAATCTACCCTTAGTGTTATCTTCTCCATAATCGTCACAAATATCTGACACTTTGGTGGGTTCACGTGCCTCTCAATTTACATGGTGACCGGAGTCTAAACAAATTCTAACAGATAACATCTTCTGGAAACTAAATGCAGAATGAATATAAAAGAGGAATCAGCGGTTGGAACTTTAATCTCGATGATGTGAAGGCTCAGGCATCTTTGGTATGGCAAAGGCTTATCTGTTCATCTCTTTAATATGATGTCATATTTTATACAATAGGATTCGAAAGGCTCTGAAATTCTTTACCGTATCAGATCCAGGATGTTGAGGATTCTACATCAGAAAGTACGACTTCTTTATCAGCGCTAGAAGGACATGATAAATTATCTCAACCACAAGATTTTCCCATGGGGCAGCTTCCAGAAGTTGCTGAGATGGTATTTAAAGAGGTTATACACAGCTAGTGTTCTTTTCCCCTTAGAGAATGCTCATCCTGTTCTAAGTTTACTGTACTTTGCAGGAGGATTTGCTGCAGAATCAATCCGCTCCTACTTTTTTTGTACACCCATCCTCGAGTTCTATCACGTATATCCTCGAATTTTCTACTCTAATATGTTTAATACTAATATATCTGCATTTCATCTGACTGTAACGTATTTTTCTCGGCAGAGTTAGATGTGAAAGATCAGATGATGACTTAAGCACCACTAGTTCAAATCATGAATATGTTTTTGACAAGAGTTCTTCCCCTTGTCATGAGGAGAGAACCCAACTCAATGAAAAGGTCGATATGGGGATAGCTGGAAAGAGTGGGGAAGGTACCCCTTCTTGCTCACAACACAGAAGGGGAGGCTCTTTCAGTATCAACAATTTACCAGAAAAAAATATTCCTTTTAGCAGAGTGGAAAGGTCTGGAAACTCCTAGATGATTATCTTTGGCTTAGTAGAATGTTTTTCTCATGATTATGAGACTAGGCAACATTCGCTGTTGATTCAACATCCAGTTTTCTTCATTTTCATTAGAGGTTCTTGTGAAATTTCCAGTGAGAATTTCCAATACCAACCGATAGTATCAAATGGCAATGGCATTACTGCTTCCATGGCAGATGATGTGCTTTCCGAACTTCCCCCTAAAGTCGGCAGATCTTCAGGTATGTGCTTGGATATTTTGGTCTTGGCCTCTTTTTCCTTCATACGTCAATTATTTCTGCTGGATAAGACATGATATAAGAAGCCCTTCCTCTTCTGACTAGGCTTTGTATTGTTGCAGCAGCAAATGTTGATGATCTTGATGAAAAAGCAAAAGTGCCAGTTGTACAGCAAAAGGGGCGCTTTAAAGTTACATCTGAAAATGTTGAATCAGAAAAGGTGAACAGCAATTCTAATTTTGATGCTTCTTCACTATCGGAATAAGAAAACTTTTGGTACTTAATTTGGATTTTTACTCAGGTTGCTCCATCTCCCGTACTGCATAAGAGTCATAGTATGCAGGTTGGTAGTTCTCATTTATGTTCATGGATCTGTTGGTCATTCCCTTGTGCTTTTATGATAATGTACTCAAATATTGAGGAATATTATCATTGTGCTGCTGTCTATTGCTAATGCTATAAAATATAAAAGTCGTTAAGGATTCAGAGTACTTCTTACGAGCTAATGCTGCAATAAACTGCTCTTCGTTAGAACTAGCTAAGTTTTGTTTGGTAGACTGCCAAAAGTGAAAATTTAAGGTACACGTGGAACTCGTAATCTCATTTTCATGGCCCAGGTTCATGGACAATTATGCTATGCTATTTCTTTAGAATGGTGAACTCCTTGTGGTGGTTGCAGTTTTTTCTGATTTATTCTAATCCACCCAAATGGGAAGATTGTTTGTTAGAAGATTGCATTCGAATATCTTTGGTAGTTTGACCCAAGTACACCCTCATGTTGCCTGTTGGACGTGATAGCTAACAGTGAGCATGTGAAGGTTATTAGTATCTTTTACATTTTTCTTTTAATGATCATGTTAGTCCTATTGATAATGTTGCTGTTATACTCCAGAATATGATGGGGGCTCTTCTTTAAACATCCCTTCCCCACACGGTCTAGCTATTGTGATTTTAAATATTCTGCTTTAATTCTTGGATAGTCTCGTTGATTCTACAGCCAACGAATTGTGATCGATTTTGTTGGGTGAAAGAAATTTCTTTCCTGCTCTTTGTACTTTGAGTCAATTATTCACTGGGCATGTAGGTCTTCACCCAACATCCCGCAACGACTGCCTCAGCTCTGCTGTCACCATCTGATGCTACATCATCAAGCCTCTCTGGCCAATCTCTTTATCTAGCATTGCACTCAATTATGCAGGCAAATATCTCTCAGAGGGTATGGAATGGCCATGTGGCGTGTTTGTTCTGTTTCAACCAACTATGAAATTTCTGATTGGTTTTATTGATGTCTTCAGGATTGCATATTAAGTTTAATGAAGCAAATTACTTCTGGGGAATCCACAGGTGCAAGCATTGGGATTTGTGCATCTTTAATGATGGTCGTTGATCAAAACTAATGTATTTACTTTTCATCATCACAGCCCATGGTGCCATTGATTCAGAAGGCATGCAGGCACTCACTTCTGCGACTGAGAAATCTTTGGTACGTCACATAATTTCGTTGGGGCAGTTTTGGGGAAATAATAATCTTTCCTTATTTCTTCATGGTGGCCCTTAAGTGGTCAGCTATATTAAAATTGATGGAGCAGATATATTATGCATCACCAAGAAGCACCATTCTCATGGGCCTTTAGATCCTCCTTTATGGGCTGACAGCCGTTTTGGCATCTACCCAAGATTAGTAATGTGCTTCTCAAGGAGATGTTCTGAGGCCATCACTTCGCATTCTATATAGGGCTTAGTTTTGAAGTTTCTATATCTGCATGTGCTCTCTTAGGAAAGCTAATAACCTGAATGTCAAACTCTCTGTGTATATACCCTTGCTTCTTGCAGTAGTGCAGCTAAATGATCGGAACTTTTACTGCAGCCTCAAACTTTAGTGGCCAAATCTTTTTGCTTCTTTACGATGGTCTAAACACTTGAGTGAATGTGGACAATGTAGGGTCCTTCATGTCACAAATGTTGTTTCTCTCCTTGAAGCATCACGATTTTAACTTTGGTCTAATTCATTGAATTTAAGTTGCCAAGACGAACCATGTTGTGGCTTTTCCTTCATGACCTATAGGAGTCTTTCTTTACTGTGGAATGTGAAGATTCCGCATTTCCTTTCAGATTGAAGCAGCTAATGACAGAGAGAAGGATTTAGTTCACGAAGTAATGGAGTTGAGATGGAGGTATACGCGAAATATTTTTAAGGAATAGATTTGTGGTGCTTGCTAATGCCGTATTATATTAATCCTTGTCTCATTATATAGGCTAGTGTGCATTCAAGATGAACTTCACAAAGTCAAAACAGAAAATACTCAAAACCCTCAGGTACTTTTATTAGTTTAAGCGCATATTCTGCCCCACGAACTGGTGGATCTGACTCTTTATCATTTTTTCCGCAGCAATGACTCCAGTTTGCAGAAGATGATGGGATGTATGTATGTAGGAATGTAGAAGTGTGACTAATCGATGCTTGCGGCTGACCTGTAAGATAATTTATCTCAGAAAATAGGTTTACGCTTATCAGTAAATTTGTTGGATTGCTAACTATAAGTGTGTTTCTTTGTAAATAAGCCTTTTCTATCTCCTCATTGACTGGCAGAACATGTAATTACAGCTAGAGCTTTCGGCCCTTTGGCCCAAGTAATCAACATTATGAATAAGGGCTTTTGAGGCACTTTTTGGCTGTGTAGGATTAAGGTGATTATTGTCTCTTATACATGAGAAACACTGGCTGGGTGTCAAAGACTAGAGCCTCCCCTTATCCTCAATTCTTTCCTCCCGCATGTCATGTTTCGGCTTCAGATGTACCGAACCCATGCCAAATTTATGAAGTGGTTTATAAAATATGTCAACAAGCTCCTTTCTGTAATATATTGGTTGGATTTAGTCGATGTGCCACCAGTCGGGATCGGCATTGCCGCTTATCTGTCTGCTTTTGTTAACTTTGAACCCTATTGCCTCGATTACGAGACCCAGGCTTATTTTGTCGGACATTGTTTTCCAAATAGAACCTACTCGGATTTTTCTACCATTTTCAGACAGATGCACGCATGGTGTATGCGGAGAGGGCTTCATCTTAATTCCCTATCTGCTTTTTGGCTCCCCCTGCATGGAGACATGCAATTCTCTGGGTCACTGCGCTGTGAGGGAAAGAAAGTTTGCTTATGAACGTATGAAACATCTCCAGAATTTGCCATCGGCGGCAGCACTTTGAGAGTTTCATCCTGCCCAATTCTTAGGGATTTAAATCAAATGGACAAAGAAGCAACCGAGAAGGATCTTACATTGCTGGCTCTCCATTCTGCATTCTGGAACAGTTTGCTTCAAGAGACTAGGTTGAATCCCATCAAAACCGGCCGCGTTGACCTTGGACAATCTGTCGGACCTATCACGAGATCATGAAATCCTAAACAGTTTCTTGGGCCTAGAACTTGTGAGCGGTATCGCCCATCTTGGCTGTCATAATCAGCAAGCGAACGAAATCCGACCTACATCTTCGCCGCGCATCGAGATTTTATAAAGAGAATCACAGCTCGTCAACCCATTGATGGGCAACGCGAGGCTAGCGGGGGGGCTCGACGAATAATCAAATACCCTAAGGACGTGCTCGATGCACCCGTAACGTGAGTGCAGGGGGGGGTCACGACTTGGGTGAACGCCGGATCGCCTTTCAACGTGACAAAGGTATCGAGACAAAAAAAATTAAAAAAAAAAGTAGAAATTTAATTAACACCGACCATCGACAATCGTTATTATTTTATGGATAAGGGATTCACGCTCCCTGGATGGAGAAACGACCGGCGGGAAAGGAAACAGAGACAACAGGACTAAACCCAAAAAGCAAATAAAAAAAAACCTTAAAAAGAACACGAGCAGCCTCCGAAAAAGCGAAAAAGAGGTTTTACTGTTCAAGTGTAGAGAAGGAAAAGGAAGGGAGGAGGAAGAAGGAGAAGAGGAGGAGGGAGAAGGAAAAGCGAAGGCTTTTTTATCTCGAACTTTTTGCGTTAAAAGAACACACCTGAATCTCTCTCTCTCTCTCTCTCTCTCTCTCTCTCGACATCTACACACGCGAACACACACACAGAGCGACACGCGCTCGCTCTCGGAGGCGATCCGGGAGATTTCGGAATCTTGCCGGGCGACGAGGAGATGTCCAGGGCCGACAAGGAGCTCGTGTACGTCGAGCACTGCAAGGGCGTCAATGGCCTCAAGAAGGTCGTCCTCCGAGAAGTCCGTGGCTGTTCCGCCGAGGTATCCGATCGATTCGCCCCCCCTCCGCCCCATCGCTCGCGTCTCTGTGAGCTCTCATTGTTTCCGGGAGTGGGGTTTTGGGTCGTTCTCCCTTTCTGCTCGCGCTTTTTTCCCGTCGGAATCTTGTTTTCTGCGTTCTTGAGCTCCGGGAGCGCGGTGGAGTTTCGGGAGGTGGTCAGATCGAGCGCAATGGGCGTTGGATTTGGAGGCTTCAGATGTGGATTGGTCGGTTGGACGGGCCGATTCGTGCGTTCTCTCCCCATTTCTCGCAGATTGCGCGCGGTCGTGTCGTGGTTCTGCGTGTTCTTTTGGTTTTTTTTTTCTTTTTTATTGATGATCCTCGGTGGTTGTGCTGTGCGATTTGATTTCCGGCGCGTTCGAGGCGGGGCCGTTCCCTCGTGCAGTAGTAATTCAGCTATTATCGGCCTTTGACTGTTTTCGCCTTGAAGTTTACTTGTAGAATCGATATTGATTTGGAACATCGGTGTCTGAAACAGGTGTACCTTTACGGTGGCCATGTAACATCTTGGAAGAACGAACATGGGGAAGAATTGCTTTTTCTCAGTAGCAAGGTGCCCTGCTTCACTGCATCTTTTTTCTCTGGAGTGTTGAACCTTGTATATCCTTCTAAATGTTCTCTGTAATAGTCCGTGACTCATCCCCTCGGAACCAACTGGTGCTTTGCTGTCGGAGGGGCTCCGTAGTTGGTTCGATCTTGTAGGTCTAGCTGAAGAACACGCATCTCGGTCGCATCACTTAATTTGGTGGAATTTGAAGAGGAGGGGGCACGGAGAGAAGGGAATAGTAGTCTAGGGTTCCAATATCTGTCATGCTTTGTCTACAAATCATTTCATGCGATCTGCTTATTGAGATCTTTCGTATTTCTTGCCATGCATAAAGATGTTTGTGCATTCTTTCATGTCACTGAAGAAACTTTTACCTTTTTCTCGTTTCTTTTTCTCAGTCTTACAGTGGTATTTAAGCTCTGCTCTTGTCTGTTATATAAGAATAACATTCTGCCGGGAGTAACCCTTGTGCTTTGGATATGCTTTAGTAAACACCAGAACAATCGGTCCGTCATTAGGGAAATCTCCTTACAAAATAGGTTGCACTTATCTGCGAGTTCATTTGAGTCTAACCTTTCCTTTAATTGCCGTCCAGAAGCTGCCATGCCTTTCTATTGCTGGTTTATGAAATTTCTATTGCTTACTGACTTGTATGTATGGTGGGCTTAATACTTGTATGATCATCTCACTGAACTTATGTTGAATTCTTGGTGGAGGTAGACAGGCAGGAGGAACTATTGTTTTGTTTTCAATGATGTTTCCCCAAAATTATCTTCTCCTCTCCCTTCTTCGCCTTTATTTGCATCTCTAACTTGTACGCATCTGGTTGCTATTTTTTTAGGGGGAATTACACAAAACCCTCCTGAACTTTCAGGATATTGTGTGCCCACCCCTGAACTTTTGACCGCCGCACAAAATCCCTTTCAACTTTTATTTTGTTACAACTATCAACCCTCCGTCTATTTTTCTCTTTGCACATGTCTAAAATGTGATTTTTCAAGGGCAAAATTGTAAGTCTTCTTAATTTTCTTAGTCAAATCACTCTTTTGCCTCCAAGTGCATAACAAATCTAAATTAATACAAAAATATGAATAAAATGTAATGACTGTTAAAACATATTAGGACTTAACAATAACAACAACCACAACAACAATAATATGGCTTAATTTCATATCAAAATTTTTCTGAATTTATCTCGAACATTTAATACTATCATTGGAACATGTCAATTTGGTATTTTATTTTCCATATGTCCTTCATTAATTAGCCGTTTAAAAAGACATGCCCATTGGTATTGCATAGTTTGGTACCCTTGTACGTTTGGGCATGATAAACATAGATTATGGAATCGAAAAAACTATGGAGGAAAGACTAACTAAAGGAATGCATAAAGGACTGGAGAAACATAAAGAGAATCAAATCAAGTCATCTTTTAATTAGGGAGAAATAATTGACACGACAAAGATGAATGGGACCACTGTGGTGACTAGGGTGAGAAAAGCCAACTTTTCCCTGGGTGGTGGTGGTCTCTTACACAGAATATATAATGTTAGAATAAAAACAAGCAGAAATGATTATTGTTATTTTTAACTTTTGTGCTAATGTTTTTGTAAAGGTCATTACTTTTTTTTTTCATTTTTATATGTATATTTTGTAATTTTTCAAACATTTAGGAGTAAAAGTGTGATTTGACTTCAAAATCAAGAAGAATTACAATTTTACCCTTGAAAAACTACATGGCAGGCATGTATAAATGGAAAAAAAGACGAAAGGTTGACAGCTCTAACAAAATGAGAGTTGAGGGAAAGGGGGGGGTGGGGGGGTGGGGTTGCGTAACGGTCAAAAGTTCAGGGGAGAAGGTACAAGATCCTGAAATTTCAGGAGGGCTTTGTGTAATTTTCCATATTTTTTTCATAAATTCTTTTCTGCCTAACTTAGCAAAAATATGCATGCATCTCATAGCTATTCGCCACTTGTGTCTAACTCCTCGATTATCTTTTGTGATGGAAAGCAGGAATTAGCAAAATATTCCTCTTCAAATATCTATGTTTTGCATTTTGCATAGACCACTTACAGTAGCCTTGGTTGTATGTCCTGTGTACAGGCTAATTTTAATCCCCCGAAGGCAATCCGTGGAGGTATTCCTATCTGTTTTCCTCAAGTATGTACTCTTCCTCTTTGAACAACTTTTGCTTGACTCCTCCGAACTGCATAATTTTAAGAGATGGCCCTAAATATTCAGTTCTCAAATCTCGGCCCTCTCGAATCACACGGATTTGCAAGGAATAGGTTTTGGAGCATTGATAACGATCCCCCACCTTTCCCTACAAACAGCTCCAACAAGGCGTTCGTTGATCTTATTCTAAAGCACTCGGAAGAGGATGTCAAGATCTGGCCCCACAGGTGCGCAATCAAAATTTCTTGAAGCATGCACATTGGAAAAAGAAGTACAATTAAGGAGTTCAACACATGTTATCTTGACTCATGGCTCCGTCATTCCTATGTAAAAGTTGAATGAATAGATTGTGGTAAAACAACTTTGGTATACAGTTACCCATGAAAAATAAGTCAGTTGCTTAGATAAATGCTGTTCTCTAATGGATTTATGCATTGATTTATCTCTATATTGTTGGTAGGTATGAGTATCGTCTGAGGATAACTCTGGGACCTGGAGGAGATCTGATGTTAACTTCTCGCATCCGAAATATGAACACTGATGGAAAGCCATTCTCGTTCACATTTGCGTACCACACCTATTTTGCTGTTACTGACATCAGGTTCTGCAACGAGCACATCTTGTGTTTACTCTAGTTTGAACATGTTAAAATGGGGAATTTTATGAAAAGGTTCCATGACATTGACAATGCTTTGTACAAAAAAGAGTCATTGTGGTCATTGTTGTAAAGTTTCTCTAATTGTGTCTGTTCTTGGAATCTGTGACTTCAAGTTCCCGATTTGTCCTTCCAAGGATTCAAATTTGAAGATTAAGACAAAAATAATCAACCTGAACTAATATTCTTTCTGTGTGTTAATGGTTGTCAGCATTTGCAAAGATCATGATTTGACTAGTCATTTTAGAGAGTTAATGTTATGAAGTGGTTAGATAATGCCAACATGTTTTGGGACAAAAACTTTACTACTTGTTGGGAGCCATGACGTATATTCCACACCCTATGTCATGATGTAAGCTCTCCACCATTCTTTGATCTTCTTTTCCTAAAAAATTTGACTGGCCTCGTCAACAGAGTATTTAACTGCTACAGCTGTACTGGTTGGATGTAGGTAGGTCTTGAGTCTCCAGACTGCTTTATGATCTGCAATTATTCTTAGGCTGTTTATCATTGTGAACTTTTATCATAGTCATTCATCCTTATTGGCCAAACCATTTGGTGATGCAATAAGATCTGAAGTACTTGGAGAGTTTATATGTCGTTTATATCTTCTTCCAACATTGCCATGGAAGATAATAATGTTGCCTGTGTTACTTCTCACTATTTTCATGTGTCACGCTGTTTTGGTTACTTTGTTCCAGGATGGTTCCTTTGTGTAATTTGAGTAATGCTTGCTCCCTGCTTCTATTCTGTTGTATACATCTTAATGGGCTAATCTCTATGGATTAGTGAAGTGCGTGTTGAGGGACTAGAGACGCTGGACTATCTGGATAACCTGAAGAACAGGGAGCGATTCACGGAACAAGGGGATGCAATAACATTTGAATCAGAAGTAAGTGTTTGTTCTCATGTATATGTTGTTGATCTTGGAGTTACCATTCCTTGTTCTATGTATAATACATGCATTCTCTTGCTTCCTTATTCAGTTTTTACTCTTATAGCTTGATAGGGTGTATCTTAGCACGCCAACAAAGATTGCTATTTTGGACCACGAACGAAAGAGAACATTTGTCTTGCGGAAAGATGGACTTCCAGATGCCGGTAAGTGTAGCCACTTCCATGCATCTAAATGTGCGAGGTCTGGAATACCATGTTACTGCATATATGCTCTAGAATTTGGTATCTACTTTTGAGCATTCCCTGCAGACAATTGACAGCATAGAAGCTTGTGTAAATCATTTCTCTTGCTAATCTTAGATTATGAGTACAACTTAGTTTACAAACTACTTCATTTCGACTTAAATAACAGTTCCTACTGTCTTTTTGCCTATAGTTGCGTACGAGGTTGTTTGAATGCATTATTATTGTAGTTTAGGATTGTCTGCAATTTCAATTGCGGCAAAGGGTGGCTGGTTTTGAGCTGGTGTTGCTGCTCAGTTCAATTCCTTGCCGATATTGGCATTAGCCTTTAGGTTTCAAGTACTAAAGGACATGACTGGTTTTGGTGGCCATGTGGCCAAGTAAATTGATCGGTGATTTACACTGATTACAGTCTATGCACAAGGGGGATCAACATCATCTGATTTGAGTAGCAATTAGGGAAATTATGTGCAAAGCACAAGTAGCTTCTGCCCAGCAATTTATTGAAATCTATATTCGGGATCAAAATACAGGATTCTTTTTTGTTTTTTTTTTTTTGGGGTGGGGGGGTGGGGTGGGAGTTGGAGTTTTCCTGCCTTGATTTCATAGTGGTTAAATGTTTTTCTGGAAAATCTGTAAGGCAAGAAACGCTTTACAAACTTCACCTCATCCCCTTCATTGGGGAATGTCAGCCATATAATTTACCTAGAATAGAAAAGACGCAAAAGAACATAGCTGCTGCCTGCAGTGAGAAGTGTAACTACCTATATTAGCACACTAAGTGAATGAACTTCTATTGTTGCTCTTTGCTCACCAGTAAATGTGTTTTCAATTTGTGACAGCGTAATTAATGCATTTTTTCCCAATAAGCATAACTTTTACATTTGTAAATCCTGATAAATTTCAGTTTGCAGGAGGGTTTTGCCTTTAGTATATATCCTTTTGAGACTTCAGGTTGACAGTTCTTTTTATTTTTCTTGGTTGGAGAGCTTTAATGTGAACTTGTTCTTGTAGAGGCTCATTATAGAATTCATGTATAGCATTCAGTGAAGGCAATCTGTCACACTCGAGATGTTTCCATGGCTTTATGGGAATCAGAATTCCATGTACTTGAGAATATGTCTGGCTTGGTCACAAATCTTTTTTGATGGATGATGCCTATCATAGAAAATTTAACCCAATGTCTAACTAGTTTTTCTGCAATAATGCCAATTGATAGAAAAAAATGCAGAATAGTAGCTGGTTAACTTATTGCAAATTTGTAGGCTGCAATTGTTAGTAAATTAACTGTTTATGTTTTATGGTATATGGCTTTTACTTTATGTAGTCTAAGATGCATTTCAAACCAGTATTTACATGCATAATTTTCTTTCCAGTGGTATGGAACCCCTGGGATAGGAAAGCAAGAGCCATGCCTGATTTTGGGGATGATGAGTATAAGCATATGTTGTGTGTTGAGGCTGCTTCTATTGAAAAGCCCATCACATTGAAACCTGGTGAGGAGTGGAAAGGAAGACAGGAACTTTCCCCTGTACCGTCCAGTTATTGTAGCGGCCAACTTGACCCACAAAGAGCACTGCAATCTGGTTAAAAGGGTGATCACTGTGTCATGTCTCTTGTACAGGTATCTCTTGGAAAGGACCAATAGAAATCAGATTCTGTGTTCTTACTTGAATTTATTGCTGAACTAATACCCATGTAAAAACAATATGCTAAGAAAGGCTTCTTGTAGCTTCTCTGTCCCAGCAAATGTGGTGGCATTCAGTCATTTAGGAATTATAAGCGGCATGTGAGTTCACTATAAGATTTAATTGTGAACATGGGCACATGCAGAGTCGCTTGATGATATCATGCATTTTCTAGTTTGACAACTTTTTATGGATTGTTGCAGGCACTCTCTACATTCTGAATTGGTGCTTTTGGCGAATTAATGCCGGTGTTTTTCTGAGGGCAAGTCATCATTCAAACTGTTCATATTTCATTGGAGCACCCTTTTCATTGATTCCTAAAGATTGGAAGATGCAGCATTACTGGGGCTTGGTTTAATTATGTAAATTTCTAGGTCTTCTTTCTGGAGGGAAAAAACAATATGAGAAAGTCCTGGCTGCTACTTTTTTTGGTTCCTATTTTCCTTTTTCCTTTCCAAAGCTGATTGTAATCTTCCTTTCGCAAATCTTGTCTCTGTTTACAAGGAACTCCTTTCTGTTCTTTGGCATTCTGCAAGCACATCCTAGCAGTTTTATTGTTATTTCACCTGATATATTATATGTTATAGCCTCTTTCATGAACAATTTTTCATGTGTTGGTTTTACTATGATATTTGTGGCATGACGAGGCCTTTGAAATTGTCGTTAACCCTTCAACCGAGACATGCATGATTATCCTACGATGCAGAGTGGATGTGCGTGTGCATCCAGTTCAGTATCTGTCAATGGCATCTGAGATGATTGTGCCCAGGTGAATTATTTCTTCTTTTTTTATCGAGAAAAAGGGCGAGAGGGGACGACCAGCGTAGCTGCCTTTCTTTGGGGTTTATTCTGGTGGATAGCCTTGAGATTGTATTAATGCCATTAGTTGATGTTGAATCTTTTTCGCTGCGGGTGGTGTTTGTATCTTTGAGATAAGCCAAATGTTCTCAGCGCCTTGGCGGCTCCTTGTGGCTTTTGTGCGACTTGTGACACAAAGGTCTGAGCATCGGAAAAATTGGCAAGCTCAAATTTACTGATTCGATTCAGTTGCCTTCTTTGCTGGTAAAACATGTCGTATCGACCATTTGTGCAGAGAAGGGTAGAAGTTGGAAATTATCTAGTTTCGAATACGAAAATGCTGTTGACAGGTGGGCCACTCACTCGCGAGTTCGACTCTCGCTTTTTTCGGGTTGAACTTTTTCTTCGAGTTAATTGCTTGTGAAGTATGATTCGAAGTCCTTTCCGATTAGTCATTGGATACCTCATTCAGAATCACGCCCATTGGCCTAGTTTGTACTCGAGTTGGTCTGAGCGCGACAACGAAGACGATCTATCTCGGACATCTGCATGCTGCGGACCGCCTCTAGACCCGAATTGGCCACTTCATACCTCAAAGTGGACCAACATCGTGGTACCAAAGGGGGTGAGGGCCTGGAACAACGGGCTATTATTACAGACAGCAATGGACTACCTTAACTTTGATATACAAAGATTAATTCGACGGCTTCCGTGGAGTTAATAGCTGCAGTGCAGTGCAGCTTAGCTTTGAGACCGCCATTGCTCTTCAGATGGGATGCGCTCTGCTCGAACGAGGGTTGCCCCTGGCTAAAAAGGTAGCAGGAGGAGGAAGGAATAGGATCTTCTTCAAGCCTCCTAAATGAGGATTGTCTATCGATCGCCGCCGGCAAAGGGTATCGTCCCCGTCGGCCGTCTCCTTCGGATCAGCAGAGGCCCGGCGGTGGCAGCCGGTCCGACGACGACGACGACACGTGCCGCCGAAATTAGACGACCGAATGTCTCGTTCGGATCAGCAGGGTTTCCCTCGTGTTCGAACGACGATGCTAGCAAGTCATTTTCCTGGACGCTTTCACCCCCAAAAGAAGAAACTGTCCCTTTTTCAAATTTGCCAAAAAGGAAGGAGGGATAAGTAAGTATCTTTACCCCCAAAAAAAAAAAGGAGGGATAAGTAATGTTTCTCACGGACGTGGGTGGGAACGCTTCTGGGGGCAAAACGATCGTCGGGTTTTTCTCCGGCGGCCGCCGAGGAGGGTGTCGGAGGAGCGTACGCACTGCCGAACTGAAACACGCACTCGCTCGCAGAGATGAAACGGCCACGCGCCGTCTGCTCGCGTGCAGCACAGCTCTCCCCACACCCCGGTCCGAAGCCAACGCTGCTTCGGGGGGGGGGGGGGGGGTTCCCATTTCCCCGCACGCGAGCGGGGGGGGAGCGCGTGAGGGGCGCTCGCCGTCTTCCCAGAGGAATTAGAAGTTTCCAAAACCCTCCCCCCGAAATTAAATAAAAAAAAAGGGGGGAAATTGAACAACCAGGGCCCCCCCCCCCCCCCCCCCACTAATTTTCTCTGCACTGACTCATCAAGCCTAGAGAGAGAGAGAGTAGAGAGAGTGGAGAGTAGAGAGAGATGGAAGTGCGGGGGAGCAAATGATTCGAAGGTCAAAGCTGGCGAATTCGCAGAGAAACGCATACGCAAGCGCAGCCAATGCGCCTTGACCAAAGGAAAGGGAAGGGAGGGAGGAAGGAAGGAAGGAAGAAGCTCCTCCTTGCCAGGAAAAGAGCGAGGGATATTCTCTCTGTCTCCGTCGTGGCGCTGGAGGCGGCCCAACGCTTTCCCGGGTCGCTGCGATCTCCGCTCTTCCTTTCCTTTAGCTGCTGTGTGACGCGGTGGCTCGGTCCAGCTTGCTCCCCCCCACCGAAGCTGAGTTGTCTTCTCGATTCTTGCGTCGAGGAGAGCGCGGCGATCGCCTTGGGGCCCCGCTGAATTCCGAAGTCGCTGAGCTTCTTGCGAGGTTGGGTCTTCGGTCGCTTCAGTTTGCTGCTGAAATTGAAGGGGGGGAAAAAGGAAGAAGAAAAGAAGACGCCTGCTTTGGGTTAGTGGGCGTGATTGGTGATGAGATGTCCGTTTCGGGCGGGGTTCGAAGACGATGGGACTGAGATTCGGAGGGGGGACCGTGTTTGCCGCCAGGGGGTCCAATTCTTGCTTGGAGATGCGTAGCAGTTCGCGTTTTAAATCTCCGTCCTAGCCGGGCGGATGGTTTGCTCTCTCCGGGTGCTCGCAAGATGTGATTTTTTCCCCCTTTGCACGTGCCGAGTCAAAACCCTAGCTTCGTTTGGGGGGGTTTTTCGTGTATGCTGGGGGTGCGGGGGGGAGTGAAGTTTGATTGCTTGAACGCTGGTGATGCCCGGTTTTCTTTACTGAAAATGCAACCACCGAGTCGGCCCTCGCGTGTAGACCTGACCGGGCTGAAAGCACGGATTGTCAAGAGGATCGGGCCGGAGAGGTCGGGGCAGTATTTTCGCTGTTTGAACGGATTTTTGAGTTTGAAGCTGAGCAAGGCCGAGTTTGATAAGCTCTGCTGGAAGCTTCTTGGGAAAGACAGTGTTAGACTCCACAACCAGCTCATACATGCAGTTTTGAAGAATGCTCATGGGAAAGTCCCTCCACCGTTGCTAAATAATGATAGAGATCTGTTGGGTACCAATGATGGGCCCATCCCCCTGCAGAATGAAGATTTTATTCCTTTTCCACCGCAAAGATCGCCAAAGGGTATCTCCGAGGGCCTGAACGGGATAGTTAATTTCGCCCCTCGTCTTCCGACGGCTGAGAATTGTAAGGTCAGTTTGGAAGATCAGAATCCTAATTGTCTGGCTTTACTGAAGCCGGTGCAGCATCATCAAGAAGCGGAGAAAGACGTTAGACTGCCAATTACAAATATACCGAGGAGCGGTTTAGTCGGTGCAAGAGCCAAGGATCAGAGTAAGCTAACAATCCCTAAATATGCAAAAGAAGGATGCATCAGACATCAAGTCCAAGCTCCTCTGGGAATCTCACTCTGCCCTGCTAGGGCAGGTGGTGCCCAGAGAACCTTAGCGCTCGCGAGCAATATTAGATGTTCAAGCTTTCGTGATGAAGGTGGGCTGCTAGATACCAAGACATTGAGAGACCGCGTGCAGCACGTGGCTTCAGCTCAGGGGCTCGAAGGGGTGTCAATGGACTGTGCGAGTTTACTGAATAATGCGTTGGATGCTTACTTAAAGGGGCTTATCAGGTCTTGCATTGAGGTGATGAAAACGAGATGTGGGGGTCGGTTGAGAAAAAGCAGTGTCCACATGAACGGCTTTTCAAAAGATAAAGTCATCTTGCCAAGTGATCGATTTTGGCTACAAGATGTTGGTAGGCCTTCAGAATTTAGGGAGGAAGTGAAACTCCCATTTGTCATATCGATGTCGGACTTCAAGGTTTCTATGGAGCTAAAGCCTCAGCAGCCTGGAGAAGACTGGCCATTGCTGCTAGAGAAGATATGCGCACGTGCACTAGAGGGCTAAAGTATCTGAATTTAACTCAGACGTCACCCGTTTTTGGCTTTTCAAAAGTGGCAGAAAGACTCCAGCATATTTGACAACCAGCTCAAATAATATCCATGCAATGCATTATTCTGCGTAGTCTCTTGCCCTCAGGATAAATCTCTACTTTGATTTCTAAAAGAGGGTATGGGTATGAGATTGAGAGACTTCCTTCAATCGATATTCTTACTGCCATGAGCCAACAAACTGTTTGGAAGACGAGGAAGAAACAGGAGTATTTATCTCTGGTGGCCCTCTTGTATTGGTAGAATTAATTTGCAGGTTTGATTTGTAACTCACAGCTTAGAGGAAGTTTTCAAGCAGTTTTGTACTAGTAACTTGTTTAGTTTTATAGGAAGATAAAATCCAGTGATGGTGAAGTTCATATTTACTTGTGTATTTACAACTCTGAATTTCTTCTAATTGTAACAGAGGTTAATTTTGTCATGCTTGTACGCCAGTTGTGGAACATCAAAATAATTGGCAGCTAGGCATTCATTTTTTTAAGAGAGACTTGAGCTCAGTTTGGGCTAACTCAGCTTGCGGTGCTCATTTTCTGGTAAATAGCTTTCTTTACCTCTTTAAAGACAACCGTGCCCACCAAAAAAATAAAAATAAAATAAGAGAAGTAACGAAAGCAAAATCAGCACTTGTACCGTTATGGAAAAAAGAAATCAGCACTTCTATGAAAGAGCAATTCAAAGCATTGTCTGAACTTTGTTTGTGAAGATCACTTCGATGTAAGTAAATCCTCTGGATTTAAGCGGCCTTTTATTATCTTGGACTTCTCTTTTTTGCATTTGTTGTCATATGGATCATGAACTGCTACCTAGCTCGATGTTGCACATGGTCCTCTTTGGCCATCCTTTAGTTCAGGTGTGAAAGTGAAATTGCATTGCGAACGAGGAGCATTATTCTCTGCACTTGACAAGGAACATGCCTTGTGTTTTTATGTACTAAGATTGCCTTAATCTCAAGGCACATGTTCTGAGAAGATAAGAGACAAGCAGCTTTTGGAGCTAATTAAGCTTATGAAAGTTATTAGACTATTTCGGTTTTGATTGTGTTTCTGGTCCAATACCATCATGTTCTTGGAATTGAATCTTGCATGTGGGTCTCTTTTCTGGACAAGGAACTGGAATGAGAAAATGTAGTAATGGCCATAAGCTTCATTTACCTGTTATTTCCCTTGGTTGTCTCTGGTTCTGCTGATATATGAACATCATTGACAGTGAAAAGAATGCCGAGATGCTTAGACCAGGGTAATCTCGTGATGTGATTGAGACTTACTTGGTGGTTGTCACCAGTGGAGCTAATTAAGCCATGAAAGTTATTAGACTATTTCGGTTTTGATTGTGTTCCTGGTCCAATACTATCATGTTCTTCTTGGAATTGAATCTTGCTTACATGTCTCTTTTCTGGACAAGAAACTGGAATGAGAAAATGTAGTAATGGCCATAAGCTTCATTTACCTGTTATTTCCCTTGGTCGTCTCTGGTTCTGCTGATATATGAACATCAATGACGGTGAAAAGAGTACCGAGATGATTAGGCCAGGGTAATGTCGTGATGTGATTGAGACTTGCACGGTAATTGTTCCCAGAATAAGGATTCATGATCCAGTTTTTAACAAATAGCTTCCAACTTGTATTTAGCATGTGCTTGTCTCTGGAGATGAAATGGTAAAATGGTGATCAGAAGTTCAGAACAATGATTATTACAGGTTTACTCCATGGTAACGAATTACTGCGTCGCTTCTAAAGTTTTTTTCCTTATAGAGATGTAACTGTGCAGTCTTTTCTTTTGACTATTTACTATTTATGTGCTAAAAAGGCTTATTAGAGTGCTTGAAGAGCGAACGCTGGTCATGCACGAACCATGTCTATGTTTCATACATCTACAACGCACTCTCAGGTTACTCATTAGCCCTGTCATTCATGGAGCTTTTAATGCCCTTGCTAGGTTGTCACTTCAGTGAACACTTCAACCAACTTTTCTGGTTTCTTTGTTCTAGTGTTTGTCACTACAAACAATTATCTTGAACTACGTATTGCTCTCTCTCCTTCCACAATGCATTGACCAACAAGTAATCTACAACGGAGAAAAAGTTGATAGCGTAGCAGGACATGGATTTTATGTGTTTGAAAGACCATCTGGAGTCTATCCCCTGTTATCTGGGTAGTATCGTCATGTCGAGTCGTAGAAAAGCATATTTACCCTTCTGCTAGAAAGACTTCTCGCTCTGGATATCATATCGGGAACAATAAGACTTGGCAATGGATTTTCCCAAGCTAACAAGAACTGTACCATCGTTTCTTGTCGGGCTCGTACAAGATTTGGAGTCTGCTTCGTTGGCCAATAGACCAGGACTTATAATGAGTGGGCCTATGTACGATTAATGGTCTTCCTTTGCATAAGGATCGATCATCTTGTTTCAAAAATGGACTTTGCTTTCCTTTTCCCCTTTTGCTTCTTTGCCTATAGTCTGACATTTAGCCCATCTAACATCAGTTGCTTCTCGCGCAGTATGAGACTTGTTGCAGCAGATAGCCATTATAAGGCAGGACGTGCAAAACCTTTAAGGTGGGAAGTTTGCATCATCTACGATGGGTATGTGACGAAAGCCAGACGTATTTACATGACTTTTCGTCGTTTGGCGTCACTATTTTTACACAACAGTAAAGGACCTGTATTCGATAGCATCGTCTGTAGTTCACTCAGTTCTCGTTCTCAACACAGTTGCAATAGCTCTCTATACCATGCTACTGCAATGGTCACCCAATTATATGGTGCGGATCTTTTTTTTTTTTCCTTATAGTTGGAGCATAGTATTACTAGGGAGTCACTGAATCCCAGCTCGGCACACCCATTTGGAGTTCTCTTATCAAGCATGGTCGGCGGCTAGGGATGCAGGCGCGCTGTGGTTCGACCACACAAGAACCCTCCAGAAAGGCCGGTGCACCTTGCGCTTGGGATGATTGGCCATCAGCTCCATTTCCGACCTCTTCAGCATCTCCCACATCACCTGCACGTCTTGGTATTCGCAGGTCTGTACATCATCCTCTAGCTTCATATGTCCTGCACCTGAATCAGCCAAAAGAGTTCAACATTCTTCTCTGTGATCCTATAGCCTCACACCGTTAATTTCACATTGCCAGAGTTTGACTGAATGTGGGAAGCTCATCAAAAACCAAATTGCACCGCAAGCAAAACGAACGGTGGTCCTGACATGAAAAAGTAAGGCCGAGGACAAGGATGGCCCGTGTTTTGAAGTTTTTATATTGGTAAAGTTCGGTGAATGTATGGTGCTCTGAACCTGGTCATGAGAGATGCATGTAAAGTTAATGTGACCGTTAAAAGGTTGGGCAAAAAATGATATCGCCGCTGATCCTAATCGCTGCTCTTTCCGTTCGGGAACAGGCGCGATTGGCGGTCGCGTATCGCCCCCACCAACATGGAAAGATCCTGAGAATTCTTAAGCGATGAGAACTAGAATCTTTCCAGGGGGGTTGTACTCAAATCACCAAAGTGAGGAAGTACAGTACATAACTTCATCCTCACTTGAAGCGAAGGGGCATGGTTCTTTGCTTCTTCTTTCGCACTTGACCATAATTCTCAGAGTGCCTAGAAAGCACAAGATTCGAGCACAACTGTGCCCAAAAGAAAAGAAAAGGGAGATCTTTGGGAAAGAGGGTGTTTGAGTAGAGAACGAAAGAAAGAAGACAGAGCATGAAAGGTGAGAGATAAGAGGGAATATAGTGATGGGTGGCCCCGGCATAATCGGGATCGAAAAGAAACGTGCGTCGGTCGGTGGAATTACGGTTTCTGATGATAACGCCCCGAAATTTCAATCCAGCAGATAAAATTAGAAAACTTGAGATGGGTTCCCTTTCCTTTCCGTCCCTCAAGAAACTGAGGAGAAACAAAGAGATTCTCCATTTCATTTCAGCCTTGAACTAATGATTTCCAAACACTCTGGCTGAAAATTGTTGGCTGTTTCATATCATATATGTACTTGGAAGCCAAAAATGGAAATCAGCATCCTCAGTCCTCACCCAGGAGGAATAAGAACTGCAGCTCTGCAGATTTCCATCATAGGCTAACCATGTGGCAATCTGATGGTTAAACTATGGCATCAATGAACACGCATTGAAGAAAAGAGCTGAATTCGAAGAGGTAGATGAAGTTTTCTCAGGCATGGATGACTCTTGAGGGTTGTTTTTTTCTGTTCTTTTTTAGGTAAGCCTCTCTCTGTCTCACACAGACACAGTAAAAATACTGACGACATTCGCACAGATACACAGGGCAGGGGAGAGGGAGGGAGGGAGGGGGAGAGAGAGAGACAGAGAGAGAGACACAGAGAGAGAGGGGACAGACCGTGGTTGCGAGCTTTGAGGCGAGCGGAGACGGAGAACCAAACACGTCGGACGGGGAAGACCATCTTGCGCCACCACTCCATCAACTTGTCCCCCGCTTTCCTCACCTTCTTCTTCGCCAATCTCCTGATCTTCTTCCTCCTCCTCCTCCCCACTCCTCCTCCTCCTCCTCCTCCTCCACCACCGCCGCCGGCGATTCTCACCGCTATGGTCTTTAACCCGGCCAGACCTCCTCCTCCTCCTTCTCTCCCCCACTCTCTCTCTCCCCCCAACTCCACCTCCCAAGATCAGCAAGATTTGAAAAGAACCCACAAAAAAAAAAATCCTCTTTCTTCTTCTGTATCTTACGTAGACACTGCCATCGAGAGAGAGAGAGAGCGAGAGAGAGAGAGAGAGTAAAAATGCGTGGGTGTGTTGTTGGGACCGGCCTTTTTTTGATATTGAGGTCGCACAACCTTATAACAGCTGCTCTCTTTCTCTCTCTCTCTCTCTCTCTCTCTCTCTGTTACAACGTCATTTTCTGCACCGACACGTCACTTGTCCCCCCGCTCTCTCTATGTCTGTCTCTGTCTCTCTCTCTCTCTCTGTATTAGGAGCTGCTGATTCTCAGTCCATCACGACTCCTCCTCCCACCATTAAAATCCCTTCATTTGCATACGTACAAATACAGTTGGCGACCCCAATACGTGTTAGGCTTGAGTTGACTCGACCCACCGGTTAATTCGTGCGAAAGACTCGGTTTTTCGTGTGGAGTTCCTCCTTTCACTTCTTCTTCTTTTTCGGGTCCTTTCCCATTTCCCATGACAGCAGGTTGGAAAGTCCCGAAACAGTGTCGGCAAACTTCAACGAGACGACGGTCTAGGACGAAGAGGGCGGTTTTGACCCTTCGACGTTTAAATTCGTATGGCCTTTCAAATTGAAAGCTTTAGGGGGAAAAAGTCGTCGCCTTTGCTCCTGAATTTTCTTAAATAATGACACCCTTCTTAAAGGCAGTGAAGTGTCGGCAAGGGTCCTAATCCACGTGGCCTAATGGCCCCCATCCCGAACGTCGGACCGACCTCTCCGTCTTGTCCTGTTCGGTTATTTTTCTTGGAGGATCTGGGGCCAATTGCTTCTGGACATGTCGGTCAGCATTTGTCATCGGATGCTTCTCTGCCTTTACCTTTACCACCCCCACCACCACCACCACCTCAAAATTTTGCAGCAGACGCACAGCACCAAAAGCGTTGCCGCAGACAGGTACTGAAATGATTGCGAGAGACCAACGTGGGATGGATGATTGTGAAGACGGACAGAGGCGTGGATCGTTCGATGCGAGGCGAGCACGTGTTCCGCGCGTTCAATGGAATTGACCCTCGGTTCTCTGTTCCCTTTGGGTACTTCCTTCGCATTTCCATGTAAAGCTCGCGTTCCAATGTATGACAATTGGACAGGCATCTTCCGGAAGGGTAAAGAACGAGTTCACGAGTGGGGAATTAAAGAGAGAATTTCCTGGCTGCCGGCTGATTGCTAAATCCAAACGAAACAAAGCTGATAAGATAGTTGACCGAGCGGTTAAAGGGCCGCCCGTTTTTCATGTGATCACGAGCTCGACTGGCGTCGCGGGTCATCCTCCAAATGGCTAGAGACTTCCTAGATGCCGGCATCTCGGTAGGGCTACATCTCGGACTTTAGAATCTCAGGGCGGTGCGGACCAGTAATGGCTCGATTCGAGTTATTCCGTGATGGGATGTAGGGCGTGACGTCCGGAGGAGGTGGCCAGGCCGGCCGCGATTCCCCGCCTTTCTCTTTAAACGAGACAGGAATCGGCGAGGGGGTTGGCAAGGCCCCACGGAACGCATCCGAAATTCATCAAAAAGGGACGAGTGCGGATGAACGACGGAATCGATCGAGGTGAAAACTAAAAGTAGGGGAATAAGCAAAAAGATGGGAGGTGCGCCAGTCGGACGAGCTTGCTTTTTTCTGAGTGTGTGTTTAGTGGAACTTCAACTAAACAAAACGTGGTGGATCGCACTTTTTTTTTTCAAATCCGGAAGGTTCTCAATTACACGCCAAACAATGTCGATGCCCCCCCCCTTCAAATTAAAGGCCCTACTACTTTTATTCTTTTTCTTTACATGGGTGCCGCGGACCGTCGCGTTTGACTCAAATTAAGTATTGTAAAACGGGTCGGACAAGTTGATATTTTTCGGTGCCTGTCGTCGGACATACTCGACGAGAAAGCATTCCGTATCTAAAGTACCGATTATAACTAAGGATGATCGGTTTCTGGTCCAGTGTTACCGGACCGGCATAACCGGTTCCCGAAATTGAGAACCGTGAACAGGACCAATTGGTTTTAGGATCGGGAACCAAACTGGACTAATCTAATCCGATCACTTTTTTTTCCCCAACTACTTGATATCACGTATTTTGAAATTAGAATTGTGCTCCCCATGCCGACTACACATACGTTCTAAAATTGGAATTATATTCTCCATGCCGATTACATGTACTCACAACAAAAAAAGAAGTATATGTAGTCGGTCGGAAACCGGACCCCCCATATACCGGTTCCACTTTTAACAATCGGGAACCGGATCAATACTCTTACGGGATGATTGATTTGGGCGATCCGTTTTGCACACCCCTAATTATAACATCGCGAAATAACGTCTGCATGAAAACTTTTTTAACAAGAAACCCCATTAAATTATCGGACTTCGACCGCCGGTGACATTTACCCCCTTCGCACATCAAATCAAAAATTTGAAATTTGCGAATTCACCCTTTGCTTTTTGGAATCATTTTTCAGGATCCAAAAGTGGGCACCACCTGCGGTTGAACACGAAATCGTTTCTTCTTTAGAAATTCAAAAACAGGGGACCCGACTTCTCATAGTGGAAACGTCAATCTCTCTTCCTTTCTTCTTCCCGTTTTTTTTAATTATTTTTTTGGCCTTTTTCAATTTCTTCATCGCTCGTGGAAGCGGCGGTTCTTGGCCAATAAATGTTTTCTTTAGAGCATCGTGACAATATCATATATATATATTATATATATATATATATATTATATATATATATACACATGTACTAGTGCTATTCCATTGTCTCTTCTTTGTTTGCAATGATTAGGAAATTGTCAGTATATTTTTAATTTATAATATCAATTACTGTGGGATCAACTTGGTAATTATTTCCCCCACAGAAGAACATTCAAAGGCGACTCCGCCCCCCATCACGACATTCCCAACGTCACGGATCTCGTCATTCCTTCCGTCATTTTCTTGCCCTGGAAGATTTTTTTTTCATCGCGTCACGAAACTTGAAATATCTCGTCAATTTTTCGACACGAGCTTATAATTATCGGTAAACGTTGTTGTCCGGTAACCCCGCATAGTCGATGCCCTCGACTTTAAGCGATCCGGGAAATTACGACGATCGATGGGCACCCGTTAACGAGTGCCTCGAGGCACTCGTTCGGCACGGCCCATCGCGAATATTCCTGTTTTCCAAGCATCGATATCGAGAGCGACGCGGGCGAGGAAAGAACTTGTACCGATGGTCATAAGCTTCCCTTCAATTCGATTGCTTAGCACGAATTACAAAGGCACGGATTAATCAATTCCATTAACCGGAAACGCTACAGGGGCACCTGGAAAAAAACAGCAGGTGGGGGTCACCATCCAAGACCTGACCGCATTGCTACTTGCTGCCGAGGCACCCCAAGCTAATCAGACTTTGGAGGAAAAGGGAGAAAGTTCTGCCCTTTTTTTCACGAGCAGCGCCTTTCCTTGTCAAGATCCACTCCCCACACTCTAATCCACCACCGATAGAACAAGATAAGAACCGCCCCGCTAGTGCCTGTCTTCCTCATTTCAGATACTCGCAAATTCTTCTTTTGTGTCTTTCCTCTCGCAGTTACAAACCCCAAGCCACCAGTTCTGGTCATGACCCGCAGCAGCGATCGCGACGCTCGCCTTTTTAGTCCGAGTTATCGAAAGGAGCGGACGGTTCTCGTTCTCCCCCTGTTTTTCCGGCTTCAAAACATCTGATTTTGTGGTAGTTTGAAGTTAAGCACTGGGCTCCAGGAGGGGAGATGTGGCTCGTTGATGATGACGGGGGAAAATTTTGGTTCTGAGCCAAATGATCACTGGGGTGGTTGTGTTTCACACGGGTCGCTTGCAAAAAGTCACGAATCTAATGAATTGCCATATCAAAACTTTTGCATTTTCACATATTAGCAAGAGAAATCCCATTTCCACGGAAGAAGTAGTACTAGCTATTTTGTTTAGCGCTGCAATTGGGTCCTTGGTTATTTGCATGACGTGAAGAAAATGAGGCTGAAGGAATGTAAGAACAAGAAAATCTCTCGACTTGACCTGAAGAAACCTTTCTTCCCCCTTGTTTGTAGCATTGCTATGCGTGGGCTTAGTGGAAGAAGTCCAGTTCACATGTCGCTCCCTGTGGTGGAAGATTGATGCTCCAATACCGTAAAAGCCCATTTCGCCAAAATACAGACCCAACGTGAAACAGGTACCGGTTATATCATTAAGCAAATTGTAGTAATAAAATCATGACGAAAGATGCTTGGAAGATAAGGACTTTACACAGGCATCTCATACATCACTCCAGATTAATTAAAAATCGAAGCAAGCAGCTTGTAGCGCACATTCAGGGAATACTTGGTCGTTTGGCATTATCCAGTTTTGAGTGCCCGAGAGAAGGTAGATGGCAATTTGAGAAGAAGGGAAAGCTAGTTCAGCAACCCTTCTAGCAAAACTGTCAGTTGCTTCACTACATCATCCGCCCCTGATAATGAAGTCTGTAAAGCAAACTGATTTGGCTCAGTTCTTCTATTCTGAAACATTCTTTCAGGTCACGATCACTCCGGGGCGGAATCTGCACGAAAGGGAGACGGACTCACTAGCCTAACGCATGGCACTACCGGCTCGCCTCTTTAATTTGCTTTCCCAGGAGAGTTTCAAACATCGGGCATTTTAAGAGAAATTGCAAGCTAGCTGGTGAGTTTGTCACTGTCATGCATTTCAGTAGCATCAGCAGCGGTTATGGAAAAGGCAACGGGAACATTTCCCAGCCTTAGTTGCTCACCCAAAGAATTGTCACGAAAGATGAACTGGCGTCTCTTTTTCAGCTCAGGGGTATTTCATGTGACAAGGATCACACATGTTCCTCAGCATTATAAGCAAATCCTGGTATAACGGCCCATCGTTTGATCTTTGTTTCCTCAACAAAGTTTCGAAAATATGAAATTCGAGTAGAACAAATTGACATGGAGTTGTTCATGCAGGAGCAGTTTACATGTCTACACACAAGAAAAGCCAGCAAACTCCACTATTTCCAGAAACTCCACTATTTCACTTAAAACGGCATTTCATAGCACAGCATTGGATGTTGAATTGTCACCTGCATTTCATTTGTTTTCCTGGTTATATCCTGCCTTCTTCTTTGAAAGGCCACAGATATAAAAACCCAAATGTTCTGCCTAAAGCAAATAGTCGAATCAAGTCACCTGGTTAAGGCAAATCATTTCCACAAGCTGCGAAAGAAAATCATTTCCATGAGGATTGACTTGAGCAATCTTTATGAGCCTGAAAAAGCTAGCTCTGGACATATTTACAACAGGCCAGGGGAATCAACGCTAAACCCCCCAAAAAAGTCGTTGGCATCGCCTAGCTATTGAACTTCGCTGTTCAAATAATCCAATGCATCATGCATCCTTTCATATGATACAACCAACAAAAATTCCCTCAAACCTCTGATGGTGTCCCCAAAATTCCACCCAAGTTCAAGTACTTAGCTCACTGTCACAGTTCCCATGCCACGTCTTCCACAAGGCATTCGAATCAAGCTGCAGGAGCAAGCAAGATATCTCTTGTTTAGAAGCAGAGGGCCAAGACCCTCCACACCAACATTCTATCAAAACTTTGGCCTGCTGGTGTACATATGGTGCCACGGAGAACATCAAAGCACAAGAATAAGAAAAAGTAAGGATGGAGAAGACACTCACTGCATTACCCACATAGGCACGGAATAGAACCGATTTATGGATTGAAGAGAATCTCGGATGCTTCCCCCTTTCTTCCCATTTAAGCCGTATGTGATGTGTCCATGATGATGATAGGGCGCGCGCGCACACACAGCCTCTCACAGGAAAGAAAGAACCAAAACTACGTGCATTAGTAGCGTCCTAAGCCAAATCTAATCTTTTCCCACTCCTGAAAATGTCCCATAAGCTGAAATAGCCGCAATTATTCAAAGTCCAATTCTTGCAGAAACATATCCCACCACAGAACTTAGCCAAGAATAGCAAAAAAACCAGTGAACCCCACCAAGAAGAAAGAAATCCCATGCCTCGTGACTGAATTAACATCTAGTTACAGAGCATTGCACGGCAAAAAGCCAGCTTTTTTTGCTATCTTTCCCTTCGCACTAAGCACAATCGAGGGTTGGCACTCGGCAGCGACAACAAAAGACCAAACATAGCAAACAGATTTTCCTTTACTGGTAAGCATTGCTGCATTGCATTCCATTACGAAAGAAGGACGTCAAGATCAAGAAGAGACATCGATGCTGTAAGTTTCTGAAGCTTTTTCTTGACACCACACCCACCATCTAAGCCCAACTTTTTCTTCTTCTCTCCCCCTTAGAAACACCAAACCCCAATGATCATATGAAAATCAAAAACTACAAAATGAAAAGATCCCAAGAACCAATAATTAGTAACTAAGGCAATAGAAAAGAAAAAGGAAGAAAAAGAAGGAAAAGAACCAGCAACTAAGATGATGAGAATAGAGGTGGAGGTGGAGGAAGAACTTGGTGATGCAGCCCCTGATTGTGGTTCAGAATGAAAGGGTGCCTCAGCAGCTGGTAGGCAGTCCACCGCTGGGCCGGGTCGCGCTGCAGGCAGCACGCGATGAAGTCCCGGAAGTCTCCGGAAGCAGAGGCGGGGGCCTCGGGGGGTTCGGACATGCAGATGGCGCACATGAGGCTGGCCCAGTCGCCCTGGCGGCTGACGGCGAAAGGGAAGCGCCCAAGGTAGAACTCGAGGATGCTGACGCCGAAGCTCCAGATGTCGCCGGCGTAGCCGTTGTACTTGCCGTGGTTGAGGTCGGTGTTGATTCGCTCGGGGCTCATGTAGGCGATGGTGCCGACGGAGGAGTTGCAGGGGTCCATGGTCTGGGAGAGGATGCGGCTGACGCCGAAGTCGGCGATCTTGACCTGCTTGCGCGAGTTCACGAGGAGGTTCGAGGGCTTGATGTCGCGGTGGACGATTTTGCGGCGGTGGAGGTAGGCGAGGCCGCTCAGGATCTGGTAGGTCAGGTGGCTGAGGTGGCTCTCGTTGCCGACGTGGATGCCCTCCAGCGACCCGCCGTCCATGAACTCCAGCAGCACCTGGATCTCGCCGCCGTGGTCGTACATGTCGTGGCACTTGACCACGTTCGGGTTGTCCACGTCCCGGAGGATCTCGATCTCCCGGCAGATCTGGCGGCGCACCGCCTCGTCGTGGTTGCCGTAGATGACCTTGAGCGCGTAGGGCCGCCCCGTCGGCCGGTGGACCACCTTGTACACCGTCCCGCCGCTCCCGCTCCCGATCCGATTCACCCGCTCCAGCTCCGAGAAGTGCATCTGGTGCCGCTGCTGCTGCTGCGCCGCCGCCGCCGCCGCCGCCGCCGGAGGGAAGGCGTTGTTGAGGTGGTTGCCGACGGAGCCGCCGCCGCCGCCGCCGCTACCGTTGTGGTGGTTGCTCGTGGACGGCGCCGAGCTGGAGGGCGGGAGCGGGAGGGGGACGGCGAGGCCCGGGTCGCGCTGCGGGAGCGGCAAGGTGAGGTCGGGCCGCCGCCGGGGGCGGCCGCCCCTGGAGGAGGAGGAGGAGGAGGAGGAGGAGAAATTGGGGGCGGCGCCGGGGGGCGGTGGCTGAATCGGCTTCATGACTCGCTCCAAATCTCTCTCTCTCTCTCTCTCTCTCTCAATATCTCTTCCTGGAACCGGGTGGAGCGATTCTTGTTTTTCGGGTCTCTGCTTGTCGGAAACGAGCACGAGGGCTTAAAGAGCGGCGAGCTGTTCGTCTTCCTCCTCGTCTCTTGTCCGGTCCGCGGAGGTCACGAGCGGTGGGTGCGTGGGGTTCCGAGCGCAGGAGTCATCCATGGATGGATGGATGGATGGATCGAGAACGACGGACAAGAAGATGACGATGACGATGACGCCGACGCTGATGATGATGATGAAGACGAAGCAGAAGAAGGAGAAGAAGAAGAAGAGGAGGAGGAAATCAAGAGGAGATGACAATCCTAATAATCTCCGATTCTTGGAAAAAAAGGGCTTTTCTTTTTGGGCCGAGAGAGAGAGAGAGATGTGAGATGTGTCTATTTTTTTTTATTTTTATCGATTATTTTGTATTTTTATATGTTGAATTTTAAATAAAGTAAATAATATTTGGGTGAGAGGAGGATGCTGATGAAAATGGACTTGGTTTTTTTCTGGTTTTCTTGTTTTTTTTTGGTTCAGAAAATGGAAAAGGGTTGTAGCCCCATCATCAATCATAAGATAGGTGGGAGAATCAGAGATTTTTTCCCATTTTTTTCTGGAAAAAAAGAAATAATTGGAAAGCGAAAAGAAGAGAGGGAGAGGGAGAGGGAGATGGGGTGGCGGGGGAGCGCGCGTGGAGGACCAGCGACGGGCGCGTGTTGGGCGTGGGGTTGGGTGGTGGGGCCCGCCGGGGCGAATGGGGAGACGTCGAATGCGGGTCGTTGTCTCTTCGGCGGTCGCGCGTGGCTGCCAAGCGCGTGTCGCCTGGGAACGTGCGGAGACAACTTGCTTAGGGTTCGGTTCCCCGGATTTTAATGACTCGCGGGAATTAGCCCGAAAATTTTATTAAAAAGAAAAGAAAAATCTTGCAATTACATCCCTCGATTTCACGCCCTTCGTTTTTATGCCCATATGTTTTTACTTTTTTATTTTCTGGTAACAGTGAAGATAAAAACGAGTGTATCGAAAGTTCTAAAAGTGCAATCAAGGATGCGTTCGTTTAGTAAAAAATGAGCGATTTATAAAATATTATTTAAAAAATAATTACTTATATCGTTTAGAAAAATTAATTATTAGAAAATATTTTCATCATTGATAACAATTTATGTCTAATTATTTTCACAATCGATAAAATTTTTTTTCACTCATTTATTTTTCTGAAAGATATAAGCAATCATTTTCCAGAAAATATTTTTTAAATCACTCATTTTCCGCTAAACGAACGCACCTAAGTCCTATAATTTATGGTATCAATAGTGGCAGCCGATTTTATTGTGATTGTGTTATTTTAGAACCATGATGCTTTCTTAAAATGTGAGAATACATTTTCCAGGTTTCCTTGTCTTGACGTATACTAGAAACTGAGAAAGTGACGAAGATATTGATCTCATCGAGTCGATTGAATGGAAAAATCAGCTGAATCATCCGGTTTTTCTTATCGTAACGATGAGCATGATTTTAGTAATCCGTTCTTATTTCCCACCAAACTATTTAATGACATGAATAAACAAAACCAATCCCCAACTCCAAAGTAGCTCCACCAAATGCAATCGGACCCCAGCGATCGGATTGGTGACCTTGGTCCTCAAACAGCGCCACCTCGGTGCTCGGGCCCGAAACCCTATCGGCCGGGCCCCACACCTCACCTAGGTCCTCAAAGGTTGGCCTAGATCCCCCACGCCTGGGTCATATCTTTTGAAGCCAGTCCTGGGTTTTAGATGCCGGGTCCATACTCTCTTGCCCGACGACCCAATCAAGGGGGTGGCGGACACGCCCCCCGGGTCCTAAGACCAAACTTATAGTTTTGGCACCTACACCTGGATTTGGGATTGTAGAGATATTTTCTCGAATGTGCTTATCGTAATATTGTAGTACAAAATATTAAAGATATTTTCCACCATAGTTTCTTTTCCATGAAACAAACTGTGTCCTAAGCCTCGTATTATTTTGTTTTTGCCTGAAGAGAATAAGCAGTGAGATCTCTGTCGTGTCTCACTCAAGAAGGGTAAAGAGATCTATCTTATGTTACTTTGAAGACCCTCGATCTTCATTGACTTCAAGTAGGAAATCTCCTCCATTGTTTGACAGCTTACTGTTGTATTATAAACATATAAATGGTGAAGACCGGATCTATATGGCAGCTTAACTTCAGTACTAGTTCCAATTGCAACTGGGAGAGGATCTTGCAGACCGCTTCAGTTACACAGTCAAATTCTGGTTCAACACGTATTCTTTCCTTTTCTCGACTAGTCTTCTGGTGCCGGCGATTTCCAATGCAAGGGAAGCATAATAGCTCGCATTGAAGATTATCTCATTTGGGCGAACCAGTCTTCAGTTTTACTTGGCCTTCTTTTGATTGGTGATGGCAAGTGATGGGTATGGCTGCGACGAGGCAGACTCCGATGCTTGGGATGACAATTTGGCCTTCCAGCAGAGGATTTTTACTGCTCATCTGAGTTCGGTTGGATCTTCTTGATGAACTCTTATGTAGTTCATTGCTGGGAAGAATTCTTCTGAGACTCCATGTCAAGTGTGTTTGAGAGTGATTGAATATCTTCTGAATCAACTCAGGGCTTGCAATCAAAGTTTCAATCCCTTACATAAGTCTCCTGAGACTATTTCAAGGTGAGTATAGAATGTTCTCTCGATTTACTTGTTAAGCATTATTAAATGGGCTGTGTCAATTTAGAAGTTACTATTTGAAGTAAGCAATTTCATTGAGATGGGGAATTCTCCCATTTTTAAAGTGTCTTGAAACGTGATATTTTCACTTTTGATTAACTTGACTAGTGTTCTAGAATTACTTGTTAACAAAATTCTTAACCTTATCTAGTCGTGACTTTTTCTACCGTAATTTAAAGAACGAAATTACTTGATTAGGTGTGCAATGACAGGGGGATGCAACTTTCTTAGTCTTTATTTCTAAATTTGAGCGGTAATACCCTAAAATGATGGAGGCTTGAGGTATGATGGGATAGGTTACAAGATGTGGTTCTTTTAGAAATATACTGAAATTGAACATATTTGATGGACAAATCCAAAGGTGACCTTGTCGAGAGGCTTATAGCTCCAAAAAAAAAACCCCTTAAGTTGTCATAAGCTGCAAAACGCTGATTTCTCTTCTAACAAGTTGGGGTTCCATTGAATCAGAAGACTTGCTTTGCAAAATGACAGTGAGATGCATGAACATTGAACACAGAAAGAAAACCTAATTGAAAAAAAGATAAGGAGTCCACCACTACCCATCTCAAAGAAAACTCCCTGTCGGTCAATCAATCGCACGCCACGTAGCGAAACTGTCCCACTCCAAGTTGCCCCGTCAAAAAGGGCGTTCATCACAGCACAGGCTTCTGACACTTGTCAAATCGACACGTCCCACTATCTCTGTCTCTGTCTCTCTCTTTCTTTCTTTTTCTTTGGTTGATCTGTTTTGATTTGTGACGATGCAATGGTCAGTTTATAACATAAAGATAATTTGCATGCATAATAATAAGAGTGGACTACTACCGAGTCGCCCAGGATTGCTGCTGCTTGTTCTGCTCTTGTTTTTAGTGTTGCGCAGTCTTTAACCGTTGAATTTGAATGCTTCTAGGGTTTACCGAGTCCCACCAAGTTCTTGGTAGCTTCTCACCCTTTTGGGTGGTGGGTCTGCGTTATAATACTTCGTGGCACCTTCGCGCCCGCAGACTCTCGAGAGTGCGAGTGCGAACAAGAACCCGTCAAGCAAAGCAGCTCCAACCCTCGTTTCATCACATGTTCTTTTAATATTTCTGTGTTTTTGTCATTTAAAATTGATGATTGTACTCTCCAAGAACGAGTTATCAAAACGTGTTTCAGTTTTTTTTCCAAGTCCACGCAGTCCAATTTCTTCCAACTTCTTGGCCAAACCTTGTGGTTCACCGTTGACTCGGTGAATCACGAGTGCTTGAAATTGAATGAACTTGGTTCTCTAATCATCATTACTGGATAAGCTATGGCTGAATGTTGATAATTTATGGTCAAAACTTGCATGCTCTTGGTTACCGTATGAGTAGTATGCTCAATATTGTACGCGGGCTCTTATGTTTTGGCCTTCTCTCAGATTACAATACCTCAGGCCAATCTTCCACACTGCTAATTAGGTCTGTCTTGGCGGAAAATTGATCACATCACTTTCACCCATCACCATCTGACACCTTCGAAGTTCCTTCAACATCCAAAGGCTAAAAAAAAAAAACATCCAAAGGCTGCTTAACCAGTTGGCCTTCCTTGCATTAATATAATCCTTTCATCAGAGAATGTCACTTTATATTTTCCTGTGACAAATCTAAGACATAGCGGCGATTATACTGCGCGAAAATTTTCTCGTGCCACACCCTATCTCTGAGAATCTGTCAAGCGCGTTGAGAAAACAAGCAAAAGTACCGACTAAGCAGCGAATATCTTACATTGGCTTACCGGAAGTTTCATGTAATTACAAGCCACTGTTATCATGACACGGCAGTCACAGTACAAGTCGTGCAGTCTTCTTCACAACGTAGCACTGATTCTATTGCAGAGAAGTGACTTCTCTTTCTCAGATGCTAACATAAGTTCTGCGGCTAGATGTAGGTGGACCCTATAAATATCTCCACTCTCCACTAGCTAGGCATCTATCTATCTTTTTTTTTTGTTGCTAAAACAGGCATCTATCTTGCTTAGCACTGTAGTCAAGTGTACAAACTTTACATGACGGAACGCTCGATGTTGCAATTGCGCTGTGCTTTCCGGATCCACAAGCTTCGAATGATAGTGGAAGGGGCTGCAAGGGAAATGGTATCATAAGGATAGACAAAATAAGAAAGGTAGATAGACAGTCTGAAAGATTTGAAGAATCTATTTTTCCCCCTTTTCTTTTGTGTGATGAGCATAAGAGAACGTATTCCATGTATGTACTGACAAAATAGCAGTACTATGCGTGGGCTTAGTGTAACAGGTCCAGTGCATATCTCACTTCCAGTGGTTTAGGATTGATGCTTGAGAACTATAGTGGCCCATTTCACCAAAATACAGACCCAATGTGAAACGAGTACCAATTATATCATGCGCCAACTGTAGTAAGAAAATCATGACGAAAGATGCTTGGAAGATAAGGCCTTCACACAGGCATCTCATACATTACACCAAACTGAAAAATCGAGGCAGGCAGTTTATAGCGCATATTCAGTGAATACTTGCTCATTTGGCATTGACCAGTTTAAATGCTCAGGAGTTGGTGGAAGGCAATTTGAGAAGAAGGAAAAGCTAGTGTAGCAATCCATCTAGAAAAATGTCAACTACATCACTTGAGAGCACCACAGACACGGTGAATCAACAACCTGGTGAAGATAATGAAGTCTGGAAAGCAAACTAATGTGACCCAGTTCTTCTATTCTGAAACATTCATTCAGGTCATGGTCACTGCAGAATGGAATCAGCGAGAAAGAGAGACAGACACATTGGCCCAACGCTTGACACCATCGTTTTGCCTCTTTAAATCGCTTTCCCAGGGGAGGTTTGAAATGTCGGGCATTTTAAGAGAAATCCCAAGCTAGTTTGTGAAGTTTGCCGCTGTCATTCTGCATTTCAGTTGCAACAGCAGGGGGATAATTAAGGCAACGGAGACATTTTCTAGCCTCGTTGCTTATCACAAAGATTGTCATGAAAGATGAACCAGCATATTTTTTCAGCTTGGTGGTACCTCGTGTGACAAGGATCACGCATGCTTCTGGGCATAATAAGCAAATGCTGGTATACCGATCCATGATTTGATCTTGTTTCCTCAACTAAGTTGCAAAAACTATGAAATTCGAGTAGAACAAATGGACGTGTAGTCGTTCAGTCACAAGCAGTCTCCATGTGTCTCCATGTCTATGCATAAGAAGAGCCAGACTCTACTATTTCACTTAAAATGGCATTTCATAGCATAGCATTGCTGGTTGAATTGTCACCCGCCTTTCATTTGTTTTTGTGGTTAAATCGTGCCTTTTTCTTCGAACAGTGACAGATATCAAAACCCAGATGTTCTGCTTAAGATCAGAATCGCATTATTCTACCTAAAGCATATAGTTGAATAGAGTCACCCGGCAAGGCGAATTATTAGCTGCCCAAGAACATCATTTCCAAGAGCATTGACTCGAGCAATCTTTATGAGCATAAAAAGCCATTTCTCAAAATATTTACAACAGACCAAGGCATTATCCATCCTTCCCGACTCAGAAACATCCCTCAAAAACCACTGATGGTGTCCCCAAGATTTCATCGGAGTTTAAGCACTTAGCTCACTGTCATTGTTCCCATGCCACGTCTTCTACATCGTATTCGATTAAAGCTGCTAGAGCAAGCAAGATTTTTGTTTTAGACGCGGAGCACCGAGACTTTGGCCTCCTGGGTACATATGGTGCCACAGAGAACATCAAAGCAAAAGAGTAGGAAAAAGTTAAGGATGGAGAAGACACTCACTGCATTACCCACGCAGGAAAAATAAAACCCACTAATGGATTGAACAGATATCTGATACTTCTCCCGTTTTTCCCATTCAAGCCTAATGTTATGTGTCAGTGATGATGATGGGGCACACAGCCTCAGAGGAAAGAAAGAACCAAAAAAACGTGCATTAGTAGTGCCCAAAGCCATATCTAATCTTTTCCCACTCTTGAAAATGTCCAATAGCTGAAATAGCCGAAAAGATTCAAAGTCCAATTCTTACAGAAACATATCCCACCACAGAATTTAACCAAGAATAGCGAAAAAAACCAGTAAGCCCCCACCTTGAATAAAGAAACCCCATGCCTTCTAACTTAACTAACATCTAAGCACATAGCATTGCACGGACAAAAGCCAACTTTTTTGTTATTTTTTTCCCTTTGCGCTAAGCACAATTGAGGCTTGGCACTTGGCAGCGACAGGAATAGAACAAATATAGATAACAGACTGTCCTTTCCCGGCATTGCTGCATGCATTAAGCATGAAACGACGACATCAAGATCGAGAAGAGACATTGATACTGTAAGTTTCTGAAGCTCAAGTCAACTCTACACGACGAGAAAATAAAATATCGGGCGATCAAATAAAATATCGGGCGATCCTGGACTGCCACGCAGGCCATGTTTTTGTCTCCTAGTTGATTGACACGTGTCTAAATGGGCCCACTTTCGGAGGACACCCGCCATCTCGTACGCCAGGCCCAACCTTTTCTTCTCTTCCACTTAACTTTTCTCCTCCAGTCCTCGTCGTATCAAAATCAACAACTACACACAGTGAAAGGACCCAAGAATCAATAATAAGCAGCTAAGGCAAGAGGGAATAAAACGAAGAAAAAGATGGAAAAGAACAGGTAACTATAAGATGATGAGAATGGAGGTGGAGGTGAAACTTGGTGACGCAGCCCCTGATTGTGGGTCAAAATGAAAGGGTGCCTCAGAAGCTGGTTGGCGGTCCACCGCTGGGCCGGGTGGCGCTGTAGGCAGCACGAGATGAAGTCCCGGAACTCGTGGGAGACAGAGGCGGGGGCCTCGGGGGGTTCGGACATGCAGATGGCGCACATGAGGCTGGCCCAGTCGCCCTGGTGGCCGACGGCAAAGGGTAAGCGGCCGAGGTAGAACTGGAGGATGCTGATGCCGAAGCTCCAGATGTCGCCGGCGTAGCCGTCGTAGTTGCCGTGGTTGAGGTCGGTGTTGATGCGCTCGGGGCTCATGGAGGCGATGGTGCTGACCAAGGAGTTGGGGTCCATGATATAGTAGAGGAAGCGGCTCATGCCGAAGTCGGCGATCTTGACCTGTTTGCTCGAGTTCACCAGGAGGTTCGAGGGCTTGATGTCACGGTGTACGATTTTGCGGCGGTGAAGGTAAGCGAGGCCGCTCAGGATCTGGTGGGTCAGGTGGCTGAGGTGGCTCTCGTTGCCGACGTGGATGCCCTCCAGCGACCCGCCGTCCATGAACTCCAGCAGCACCTGGATCTCGCCGTTGTGGACGTACATGTCGTGGCACTTCACCACGTTTGGATTGTCCACGTCCAGGAAAATCTCGATCTCCTGGCAAATCTGGCGGCGCACCACCTCCTCGTGGTGGTCGTGGATGACCTTGAGCGCGTAGGGCCGCCCCGTCGGCCGGTGGATTACCTTGTACACCGTCCCACCGTTGCCGCTTCCGATCCGACTCACCCGCTCCAGCTCTGAGAAGTGCATCCGGTGCTGCTGCTGCCGCCCCACTGCCGCTGGAGGGAAGACGCTGCAGATGCAGTTGCCGGTGCTGTTGTTACCGCCGTGGCGGCGGCGGCTCGTGGATGGCGCCGAGTTGGAGGGCAGGGAGGGGAGGGGGACGGCTGAGGGACCAAGTTCTTGAACGCTTCTTTGGTTTACTGAGTCCATCATGCTCTGTTTTCTTTGGTTTTTGTTGGAAATTATGATCCATTTTCTCTAAAACTAAACTGAGGAACTACTATTTTGAATCTTGAAGACTGGCGTGGAGAAGAAGCAAATTGGAGTCAAAAGAAAATATGTTAAAAGTTTTTAGAATCGTTGAAAATGGCGATGGCTACAGCTTTCTAGAGGAATCCAGATTGAGAAGCTGTCAAAGATCGAGCTCAATTATGGCTGCTGAAGAAAATCATCAAGAACGTGGAAAGCAAGGAGTCATTCATGTAAGAGAGTTACGGGGGAGATGAGCTTAAAAGTACATATCCTATGCTCCTCCACCAACACCTCCTCAAACTATCGTAAAATCATTTCTATAAATTAATCTATCGTTGTCCCATCTCCTAATATCCTATTCTTGTCCATTCTTCTATATTAACTAGACCATACTCACACATACTTGCACACATCAAAATACAAATTTTCATTGATATCAAAATCATCCTTTCGTGCAATCTATAATTTAGCAGTTTTGCGATCTTAAACCGTTGAATTCGAATGCTTCTTGGGTGTACTGAGTCCCACAAAGTTTTTGGGTGGTGTGTCCCTGTCACGAAATTTTCCAGGTACCTTCATGCCCTGAGACCCGATAGAGTGAGAACAACACACTCCCCATCAAGCGAAGCAGCTCCAAACCTCATCTCATCACATGTTCTTTTCATACATTTTCTGATTTGTCATTTAAAATTGATGATGATTATGCTCACGAAGAACAAGCAAGCTATCAAAACGTGTTTCGGTTCTTACTCCAAGTCCACGCAGTCCAATTTCTCCCAACTTCTTGACCAAACCTTGTTGGTTCACTGTTGACTCAGCGAATCAGGAGTGCTTAAAACTTGCATGCTCTTGGTTGCCGGACGAGTAAAACATCGGATATTCCACATTTCAGTTGCATCAGCAGGGTGATAATTAAGGCAACGGAGATGTTTTCTAGCCTTGTTGCTTATCACAAAGATTGTCATGAAAGATGAACCAGCATATTTTTCAGCTTGGTGTGACAAGGATCGCGCATGTTCCTAGGAATAAGCAAATGCTGGTAAACCAATCGATGATTTGATCTTGTTTCCTCATCTAAGTTGCAAAAAATATGAAATTCGAGTAGAACAAATGGACATGTTGTCGTTCAGTCACAACCAGTCTCCATGTCTATACATAAGAAGAGCCAGACTCCACTATCTCACTTAATATGGCATTTCATAGCATAGCATTGCTGGTTGAATTGTCACCCGCTTTTCATTTGTTTTCATGGTTAAATCATGCCTTTTTCTTCGAACAGTGACAGATATCAAAACCCATATGTTTTGCTTAAGATCAGAATCACATTATTCTGCCTAAAGCATATAGCAGAATAGAGTCACTCGGTAAGGCAAATTATTAGCTGCCAAAGAAAATCATTTCCAAGAGGGATTGACTTGGGCAATCTTTATGAGCCTAAAAAGCCATTACTCATTTACAACTGGCCAGGGCATCATCCATCCTTCCACGTGATACAACTCAAAAACATCCCTCAAGAACCGCTGATGGTGTCCCCAAGATTTCACCCGAGTTTCAGTATCACTGTCATTATTCCCATGCCACGCCTTCTACAACGCATTCGATTAAAGCTGCTAGAGCAAGCAAGATTTTTTTTTTTTTAGACGCAGAGCACCGAGACTTTGGCCTCCTGGGTACATATGGTGCCACAGAGAACATCAAAGCAAAAGAATAAGAAAAAGTAAGGATGGAGAAGACACTCACAGCATTACCCACACAGGAAGAATAAAACCCACTTGTGGATTGAAGAGAATCTCTGATACTTCTCCCTTTTTTCCCATTCAAGCCTTACATGATCTGTCCATGATGATTATTGGGCACGCAGCCTCAGAGGAAAGAAAGAACCGAAAAAAACATGCGTTAATAGGGTCCAAAGCCATATCTAATCATTACCCACTTGCTAGAGTAATTAAATATTAAACTACGCTTTTATCTAACAACTTAAGTTTTTAGAACAGTTGGCAGTGATCCCATAAAAAATCTCACATGGTATCAGAGCCAGGAGGGCACCATTTATCTCCCTAATTAATATGTGAGAGGGAGAATTAAATATTAAACTACGCCTTAAGCTCACTAAACGTGAGGGGGGAGAATTAAATATTAAACTACACTTTCATCTAATAGCTTAAGCTTTATAAATAGTTGGCAGTGATCCCGTCAAATCTAATCAAGAATTTAAAGTCCAATAGCTGAAATAGCCTAAAAGATTCAAAGTCCACTTGCAGAAACATACCCCACCGCAGAATTTAACCAAGAATAGCCAAAAGAACCAGTAAGCCCCCACCTAGAATAAAGAAATCGCGTGCCTTCTAACTTAATTAACATCTAAGCAGATAGCAATGCATGGTCAGAAGCCAACCTTTTTGCTTATTTTTTCCCTTCGCACTAAGCACAATCGAGGCTTGGCACTTGGCAGCGACAGGAAAAGAACAAATATAGATAACAGAGTGCCCTTTACTGGTAAGGATTGCTGAATACATTCATTATGAAAGGAGGACGTCAAGATGAAGAAGAGACATTGATACTGTAAGTTTATCTTCCGTTTCTGTAGCTCTTCTCGTCACGACGAGAAAATAATAGGCGATCCTGGACTGCCACGCAGGCCATTTTTTTGACCCCTAGTTGATTGACACGTGTCTAAAATGGGACCCATTGTCGGAGGACACCCGCCGCCGCCGCCGCCGCCGCCATCTGCGCCAGACCCAACCTCTTCTTCTCTCCCACTTAACCCAGTCACCATATCAAAATCAATAACTACACGCAGTGAAAAGACCCAAGAACCAATAATAAGCAACTAAGGCAAGGGAGAATAAAACGAAGAAAAAGATGGAAAAGAACCGGCAACTAAGATGATGAGAATGAAGGTGGAGGTGGAGGTGGAGGTGGAGTTGGAACTTGGTGACGCGGCCCCTGATTGTGGTTCAAAATGAAAGGGTGCCTCAGAAGCTGGTTGGCGGTCCACCGCCGGGCCGGATCGCGCTGTAGGCAGCACGCGATGAAGTCCCGGAACTCTCGGGAAGATGAGGCGGGGGCCTCGGGGGGTTCGGACATGCAGATGGCGCACACGAGGCTGGCCCAGTCGCCCTGGTAGCTGACGGCGAAGGGTGAATGGCCGAGGTAGAACTGGAGGATGCTGACGCCGAAGCTCCAGATGTCGCCGGCATAGCCGTCGTAGTTGCCGTGGATGAGGTCGGTGTTGATTCGCTCGGGGCTCATGTAGGCGATGGTGCCAACGTAGGAGTTGCAGGGGTCCATGGTCTGGGAGAGGATGCGGCTGACGCCGAAGTCGGCGATCTTGACCTGCTTGCGCGAGTTCACGAGGAGGTTCGAGGGCTTGATGTCGCGGTGGACGATTTTGCGGCGGTGAAGGTAAGCGAGGCCTCTCAGGATCTGGTGGGTCAGGTGGCTGAGGTGGCTCTCGTTGCCGACGTGGATGCCCTCCAGCGACCCGCCGTCCATGAACTCCAGCAGCACCTGGATCTCGCCGCCATGGTCGTACATGTCGTGGCACTTCACCACATTCGAATTGTCCACGTCCAGGAAAATCTGGATCTCCCGGCAAATCTGGCGGCGCACTGCCTCCTCGGGGTGGTCATCGATGACCTCGAGCGCATAGAGCCGGCCCGTCGGCTGGTGGATTACCTTGTACACCGTCCCGCCACTGCCGCTCCCGATCCGGCTCACCCGCTCCAGCTCCGAGAAGTGCATTGGGTGCTGCTGCTGCTGCGCCGCCGCTGGATGGACGACATTGCCGATGCAGTTGCCGGTGCTGTTGTTGCCACGGTGGTGGCGGCTCGCGGACGGCGCCGAGTTGGAGGGTGGAAGGGGGACGGCGAGGGCAGGGTGGCGCCGAGGGACCAAGTCTACCAAGTTCTGTTTCTTTTGGTTTTGTCGGTCTTTAACCTTTGAGTTTGAATGCTTCTTGGGTTTTTACCAAGTCCACCAGGTTCTTTGGAGAAGTCCGATGTTTTGTTGGCTTGTTCTTGGAGAGCATAATCATTATCAATTTTAAATGACAAGTAAGAAATGTATGAAAAGAACATGCGATGAGATGAGGATTGGAGATGCTTTGCTTGATGGGTGTGTTGTTCTTAACTCTCTCGAGCCTCAGGGCATGAAGGTGCCAGGAAATTTTGTGACAGACGCACCACCAGCTCCAATCCTCATCTCATCGCTTATTCTTTTCATACATTCCTTATTTGTCATTTATAATTGATGATCATGCTCTCCAAGAACAAGTTATTAAAACGTGCTACAGTTTTTTTCCAACTGCACGCAGTCCAATTTTTATTAACTTCTTGACCAAACCTTGTGTTACTGTACGAGTAAAACATCGGATTTTGGAGAAGTCATGTGTTTCCTACGCTCAATATTTGTATGCTGGGTCTTATGTTTTGACCTTCTATAAGGCCAATCTTTCTACCTCCACGGCTAAATTAGGTCTCACTTGGCTGAAAACACAGCACTGCATCAATCACCATAAGACACCTTGAAAATTCTCTCAACATCTAAAAGTTGCTCAAGCACTTGACCTTCTTTTCATTAGTATAATCCTTTCATCTGAGAATGTCACTATCTATTTGTGTGAAAATCCATCTGAGACATAGCAGTGATTACACTGTGCAAAAATTTGCCCGGGTCACAATCTATCTTTAGGAATCTGTCGAGCACGTTATGAGAACAACCAAAAGTAGCAACCAATAAGTAAGGATCATAAGTCGGCGTATCATTAGTTTAATGTAATTACAAGCCACTGTTATCATCATACAGAGCAGATTTTTTTTTGCTAAAATCATACAGAGCAGTTGCAGTACAAGTCGCAGAGTCTTCTTCACAACCTGGCACTCATTACATCGCAGAGAAGTGACTTCTCTTTCTCAGGTGCCAACATAAGGTCCGCGGCTAGAGGCAGGTGGACCATATGAATATCTCCACTCTCCACAAGCTAGGCATCTATCTTGCTTAACACTGTTATCAAGTGTACAAAATTTACATGACCAAACATTCGACGTTGCAACCGCAATGTGTTTTCGGGATCCACAAGCTTCGCATGATAATGCAAGAGGCTGCAAGAGAGATGGTATCATAAGGATAGAGAAAAGTAGAAACGTAGCGTGACAGGCTGAAAGACTTGCAATGAACCAACCCAAGCATGAAAATAGTTGTATTGCTATCTCACATACAGCGGCCCAATTAAAGATGAGCAGATAATGTGTTACCGCCATATCAGACAACTAATCCAGGATCCACAAATGCAATTACAGAAATCAAAAAAAAATTACGAAGAAAGAGTTAGGCAGGCTGAGCTAGACTACCCTCCAGATTCCGTTATAGTTAGGACATGACAACCATTTTCTAGAGTGCACGTCCTGGTAAGTCACTTAAGTACAATAAGAAACCAGCATAGCGCCTCATAAACCAAACCCAGAAATAACAATCTTAACGAAGTGAAATGACTTATATATTGCAAAGACACTCTCCATCATCCAAAAAAAATGAGAGCAAACGAGTTATTTATTGATGGTTTTCATGAGTGACAATGCAGCTTATCAAACTTATGCGCCTGAGACAGGAGTCACGCGACTAACTTTGAAATGATGGCACTTCAGACTTTATGAGCGTGCCTGATATTGTGATGCATGAGTGCAAATAGTGTAAGGGAGAACAATTTACCTGATTTAATAAAGTGCAAGTATTACACTGCCACTTCACTTCATCATCCGCTGCTTCCAGAGAGGAAGTGGAATTGACACGTGAAGTTGTTGCAGAGATGCCAGCAAATGATGTGGATGCTTTTGACTTCTCAGGAAGTTCCAAGGAAGGTCCAACTCTTCCTTGGAATCCCTCCTGTCCCTCTGCAGATTTGGATCCACACCATAGTTCATCGCGCAATCTCCTTTCTGCTGCCATCGCAGCAGCTTGTATGGGGCTAAGAGCATTCCTAATATCACTATCACCCCCTATACGCCTAGGCCCTGATGGTAGTAGAGCTCCACGTCTTGCTCTGTTTTCTGCAGCAGCTAGAGCAGTTTGGCGTAATGATGATGGTGGAGGCTGTCGGGAGAACCCACCTAAACGTCTCCCTGGAAGATCAAAACCTTGACCAGTTCCTGTAATTCCTTTAGCCATCAGCTCCTCACACTCCTGCAAAGGAAAATCAGCACAGCCAGGGAATGACAGGACATACATATGGTGTTGAAGTATCCAGATCAATCTAACAATAAAGTAACCGTACAGTTATCAAATCTATCTCTTCTGGAGATAATCACAAGATCGTATGTTAGGACCGTGTGAAGCATCTCAAAGGTGGAAAGATAGAGAGAGAGAGAGGCTGAACAACAAATGAACGCCCGACAAAGCCTTGGTGTCAATTATTTCTCTACTCAGTTCATGCTCTTCTTGTAGTGATAGGTAATTCTCATAAAGGAACGCTGGTTGTCCCGGCAAGAAACAACCAGGGCCACCTAATCAAAGCCTTGATCAAGAAGGCCAAAAGTTTAATACACATCCAGGCAGAGGCGAAAGTTACTGCTTGCACTAGGATTGGCCAAAATGCCCATCCTAGGGTGATATAATAGAGGGTAACAGCAAGCTCTGGTGGATCCTATATCAAGTGAGGAAAACAAGGATTGGCACATTTTGACATGTGTACATGAATCAAGGAGCTGCTTCGTCGAATTCCCAAATCGCTGACTGCTAAAACAAGTGTATGCCTAGGGAAGCAATGGGGCAGCTCATTCCATGACAGCTTGGCCTTCTAGAGTCGCCATATTTTTGGACCCCTTTTTAGTTGCCAATATGCTTTCTGAGGTCTCAAAATGCTTACTGTTTGTTTTTATATGCAGGCATTCAACCTCCTCAAAGCAAAGCTATGTTTTGGATGGTTAAACACAGTTACATTTGCTAACAAAAGAGAAACGAGAGTGGGGTTATGGCCTTTATAAATCATATACGTGCAGATTCATCAAACTCGGACAAAATGCAGCAGATACCGTGCTAACTCCCAAGTGTACAATATGTGAGTGGTCATAGCTTGGTAGTCATCACACTACCAACATTCATCCCATAAGATTTTGGAGCATGTAAAAGTTACCTTTCTGATTTCGTCCAAAAGATTGTAGAAGTCAGTATTATGTGGACCATATTCAATATGACAGAGCTCATGCAGCATTGTATCAAGAATCTGCTCATAAGGGAAGAAATCCCACTCGTTGTTTGGTCTTCTTAGCCGGAGCTTAATCTCTGCTCCTCCACCTATGTTCAGCCCCAGAAGAGATGGATTGGGAGGACTGAAAATTCAGAGTTTACCGAGAGGATCAAGAATAATTTAATAAGAAAGCAATCTTACATGAATAACACAAAATAATATATATATTAGAAAAATAGAGTGTGAGGAGACGATGAAAAACCAGCATACCAAAATTCAGAAAGAATCTCCACTTTCCATTTACGTTTTCGCATTATTGGCTGAACTTGTTTTGCAACTTTCTCAAGAACCTTTCTAGCATCTTCTTCTCCAATCTTCTTCAGAGGCTTGATTTCCCAAACCTTGTTAAGATCATTAAGATCCATAATGGAGCAAAATCTGTCTTCACAAAGTAACGGAAAGATTATGCACTGCAAAAAGTGACAGAAGAGTCCTGAATTTCATTACTACCATAGGCTGTAGACTGACTATACAAGAAAAAAATGACAGTTTCCATATGGAATACAATATGCAAATTCAAGCAGATTACAGAATTAATATAGATAGAAGGCTCTTGAATTCAACTGCCATTAGATTTAGTAAGTCCATCTTTCTTTTCTGTGAGCCTGGTACTTCAATAACATTAACATGTTTAGTGGTGAAATATAAGAACTAGCTTTTAAGCAAAACAATTAAAGCAGAAAAAGGAAAGGAAAGAGAGTAAGCATTGCAAACCTCTCAGCCCACTTCATTAAAAACAATAATATGAAGATTTACGATATCAGTGCTATACATTTATATATATCCAGTCCCACATAATGAGGGCTAAAATCTCAGAAATCCAAAAGTGCCATGCGTAAGCTTCAAGAGTTCTTTTCACCATGGCATCATAGATGTGCTAATAAAGAAGACTGACAGCAAATCACCTAGACTGGGCACATCAACAGTGCCTTTATGCACAGCGTGAAGAGGTGCTATACACCCGTTAAAAGTGGTTAGTACATTCTTTGTGTTGGTGAATTAATGTGAAAAGTGGTGACTTATTATCAACACAACGAACATGTTTACCGCATTTTAAGTGGGTGTACCACCCGGGAAATTGTGCGCATGCCATGAAAAAACCGTGTCTATAACTCGTATTATCAATAAAGACATGTCAAATATCAAATTTTTAACGGCCTTCAATACTGCGCTTGTATTCAATTTTGGGACAAATGCTCAACTGCATTTTGTCACCATATGGGTGTTTACATAGACATCCATATCTATGTTAATATCTACTTATCTATCTACCGACCTTGTGTATATTGTACCTGCGAGCACATTTGCATTGGCGCACCCCATACACCCACTTGAAATTTTTCCTTAGCTCTTAAGTATATCCGCTGCATCTTTCTCTCACTGGTATCAGCAAATTCAAAAGCTTTCCCAGTTTTAATCAAGCGCCTACTGAATAAAGCGCCGAGCTTTTCACGGTGGACCGTGGCATTATGAGTCTATGACACTACGACCACATAAGCGATGAACTATCCTACGCAACAGCTCCATAAGAGCTCTGGTGTCACTACTCCAAAGAGTCTCTCAACTCCTCCCGATCATGTCGATACCGAATCACCTCCGCTAGCGGAGCTTTAACGTACCACTCCACGAAGAAATTATCCCAAGAAGCACGCGGTGTCGATTTCGCAACACCCATGCGAGAGCAGAGGGCTTTCCGAAGAGGGTATCATCCAAATCGCAAATGATGAACGAAAAAAACCAAAATCGATGAACCCCACGTATCTTTCGAATGCATAAACGGCCCCAACAAGAAAATCAGCAGTCGCATGTTGACTGGCGCTGTTGAAGCATCAGCAAGAAGTCCCGCTATTCGCATGCAGAAAGAGAGAGAGAGAGAGAGAGAGAGAGAGAGAGAGAGAGAGAGAGATGTACCTCCACCGAGGAGTGCTGATGGGCTTGGAGAGAGGGAAAGGAAGCCAATCGGACAGCGATCATTGATCGTCCCCTGTTTTGGTTCTGTGGTTCTTTTTCTTTTCTTCTTTGGGAAGAAACCCGGTTTCCGGATGCTTCTGTGCTGACCGCTGAACTCTTTGTAGCATTTTTTCACAAAGAGAAAAAGAGAATTATTATAATTATTATTATTGTCGTTATTGTTATTGTAATTGTAATTGTTATTAATGTCGGGACGGATCAATCTATAAGTACCCCGTTTATTATCTTGGATAATCTTATTTCCGTCGTCCCTCTTCAGTTCTTCATCGTCATAGGAGAGGATTTGATTTCCATTCCATATCTAGTCGTATATGTTATCACGCATCATTTTTTCATGCACATCGAGCAACCTCATGGGAATCTTAACGTTAAGCAGAAAGAAAATCCTTTGACATTTCCTTATGCCGATGCTTCCATGTAGCCTTTAAATATTCTTTTCAATTAATTATGCGAGGCGATGGCATGTTTCATACAGAAAACACACGATTATGGAGAATTAATCATCTGGCACCTGATGATAATACGATAATTCGCTCCGTACTATGATATTACATTCTTGGTTGTTCTGAACTAAAGACTATAATTTCATTCCACAACACTGTCAAACCCCTTGCTTTCGCTCTAGGATTAATCACGAAGCAGTTTTGAAAATTTAACCCATGCTTCAAGCATGGCACCGCTGGTTCTTGAATTTGTCTCGATGAAAAATAGAACATTGGGCCTTTCTTGAGACACTAAGGTTCATATTGCATGAGTTGTAAAGGTGTGCATTGGTCCCAATTCAACTCGGGAATTGGCCCAGACCGATTGGTTCTAGGTGGTTGGAATCAGTCTGGTACTTGGTTATTGGGAAGGAACTGTACTTATCGGACCAGATCGGACCGAACCAGTAGAATAAGCCCAAAGTATGTTTTAAATAGCATAAACCATAAAAATAAATAAATAAATAAAACGATCAAGCCGGTCCAATTCTAGGTTAGATAGGGTCGATTCCTGCCTCCATAGACTGGGAACCAACCCTGTCCGATCTGAGTCACAGTTCTAGTGTGGGAATCAATCACCCCTAATGAGTTAATAGAAGCATGCACAATCCCTGAAAAATCCAATACAAAAAAATCTTCATTGGTACCGTAGTGACTTATTAGGGTTAGCCACCATAGTCCATTCTTTTTAAGTATCTCCTATCTAAATTGGCATAACCAATAACAAAGTATCATCAAGTGTAGTGGGAGTGCACGCCTGAGATGCATAAGGATTAAATCTCCTCATTTTGTTTTTGATTACTAGGGATTTATTGCTTTTCTGCTCTTTCTTCTGAGTTCCTGATTTAGAATCTAATGTTTTGTTTCGTATTGTTAAGAGTTTCTAGAATAATTTCACAAAAAATCTTCCAGAAAGGGCTGAGTTCTTGCACTTCAGCTCTAAGCCATTGCCCAAAGCATCCCTCGCTGTCAACGGCTGTCTGCTCTCTTCGCGAGGGACTTCCTCAAAGTATTTGGCGTGATGCTAACAAATTCATACTGACTTTTTGCTCTCCCGATTTTGACAGCTGAAAAACTCTTGGCATCCACCTTCACATCAGAAACCGCCCCTAGATTGCTGGCCATCCTTCTAATTGCTTCCTCTGAAAACATATTCATGAGGGAGACCATGTATCTGAACCTAAAGAGCACTGTGAGAATTCGTAGCATTTGGGTGGACTATCAGGTTTGCAATGCTTGAGAAGCGACAATTGATTAGCAAAAGACGAAAGACCCGGTATAAAGGCACTCTGTTCTTTTCTATTTCAGTTCTAAATGTAAACGCAAATGTCGTTTCGCCATGCTTTCTTCATTGTATTCTAAAATGCTTGAAAGGATATGCTAGGATTGGAGTACAGCCGCCCAAGGAGCGTGAGGCGACACTCAGTTTTTCAATAGATTCGACACCATCCATAAGTGGTACATATCCCTTATCTGAGCAGAGACTGCCAAATTTTTGGCAGAGAACACTAATTCGAGCTTCTGCAATGTCCCCGGTCTCCATCGGTGAGCTTCGGACCAGAGTAATGCACAGCGACAGTTTTTCGTAACGCAAAGGGAAGGAAGAGAAAAAGCACCCGTAAGACTAACAAAACATAAGATGGGTAGTTGAAGCCCGTGGCGGGTTGATGATGTAGACGGTAATGAACAATGGGGCACACTGAAACTTGCTGAAAGAAGACCAAACTCTCTAACGCAGGAAAAAGGATGAGAGGATTTGATTTCTTTTTCATGTCAACTCCCATATGTTTTCCGGTAAATTTCTCTAATGCACACCAAACGATCTTCGTCGTAATTCCAACATTCTTGGCTATTCTAATCTGAAGAGCGATAGCATTGTCCGACAATTCTCTAGTTAAAAGCTTTTTAAAGTTGGCGGGATTTAACGAGTTACCTTCCGAACAAAGTCATGTCTACCTAGAAGCTTTACCATTACTTCCACGGACTTTTTTCACCGAACGGAATTTCCGAAAGGGTCGATTGTCAAAATTCAGAGTTTGTGGGGGTAGAGCGTTAAAAGTTAAAAGTTCCTGGTAGAACTTCGCAATATAATATAGCTCAATTTGCTCTAAGTTAAAGTTTTGAGGAGGTAAATAGATATAATTAAAAGATTGGAAAGCAGAATGTAAAATATGAAACGTGAAGTCCTCGTTATTCTTGAGGGCTACAATCAAGACACGGTGTCACTCCGTCAAATTCCATAATGCTTCGCTATTTTCCAGCCCACAAGAAGTTGGAAGCGTTATGATTTTTTTGAAATCAATGAAGAGCATTACATTCTCAAACGATCCTTGCAAGCATCATCAAATCGACACTCATGCTTCTCCTGAACATAGGGAGTTGACTCAACAACAATGACAGCCAGGGTTGGAGATGAACCTCTGCATTTTTCCGATACACCAAAATTGTGCTGATTGTACTTTGCAGCACATTGATCGCACAGAGTGCACAAAATCATCCTCAGTTTCCTCATAAAGCAAAGCAAGGGAAAATAATGTATAACAAGGTTCAAAACTCTTGCAACAACAAAGAAAACAAAATTGGAATCAAGTAACCTATGGAACTGTATAAAAGCAACAGCATAAACATCCTTTCCTGCCAAGTACCATTTTGAACCACGTCGAAGACATCAATCTGCAACTCATGATGCAGAAACCTGACATGCCAGCAGGAACAAGAAAGCAACCGACGACAGATGCTGAGCAGACATTCACGGGAGATGAAAGAAACTCCCTGAAAGACAAATATTGCATATTGTTTAGCATCCACATCCACATAGGAAAATTTGAAGAACAAAGTAAACTGCCGAAGAACGTTAAACACCAACCTACAAAGAGGAAAGCCAGATATACCGAGTCTTGGTACTATTTTTGTTTACTGAACGACTTTGAAAAATGACATTGGATGCTTCAACAAGCGGCCGCCATAACAAGTCAATTTGCTTATTTAATCATTGGATCCAAGAATTCAGTATCACTTAGTAAACCAGACTTGGTATATTTAGCATCTATAAAAAAAAATAGACTATCTACTTCTATATTACATGAAAACAATGGCAATGACATCTAGAAATAGAGTAATAATCCTCCAAAATGCATTCAGAAAGCTTAATTCTACCTGAGACCTAAACTCTGCAAAAAAATGCAAAATTATCATAATGTACCTGAGAATTATCGCCTTTGGGTTTTTCCAATTGAGCGCTTGCCAGAGAATAAGTGTTTTGGTTTGAGGGTAGGAATAACCCTGTCTGCCTCTCCCCGGCGAGCATTCTTGTTTCTCTTTTTGACAGATTTCTTTGCAATTTTTAAAGCTTTGACCTTTTGATCGGAATCCTTGAAACCTGCTCCAGGAACAAATTCAGCAGGCACTCGGGAGACTGACCTAGACCGGGATGTAGACCTTGTTCGCAACTTCTTATTGGACCGATCTCCATCCACATCCATAGCATCACCACCATTATCACCCCTCTCAGGTGACCTCTCCCTCTTCCGGCCCCTTGATCTACTGCGGGCCCGCTCAATCGCCAAGCTGGGGTCCAGTCCCAACGATGATAGCTGCCTGCCCATCCTTTTAGACGTGAATTCACGGCTTTTGTCAAACTTTCTTGGTACAGTTGGCCTACTCTCTGCTGTGCTTTTCTTGACCCTGTGCTGCTGTATGAGCATGCTTTTCTTCTTTCTGATCTCAGCCAATGCTTCTTGCTCTTCTGGTGTTAAGTCTTTCCCATCCATCTCGAAATCGTCATCATCCTCAGCCTGGCGCATTCCTTCCTCTCTTTCCAGCTCTTCAAGCCTCATTAGAATATCAGGATCTATAAAGTCAGCCACATTATGCCCATCAAGAATCTCTGGCAATATGTCTTCTTTCCACTCATCATCAGCTAAGATGTAGTTCTTCTTCAAACTAGCAGAGTATACACCTGCACCGCCGTTCTCATCCTCCAAATCCCTTTCAGTTTTCCTCTTCTCCTTTTCTGCTGCTTGAGCTCTAGCCTCCAATACTGCCTGAGGTATGCATGGCGGTCTTTCTTTTTGGTCCCGTGGCTTTGGTATTGCAACATGAAACCTGTTCAAACAGTCATTTATCTTCTTTGATTTCATCTTTATTTCCACTCTCTGATTCAGTAACCTCTCGCAAGCCGCATTCTTTACAGCAATTACTCCGTCCTCTGTCAAAGTGCTCATAGTCAGCAACACTCCCCCATCATTTGTGGCCTCACCTCCTTGTCCTATCACGGTTTTCATAGCTTCAGCTTTCATATCCATAACCAACTTCATGTCCTCTTCTGAGAGACCCTCCAGTGGTTGCAGATCAGTCTTGTTGCAGACTATCATCAAGGGCTTGTTCATAAACAGAGATTTGATGCTATGAAAAAGAGCTGCTTGCTGGGCAATGCTGTAGCCACAAGACCCCGATATGTCCAAGAAAAACAAGACAGCAGAGCGCAGATGGGCCAAAGCAGTAATGCTGCACATCTCAATTATGTTACGGTCTTCAAAGGGACGGTCTAGAATCCCAGGAGTATCAATGACTTGATATCTGAGATATTTATAGTCGGTATGACCGACAAAGAGAGATTTTGTCGTGAAAGCATATGGTTGCACATCAACATCAGCCCTTGTGATTTTGTTTATGAAAGAGCTCTTGCCAACATTAGGGTACCCACAGATCAAGATCGTCCGAGTATTCGGGTCAATTGAAGGTAACCTGGCCATGTGTTGCCTAATCTGTTCCAAGTAAGCCAGACTGCCACTAAGCTTCTTGATCAGGGTACACATTCGTCCGAGAGCAGCAACCTTCAGAGACTTGCAGCGATAGAGTGAGTCTCCATACTTCAATAGCTTAACATAGTCTTTAGCAACCTTTCCAATTTGATTCCTTGCTGTATTGACTGCCCCCAAAGCGAGCTTGTAATGATCCTTGTTGTACAGCACGTGAAGAAGATCGCCATAGAAAGGATGGATGTCATCCAGCCGAGGGAACTCGTCGATGATGGTCGAGAGCTTGTCGTGAAAATTCTGTTGAGTGTACTTCACCTTGCGCATGTAGAATTGACGGAGGCGCGATATAGCATACCCCTTGTGCACAACAGTAGGTGTTTGCCGCTGGGTGCGAGAAAGGATGATATCGATGAAATCATTCGCCTTGGGCACCACCGTGATCTTCTTGAAATTGTATTGCACCATCTTTTATAACTTCTGCAGCAAAACAAATACGCCAGAATCAGATATCTCATGCGCGCATGTCAAAAATTGAAGCCGACTCCCACCGACCAAACCCAACTTGGCTCCTCTAAAATCCAAAAAAAAAAAAAAACAGCTCGAGCTACGACATGGCATCCCAAGTACCAGCAGATCATAGTTCTTCCCTGCTGAATATCTTCCACTATATAGATTAACTAGCAAACAAGGATAGACGCGAAGCCATCGAACTCGGCAGACATCAAACACAACACCTACGTAGGCAATCAAGCACGGTACAAGGAGCAATCGAAATCCTCGTTTCTGCAGAAACCTCTCGAATACAACCTCGACGTGATAAGACATGGCATGCGCACAAAAGAGAAGCAATTAAACGATTCCAGCAGCCCTCAAATGCTTCACAAAGGAGCGACGCGGACGAGTTCAGCTCACCTAGACGAAGCTTTCGCCGCCGCCGCCGCCGCCGGAACCGCCGGATTGCACTTCGGGTCCTAACGACGCCGCACTCCGGGCGCGGGAGGAGACAGCTCCGTCGTAGGCCACCGCCGGAGATGCCTCCTACGCCGCTCGGCAGAAGGTACGGCGCGAGGAGAAAAATGGGAGAAGGCGGCGCTCCGAGAAGTGGCGATGGAAGGGGTTTTTGTTAGGGTTTGGAGATTTGTCTGCTGAAGTTTAGAGCGAGTCTGTGGGCCGACATGAAGTTGGGCCTCTCTGTCTAACCCGGCCCATTAGCAGAGATTTCCAACATTCTGTTTTTTCAAGAACGGCGCTATTTCCTCCTATATAATATATGGGTGAATTCCCTAAAAAACCCCCGACTTCAGGTCAAGTCTCAAAAGTGCCCCAAATTTTTTTTTTATCTAAGAAGAAATTCCAAACTTTGGGTCAAGTCCCAAATTTGTCCCGAACCTTTTTTTGTCTTAGAAAAAATCTCAAACTTTAAGTTTAATCCCAAATCTACCCCAAATTTTGTTTTGTGTAAAAAAAATCAACAAATTTTAATTTATTTTCAAAAATATACCCCGTGATCCGGTCCCAACTTGACGTGACACTTCCATGTCGATAACAAATCCACATCAGCAAAGTAATGGGGCGATAGGTACGTACCGATGTTGCATTTCCACTTCGATAATCAATCCAACCCAATAAAAAATATTGAAATTCTCCAAAATAAAACCATTTTAGGATATGAAAGTTAGGGACGACAACAAATCCACCCCAAAAAGCTTTTTTAATTGAAAAAAAAACATAATTTTGAGGTTCAGTCTAAATTTGCTCCGAACTTATCTCTGTCTAAAAAAAAGCTCCATTACTTTGTTGATGTGGAATTGTTATCAATGTGAAAGTGCCACGTCGAGTTGAAATTAGATTACGGGGGTATATTTTCGAAAATAAATTGAATTTTGGTGATTTTTTTTACACAAAACAAAATTCAAGGCAGATTTTGGACTAGATTTAAAGTTTTGGATTTTTTCTGAGACAAAAAAAAGTTCGAGACAGATTTGAGACTTGACTTAAAGTTTGAGATTTTTTCTGAGAAAAAAAAAAGTTCGGGGCAGATCATCTAGATCCACAATAAAAAGAAATCATAATGCATGAAATAGAATAGCTAATAAAAAGGGAAAATAAAGAAATTCGGGGCCACCACTTTAAATTGCTTTTGAATAATAGATATAAACAATAACAAAACACGTGATATTTATGGCAACTAAATCCTGGATAGAAATAGAATAGCGAATAAAAAAAAAGGAAAGCAAATAAATTCAGGCCCACCACTTTAAATTGCACTTGAATGACATAGGGCGATTCTGTCTTTTTAATGAAAATAGGGTGGACTTAGTCATATATGTGTGAAAATCGCGCTACCCTTTACAAATATTCGCTAAGCTTGTCTGTTTTGAACAACACCAATTAAACACAGTTAAAAAGCAATTGGCGCTGCCCCACAATGGCAGGCAAAGAAAACAGATGGTGAATACCGGATAAAATCAATCTAACCGAAGGAAAAGGAAAAATCGCGATATAGAGCAAGTGGCAATAACCGGCGAGTCTATCTGGTCGTATTTTCATCAGCCCGATCCAACGAATCAATCGCAAATGCCCAAAATTGCCCCCAACAAAAAATCACCACAAACTTCTGCAAGTGACGTCCATTCAATTTCACTGCTCCGAATCAATTCCTGCTTAAGAAATTATTGCGTTAGAGCAAACACTTCTAGCTCTAAATCAATAGAAGGAAGAAATTATCCGTCAACAACGACAGAATCGAATCCACGTCAAACCTCGTAGATACCTAATCTAAGGATAATCGAATAATTTAATTCATCACGATGAGTGCACGAGTTACTAAAGTTGCCTGGTAAATATAGCACAAAACGCAGGAGAAACATCGTCGGAAGTCCGCAATGTCCCTTTCGCCGCCCAAAATGTCACTGGACCGACGAAAGAGAATCGAATGGGGTCCAGTCACCTGTCAATTCCACGTGGAATTTACTGGAAAAGCGACGATTAAAAGGTGCCACTGACTTTTATTTGGGCCACCTTGAATAAAGCGCGCGAGATTTTTTTTTAATTTTTAAAAAAAATTTTATTAGGATCAGTGCGTCGTGATCATGCGGTGCCCCCGCATGATGGGATTTGAAAAAGTAATGCACGCATTGAAAAAAATGGAGATAATAAATTAGGTGGACTCACTGACCTTTCCTCTGTTTCTGAGAAGTTTCACGCGAATGTGATTCCAAAAGCGATGGGAGCTTTTGTTTTTTACATCTAGGGATAAGTATATCGATAGTTATAAAATTTATGGCGAAAATATAATTAAGTTTTCAAATTTTTAAAATATATAATTAAATCATAAAACTCGTTACGAGAGTGCAGTTGAGTTCTAATATTTTCAAATAGTGCAATCCATAAAAGGATTTGATTGGACAAACTTGACAAGTTTAGGATTTAGTTCCACTTTTTTAAAATTTTAGGACTTGCTTGTAGTTTCGTGATAAATTTTAGAACTTGATTGCACTAGCCTTCCTCTATTTCCGAGAAGTTTCACACGAATGTGATTCCAAAAGCAATGGGAGCTTTTGTTTTTTTATATCTAGGGATAAGTGTATCAAAAGTTATAAAATTTATGAAGAAAGTGCAATTAAGTCCTAAGACTTTTAAAATGTACGATTAAGTCATAAAACTCGTCACGAAAGTGTAGTTGAGTCTTAATATTTTCAAAGAGCGCAATCAATAAAAGGATTTGATTAGACAAACTTGACAAGTTTAGGATTTAATTCCATTTTTTAAAATTTTAGGACTTGCTTGTAGTTTAGTGATAAATTTTAAAACTTGATTGCACTGGCTTTCGAAGTTTCACACGAATGTGATTCCAAACGCGTGGGAGCTTTTGTTTTTTATATCTAGGAATAAGTGTATCGAAAGTTATAAAATTTATGATAAAAGTACAATTGAGTCTTAAGACTTTTAAAATGTGCGATTAAGTCATAAAACTCATCACAAAAGTACAGTTGAGTCCTAATATTTTCAAAGAGCGTAATCAAAAAAAGGATTTGATTGGACAAACTTGACAAGTTTAGGATTTAATTCCATTTTTTTAAATTTTAGGACTTGCTCGTAGTTTCGTGACAAATTTTAGAATTTGATTGCATTGGCCTACGAAGTTTCACACGAATGTGATTCCAAACGCATGGGAGCTTTTGTTTTTTATATCTAGGAATAAGTGTATCGAAAGTTATAAAATTTATAACGAAAGTGAAATTGAGTCCTAATACTTAAAAAATGTGCAATTAAGGCATAAAACTCGTCACGAAAGTATAGTTGAGTCCTAATATTTTCAAAAAGCGTAATCACTAAAAGGTTTTGATTGGACAAACTTGACAAGTTTAAGATTTAATTTCACTTTTTTAAAATTTTAGGACTCAATACAAATTTTAGGACTTCTATTGCAAAAATGATCGTTTGTATTGCTTACAAAATTGAATGAACGAAAAATATTTTGATCATTCATAAAAATATTTGAACATAAATTGTTGTGAGTAATGAAAACATTTTTCATTAACTAATTATTTTAAGCAATACTTTTTTTTTGTCGAAAATTTTAAGCAATACGAGCGAACATTTTTTGAAAATTTTTTTTTCAGACATTCACTTTCCACGAAACAAACGGAGCCATTAATTTCATTCATTTTTTTTTTGTAGTTGCTCATAAAAGCCCAATTCTTGAGTAGAATGGAGAAACCCAATTCCCCGTTCCGAGTTTTTTTGAATTATGCTTTGTGAGGCTCTTTTCATATCCACCTAGAAATCGATTACTCCCTAACGGACGCTTCCATTTTGTTGGAATTGTGCTAGTTCAGAGAAAAGTGACTCTGCTTTTGCATTCTCGTCGCATCGAACCTAAGATCCGGTCATTAAATTTGTATAATTCTTTCCATTGGGTGAAAAAATACAGATCAACTCAAACATCAATCTCGATCGACACAAAACACCTTCTCAATGTTGTTTCATATCATCCGGAAGAAAAAGAAAGGCGACATCAATTCTACCACGCTCAGAGAAATAAAGGGATAGTTACACGACAGGTACTAAAATCTGTCGACTTCAAACTTTAATTTCATTCATTTAAATCCTAAAACTTGCTAATCTCGTTGCACCTTGAGCATCGATTCTCTTAGACCAAAATTTGCAAGTTTTGTGACTTAAAATGCTCTAAATGAAAATTTTAGAACTTAGGTACACGGAAATCGATAAGTTTTAAGGCTTGTATGTAACTATCCCGACAAACAAAGCACCAGCCAGCCTTCTTAACTAGCGTTGTGATTTGGATTTAATCCCACACTAAGATGAATTTTGCTCATGTTTCTAGATCAATTCATGCTATAGAGGCTTTAAACCGGGTCTTTGATGAATGCGATGCGGTTGGTAAGGGCACCAACCATATGAATATTCATCGAGATCTCAGTGGCACATTGTCAAAGTACCCATAATCAGAGTTGATCATACCGCAATTGAATTGACCCTATATAGTTTGATAATTACAAAAATAGCAAGAATATGTGGGATCTACATAGATCTCGTCCTAATGTCAAGCTTCGTTTATTTTGCGAAAAACGTGATATTTCCGAAAAATGTTTTTCAGGAAGTTGTTTTCCTGGAAAATGACAATATTTTTTGGTATTTGGGCCAAAATTAAAACGAGCTAGAAAATATTTATATTTTTCGCCGTTTGATATGAAAAATTTGATTTGATTTTCTGGGGTAAATTATAAAAAAAAAATTTCGAGTTTTTTTAAATATTTTTTTCCTTTTTCTTTCTCTTTCTTCCTGAGCCGATCGCGCGGCCATAGGCGAGGGATGAGCTCGTCCAAGGCTGGCGAGGCTCGATCTCACTAGATTCCGAAGAGCTTGAGCCTCACCAGCCTCAAGTGAGGTTCCACCACACCAGATCCAATGAGGTCGATCTCGCTGGAGGCTGGTGAGACACCTCGTCCCATGCGATGCCTTTAGCGAGTCACTGCTATGCTTCAACCAAATCCACCATGTTGCTTTTCTTCTTCGTCTCCATCTCGTCCCTACCTCATTTCCAACTTCAACAAACACTCATGTCGAAGTGCCACTTTATCGCCTTTCGATCACCAGGCCTCTTCCTTGAAGGCATTGCCTGGGATAAGGTGTCTCGTCAACCTTGGGTGAGCTCGAGCCTCGCCTAGTTGGCTAGATGTAGCGAGGTCAAGCTTCATTGGCTGTGATCGATCGCTGGCTATCGTTATGTTCACATCAGAAGCTAGCGAGGTCGAGCCTCGTCGACCTTGGACAAGCTCGTCCCTTGCTTGTGGCTGGACAGTTTTTTAATAATAAAAATAATAAAAATTTGATTTTTTAAAGGTGAGATTTTAATGTCCTTCTCTTTACATTATAGTTTGATTTAGTAACCTCGTTGATAAGATTAAGAAGGCGTGTATGAAGTTTTATCTCATAATTTGCATGATTGACTCATAGTTTATTTGCAATTGCACGATTGTAATATGTTTTTATTATCAATAGCAAATTGTATCTAAACTTTTTTGGGAACAATAAAAATACTTTTCATTCATTCATTTCATGAGCAATATAAATGATCATTTTTAGTAAAATTATTTTTCAAATTATTTATTTTCCACGAAATAAATTGAGTTTTATATGGATCTCATTTTAACGTCCTTCTCTTTATATTATAGTTAGATTTAGTAACTTAGTTGATAAGATTAAGGAGGCGTGCACGAATTTTCCTCTCATGATTTGCATGATTGAATCAAACTTAATAAACAACTACACAATTATAATGTGTTTTTATTATCAACAACAAAGAAAAAGTTCGTGATAGGAAGAAAAATGGAATTAGACTTTAAAACGTGATAAAACTCTTTTTAAGGAATTACTGGCCCCACAATGTTGCTAATGATTACTGACAAAAATCATCCAAGATATAATAAAGTTTCGATGAGAATACCAAATAGTAATTTTTGTATTTCTCTAAGTCTGCATTTGGTCATCTGAATTTCTAGTCATGATAGGATTGGATAGGATAAGATAATAAATCTCAAAAATTTGTCGTATCCTATTTACTGTTTGGTCAACTAAGGATGTAAAGTTGGATAAGTAGAATTTGCAATAGAGTATGATTATCTCATAATAGCTATGGGAGCTCGTGCAAATACATTCAACACCCCTCGTGTCGAGGAGAATACCCATTTCTTGAAGGGATAAGATGTTGATTTGGTCTACTTTGTTATCAGATTCACGTGCTTCTCAATTAAATATTGGAATTTGCGGTAGAGTTTCATGACTTTGCGGTTGAAGATCTTGCCCGGCTATATAAGTCAAAGACCTTGCGAAGATTACACTTCTTGAAGCATGAGATCATATTTTGAACATGGGAGGAGAATTATGTGATTTAAAATTCATCCGTTTCTGTGTTTGGACTTTGTTTTTGTTTTCTAGGTTAGCAGCAAATTTTTTCGAGGCTTGTGCTATGGTCTCTGCTAATTTTTCTTTGATCAAATGGAAAATATATTCCTAGTTTTGCTCATCTTCCCACGGGCCGGTCATTGGTACCGGAGAGGCGGCGGGGCACAGTAGAGAAGCAGCCCACCATCAAAGAGGCGGTTAGGCATGGCGAAGAGGTGGCTAGGCACGAAGGAGAGGCGGTGATTGTGGGAAAAACTTGTCTCCTCGTGTGTTGCTCTTTTGAGAAATTCTATCCGGTTCTATCCCACCTTCCTCCTGAGATTATTTTATCCTGGCTATATCCCCCCAATATCCCCCTTTGTCCTATCATGGACAGATACCAAACATAGGATAGGATGCTTTTATCCGGACGAGCAAGCATAGCCTAAGAACTCTCAAAGGAAAACAATCGGAAACAATGGTTGTATTTCTTTTTTTTGGTAAGGAACAATGGTTGTATTTCTCTTTTAATAAGAAATGAAAATGGAAGAAATGTGTATTAAGCATTTCAAAATTAAATATATAATATATAAAAAAATAACCTAACTCCTTTTGAACAATCGCATTGTTTCAATAGGACAATATGATTAATTTTTATAATTGTATATCCAAATTTAAATAAACAATAAGCAATAATTGGTGATTAGTGCCAAATATAGTCCACGTATGCACTCACATCTTTTCGAAGTGGGACAAGGCACCTCGTAGTTACAAACAAACTAGCAACAAATTATACCCAAATTTTATTGTGAACGATGAAAATATTTTTCATTGATTTATTTTCGTGAGCAATATCAGCGATAATTTTTAAGAAAATATTTTTCAAATTATTTATTTTCCGCGAAACAAACTGAGGCTATCTTAACCGTATAAGTTTTTAATGTCCTTCTCTTTATATAATAGTTTGATTTAGTAACCTAGTTGCTTCAATTGAGAAGGCATGTACGAAGTTTCCTCTCGTAATTTGCACGATTCACACATACTTAATTAGCAACTAATTGATTATACTATGTGTTTCTTAGTTGAAAAGATTTTTCGTTCATTCATTTTTGTGAGCGATATAAGTAATTATTTTTTAGAAAAATATTTTTCAAATTATTCATTTTTCACGAAACAAACGGAGTTTTATATATATATATATATATCTCATCTTAACCTTAAGAGATTGAATGTTCTTCTCCTTATATTATTCTTAGATTTAGTAACGTAGTTGATAAGATTAAGAAGGCGCGTATAAAGTTTCCTCTCATAATTTCATGATTGACTCATACTTAATGAACAACTACACATTTATAATATGTTTTTATTGTCAACAACAAAGAAAAATTTCGGGATAGGAAGAAAAATAGAATCAGACTTTGAGGTGTAATAACACTCTCTTTACGGAATTATTTACCCTACAACATTGTTAATGGTTACTGGCAAAAATCCTCCGAAATATATTAAAGTCTCGATGAGAACATCAGATAGCAATTCTGATATTTCTCCAAGAACTCTCAAAGGGAAACAATCAAAAACGATTGCTATATTTCTCTTTTGGAAAAGAAACGAAAATGGAAGAAGAAAATGTGTATTGAACAGACACGTTTGGTAGTTAATAGCAAAAAAACAAGAAGTTATATCCAAATAGACATGACCTTTCAAAGGTTAAGAAGTTATGTCTGAACAAATACGATCTCTGGAATAGCCACGGCCGAAGAAATAAAATTCGGAATTAAATATATAATAAATAAAAAATAACCGTAACTCCTTTGTGAATAGACGCCCTGTTTCAATAGGACACTATGGTTAATTTTTATAATTACGAATCCAAATTTTAAAAAAAATAAAAATTATTTATTAGTGTCAAATCTAGTCCATGTGCGCACTCGCATCTTTTCGATGTGAGATAAGGCACCTCTTAGTTTATTTGTAACAAACTACCAACAAATTATACCCAAACTTTTTTATGAATAATGAAAATATTTTTCGTTCATTTATTTTCGTGAGCGATATAAGTAATCATTTTTAGGAAAAATGTTCTCCAAATTATTCATTTTCTGCAAAACAAATTTAGTCTCAGATGGATCTCATCTTAACCTCATGAGACTTTAATGTCCTTCTCTTTATATAATAGTTTGATGTAGTAAACCTAGCTGCTTAGATTGAGAAGGCGGGTACGAAGTTTCCTCTCGTAATTTGCATGATTGGCACACACTTAATTAGCAACTACACGTTATACTATGTTTCTCTTAGTTGTCAAGAGTGGAAGGATAAGAACTGAACTTTGCTATCGGATAGAATTGATTATGCTGTCACTAGTTCAGTTGGGTCCTATAGGATGTCATCTTCATCCAATGTCCAAGGATGTCTGATGAAATTCGACAAACTCAGGTCGATTGTCCAATAGATGGTATGAGGTTGAAATCTTTGTATTCATCCAAGTTAGAAAAATTCGATTTGGCTAAGAGATTTCATCTCGTTCTGTTCTGTTTTGGGTTCTTCTCGTTGCTCCAACGTGGAACTTTCCTTGATGTCAATTGTCCAAGAAAACATATACGTCACACTAGAAAATAACGTCGAGAATCTAGAATCCCTGTTTCATCACCTAATAAAACATGAAGACACTCTTTAAGAGATAGTGAAAAAAACCTAATGTTCAAATGCTTATCGGATTCTGAGATTAGCAAGCTTACATGTTAGAGGTCGTTCGTGGCCAGGAGGTGGCAACCGTCGTCACTTCTCTCCAGCAGAGGTTACGCCTTACGCGAATTGAGGTATATGGTCATGCAAGACCGATAGCCTCCATGGCCGTGATTTGTAGAAAGATCACGGGTCTCTCTATCTCTATTTGTCTCGCCCGCAACCGTGGAGTTCGTGTCAAGCCCCGAACCAAGACCGTGACACTCGGTCCCAGCCTGGGACCAGTTATGATCATCTTTGTTTCGGGGATTTTCATTATGACGTCCCATTTCGTTTCTCTTTTGTTACGGGTAAGCGGAAGAAATTATACTTAACAAACAACAACATGAGCTAGAAAACACATTTCACAAGCACACTTCTTATTTACATTATACGTGCTATCTTACAAGCCTTTCCACTAAAGGCCTTTTGTTCATTTACATCCGGATTGCATTCGGTCTCCTACATACTATCCGTGCAGTTGGGGTAGTCCTAGCTCCACTACCACGGTTCCCTTCACAAAAAGCAAAAGTTAGTTTTTTCCAAGCTTGGTCGACTAGCTACGGTCCTTCTGCATTCCCATTGGGCGCGTTATCATTGGCGGCCCCAGGTGGTCCGCTAAATCCGAGAAGGGGTCCGAGCAAATCTCAGTCGAACCAAATAAACCATGCTTCGTAACGATGGGGAACTAGCTCATTGGCATCCTCTTGTACCCAAACCGTGGTAACACATTTACGGTATGTGACTTCCGTTTCTACATCAACTGTGTCAATTATGGAAACATGCATTTCTATTTGAAGACCCTGGCGAACCGGGGGTGGTGTAGCCATACCTACAAAGCTGAAAATAATAATGAGTGAGTCACAACGTAGTAAGTAAATCCACTAAACTTCGGCTAAGAGATAGCCTCGCCATTGAACAATAGATCAAACATTACTGTTTTGCTTGTCGATGGTAGATCGATAGCAAATACTTCTTACCTTTCTTATTTGCTAAACATGTCATGCGCACCAAGTAAGAAAACATCAAGCATGGTATTTAAATGATGCACACAAGATCAACACATGAGATTCATTACTTCTTAACCGAAATCCATCGGTTCTTCCGATATTCACTAGGCATTCGAAATCCATTGGGCATCGCCTCGAAATAGATCGAAGGCGGCATCGTCTCGAAATCCATCAATGACGGCATTGCCCCGAAATCCATCGATGGCAGCAATGTCCCAAAATCCATCGATGACGGCTTTAGTCCCTCGTGTGATCATGCAACAAGTATCAAACAATCCGGGTTCTTATCTTGTTGACGTTAGCCCATGCATTCAAGCCTGAAGGCGTGCCATGCTCATGTGTTTCATGATCTATAGGACAAATGCCTAACGTGTCGAGCGCGGTCTAGGGCGTGGCTCGATCCACCATACCGAACGCCAGCTTGGAGTCGAACTTGGCCCAGGTCTATACGCTTCAATATAAACCAGCACCAAGCCAAACTCGATCCGTCACACCGCAATATGGGTACAAGACCATACGATGTCCCTTTTCGTGACCCCGTTGTGTCTTGACTCATGGCCATGATGCAAGAATAACAATCATACATGCAAGCATAAATCACTACAAACAAGGTCAACACTCGAGCTCAGCCACGCAACACCACATCCTAACTAAAGGATAGGGAATTCACTTACTACTAGGGTCACGGGGTGATCCTACAAAGGGTGTTCAATGATAGTGAGGACGAGTGAGAGAAAGTGGCCGAGAGAAAGACCGAGGGAGTGACCGAAAGAGAGAGAGACCAAAGGAGTGCGGAGTGTGTGCCTGTTGAAGGAAAGAATGGAATAGAACGGTGGCTCTCCTATTTATAACCCAAATTCTAATGATGATCTTACCAAATGGACTAATCATTTACATTAGGGTGGCGCCTAATTATAGAAGGGAAATCTTGCCAAATCTTAAACCTAATTATTATTGATCTAATTAGCTAACAAGTGTCCTACTTGTCCTATGCAAGTCTCTCATTAGGGTTATTGTGTCTTATATTTAGGGTATATAAATCACCCTTCTCATTAATGACTAAGAGGACACCTAAACCTCAAATGATGGCTTCTCCAATAATTTCATTGACTTGGTCTCATATTCTTCTTATTCTCCAAGCTTCTTGGGCATGTGGCTCCTCTAGAACTCTCAAGAACACTCAATTATTGGGTATCTTAGAAGATAAGATCTTCTCTAATGATTGACCCTCAATTATTAACCTAAGTTTGACTTGGTCTTCTTGTTCCCCAAGCTTGGGGCGTGTGAGACTTGTTCTTGTCCTTTAAGAATACACAATTATATACTAAGCACAACCAACTTATGATTCACCTTTTTCATTAAGCACAAACCTCCAAAATCCATTATGATACTAGCAAAGGTGAACTAAGTGAATGGGAATTTACGTATCTTAAAACGATCGACCATCCTATTCGAATCGAGGTTTGGTGTAGAAATATGTCCAAGCACGACCAGACATAACCGAGCCAAAGTCCAGGTTGAATGGTACAAGGTCGGACTAGCCGGACTGACCAGGCGCATGGCCTGTTCGGTCGGGCCTGATCATGCGCATGGCCGGGCTACACGGACACACGGCTAGGCCATACGGGCGGTGGCCTGGCTGCACGGGCACAAGGCTGAATGAACGGGCCTAGGGCTGGGCTGCACAGATGGTGTGCCGAGTGCAAGGCGGGGCCACACGAGCGAGGGACTAGTTCATGGACCGAACACATGCATTGGTTCATGGACAGACACAATGCATGACTCGTGGCCAAGTATGTTTGGCACGAAACTAGATCGGAGTTGGATCTAATGAGCACAAGGCCTGGTACAAGGGTCAGACATAATGACTGACACATGGTCGGGCACAGGGGCCGGTCCGTGGCCTAGCTGACGGGCACAAGGGCCAGTCCATGACCGAGCATAAGGCTTGGCTTGTGCGGTTGGCACAAGGCTTGGTCTGCAACCAAGCCACAAGGCTCTTGATCTGGCACATGGCTCGTTCATGGCCTACTCAACTTAACGCGTCGATCTATGATCGATTCGCAATCGGTCCACGTTCAAGTATCAACGATCCATGATCGATCATTGGTTGTCATGTAGCCGCATGGAATCAGGTACTACAGGATCAATCCATGATCATCCGCGATCGATGTATGATCGAGAGGAATCACCAGCGACCGACACATGACCGCACGGCACTGAGCCATGGTCATCTCGGACCGTCCCACTAACGACCTGTATAGTCGAAAGGTCGATCCATGGTCAAATCACTTTAATCGACTTGCGTGATTGGGGAGTCATTCCATTGTCAATCCCTTGGTCAATCTAGGGACAATCTTTCGATCGAGCCATGACCAACCCTCAGTACACTCGTTTCTACCATATTATCCGTTCCATTACCGACCCTCGGGTTGGACCGCTCGCCAATTCCATTACTATTTATCTTTGGTCGTCTTGGTCCAAATTGAGGATGTCATAGTTTGAGGTTGTAGTTCATGGCCATGGAGGTCGTCGGAGGTCCAAGCGGTAGTGGACAGTGATAGACGAGCACTGAGAAAGCTTTGGATGAGCAATAAAAAGAAAAAGAGGTTAATAAAAATTCAGAAAAAAATAGAAGAAAAATGGCGTGGTTTCATCCAAGTCAAACTTTCGTTTTTACAAGTAGAACTATTGGCAACAACTAAACTATTGCGTTAGATAAATTCGACGAGACTTGTCCGAGAGGATTTGATTGTACTTTTTTTTTATTGAGGTTTTAGATTACATCGGTTTAATAAAAAAAAATTTATTACTTGATTGATTTTCGTACAATAGATTTTAGATTGATTGTGCAATTTTCCCTTAATAATGCCAGTGAAGTAACCAAAAAAGATAAAAAGACTAATAAATTATCTTTTCTCTTTACATTAGTCTCATGCTCTTCGCTAGAGTGCACTTAGGGGTGAATGGTTTCAGGATCGGTTTAGATTTCAACTGAAACCTGAAACCTACCCGTCGGAATCATTTCTCAATTTTTTGGAATCTGGAATTTACTTTGTTACATGAGGTTCCAGGAACTACTCAGGTTTTACCGGCATTCTTAATTGAACGATTGTAGTGAGTTCACCTCTAGTAATCACCATTTGCTATTACAATCTATTGACCACAATTCTTTTTGAGACGCACAAAAATATGAAACATTAATAAAGTAAAAGTCTCAGTTGTGGATATCGCCGGAAATGGAAACTCAGACTAGTGTTTTCGAATTACACACTCATCATCGGACGTCATGGAATATCGCAGGATTTTGCAGAGACATTAAACGAGAAAAACACAAAGACTTGTTCCAAATTTTAGGTTCTAGCCGTCGAAATTGATTTCTCAATTTTTGGAATCTGGAACCCAGCCTGTATATCCTAGAACCTAAAACCGTTCTCTAATTCTCAATTCGACCCTAAAATCATACTCATCCCTAAGTGCACCTCTTACCATCGTTTCAATACAAAAGTGCAAAACAAATAATTTTCGCTCCCCGTCTTTCGTATCATCCGCTCAAGACCTGAATTCGAATAATCACGTCAGCACATTCTCTCGTCAAGCTCGCCTCACGAGCACGGATGTAAGCATCGAGCATTCGAGCCGATTGCTCCTCCTCTGGGAACCATCCACGAGCAAAAGACACGGAGAGATCGTCACGCGCGGTCAAGGAGTAGTCGGCTGTCGACCGGTATCGGGCATCGAAGAATTTGCGAGAAATTAATTTTTCTCCGAACATACGGTTGCAAAAAAAGCAAAAAGAAAATATAAGAAGCGCGGAGCAGAAATTACCATTAGCCGAAAACTCAAAAATCTAAATTGGGCCACACCCTCTCCGGGTCGTTTGTCCATGACCGCATGAAGCATGCGAGTTTGAAACCCGAAAACTTGCCCGTCTCGTTGACCTCCCCTATAAATACCCGACCAGATCTCACGATTTCCACGCTCCCAGCAAGATCGTAAGATCCGAAACAAACACTAACGACAAAAAAAAAAAAAAAAACAGCAGCAGATCATTAAAAAAAAAAAACCAGAGAAGCTCTCTGTCTCTCTCTGTTTCTCCAATGGCCGCCGCTTCTTCTCCTCCTTCCTCCACCAAATTCATCTTCCCACCTTCAATCTCTCCTTCTCCTGCTTCCCATCAATCGAAGCCGAGGCTCCTCTCCTTCCTCTCCGCCGCCGCCGCCGCGGCCTCGCCGATCTCCTTGAGGCTCTCCCGCTCTCGTTGCGGCCACGCCCGCCGCTCTCCGATCGTTGCCAATGCTCTCAAATCCGCCGAATCGACGGAGACGTCGTCGTCGGCGTCGTCCAGATCGAGGAGCGGCGCCGAGCCCGGCGGGGCCGGCCCGGCGGACGGGCCGACGATCCTGGTCTCCGAGAAGCTGGGAGAGGCGGGGCTGGACGTCCTGCGCGGCTACGGGCGGGTGGAGTGCCTGTACGACCTGTCGCCCGAGGAGCTGTGCGCGAAGATCTCGTCCGTGGACGCGCTGATCGTGCGGAGCGGGACGAAGGTGACGAGGGAGGTGTTCGAGGCGGCCAGGGGGCGGCTGAAGGTGGTGGGCCGGGCCGGGGTCGGGATCGACAATGTGGACCTGCAGGCGGCCACCGAGCACGGGTGCCTGGTCGTCAACGCCCCCACCGCGAACACCGTCGCCGCCGCCGAGCACGGCATCGCCCTCCTCGCGGCCATGGCCCGCAATGTGGCTCAGGCCGATGCCTCCATCAAAGCGGGTACGCGCCTCAAAAAAGGAAAATTAATTAAAAAGCGATAAAGATTTTCTTTTCGTTTTCCCTTTTTCGGAATTTACTTTGCAATTTCCCGTTTTTAGCATTTTGTGCTCCAAATCTTGGGAAATTTAGAGATACCGACACTTAGCAAGCTGATTTAAAATGATAAAAGATTTTTTTTTTCTTGATGAAACGAGTAATTAGAATTCTGGCTTTAGTCCAAGCAAATAGGAGGAAAATCGAGCCCTCGACCTCATTGGATGCTTCGAATGTCAAAATTGCGCTACTAGAGCTGCAAAAAGGTCCACTTTTGTATTGGTTTTAAAAGAAAATCATACCCGAATCTATCTCCGCATAAGATGGAAAGTCTCATCTTAGACCGGTCCCCGACTTCATTTTGGAATTTTGTTAGCAGTGTTCACAAACTTGAATGGTCCGTGCAAGAGAATTTCAGATGTAAAACTCGCGATATCTCCGTAAGAGAAGTCGGGATATTTCGCCCGGATCTGAAGATTTTGATTACTTTAGAGGTAGGTGAAGGATTTTTTTTTGAAGTTGGTGAACAATATTAAGTGGAGCCAACTTGAGAGTAAGTAATTCATGATTGCTCCATATTAGCCAAATTAGTTTTCTCCTCCTTTCTCAATATTCCAAATTAATGGGGGGAAAAGAAGGCCCGAAAAATCATTAATCTCTCAGAAACCTTTTTTAACGGGTGGTTTGTGCAATCAGACACTTTGTACAGTTTTTGCAGCATCGAATCTCCATGGTGATCATTGTGTTGGATGAACTTGTACATGAATTCATCTTCCTTCATTCAACCCCACCCCAGAAAAAAAAAAGGAAAAAGAAGAACATTTTCTTTCTTGGGGGTTGGTGGTGGTGGCGGTGGCCGCTTTGAATTCTATATTTGTGCAGAAGATCTGCTGTTGCATCATGAATGCAAAAATATCGATTGGATGCTAGTTGCTATTTAAATGGAAAAAATAAATAATATTAAATGCTTTTTTCTGCACCGTCACGTCCTTACGGGCCTCCACATGCTCCACATGTGCCTAACTGTGCATGGTGCGTACCAATTATTGCAGATGCTGTCTCAAGCCTAGACTTGGGAGATCAAGCTATGGTGCATTTGGACTTTAGTGGGTGTTCTAGATCGGTTGAATATAATGGGTTTGGATCTCACTTGTGTGATCTACCAACCGGGAGAGATTTCTAGGACTGCAAGTGGTTGGATCTATGGAAAGTGACAACGTAATCTGATTTCTACTGGTCTTTTGTCTTCGAAGTTGGAAAAAAAAATGTGATCTTTCTTTGGTTAGGTTTGCTTGTGAGTTCTAGAATGGCCATGGGTCTATTATGATGCAGAGCATAGAAGCCCACCTTGCTTAGGTTGACAGATTTCTTACCTTTGAAAGAAGAGGGTAGGAACTGAAATGGGATATCACAGAATTTGAAACAGCAAGTGAGAACTCAGTTGCTGCTTTCGGCAGGGGACAACTTGGAAAGTAGAATGAAGTCTTGTCATAGCTTGATCCTTCTCAGTTGTATGAGTTGTGTTTAATTTTTCATAATTTAAGGTAAATTCTATTTTTTCACAATTTAAACTAATTAAAAGTTTAGTTTTTTATTTTGATTTTTTAAGAGCTAAATGAGACGGTTCCTTAATGTAGACTAAACTACCTTCAAACCTCGTAACGGAACCGTGGCCGAATGATTCTGTCCCACATAAACTGTTTCCGAGAGTTAGAGCCTCAAGTTGTAAAATGTCTCTCTTTCTTTTAGCATATACAAGATAAAACAGACCCAACATTTCACTTTTTTTCGATGGTTGGGAGTTGATTCATCAATAACTGACCTGCACCATCGTTCATATCTGGCTGGACTTGTGAAGATGGAGAAAGCAGCTATCAGTATCTATTGTTTATCAGAATTACTCACAATGCTAGCTTTTTCTGGACTCGTGATAATGCGAATGCCTTGACTCGGATATTCTTGCCTCCCTCGATTTTTTGATCTGTTCCCTTAATAGTGCACGGTGAACTCAATTGCTACTTCCATGTTGCTAATCTAATATTGTGATCTTCTCAAGGAAAATGGGAGAGAAGCAAGTATGTTGGTGTCTCTCTTGTTGGAAAGACGTTAGCTGTCATGGGATTCGGTAAAGTGGGATCAGAAGTTGCGAGACGTGCAAAGGGTCTAGGAATGACTGTCATAGCGCACGATCCGTATGCGCCAGCTGACAGAGCACGAGCCATGGGTGTGGAATTGGTATCTTTTGATCGAGCCATTGCTACTGCAGACTTCCTCTCTCTCCACATGCCTCTCACGCCTACTACTTCCAAGATTTTCAACGACAACACATTCTCGAAGATGAAGAAGGGAGTTCGCATCGTAAATGTCGCCAGGGGAGGAGTTATTGATGAGGATGCACTAGTCCGGGCTCTTGATAGCGGAATAGTTGCTCAGGTGCATGCGCTCTCCTTTTCCTTCTTAGTCAAGTCGCTTTTGCTTGTGATAGTCTTGATCCGGTTATGTGGAAGGATTATCTGCTTTATATCTTCGTTTACGAGGGCGCAAGAAGTCAAGGAGATTTGCTTGTTTTCTTTAAACTCTTAGGCCCCAATCCGAATTGATGGTCAGATGCTTTCTTTTGCTAGCACAAGTGAGGAAAAAAACACACGACATGTTCCAATCGTTGATTTGTTTCCTCAATTGAAAGGCTATCTCTCTGTCTTTAGTGTTGTTTCTGCGACTCAGTGAAGATTGTTTCTTCTTGTTGTTCTTGTGACAGGCAGCACTTGATGTCTTCACAAAGGAACCCCCACCGACAGATAGCAAGTTGGTGCAACATCCTCATGTTACTGTCACACCTCATCTGGGAGCAAGCACAAAGGAAGCACAGGTAACCTTACACTTGAAAACTTAAACAACACAGAACATTTTCGCTGGCTACATAGCTGCTTCAATAAATCCATTACCCTATTGTACAGGAAGGTGTTGCTATTGAGATTGCAGAGGCCGTTGTTGGAGCATTGAATGGAGAACTTGCTGCAACTGCAGTCAATGCTCCCATGGTTCCCCCAGATGTAAGATTTTCTACTACTTGCACCTAAATCACCCACTTCCAGTAACATATTGTTCATTGATGCTAACCTCTCGGTCCTGTTCACAGGTTCTAACAGAATTGGCTCCTTATGTGGTGCTAGCTGAGAAGTTGGGTCGGCTAGTCGTGCAGTTAGTGGCAGGAGGGAGAGGAATTCAATCTGTTAGGGTCGTCTATACATCGGCTCGTGACACGGATGATCTCGACACGAGACTCCTCCGAGCAATGATCACAAAGGGCCTCATCGAGCCGATATCGGCCTCGTACATCAATCTGGTCAATGCAGACTACACGGCCAAGCAAAAGGGCCTCCGAATAGTTGAGGAGCGGGTGAGCGTGGATGCCTCGCCGGAGTCTCCCGTCGACTCAATTCAAGTGAAGATATCCAATGTGGAATCTAAATTCGCCAGTGCAGTCACCGAGATTGGAGAGATCAGCATCGAGGGGAAAGTGAAGGATGGGATTCCTCGGCTCACTTGTGTGGGCTCCTTTGGGGTCGATGTGAGCTTGGAAGGGAACCTTATCCTGTGCAGGCAAGTTGACCAGCCGGGCATGATCGGCCGAGTAGGGAACATACTCGGCGAGCATAATGTCAACGTGAGCTTCATGAGCGTGGGTCGGACCGTGCGTAGGAAACATGCTATTATGGCAATTGGTGTGGACGAGGAACCAAGTAAGGAGACCCTCAAGAAAATCGGAGAAGTCCCGGCCATTGAAGAATTTGTCTTCCTGAATCTATAATTCAAATGATGCTCTCATGGTGTTGCGGCCATTCTCCGATGAATAAAGCTACCGTGGCGATAAACTCTGTTCCTATCACTGCAGAAGCGGCGGTGGTCGTTGCGTTACCATGATTTCTACAGCATTTCATGTGTCCCTCCCTAGTCTTATCGTTCATCTTCTAGTTTTTAGCATCACCGGGTTTGAGAGTGTGCCATGGTTGTTTGTTGTGCCCTTCTTATATAATATACAGTAGAACTGTATTCATGTTCTCGACTTTCTTCCTCAGATATGAATCGATGAAATACTCGTTTCGGGGGGAGGGATACATTACAAATGTCGAGATCTCAATTCGATCCGACGACTAGTCTTCGAGGAACGCCAAAGCTATGCCAATCTCTTTGGAAGTTCCGACTACTTGGTTTGAGCCAGTGCTGGCAATGGAGGCCAGGCTACTCAGCATTTCATCATTTTGAAAATGGACAAAGGAACAAGCATCGAAATTAAGCCTGCTGAATTAGAAAAAAAAAACCATTTCACGGTGTAAAATCTGTCTTGATTGCTAAGACAAATCCTATGGTCAGATCTACCACCATCCCAATGTCTAGCAATGGACGGAATCATCATACGTCAACTACTGAACGGGCATTCCTGGTATGTCTGGAAAAGCTAATGTTCATCTCAGTAGATCCCATTTTGGCCACAGTTGGATTCGGCAGAAGAAAGCAGTACGAAATAGCTATAATCCGGATCGGGCCTTGTCTAGGATTTAAGGGTTCAAGACAGAACAGGTCCAATGCTGCCAAATTGTCCATTCATATTCCTTGGGAAAAATACGAACCTGGGAAATTTTAACGAAGGAGAATCACGTAGGATTTTAGAGAGACAGAGCGCGCGCTAAAGTACGAGTACTTATTGATGTGCATTTGGGGTCTCACGATATTTATATTTCTTTTTATATATGAATAGGAATATAACTTTCGAACGTACGCGATAATTTAAGATTTCAAAAAAGAAAGTATGTTATTAACTATAAAATCCCGTAGACGGAGAATCACTATGGCCGTCTTTCTAGGGAGGGAGAGGTGGGTGGTGGATTTTCTTCGTACCGAATCGAGGTGAGTACGCCTGTACTGATTTTTATTTTTTATATGATTAAAATCTAGCAACACGCATATATTATTTTTTAAAATTTGAAACCCTTGAAAGGTTCACAACGCTTTTTTTTAATAAATATTTTGAAATTTGAATAATTTTTTATTTTATTTTGAAGGGTAAGAAAGAAAAAAAAACATTTTGCTTATAAAGTCCAAACGGACATACCCTATACGATCTCTATTCTTTTCCTTACTTTCACTATTTTGTTTGCCATTGTGGAAAAAAAGAAAAGCTTCTCATTCCTCGGAAGCCACCCAGACCGGACCGGTCCGGTTTTTTCTTGGTCGAAGACCGGTCCGGTTCGCCAGGGGCAACACGGGAAAAAAAAGGTTGTGAGCAAAAAGGAGCGACGATGGGGGTAGCCACGGTACCCTACGCGCACAGATTCGTCGTCCTCCCCCAATTTCCAGAGCTTCTTGGAGTGCAAATCCGAATCGGAAAGCGGCGGAGCTCATCGATCTCGCCGGCAAATCGCAAGGAATTCGCCGGAGAGAGAGAGAGGGAGGGAGGGAGGATATGGCAGGTGCTGGGATGCACCCCTACCACCAGCAGTGGGCCCCCGCCACCGCCGCCGCTCCGCCCCCGGCCCCGGCGCCCGCCGCCGCCGCTCCCCCTCCCCCGCCCCACGCCCACCCCTCTCCCATCGCTTCTCACGACGAGGTCTTCTCTCTCTCTCTCTCTCTCCTTGGCGATTTTGCGGTTTTCTCGTTTTCGCCGCTCCATGCTTTTTTTAAACTCTTGACCATGCGTGTGTATCGAGGTGCTCGAGATTGAGTGGAAGCTGTCGAACCCTAATTTGAAGTCGGAATCTTTTTTGTCCGACGTTAGCAGCTGTTAAGGGTTATGATCTTGTGCTGTGGGGTGATCTCAGTGAAATCTGAAAGCTCAATATGAGAGCATTGGCTCTTTAATTCTGTTGACGGCCTTTGATCTACGAGCTCTGCTTCTCCTTTGCTAGAAGAGCTGGCGAAGTGATTGGGTGTCTGTGTATGCGATGTGTTTAGGTCCGGACGATCTTCATCACCGGCCTCCCGGACGATGTCAAAGAGAGGGAGCTCCAGAATCTGCTCAGGTGGTTGCCTGGCTACGAGGCGTCGCAAGTGAACTTCAAAGGCGAAAAGCCCATGGGTTTTGCGCTGTTCTCGACGGCTCAGCTCGCGCTTGCCGCTAAGGACACGCTGCAGGTGGGAAGTGGAATCGCGCATTGTGCTGATTGATTATAATTTGCCGGGTGTTCTCTTTGTGTGTGTTATTTTGGCATTCTTTACCTTTATGGGTGCGGTGAGGTGACTGATTTTGTCCACGGGGTGGTTAGGATATGGTTTTCGATGCGGAGTCAAAATCCGTCTTACACACCGAGATGGCCAAGAAGAATCTGTTTGTCAAGAGAGGTGAGCTCTAGCATGCCATATTATGATTACTATCTCGAGCCGATATATGCTGTCTCAGATTGCTGTCTGAGTCGGTCTTAATTAATGATTACTTGGCCATTTCTCTATCGTTATTTTTATTTTGTCCAGCTTTCTCACTCAGACATTAAATTCGAGATCCAATTTTTGCTAAAACAAAACCTATAAGGGGCAAGTGATGCTCAGAAATTTTATAAGTAAATAGATAACCCTGTCAACAATTTAGTCAGAGGAGACATTCTTTAGTTGAACTTGAAGGGAAAGATGTTCGCCGTTATGTTTGGGTTCTGTGCGAGATAACTTCTTTTGTACCGATAACACCTTTGTGGCTTTAGTTGACGTTATTATTCTTTCGATGGAGCTGAAGGATATGAAACATCCAAGGGGGGGCATTTAGTAATTATTAACTCTTCGTTGTTCTCTCATTCTTTCCAAGCCAGATTACTGTCTGTTTTACTCTAGATAAAGATTAATCCAAGCCAAACATCAAAAAACCTCGGTCATTGGTAGCCGAAAAGAATTAATTAATTGATTCTCTTTGTAGTTTTTGACTATTAACACCAAGCATGACCATCTATGCAAACAAGCTTGTTTTCTATTTAAAAGACCGAATTTGTGGTAGTTGAATCAAAGGCTGTAGGTAAGCCTATTTAAGGTTAGATTTATGTTAGTTGACCTTATTATTCTTTCGATGGAGCTGAAGGATATGAAACATCCAAAGGGGGGCCATTTACTAATTATTAACTCTTCGTTGTTTTCTAGTCCTTTCCAACCTGTCTGTTTTACACTAAATAGAGATTAATCCAAGCCAAACATCAAAAAACTTTGGCCATTGGTAGCCACAAAGAATTAATTAATTGATTCTCTTTGTCGTTTTTTGACTATTAGCACCAAGCATGAACATCTATGCGAACAAGCTTGTTTTCTACCTAAAACATTGAATTTATTGTAGTTGATTCAAAGGCTGTAGGTAAGCGTTTTTAAGGTTAAATGAATGGAAAAAAAAATTAAAAGGGTCATACATTTGGCCCTCTAAATAATATATCTTACTTGCCTCCCCTCCCTGCTGATTACTGTTGTGTGATCAGCAACTGCAACTGAAATTCTTGACTCTGATATCCATTTATATGCAGGAATTGTGGCAGATTCTGGAGTTTACGACCAAAGTAAACGCATGCGAACTGGTGGTGACTATACCCACGCTGGCTATGCCAGTCCCTCTCCATTTCATCCCCCTCCAGCACCTGTTTGGGGACCACATGGGTAATAGATACTTTTTGCCAGTGCTTATGTTTTATAATGGGAAGGAATTGCATGGACGGAAAAAGAGTGAACTAAATGGATGGTTTATAAGAGGCTTGCGCTGCTGTCTATAAGGAAGCACCTTCTGCAGCAGTGTTCTCACCAGATACTGTTTATGTATCTTAGGTATATGGCTCCCCCTCCTCCTCCACCTTATGATCCATATGCAGCTTATCCTGTATCTGCAGTGCCAATGCCTGCTCCTGCTCCTGTTCCAGCACCTACCAACTATGTGCCTGTACAGGTAGAGATGAATTACTCTACTTCAGTTGTAACATTTGTGAATGTTTGCTATGGCCAATCTTTCATATAGATGTCAAACTCGGTTTTTTTTCCTCAAATTATGATTTTTTATGAGAACTTAATCAAGCTTGCTTGCAACGTATTGTTATCAACATAATTGAAGAGGTTTTGATGAATTGCAAAGTTGAAATGGTTTCCTCTTTTTTGTACTGCTGAAGTTGATCCGATCATGAAATTGAATAGTTGCATTATGTATGCTGTCATTGAATTTTTTTCGCTCCACCTGTATAAGTTAACGACACTTCAAATGATGTCAACTTGCTAGATACTTTTCCTTGTTTAATAGGTTTCTTGTACCAGATATTATTTTCTTGATTGTAAATATAGAGCATGCATTAGTTTAGTACACAGACCATCCTGTTGACGTGATATGAGGATGTTCTCCTTGCAAACTTTGTCAACACCTTTTTGACTCTCTACTCTCATCTTTTTTTTGTAAGGATATTGAGCTAGACGTATGCTCGTAGACCTTTTAAAAATATTATAAGGTCCTTTGCAAGGTGCCACTTTGACAAAACATGCACAAATAATTCCTTGCTTATGTCCCCTTGCCATTTGGGTCATTAGCAATTCTTATTCGCCTTACCTGTGAAGCTTGGGAAATCACTAATTATTCTGGTTAATGGTGCTCATCGTTTCTCTCGACCAATGAGTCTTGTTTGTCTGTTTATCTCTCTCTCTTTCTCTGAGTCTTATCCGTCACTAATAGAATTGGGCAGGGGCACTTCTGTATTTCTGATGATTAATTATCTCAGTCTTTATGCTAGAACAAAGTGGTGGAAAAAGAAAAAAATACAAGTAGGAAAACATTATACGTACCTCAGTATTTTTTTATCAAGCATTTCTTGTGTTTCCTTTTTGCTTTTTTTTACAACCAATCTAAAGTGTGGCTTTTGTCATGTTTGGTAAATTGTTGGAAAGCCTACATATTCCTTATGATGGTTTTGCAGAACATGAAAGACAATCCCCCATGCAATACCTTGTTTATTGGGAATCTTGGGGAGAATGTGAACGAGGAAGAGCTCAGGGGTCTTTTCTCTGTGTAAGAAGTTTTACCTTTTCATGCTTCCCCTTGGCTATTTAGGACATGGCTGCTGGAAGAACTTCATTTTTCACCAATTTGGAATCTGGTTACACAGGCAACCTGGTTTTAAGCAGATGAAGATCCTTAGGCAGGAAAGACATACGGTTTGCTTCATTGAGTTTGAAGTAAGAATACTGCTACCATGCTAGTTTCACGTCATTGGATGCTAAGAACATTGTTTAGCATGTCTCATGCAACAAATTCATTCATTTGTTTGGGCAGGATGTTAATAGCGCCACAAATGTACATCACAGTTTGCAGGGTGCTGTTATCTCGAGCTCTGGTTCTGTTGGCATGCGAATTCAATATCCTTTTGCGATCTTGCTATTGTGAATGGGTTGTTTATTCTTGCCATCCTCTCTTTTTTTCACCTTCGTTGCACTAATAGAACTTTGTTAGCTCAATTTATTCTGAGGATGTAGAAAGACACTGATGCAGATGAACTATCTCCTAGGAACTGTCTTTAGAATTGGGTGTTATCTCCAAAGTTTGCAGCATATGGATTGAACAATTATATCAAGCCTTTAAGTCAACACTCTAGTTTGGAGTTGTGTTCGTGTGGCTGTTCACTGTCATTGTTAATTCGACTGTTTTGAGCAGTTGGCAGGCTTATCCATCAGTATACCTTAAATGACATCTTGATTTCCTGTCTAGCTTTGAATTTGGCAGTTACCGAGATCGTGATTTTTGAACTTCCATTTTATGTGCTCTTTTACTGATAACACATATTGAACACATAATGTCTGTTGTTTTACATTTATTCTTTATAGCATCATGGGCTTTTGTGACTTGTCTTGTCATTTCTTTGACACACGATTACATACTCAAAGAACCCATTTGGGAAAAGAAAGGATGCCAGCCAGCTTGTTGCAGCTCCAGGTGCCAATGGAGCTCCACAGACTATGACTTACCAGTAGCTTGAAGGGGACGTACTCTGTTTCTCATGCTCAACAAAATCGAACTGCCTCATCATAGGATGCATCTTGCAGCTGTTCCATGCATCCATTCACCATCAAGTCATGAACATTGGCATCTCTCTCTACATGTGGATGAGAACACCTAGATAGTTGTATCATTAACATGTCATCTGGCCATGTTGTAGTTACTGAAGTCATGCATTTGTTAAGCAGGACATACTTTTGCCTGGATTAGTTTATAGAGGTTGACATATTTATCTGTACGTTTGTCTGGTGCATCAGTCTGCACTATATTTGGTTTATTTGCTTTAGCACCTCAGTTGCCATTCAGTTCATTGACATAAGCAATCACAAGTTCATCAGTAGATGACATGTCATGCAGATGTAGTGGGCTATTGAAAGCCTAAACATATCATGGACATGGAGATGACGATGTTCGGACATTGGAAAAACACCCTCTATCATCTTTAACTGTCTCATAGCATTATTACTCTTGCCATTATAACAACATCGGTCATAGACATATAGCGAGTTGAATATCCTTGTGTCCCCAGCGAGGAAGTCATTACACTGTTTTGGCAGAATTATTCAGAGAATCGAGATTACAAGTTGCTGTGACTTTGGTACAGGCTCGGTAATTAACAAATGAGAAAGCGCCGTCCTTCTGAGGAGGTCCAAGCGCTGCAGCTGCTTTTTCTAACAGGTGATTTTGCTTTTAGGCAGGAGTGCTCTTAGATTAACGTCCCTCCCTTAAGTTGACAGATTCACGGGGCAGATCTTATCTTGAATTTAGAACTGTACAGAAAGTTCTTTCGAGGCATATCTTCAATTTTTGGATAATCGTAGTCATAAGAGCTTTCTGATGTATGAACTTGAAATTTCAAAGTCAGGTGCTGACATGATGCGCTCACTCAATCCTCCAATTTGTTTAATTTGTCTGTTGCAAATTCTATAATTTGGGATATGGCTGATACAAAACATGAGAGCATTCCCACTGAGCACTATAATACTTATTATGGTTTCTTAGTTAAAGAAATCATTGCAGTAATGGGACGGTTAGCAATAATCATGTCTGAAGAACAAAAAGTTGTTCAGGTTTCGACATTGAGGCTGGATATTGGACGAATTAAGGGACTTTGGAACTGTATGGTCGTGTTTGCTACAAAACTTGTAATATGATAATCATTTCTAGCTTCAGTATCTTGACCTTCGAGATCAAAATCATTGTTGCATTCGCATCGTGCCAGAAAAGCTGGATTAGATAAAGAATTTGCTTCTACTCATGCATGCTTGCCTCACATAAGCCCGGAGGTAGTTGTGAGTGATAAAATAGAGAGCAGCATAACCTAACGAGGCAGTTAGATGGCTTCTTTTACTGCTAAGTTGGACTACTTGCAATACTCCTGTGAAAGCCTAGGCGATGTTAAACCCTATTCCTGCATTCGAACTTTATACGGAGCCCGAGAATAGATAAACAGGTGATTCTCGTGTGCATGATCGTCTCTGCGTGAAGCTAATTTGAGTATTTGACCTAGTTTCTCAAGTATCACCTTGATCGGTTACGGAAACTGGTGTTCTTTGTATGAAATTCGCGAGTAGTTACACCAGTTGCACCTCATGTGCACGCACTTGTTTCACATTGTTAACTCACAAGAAGCTCGCTTAAGAGCATGATCAAAGGGGATCATGCGCGCACTCGTTTCAATTTGCTTTTCATGGCCAATGCTTCTGCTTAGGCTAGTGCAGATCTAAGAGGATCTAGTAGCCAGGCAATGCCTTTTCTTGGGCTACTGCTAATCAAGTTATTATGGTCAAGCCAGTGCAAACGCTCAGGGGAGACCTCAGAATATCCCAGAACTAATACCTCAATCCCCATGCATTCATGGGTTGTCATTTGATTCTCATGTCCGATGATTTTTCCGTTTAAGACAGCTACCGCTTAAAAGAAAAGCTGCAAGGACAATCATAACCAAAGAAAAAAATGGTAGGGATGTGTGTCAATACAAACCTTAAGACGAACCTTCTAATTCTAAATGGAGTTGATATTTGACATTTTGTAATTGCATCTCATTGTCTCTCCGAGCTAAAATCGTGTTCATTGTTCCGTAGCCTGGACAACCGGTACAGGATTGTCGAGGGTGCCAAACGAACGGGTAGTTTAAAGAGCTTCAAAGACAAAGGTACCATCACAACAACAACAACCATCAAATCCAAAGCCCTCAGGCCAGTGCACGACCTCACTTATCTCATGCTAGAACTTCTCCACGAAAGCATGTTGCGTGGTAAGTGAATTATATGAGTGATTCGTGCAAGCTCCTCCTTTAAACTGTCTATAATTTACCTTTTTAGTCTTGATTTCAGCAAACGATGAGCTCACATTGACCTTGTCGTGCCTCAATTGGCTTGATTCGCACAGTGCTTAATTCCTTTCAAGGAGGACAAGTATCATTTCCCTTACTCGATCTAATATTTTCTGATCAACCCAAATGAAAAGATTGTAGCAACCCGAATCATCGAACTAAACACAATCACAGAAGCCTTCTTTCTGCCTTTTTCCTTGTCTTTGTCGTTGTGATTGGTGATTGAAGACCATGATAGCAGGTTAGCTCTGAGTCGGCCTCATAAAGAGTTACTCCACTCGATTTAGACATGTATGCCCTCATTCTTTTGGTCGCGATTCTTCGATTTGGCTTTAGCACAAGTCACACTAAAATCGGGGATTGCAATACGATCTGGAGCTTAGTACTTACACAACGGATGCCATTTTGAAGGGTTAAAAAGGGAAAGAAACGGTGTCGTTTTTATCCACATTAAACGACTCAGTCAAGTAAACGGCCACAAAGGAAAGAAAAATCCATATATAAAATCACGCCATAATTTTCTGTCCATCAATTTAGACGGAGTTAACACATAAATTTAATTGTATCGAAATTACAAGTTTTAGGATTCGATTGCATTATTCGAAAATTTTAAGACATGCATTTTCGCCTTTAATTTTAGGACATTTGGTATACCTATCCAAAGCCGGGGGGGAGGGGGGGGGGAATGCAAAATCCTTGCTCTGTCTACTAGGGTTTAACCGATGCAAAAACCCTGAACCCCTCTCTCTCCTCTCTTTCGTAGCAATCCACAGTTGTCCCCCTCCCCTGCGCGAGCTCTCATGGTATGAATTCGGGCGAGCAATGTTATGGCGATTCCGATGGACATCGCGTCGCTGTGCTCGTATCCACGCCCTTCGGAGCCTCACCTCCTCGTCCCTCGTCGATCTCCCTCTTCCGTCGCCGGCTCAATCCTCCGTTCGCGGAGCTCGCGCCTCTTCTTCCCGAGAGAATCGCCGTCGAATTCGCCAAGTTTCCGAGAAGAACAGGCCCCTTCTGACGCCCGACGTCGTGTGCTCCGCCCTATCCAGCTGCCCCTCCGATTTGATTGCTCTGAGATTCTTCCTGTGGTGCGCTGAGCAGCCCGGTTATTTTCACGATCGGCGTTCGTTTGATCGCATGGTTGGCGTGGTAGCGCGCCTCGGGGATCGCCACGGGTCCGTGAGCTGCATCGTTTGGGAGCTGGAGAGTATCGGGTGCGCGATAAAGGCGCAGACTTTGCTCCTTCTGTTGAGGATTTACTGGCGTGGAGGATTGTATGAGTCGGTCCTCGAGGCTTTCGAGCAAATGGGGAGGTTCGGTTTCACTCCCAACACGTTTGCGCGCAACGTATTGATGGACGTGCTGTTCAAGATTGGTCGGGTTGATGTTGCTCTCCAGGTCTTGAAGCGGACGCAGGTTCCGAACTTTTTATCTTTTAATATTGCGTTGTGTAATTTGTGTAAAGTAGATGAGCCCGGTAAAATGAGGGATGTTGTCAGAAGTATGTTGAAGAATGGTTTTTATCCCAATATCGCGACGCTTGAGATGGTTTTAAATGCTTTTGTAAAGAAGTGTAGGTTAGTAGAGGCAACTCAAGTGTTGACACTCATGATAACTATGGGCGGTGCTGTATCTGTAAATGCGTGGAGCATGTTAATAAATGGGTTTTGTCGGCTGCAGCGATTTGACATGGCAGGATATTTGTTGGAGAAGATGGGTGAAAGTGGCTGTACCCCTAATGTTGTTACTTACACTACTCTAATAAAGGGATTCATGGAATCCCAGATGGTTAATCGTGCAGTAAAGATATTAAGTGTCATGGAGTCAAAAGGGAATGCTCCTGACTTGGTTCTTTGTAATGTACTCATAGATTGTTTCTGTAAGAATGGGCTGTTTGATGATGCGCTTTGTATTTTCATTAGTCTGTCCGAACGAAACCTGGTACCTGATTCTTACACTATCTGCTCATTGTTGACGACCCTTTGTCGTTCGAGGAGGTTCTCTCTTATGCCCAAGTTAGTGAATGGACTTGACATCGAGGCAGACCTAGTGCTTTATAACTCGCTTTTGAGTTACTTTTGCGAGGCTGGTTTACCATCCCTGGCTGTAGATTTGTATGACGTTATGATCGATAGTGGTTTCACACCAGACAAGTACAGTTTTGTTGGATTGTTGAGCGGACTTTGTGGAGCAAGAAGAATTGATGAAGCACTAAATGTGTATAATGGTATTGTAAGGAGTGGTTCTGATCTTGATGCTCATGTACATACAACCATCATCAATGGTCTAATTAAAGTTGGTAAATGCCATCAAGCAATTAGATTCTTCAGAAGAGCCGTAGAGGAGAAATATGAGGTGGATGTTGTATCCTACACAGTGGCCATTCGTGGACTTTTTAGGGGCGGTAGAGGTCATGAAGTTACTGCCTTGTATGATGAGATGAAAGGGGTTGGCATATCTCCTGATACGCAAGTGTATAATATGATGTTCTCTGGTTTCTGCAAAGATAAAGATGCCAAAATGGTGACCCAGGTACTGCGCGAAATGGTCAATGGGAGGATAGTGTTAAGCAGTAACAATATTAATAGGATATGTAATTTTCTTTCCAGATCACGCAGTTCACATTTGGCTCTTGGTCTGTTAATTGAGATGAGGGATTTGGGATTGTTTCCTGCTGAGGAAATTTCATTATGTAGTCATGGACTTGCACAGGATGCATGTATAGGAGGAGATATACATTCTTTGGTTCCCTTAAGCCTTTCAGAAAGTAATCTGTCTTTAGACGCATCATCCTCTGAGGACATGTCAGACATGGCTGTTTCAGTGGGTTGAGGAATGATTAGTGAACGACGTACAGAGCTAAAGCAACAGCAACCTGTGATTATTGGTACCGAGGAAAATCTGCTTGTCAATGGTATATATCTTGGGGGATGATATTGAGGTACCTTTCTTCTTTGTGGTTTTTCACTAGTCCAGGATCACGTCAGTCTCTCCTATTTTCCACGTGTTTTGGTGATGAACTTAGAAAACTTGGTTAATGCTGTTTAGTTTTGCATATTGGCATTTCCGTAGCAGATAAAAACATCTACAGTGTGATGGTGCTATCTGAGTGGGGAGATTTGACAAGGTTGTGTACACTGGAGTGCTTGAAATGGTGTCTTGATCAATTGATAGAAGATTTCCTTGCATAAATTAAGGTGAATGGGTTGGAAGAAGTAATCTGTTGCCATGAAGGTTAGTTATAAAATTTGTGGAGATTCTTTTATTTTTTTTGTAATTTTCAGTGATTAAGAGTTGGTGTAAATTTTGGAGTGGCATGTTGTTGTGCAACTTGTTGACCGAAGCATGACAAGCTAGTTGTTATTTTTATACTCAAAACTTGTTTGTCATGGATCCTCTTCCACAGCAGTTGTAACTTCCTCCTTGGCTCCAGGTACTTGAGTTTCTGTTGAAATGGTCGGTGCGAGTCATGTGACCATGATATTTGCAATCCACACCCGATTCAACTTCCATCAAGATCCTTTTAGCAGCAATTGATACTTGTAGGAAGATACTTCAGAAAGAATCAACTCATTTTGTGCCAGCCTGATGTTGTGGAGAGATCTGAAGTATCTTTCTCTTCATGTGAAATTGCTTCTGCTGGACTGCAATCTGCTGCAGGTGTTAATGATGCAGAAAATCCTGATATTAATGGAACTTGCAATTTGGTCCATGCAGAGCAACCTCAATTCTGCCCATGTTCCAGTATTGGAGGTCTTTGTTGCCTATCTTCATTGGTATCTTTTCCTTATTTGTTTTCTTGACCCATTGGAGATGGAGGGGTAATACTAGGAAGTGGTGCGAGGGTCTTTTTCATGGCTAATTTTGATAAGTTGTTAAGGTTTTCTGCCAGTGTCGATTTACTTCACTGAATGTTGAATTGATTTCTCTTGATATTTCAGGACGAGAGTCGATTGCTCCATGCCGTCGCAAAGAACCCCAACAGTTCATTGATGTTATGTCTCGATAATTCAGGTCTCGTAAGGTAATTTCTTGTTCTTTCACAGAAATCTTCCTAAGTAACATGGTGGCCTTGTGCTGTGGCTTGGCACATGAAAACTAGAAATGGATTTTCATAGAGTACCTGCCATGATTCTGCATTTGTTAGTTAGCTAATAGGTCGCATTCCTTCAAGTAATAAATCCAAATTTCTTATCTGTTTTGCTCACGACTCTTTTCCTACATGCCAGGAGGGTCTTCCTTTTACACTCAATGTACAGAGAATGCAGGGTGGTTCTCTATTATATGCAGATGCGCCGCCCGATCGCCGGTGGTTGCGATTGACACTCCCATTACTTGCTGCTAGGTATCTCACCCTCATCTTTATAGATTAGCTAGTCCTGTAATTTCTTTTACGATGTGAGAAAGTGGAGCCTTTGAAGCTAGTAATGCATCCAACTTTCTGATTGGTAGAGTCGAGCGTGCCGCTCATGACGGCATGGTGTAAGCTTCGTTTTGTGGTGTCATGAATTTTGGATTGTATTCTGAAGCTAAAAAAAGAGGAAAAAGAGAGAAAAAAGAAGGAAACAGAGAGTAGTGAAGCTTACATCTCTACTCTGTAGACATATTAGATGATTATTAGGGGGAGTCCTTTTAGTTTATTTTCGTCCTAATTTATTCATCAAAACTTTCATTGGTAACAAAGCAGGCAAAGATTTTTATCATTGAAAAAGTTGGTATATATACTGTCTCATTAGACATTTTACGAAATTACGATAAAAAAGCAGAAAATTACTACGGCCACGTAGCAGAAAACTAACGAAACGAACAGGTTGTTTATGAACAAAAGAATTTATTACGTACGAAAAGGTTATTTAAGCAAGAAAAAAAGTGCAATGCGAATCAGTAAGGTAAAAACCGAAGAACCCCAATCCCCTTTAATAAAAATGAAAGAACCGTTTCGATGAAAAATATTTTGTCGCGGGAGAAATTCCAGCAAAAAATAGTAGCAAATCGAAAGGGAGCAACCTCATTTATTTAATTGTATATATCTCTTCTCCTATTGTTAGTAAAATACCTATTTGATAACTCTTTTTGGTGTTCTTGTTTATCCCTTTTCGACAACGTAATTTCTCTTTCATCGTCTTAAGTTCTTTGGTTTGGATCGATGATACACAATTTTCAGCAAAATGATATTAATATATCTAAGAAAATATTAAATTTATCTTCTCCTAATGTTAGTAAAATACCTAATTGATCGTGATTTTACTATACAAGCACGCGTGCTGACTAATAGTAGCGTCATGGTGCACAGTTAATTTCAAAATACGTCTGGATTACCTTGTCTAGGGGTGAAGCTGCTTTATAGCCATTTGATTAGTGCAAAACTAACCCCTTTTTCAGTTGTTCGTCAAACCAAAGTGGGGACAATTTTAATTGATCCTTTTTAACAACCCCATCCTTGTTGTTATGCCCCCACCAAAAAAAAATAATAATCCGTGTTAGACTTTTGAACCTCAATTAATTTTCACTTTCCGACATGGCCTAATATAAAAAGTGTTATAAAAAAGAAGGATGAGTGGATCGAAAATCTTAAAACTTATCATGAAAGTGTAATTTAATCCTAAAACTTTCAAAAAGTGTAATGAAATCAAAAAACTTGTCACCAAAGTGCAATTGAGATCTAAAGTTTTCAAAAAGTGCAATCAGGTCCTTGAAATATGTACAATTGGTTCAATCATGTCATTCTGTTGATTGCACCTTTTGAAAGTTTTAAGACTCGACTGTACTAAATTTTAGGACTTGATTGCATTTTTTTTAAGTCTTAGGACTTCATTATAGTTTTCCGATAAGTTTTAGGATTTTCAGTGCATTTATCTAAAGAAAAAAAAGTAGAAAAAAGTCACGTCGGACTTTAGCGTGCCGCGTCAGTTTGCCGGAACAGTCAAATTGCACCCGATTGAAAGGCGTGTATCACTTGATTGCGTATTTTTAAACACGCAACTCGTGATTCGCGTTTGCGCAAATTTGACTAAATATGGTCGGTTGCAATTTCTGGCTCCTTTTTTGCTGGGGGCGACGTCATCCTCAGCGTCAGCCCACGGTAAATTACCGCGAGGATTCGTGCAGCGGATTCCGACAGCGCGGGACACATTGGGTTGGTAGATGGATGGATTCCTCGGTGGAATGGTAGGGCCCACTCGCAGGTGTACACTCGCTACTTTTTGACGCGCCGCGTGGCCATTGTCGGAATCCAACTCCACCGGGAACTTACAGCCCCGCCGGTTTCTCTGGTAACTTTTTATTGATAGATTCCTGTTGCTGCTGTTAAGTCTTTCTTGCGGGTTTTTTTTTTTCACCCTTCAAAATGTAAGATTTTTGTATGTGAATTTTTTTTTAAAATGTGTAATTCCTGAATTTATAATTTTTTTTGGAAAATGCGATTTACATTTAGTTAAGGAAAAATGACACTAAATGTCCATGAACTTTTAACCGATGTGCAATGTTATTATCGAACTTCTAATTCGTTCAATGTGATCTTTAAACTATTCCTACATATTCAATTTAGTCCATTGCCTCCCACAAAATCAAATCGATCCTTCGATACTATGCACATTTTTTATAACCACACTATTGCCCGGATTCTAGAATATCTTTTCATTTCGATCCTATTTCTAAAATTTTAAAATATGAGCTATCATTTTATTACCATTTCGGTCTTTATGAATATTGCCATTGTTCCATTTATTTAAGTATATATTAGCTCATGACATCTATTATAGAAAGTAGAACGTCCTTTGGAGTTGTCTCGAGTCCTTTTAGTTTAAGAGTAAATCTTTCCATAAGGAAATCTAGAAACAATATTAATCTACCTATAGATATTCGTATATGTATTAATCTAAATCTTGTTCCTAATTTCTTAAATAAATAAAATTTCCTCGTTTTTGTGTATAGGAAATTAAAATAGCAAGAATATCAATCCGGTACGACTCTAAATGAGGTTCTACTTACTATTATAGAGATCATAAGCTACAATATACTTCAATGGAACTATTATTACATTTATGAAGACCAAAGAGGACTAAAATTGAATAGTATTCTAAAATTCGTGCAATAGCGCAATTATATAAACTCGTGAATAGTGCCGAAGAACCGATTTAACTTTGTTTTGGAATTTGAGGAATTGTATTGAACAAATTGAAAGTTTATGAACTAAATTAAACATCTAGAAAGAGTTTAACGACCACATTGAATAAATTAAAAGTTTAAAAATGACATTGCACATTGAGTCAAAATTTAAGAACTATTAAGATCATTTCCCGTTAATTAACTTAAGTAGTACTTTAGAAACATTTTATCAACATGATCCGAAAAAAATGATACAAATCATATGCGCGGTTTTAAAGTCGGTTACACCCATTTTTCGCATTTTACCATTTGAGGGTACGAAAGACATAGCTGAAATTCACATCCGTGCTGCATCAGCAAATTCACATATGTGCATCTAGCGCAATGAGGTAGCCTAATTTCACGTGGTGTCAAAAAGAACCGAACCGAACCGAACCGAACCGAACCGGCCCGTAGGACCGGAGAGAGCTTTGCCCATATTCTGTGTGACACTCTTGGCCACGCGGCCCAACCAGATAGGCAGTGTCCAAGAGAGTGTGTCCAAGCGAGTAGAGGGTAGCACTCCTCTGCATCCTCCCTGGTCAGTGTGAACCTCTGTTACCTTAGGATTATGGTCAAGCGCGGCATCAAATTTGCAGTCTTTTTGTAGTGGACGAGGGTGCGCGAGCGTCGCCTTTGGGAAACGTCAAAGGAGGTTGAACTGAATCCAAAAGCAGAACACTTACGAGGGAAGGTAAACTGAAATCCGACAGCGACAGGGGGAACTTTTGTTTCCCAGAACCGCCATTGAAGTTGCAGAGAGAGAGAGAGAGAGAGAGAGAGAGAGAGAGAGAGAGAGCTAGCTTATTTTATTTCAATGGCCGAAACGCGGGCCTTGCCTAATTGCCACTTTTTGGACTTGGGTTATCGGACACTATGGTTTGATGGCGTTGCGCCAAGATCCTGAAATATTTTATGCATAAAAACGAAGACGCGAACAAATTTCTTGATTCGCTTTTTCTGCAGAGACCGTGGAAGTTGAACTGCGAGTGCGCAAAAGAAAGAAGAAGTGTTCTTTATTAAACGTATTCTACTCGCTGCTGTAAAATCTCACTGCATGTTGAAAACCAAGCGTCGTTTCGTGGGAGTGCTGAGTGACTAACTACCTAGCTTCGAATGAGGATGGTTCAAAAAATTCAATTTTCAACGGACTACGGTACAGATGCAGAAGCTGACAGAAATGGGACCAGCAGCGACTTTTGTGCCTCTTCGCTACCAGCATTAAAATCCAAACTTTGCAGTTGTTTCTCCTGTATCTATTGCCTCCAGCCACCCCCACCCCCCCCCCCCCCACCGATATACCGTCTCTCTCTCTCTCTCTCTCTCTCGCTCTCCTCTCTCTACCCTGCATTGCTAGAAACTTTCTTTAAGTAGGGGGAGGAGGACAGGGTAAAGCTATTCCAAGCGAGAATTCAGGAGCTGGGTCTTCTCAGAAAGCTGCGGCTAGCATCCGGGTGAGTTCCTCAAAGTTCCTCTACAGGACTCTCATCTCTTCTCGAATGATGGAGCTCGTTCTCGCCCGTTTCTTCCGTTTACTTTGCTTCTCTGTTCCGGCACTCGCCGTCTCTTCTTTGAGCCCCGATGGCTTCACTCCACTACGTTCGCTCATGGCTCACTGGACTAACGTGCCCTTCGCTATAAGCTGTAGCTGGAACTCCTCTGATCCCACCCCCTGTAAGTGGGTCGGTGTAGAGTGTGACTCTGCTCACAATGTGGTCTCTCTGAACCTCTCGAGCTACGGGCTTTCGGGTCGTGTAGGACCCGAAATCGGGTACTTGACCCACTTGAATGTCCTTGATTTTAGTGACAACAATTTCACCGGTGAGATTCCTCCTCAGTTGGGAAATTGTACCCATCTTCAATACTTGGACATGTCCCAAAATGGGTTCACTGGGGCAATTAAGGACGACTTGAGCAGGCTTCGGAATTTGAGCTCCTTGCGCTTGTACTCGAACTCGCTGGCCGGCGAGATACCTGAGTCGTTGTTTCGAATTCCAAGTCTAGAGTATGTGTACCTGTACTCGAATAATTTGAGTGGTTCCATTCCCAAGACCGTTGGGTATATGAGAGAGGTCTCGGCTCTTTGGTTGTACGGTAATCATTTGTCAGGTGCCATTCCCGATTCTATTGGAAATTGTAGTAAATTACAAGAACTCATTTTGACTGGGAATGAGCTCGTAGGAGTTTTGCCGCGAACCCTTGGTGCTCTTGGTAACCTCGTTTATTTAGATGTTAGTGGGAATAACTTTGAAGGGAAGATCCCTTTGGGTTCAGGCCGTTGCGAGAATTTGGACACTCTGGTCTTGTCATTCAACAATTTCAACGGGGGTCTTCCACTGGAATTGGCCAATTGCAGCAATCTAACTACTTTAGCCGCCGTAAGTGCCAACTTGACCGGAAACATACCGTCCACGTTAGGCCAGCTAGAGAGACTCTCTTTTCTCTATCTCTCTGAGAATCAATTGTCCGGAGAATTGCCTCCTGAACTTGGCAAGTGCAAGTCCTTGAAAAGCTTGCAAGTGTACTCGAACCAACTTGAAGGGGAAATCCCTCAGGAAATCGGCGACATCAGTGAGCTAGAAGATCTCCAGTTGTTTGAGAATCGCTTGAGCGGTGAGATTCCACTTAGCATCTGGAAGATTCCATCCCTGAAGAACCTTTTGATCTATAACAATTCTCTCTCAGGAGAGCTACCACTGGAGATAACCGAGCTCAAGAACTTGAAGAACGTTTCTTTGTTCAATAACCATTTCTCTGGAGTCATCCCTCAGAGTTTGGGTATTAATAGTAGTTTACTGGCGTTGGATTTCATTAATAACAAGTTCACTGGCCCAATGCCGCCCCATCTGTGCTGGGGAAGGAAATTGGAAGTGATGAATCTCGGTGTGAATCAACTTCAAGGTAGCATACCCTCTGATGTAGGAAGCTGTTCGAGTCTGAGGAGGTTGATCCTAAAAGAAAATAACTTTACCGGGGTCTTGACAGAATTTTCAAGGATACCTAACCTTTTGCTGATGGATATCAGCAAAAACAGCATCAGTGGGAGCATCCCCTCTAGCTTGGCTAATTGTAGCAATCTTACCACCATCAACTTGTCCACGAACAAACTCACAGGATTTCTACCTCCGGAGCTAGGGTACCTTACAAGCCTTGTCGTGCTAAATCTCTCTCACAACAATCTGGAAGGTCCTTTGCCATCTGAGCTGTCACGCTGTAAAAGATTGGAAACTTTTGACGTTGGGTTCAATCTATTGAATGGTTCACTTCCGTCAAGTTTGAGGAATTGGACAAGTTTGTCAACACTCATTTTGACGAACAACCGTTTCGACGGAGGCATTCCACTTTTTTTGATGGACCTCGGAAAGTTGTTAGAGCTACAAATGGGCGGGAATTTGTTAGGAGGTGAAATTCCCTCTTCGATTGGATCACTGAAGAGTCTAACGTATGCTTTGGATCTAAGCGATAACAGATTAATGGGGAATCTTCCTTCAGAAATTGGGAACTTGATCGTGCTCCAGAGGCTGGATATATCAAACAATAATCTTTCTGGAAGTTTAGCAGTCCTCGAAGAACTTGATTCATTAATTGAGCTAAATGTCTCATATAATCTCTTCACAGGTCCGATACCAAACCTGATCCATTTGAACTCAACTGTGTCTTCTTTTTTGGGAAACTCTGGTCTATGTGTCAAATGTCGTCCATCTGGTTCAGTTACTTGCTCCGGGAGCGGTGGTCTCAGTCCTTGTGACAGTCCAAGAGACCGGAAAAACCTAACAAGAGGTGCAACTGTCTTGATAGCTCTGGCTTCTTCTCTATTTTCTGTTTTTGTGATTGTTGGATTAATTTGCCTGGTTACTTCGCACAGAAGGAGACACCAGGAAAATGAGATCTCTGTTCAAGATGGCTCGACTTCTCTGCTAAATAAAGTGATGGAAGCTACTGAAAAGCTCAACCAGAGGTACATTATTGGCAGAGGAGCCCATGGAGTCGTTTTCAAAGCTTCTTTAAGTCCAGACAAAGTTTACGCACTGAAGAAGCTTGCATTTGGAGCATATAAAGGAGGGAAATCAAGCATAATTAGAGAAATCCAAACGATGAGAACCTTGAGGCACCGGAACTTGGTCAAATTGGAAGATTTTTGGCTGCGAAAGGATTATGGCTTCCTTTTATATCGCTACATGGAGAATGGAAGCCTGCATGATGTTTTACATGAGAAATGTCCCCGACTGTCCCTAGAATGGAATGTCCGGTACAAGATAGCAGTTGGAACTGCTCATGGGCTGGCGTATCTCCACTTTGATTGCGATCCTGCCGTGATTCATCGGGACATCAAGCCAGAAAACATACTCCTTGATTCAGATATGGAGCCCCACATATCGGATTTCGGTATCGCCAAGCTTCTCGATCATTCTGCTTCTGCTACACCTTCCATGGCCGTTGCGGGAACGATTGGGTACATGGCACCCGGTATCTTCTGTTTCTTTCTTCCTTCTGGTCTTCATTTGTATTGTTCTTTTTACGGTGCACTAATTTTGGATGTCTCTAATTTTCATGTCAGAAAACGCGTTCATGCCGAAAATGAGCAGGGAATCTGATGTGTACAGTTACGGGGTGGTTCTGCTCGAGCTGCTAACAAGGCAAAAAGCGGTGGATCCCTCATTTACCGACTCAGACCTTGTAGGTCGGGTGAGGTCGGTTTGGAATAATAGCACACAGGATATCAATCAGATCATCGATCCGAGCCTCGCAGAGGAATTTCTGGATACCAATATCATGGAACAAGTTGCTGAGGTGCTTTTGGTTGCTTTGAGGTGTATCGAAAGGGAGCCGAGCAGGAGACCTAACATGATGGATGTTGTTAACCAACTATTGAAAGCAAATGTACCCAAGAGAAACAAAGGCAGCTCAGTTTAATGTGGTAGATTTTGGTTTTTCAGATTCATGTAATCTTGCGTTTTGATAGAAGCCGGTAAGACGATGCAACAAAATGATGGACGTCGGCACGTTGTCGAGGAAATAAAATTTAGCAAAACAGATTCTCATCGATCCTCTCCCTTTTTTCCACATCTCTCATTTTATCCCTCAGAAAATTCAAGGCGATATTCAAAATAATGATCGAATAATGGAATCTGTTGACGAGCAATACTTTCATTTTGTTCATCAGTCGATATTAAACTCATAAAATCAATTTAACATTTTAATGTATTAGCATCAAGAAGCATGAAACTATGTTAGCATCTCAAAGGGGTGTAAGTCAGCCTGCTGCTTCTCTTTTGAATTATTCATCGACCTTTGCCTTCGAAATCAAAACAATATTTTAGTTGGGACATATTGAAGAACTATGCATCCGTTGGCGTCTTTATAGGTCCAAGGTACTCAGCAGATGAGTTCAAGATTGAAAGAGTTGCTCCCAATCCCAAACAGTTAACTTTTATAGTCAACAAAAAGTGGTACCAAGGTCATACCCTGCAAACGTCGAAAGTCTGGGTACCTTGGAACTGTGATAATTAGCAGATTAGTTGGAGGTTCTTGCTTGATTATCGATCCAGATGCACAAATCAAGCTTCCTGTTAACAAGAAGATTCACTTCGTTCGACAACAAACACACAAGGCTCCAAGGATTGCTTAATCCACTGATGAGCTCCAGCATTCAAAGAATAATAAAATTGTGATAACCACGCAAATAAAACATTTACAATGTCAGGTTCTCACTGACCCAGAGGAAAGAATCCCTAACCATAGTATCATACGTCATGATCTACAACTAAAGAGAACGCTACTGCAATGAAGTCGAAAGAAAAACGTCGAGGCAAAAATTTGCTGACTACTGATACAAGAATTGCATCACACAAACCTAATTTTCCCTTTCCTTTTGGTAATATACAGATCTGAGACAAGTGCGTTCAAGAACTTCCATGAGACCTAACTGATGAGATTGACTGTGCTGAAACAGAGGCAGTTGGGCTGTTAAGTTCTCTGTCTCCATTGATGGCTCTAGGTTTTCCACTCAGTCTATCCATTGCATCTTGACAAACGTCATTGAACCAGTCATCTTCAGGCAGCACGCTGCAAACATAATAAGATTTTAGCCTCAGGAAGCAAGGCTTGCTTTGCTCAAATCCATGGCATTTGCATTAGAAAATTTGGTATCGACTAAAAAGTACTGATCTTGTGACAAAAAACAATCGACATCCTCTGCCAGCATAACAAATTTATTGATTTTCTAAAATTTTAACTTGTAAAGGAGATGGTTTAATAAACACCAAGATCCTTCCCTCTTCAAAGCCGATAGCTCACATAGAATTATATGATCAAGCAATGGAAAACTAACACAAACGAAGAATATTCAATGTTGTACCTGTTTGGATCCATTCCTGTAGCAGAAAATGCTGCAATGGCTTTTGATATGATCTCATTGACAACTCTATGCAAATTCCGTGACAAATATCGGCCTTGGGAGGCAAAGCATATGACAAATTTCATATCCAAATAAAACTGCATTTGTGGAAATTAGAAGGAAAAAGTCAAACCAATTAGTTTGCCCATAAAAGGAGAATTACTTGCATGAAAGTCACCCTCAAGTACCTGCTGAAGACCAACAGCACCTAAAGGTCTTGGCCCTTCTTCAATGTCGTCCCAAAAGCTCTGGTCTTCAGAGAGCCATAGGATGACGGTTTCTGTTAGTCTCATCAATAACAATGTGGCAAACCGTTCCCTGCCCACAAACATTTCTGCAGCCATATTGGCCATCCTCGTCAATTTTGCAAACAGCTCCTGTATTGCAGCAATCACATATCATAAGAACAAAGCACATGAATAATTAAACAAAACCCCGGAAAAAAAATTAAGTGGGAAATTCAGCCTTTGACCGAGTGTTTTAGGACCATAAATCCCATTTCATCAGATAAGAAAACCAGCCCAATAAATAAATAAATTGTGAATTTGGTCTTTGAGTGTTTAGGAATCAGGAGCTGCTCAAGCCAGGATCAACCAATCAGTAGAAAGTAATAACTCTTGTAATGGGGTTTTCCCTGTCCTATTGTTTTTCAAACAGCAGAGCAGAGCCGCAGGAATCCTGCAGGATAAGTGCCCCTTGCCTGCTGTTGACCTCTTTCATTAGACAACCAAAAGTAAAATTTCACAAATTTCAAATATGATTCCACACTGAAGGTCACCATTAAACAACTATCCTTTTATCTTAAACTAAGAGCCTGGATTTTGAACATGAACCTCATGAGAAACAAGCGACAGAGATGTCAACAAGCAGAAAATACATCAGGCAAATATTGCAGTGAGAGACCAAAATTTTTAATGATACTGACAAATGCAGCTGTAATTCAAAAAATGGCATGATGCACCTGTAGACCACAGCACCTAGAATACTTCTCGTCAAGCCTTGCACGGGATAAATGCCCACAAAACGGATTGTTCTTTGTCTCATAGTGAATTTTCACTAAAAACAAACATAGCTCTTGAGTAAACGTGCACACTTGTATGCATTGAGATGCTATCCAAGTAGCATCATCTGGTCACACTCCAAATGAAGTGATGAACTAAGGGACGCAAATTACAGAAGGTGTGATTCAAAGACCAGCTCAGTTTGCTTGACTCAGTTGCAATTCCAGTCCATGATTTATTATTTAAAACTCATGCGAAAAAAAGAATTATAATGTCATTTTTAGACACAAGTGAAAAGAGAGCACAAACATAATTTTTCTAAATTTGACTTGAAAAATGACAAAGAAGGTACCTATCATTCAAACAATACCTGGAAAAGTAGAGAAGGGAACCAGTCAATTTCATCTGCATTTCCATCCATATTTATGTACATATCTGCAGTAAGATGGCTGTCACCTTCCTCAGGGAATATAAGATCCAGAGCATGTTGCCGACAGAAGGTGTCCTTTAGTCTATCAACTGAGCTCACAAGCCGTCTCCTCCATTCTCTTTGTTCAGGATGACGATTTTGTCTATCTGCTGGTCTTCTATGGAAATCATCCTTATAATGAGACTGACTCAGTGGAGAAAGCTTCATAGCTGCTCGGGGGAGTAGCTCATCTGCCAATAATGATGCATTTGCCAGCAAAGCAATCTGCTGATCTTCAGTCTCAGCCAACCGCACAATCTTATTCCCAGAGCCTTCAAAATTGGCTTCATCCTCCATTGAACCAGGTAAAGCTTTTATGAGCATGTTCACATAGGCGTTAAATACCTGAAATAGACCTTCCAGTGTTTGACCTCCCAATTGCATACTTAATAATGGCCCTACATCCTCAAAGAAATCCTGTTGAGATAGAGGAGTCAACCATTGGTAATTAAAAGAAGTCCGACAAAATTCTAAAGAGAAAAATGAACACCAACTAGGAATAACAAAGATCAACAATGATAAGGAAAAAAGCTCACGCAGGATGAGAATTTGCAAGAAGATGTGAGTGGCAGAGATCTCTAGCACCTACTGCTATGTTGCTCCATAAGGAGAATAAGGAATCAGAATATCTGTTCGTGCGGACATATCCACAGAATGTGCTTTTAACTATCAAAGCTATGCGTCAGACTTATAGCAACCGACCTCCTACACCCTACCCATCCAAAAAGATAATAAGAAAGGAAAAAGAGAGGAATGGGAACTTAGAGGAGATAAAATTGAAAAAGAGGCATTAGCCGGATGGATGTGTTGGGACGAAATTGGCACTTCCAATTGACCAATAATAGTTCTAAAGTCAATGAAAAAACCACCTCCATTGACCACCCACTGGCACAAGAAGAATTGTGTGATAAGGTCACACTTGTCACTACTATTCAGGATCAATATTTCAGGAAAGCAATACACTCAGGTGACTATCTCGATTCATTTGATTGTTGACAACAACATTTTAAATTGCAAGGAAACAAATGTAACATCAAGCTAGTAGAAAGTTATTAGGACCAATTCAATAAAACATTTACAAGGTAAGAGTTCACGGGGGAAAACCCTTCACCTGGACCATTAAATTGAAACGATGCGCGCTACTGGTGAGTCTATGTTGAAATGCAGTAGTGTTCCCGACAGAAGCACTCAATAGCCTGCCAGATTGGCGCGTGGCAGTAGGAGGGTAAGTGAGAACCCAATCATCGGCAGCGGCCAGAGCAGCGGTGCTCTCCTCAATTCTTTTCAAGTTAGCCTCTAATGCCTGCTCAACACTAGGCCTGAACAGCTTTAGGAGGGTTGGGCAAAGGGCAAGGCCACGAGCTTCCAGCAATGAACAATGTCCTAAAGCAATCTGAACACATTCCGCAGCAGCTCGTAGACCTCCAGCAGCTGCTGATGAAGACAGTGCATGTCTTTTAACAAGAAGAGCAAAAGCTTCTACTTGCTTTGTTGCCCACATCACAAGCTCAGAAGTATAAGCTGGCTCCTTGCCAAAAATAGCTAAAGAATCACTGGCAGCTAGTGCAATAGCAGAAAATACCAGCTGGGAAAGGGCAGCTGTATATGCCCCTCCATAAGAGGTGCTTGATGGACGAAGGGTTTGCATGTTATAATGATACCTTTGAAAATGTGCATTAAGAAGCAAAGTGTGAGCTCGAGGTCCATCCCCAAGTTTCTTGAGAGCAGATATTGCAGCGCGAAGTTCGCTACCACGTGTCGAAGGTTGGCAAGCAGATTCAGCAAGCTGATCTGCTAATTTGTTTCTACGTTCAGTTATAGCTGTCTGTAGTGAAGCAAGTAAAGTTGTGCTCAGAGCTTTTGTTTCTTTTGACTCAGCAACTACACATTCTCCCTCATCAAGGGCTGCCAGAGCTTCGTCAATTCTCCTCTCAGCTAATAAAACATCAAGGAGATCAGGAAATTCTACTGACCACCTCTCCAAATCTGAAGGCTCTCTGTCCTCAAAATCTGATGGAACATTTTCAGTTGAGCCTTCTGGCATGTTGGTAGATGAGGATTCGATATGAACTCCATCAGCTAATCCATGGATTAAGGTAGCTTGAGTCGACAACAAGTTCCTAATGGACAGAAGCTCCCCCTCTAAATCTGATATTTCTTTGGATGTTCTGCAAGAGGAACAATAAACAGAAATAATTAGTGAATCCCCAAGGTAATCAACTGCCTATCATCAGATTTCTTTTCCTTAATTATCTTCTGGTACCATGATAGGCTTAGAAAACAATAGGCTAACATGCACTGTTGGTCACCCCTAATCCAGTGCATGATGACCTTGTGAACTCACTTTATAAATGCTGTATAATTAGCATAAACACTTCTCCGCATTTCCTCAGCAGAAGCTTTCTTGAGGTCCAAGAGATAGGAGCATAGCTGTCTTATTTCCTGCAAGAAAGTGACAAAAACTTGTTTTGAGTGTCTCAATGCTCTGAAAGGTTCCACCAATTTCTCGGAATCAGGGGAAAGATGAGACGAACTTCCCAGAAGCAAAGAAAAAGAGCGAGTTGAGAGCCACAAGATAGAATGAAAAGCTGCAGAAGTTTCTGTAGCACAAACAAATTATAACATCTTTCCTGAAGAGCCACATTTTTAAATGAGTATCTAGTGGGTTGCTGTAGTAAAAAGCACTTGCATTTCATAATAAATTCAACTATGGGATCATGGTTAAATAGAAAAAAGGAGAGCTTAAAAAACTGTTGCTTGAAAGGCACGAAACACATCAGAGGCTCTAAACAACATGGACAAAACAGAAAGCACATAATTTGGCGATAATTCAACTCACGAACATGTGCTGTACGTATGCCATGTGTCTAGTTAGAGCCAAAAGAGTTCTTAAGATTTCCAAAATATTTAGATTGAGGAAAGACTTTGATAACAGAATGAATAACAAGATTAACACTAATCTGATAACGGTAGGACGGTAAAAACGAGTTGCATCTTTATCACAACCAATTTATCAAAAGTAGGAAGAGGAAGTTCTCAGGAGTTTCCTCAGGAGTTGTAGACTTTCAGGCCACAAAAAAAAAGTTGTAAGGCTTGGATGGAATGGCAACAAACCCAGGAAGAGGAAGTTCTCCAGAGTTGCATCGGTTAGGGCAATACGAGAAGAGCCTTTGACAAAAATGATGTATTGTCTTTTTAATCTTTTATTTCTTTTCATAGGTGGATTAAGAGTTTGCACTTTCGTACTTCAAAGTCTTTTCGTAAACAATTAAACAATGTTTACCTTCTGGCATACTCTTCTCAACGATAGTATAAAAGGGTCACAACCCACTCGGTAGCCTATCCATGACTCTTTTCTTTGATCAAAGGAGGAAAAGAAGCTCTTACCCAACCCAGGTTTTACTCAAAAGAAAGCACAAAGTGACTCATGATGCAGTGTGATACGGATACATGATTACGCTGTTCAAAATTTATGAATGCATTTGAATATAGGACTTCCATTCTGGGAAATGATCATTTTCAAATTAAGAGGTTTAGTCTGCAAGACTGTGGTTCATCAATACCATAAATATAGCCACCGCCGCCTGCAACCCAAAAAAAGGGCCCTTTCGCATGAAGCGGGTAGGTTACATGGATCTCTCGTGCATTGCAGAATATAGCACCGTGTAAATCACACACTGTCCCACCATTCGAGGAAATGATACCAGTTGCATCCAAAATATGCATCCGATTAGAAACTTTTTACCAAACAGGCAACAAGTGTGCTGACTTTCGTGCAAATGCAAAACACCAATCAGCGCCCCAGATGTACTATTCTCAACTGTCCTCCAAGAGTTTTGGTTGCTGACTGGTGCTATTGGTGTGAAATCTCAACAGGAATATCTCGGGTTGGAACCCCATTTCAAGTGCGCAAGGAACGGAGGTCACAAAGCTAAGAAAAGCAGGAACTTTCAACTCCTCTTCACGATTTCAAGGACTGAAGAAGCCAAAAAAGGAGAACTTGGTGCTCGAACTTCAATTTCCTAAGCAAGCAGAGCCCACTGACGACGAAGTAGAAACCATGAACACCCAGCTACAGCACCGCGCGTCAAAAGTCTCACAGATTTCCACAAACAGACGCACCAATTCGACGCACAATCAAGCAGACACGACCCAACAGGGACCCATCGAAGCATCCGCAGCCAACGCCCAAATCAAAACACAAAACACAGAGAGAGCCATAAAGACAAAAGAGGAGGAGGGGAGGGGCACCTTCTCGTTGAGGATGCACTTGGACTGGACGTAAGCATCGGCGTCGAACTTGTCGGACTTGAAGACGGTGAGCCCTTCCTCCAGCTTCTCGCCCTTCTCCTTCGCCGGCGCCGCCCCCCGGGATCGGGCCGTCTTCGCCGTCGCCATTCTCGATGGGATCGCAGGGCAAGGCCCACCAGATCAGATCAAACTAATCAACAGCAGGGTTCGCGACCGCAAGAGCAAGAATCGGGGTAGATCTAAAAGGAAGTAGCGATCGAGCAAGCAGCTGGTGGTGACAGAGCAAGAGCAGGAGAGAGAGTTGGTGAGGAAGAAGGGAGACGATCGAAGAAGAAAGCGTGTGTCTGTTCGAGCAGTGAAAGCGAAGAATCGGAGCTGAGCCCGTCTCTTTACGTTTCTTTCGCAGTAAAACCCATCTCCTCTTCTGACCTTCTTTTCTCCACCCTTTCTCGTTTGACTTTCCACTTCAGCTTAAGCATCGCCGTTGGTACGAACGTGGTCTTTCCTTCGTTTTTCTTCTAAGATTAATCGCGAGTGTTAATTCTGTAGTTTTGTTAATCACACGCCAATCCCTTCTCGTTCTTATTTATTTACGACGTAATTATCTGAAGATGATGTCATTGACCTCACGTGGGCGTAAATGCGTCGCGCGCGCCATGAAGTAATAGGGACGAGAAAGGCCGGACATTCGTTGGAGACCATCTTTGCTGTTCAGACACCACGGAATAACAGAGAAAGCAACAGGCTTTTTGATTAATCAAGATACGTCGGAGGTAGGTCCTTGCTGGATGATTCAAGGATGATTTGAATCGACATAAGTGGACACGAGCTACGTGACAGTGTCCAGCCTTGACAATGCACGTAGATAAGATGGAGCCGGTGGAACTTAGGCGTCATACTTTCGGTCATACCTTCTTGTCATTTGTGTCGATCTTTGGTTTTGTACTTTGTCCAACCTACATTTGCAGTGGTTGGAACCGCATCCGGCAGTGTCAACCTAAAAGGCGAATGGTAGTTTATGCAAAGGATGGAGATGGGGGCCGACTGGTGATTGACATATTGGTGTATAAACAAAAAATGTTCATCATATTTTTGCCAGCAAGCCTAAAGCATAAGCTTCAATTAACACCGCGCAAGAAGCAATAAGCATAACCCAACCAAAAAGTAGGTCAACACGAGTTTCATCGCATAAGTTTAGCAGCACATTCTGCAAAGGGCAAGAGCACCATTATTTCGACTCAAACATCGATGGGTAGATGAGAAAATCAAGAATCAGTCTCATAAGGTGTAGTCATCACAGATCAACAACAAAATGCCCACTCAACTGAAAGAACCTCAGCTTCAGCAGATATTCACATCCCCTTCTCAGCATTTATTGATCCATGTCATTGCTGTCACTCTTCCGGCAAATCCGAACGAATTACTGGCAGAAACAGAAGAAGTACGTCATCAGGTCGGTTACCAAGAACAACTCAAACTTGATCAATTCTGTTGTATCTTAGCTCAGACATGCACACATGTCCAGTATTAAATAAGTAAAAGTGCAACAACTATACCATCAAGCATTTCATCAATTATACATCTAGAAAAAAACAGCAAAGCAGCACCAGAAGTATAGGTGATGAAGTTTGTAGAATCTGAGCTGTCCAAGAATAAGCCCAAGAAACTTCCATCATTATCCAAGCATAATTAGGAAAGGTCAACCCAAGCCTAACTAGGAAAGGTCAACCCGAGTAAGAAAAACTAAAAACATCATTTTCAAATGAGAGATGACAAATCGACTCATACAGGGCAGCACTAATCCCAGATTTCCAGCGCAATCGCAAAAATGATACAAATTATGGAACATGTTGACCAAGCCATGTGAGAATATGCAAAGAATCAATAGACACGCTTAGTTACACTGAAAAAAGGTTCAGTCAGCACCACTATATGGCACTACTGCACTAGCATTTCCAATCCACACATCCTTGACATAGCTAGGCGATCAAAAACCTGTCATAAATATATATAATTCAACAGGAAAAAGGCATGCACTTAAAACTCACACAGTCAGCGGGAACAATTGGTGCAGCTTCTCAACTCTAAAGACCACAAAATATATTTATACATCTGCCTTATGATGAACAGAAGGCAATTCATAATACAGTGTTCGTAGAATTAACTAAATTAAAATGTCGACAGATGAAGTTATCTACCATACTATGGTTGAAGTTTGCATGCATAGGAATTGACATGACAAACAGAATTCCCATGCACAGAAATTAAAAAGAGATGACCATGGTACTCAATTCTTCAAGCGACATTAAGGTAGATCCAAAAGGCTGATGGATATCACCAAAAACTAACGGTTGATAATTTATGGGAACAAATTTCCCAATCTTCACCGTAGATACAGATGTTCTAATTTCTACCCATCCCACACCTTCTCGCGCACTATAAAAAGTACCCAGTCACAGACCAGATCATAACACAAAGCATGCAAGACACCTAAATCACATGCATGCATTAAACCTGAGAATGAAAATGTATCGTCAACTAACAAAGCCCTATTTACTGACAAACACTTGTGTAAATTAAAAAAAATGAACATACTCTTTTTGCACTGTCGTCATTCATCTGATATACACAGTTTATGTGTAGCATCATTGGGACAACAGAAGATTAGCAGCCGTACTAATTTGTCCATCCAAAACAAGCCTTTTTCATTTTGTATAGTTCTGTGGGTCACAGGTGCGGGTGACTAATAATTATCCTCTATTCTTTCAGAAAGTTAAGCATAAAGCAGGTAAAAACATCGAGTAACATGAACAAGCAAATATGAGTGGAGAGTGGATGTTATTTACATTTCCCACACAACAATATTTAAAAACAGAATGACGCGATGAATTGATGATGATTGGCCACACAATGCAAAGGGCATGCAGCAGAAAGAAAACAATCTATTAAAAAACTATAGATTTGTCAGAAAATATCAGGCGTCCAATTTCCCTAGTTAGGCAGTTTTTGGTTACAATGCTGAAAATCTAAATGCAGAACCAATCCTTCCCTGAGGAACCTATGTCAGGGAGCAAGTGCAACACAATGCAGATAATCTTAGGGCCTTTGTCAACAAGAATTAACTCTTGGATTGTATCACCTAAACCTAGAGAGAGCAAGACTGACCACCTAAGAGACGCAGAAGCAACTCCTGGGGAAAGCGGACAAGAAGGGGGACATAAGGGAATTTCTCAGGACAACTTAAAGGATAGATCACACACAAAGTGAGATTGTATTGCGCACGCATAGGCTCCTAGTAATGCCGATTGAAGGGGATCAAAAACTTATTTACTCTACAAAATGAAGCAGATCGATCCGGCTCTTCATGACAGTTTTTTTTTTTGAGCTTCAATTGATGTGAAAAAAAAGAAAATGCGTCATTTTCTCATCCCAGGATCTTCTTCTATATAGGCAAAGGGAAATGCACTACAAGGCACCGCAAAAGGATCTCAAAGAAGCAAAATTTAGCTCACTCACAAGGCGAAGCATCACGGATTTCAATCGATGCCATACCACAAATGTGAGATTTGAACCGGTTTAAGCAAAACTATAAAAGCTAAGCATCCATAATGGACAAACAAGATCTACGCAAGCATTACCCCCCAACGACCTGTCGCTAGCAGTAGAAACAATCTCAGCAGCCCAAAATTTCTAAACAATCCAATTACACGTGCTACCTACTCATGCATCAAGAGCACGACAAGCTACGAGCTCAGATCAATCGAAACCCTAATCTCCGAAACCGGAATCATCAACAGACGGCGAACGGCTACGGCGATTCGAGGGAAAGCTATGACGACGAAAAGAGAGAGGTCCGAAAGCGAGGGAAGTACCGGGCTTCTCGGCCTTGCCCTGGTTCCAGGTGGAGATGGCGAAGTGGACCTTCTCGCGGCTGATGGCTTCGGACTTGTGGGGCTCCTTGAGGCAGTTCCGCACCAGGCTGGCGCAGATGTTGGAGTACGTTATGTAGGTCATCCCGGCGGCCCTCCAGAACGGCATCGGCGCGCTCATCTTGACCTCCCCCCCGCTCCCTCTCTCTCTCTCCCTCTCTACTTTCTCTCTCTACCCTCGGAGGAGTCTCTGCGTGCCGCAAGGAAGGAGCAATGGACAGGCGAAGAAGAAGAAGTGGAAACGATCGTCTCTCTCTATCTCTCTCTCTCGCTCTCGCTCTCTTTCTCTCTGACCTAAGGCCAATGGCAAAGGCCGTCCGGTGAATCATGTGGGCCGGATTAATGGGCCGGGGCTTCCCCATACTGGGCCCAAGTTCCACGCGATGTCCATGGGCTGTCAAGGGTCGAGTAAATTTCTAATCCACGGCCCAAAAAAGCGTGTTGTATATTTGTGTGCACCCCGAGTGTAGGAGCCTGATGATAAAAAAAAAAGGAGGTCACGCTGTCTTCTATGAGATTATAGGTTCGAGTCATGTCTCGAGATGACTTCGATTTGGTCATCTGACTTTTCCATCAAGTTACTTACATGCGCGGTGAGAGTCTGCAGCCCTCGCTATGCTCGAGCAAAGCCCCAAACCTAGAGAGAGAAGGGGAGGTCGGGAGGCGTCCCCGTTGCCTGCCACCTGCGAGTGCCAAGCTACCCTCGTCGGTGGTTAAGGGGACGACAACTCTCCTAGCTCGCTCTCTCTCTCCTTGTCTCTAGATCTTGTTTCTATGACCCTTGCTTGAGTATGGTCGGGATAGCTAGACCTCCCATTTGTGGTAGGTGAGGGTAAATTTTTTGACGTGACGGTTCATTTTCTCCACATGTCCAAATTTAGCCGCATCAACAGTGTCACACGGGTGAATTGGTGGTTTCAATCGTGATTAATGCCGGAAGGGCGGGACAAACGATGAAATATAGAGATCCGCACTAGCCATCCCCTAGAATTTTTGCCCCTCTACTTTTATGCTTGATCCCGAATGTTTCGGAGGCGAGAAAGCATGAATTAAATGCGCAAAAAGATCTTACATGCAATATGGTGGCATGATGTCAGGACTACACGAAGTTTATAAAAGGCAAAAGAGAATACAGAGAACGGAACGAGCATCTACCCTCGACCTGAGATGCGAGAGGAAGGTGCTCCCCTGTCTTCTTTACTTTAAGAAAGCATAAAGAATTTTATAAGCAGCAAAGAAATGAAATCCTTTTTTTATTTTTCATCTCTTTTTTAATGGAACTGGGTGAAAAAGGGAGGTGGGCGGGGGTAGGAAGGAGGGTCGAGAAAGATCGATCTCTCAACTGAAGGAGGGTAAGAAACGCCAGCGAAAGGGATATATAGATACGTACCGGCGTCTTAATCTGAAACGAGCGAGCAGAGATACGTGCAGCGAGCAAATGGAGTCCAAGTGCGCATGCAGAATCTGTTCGAGTAGTTTAATCGTAATGATGAGCACCAACGCTTATGATTATCATTTCCTCTTCATTTCTAGCATTATTAAACAGGTCATCCTTCTGTTTTGATGCGGCAGTGCTTGCCTTGGTCACCAGATTTGTAATGTCCTTTGGCGTTTTACAAGAGATACCGAATACAACCTCCTTCTTAGAAGATGGTGTGGATTCAGATTTCGTTTTCCACAATGTGTCATCATCTCCTTGTTACTTCCATTTTTTATCTTCCTCCCAGTTAGGTGTATAATCGCCATAGCCCAGAACAACCAGTACAAGCTGAATCTTCGAGCTAGGTGCAACCCTGTGAGGATTCACAATAGTCTTACTACATCATGTTTGACACGTTGGGTTGCCTAACCCCATGCTGAAAACCTTGTTCTTGAGAAGTGATCATGCTTGTAAAAAGCTTGCGAAAAGAAGAATGAGTCCAGGGTTTGTGGCAGTGAGGGAGAACGCATGCCTCGTGTTATTGCACACTAGCAATGATGACAACCTCCCTCCCTACCTGCCCTTCCTTTGCTGTTCTTCTCCTTTGCCGCTTGACCCTCGAGTCGAAGTGAAGCATGCGTGGAGGAGCCAAAGGCTAAGTTAAAAAGAAGATGATGCACCAAGTTGCCAATCTTATGTCAACTTTGCCACAATGCACTGTAACCGAGTTTAATCTATCGTAATTTACACAGAAAGCGTCGCGATACTTACATATCTAAAAAGTTTCTGACAAATATATCAGATTTATTTATTTATAATTCTATAATGACCGATCTCTCCTGATCATCGATCTCTCGAGAATTGTAGAACCTCCGCGTGATCATATCTGAACAATGAGGATTTCGCGGGAGTCACTAATCGTCAAATGTCGAGCAGAGGACCTGTCAAATGTCGAGCAGAGGACCTATCTAAAGTTTGATGGTCCCATTTAGTGGCTTTTCAGCCCTTTTTTTCAGTTGACCCTCCTAGTCTCCTCCTAGTCCTTTCCACACGTCCCTGTCTTGTCACTTAGATCAATCTGTTTACCCAAGAAAACTGAGGGGTGCCAGCGAAAGGGATGTAGACATATGCTGGCGTCTTGATCTGAAGCTAGCAAAGGCAAAGATATGTGCAAGAAAAGGAGTCCAAATGGCCATGCAAAATCTGTCAAATACTAATGATCATCATCTCTTTTTCATTTCTGGTATCGTTCATGGGTGCTTGCCTGGGTAGCGTAATGACTGGCGGCATCATAATATAAACCATGCATTTTCTTTTCTGGGTTTTTTTTTTAAATTATAAACTGCATGAGAAGATGATGTTGTTGATTCTATTGGTCACTTTCCCACGCGACATAAAGACAACAGACCTAGAAGTTCACAAATGTGATCGTAGCGCAACTTCAACATGCGTTCGGACCAGAACATGACAGTCAACGATAAGAATAGTCGTCAAGCTGGTCCGAATGATAAACGACTTGATTTGGAAATATTCGAGACTCATTTGCTCGATTAAGATTCGACGAGTAAACTACTCGGTCGGGAATGGGTTGAATTCGTCTCATTGAAGTACATTCAAAATCAATGCCGCACCCTCTTTTTTTAATATTTACAAAAGTGACAATTACCTAATTAGAAATGCACCGTGTTTACGAACTTGAAATGCATCGACTTGGTATGATACTTGAATTACTTGAGAAGATACTCCGAGTGGTAGCCGAATTCGTTGGAGCAACTCTCAAATACCTTGCATCATTAAGACCCTAATCAAGGTAAGTACCCAAATACATGACAACTTCTCTGTTTCTATTATCCGACTTTATTAACGTTCCAGATCCAAGGATAGAGATTTTAGCCAAACAAAAGGTACCAACCGCCTAATAATTCAAGCGTGCTATACTTTATTAGCTAATCATGACTGAACTTAAAGATGCTTAGCAATAGAATATTCCTTGTACAAACTGTCATTTTGACCTAATCCATGAGGCCCGCAAATGAAAGCACTCAAAACTTATAGTTATTGCAACAATTTCATCAAGTCCTGTCCTGCATGTATAAAATAAATCGCTAAAAACATCCACACTTTTCATTTAACTGAAAAGCATATTTATGTAAGGGAAAAATAATATAAATGATCCGTGAATTCTGATCCAATATGCAATATTGTCTCCAAACTTTTGATTTGTTCATTGTTCATGAACTTTGGTCAATGTTTTTCACTATGGTCCTTAGTCTCTTAAACATTTTTATGTAGTTTAGATATTATGTTGAACATTTATCAATAGTTCAAGGATCACATTAAATAAATTAAAAGTTTAGGAACGACATTTAATATTGGATTAAAGTTCATGTACCATTTGAGCTATTATCCCTTATATAGGAGCATGAAAAATGTTGAAAAGAGAAAAGAAACGTAAATATGGTACATATAAATTAGCCATTTCACTTTGGAAATAATTAATCTGAATAGTACAATACGATCTAGAGATGCTCACAAATATGAAAGCAATCATAGAATATTTTATCATGATAATAGATATAAGTGCCATATATTTCTATACGAGGCAAGCAACTAAAGTGACTGGTCCTCCTCTTAAAAGGTATCTTTGGTGAAGAATATCCTAATGCTAAGCTGAGATCCATGATGGAATTGATGTGACTCCTCTGTCTTTGAGGCTACATATAGATGCACCCACAGCATGAAACCTATGTTTCCTCCATCAACTTTCATTTTTTAAAGCTTTGCGACTCTGAAGTTGGCATGTGAACTTCTGCAAAATTCACCAATTATGTCAGAAAGTTTATGGACCACCGTTAAAGCTATTTTCTTGCATAGTGATTGATGGAGCAATATTACCATGCCCCTTAGGCTGCACAGATTTAGCCAATCAAAGCAATCCTTTCACTTTGAAGGATCCCCGCCAATAAATTTGTCAGGAAAGAGTCCATTATTTGTGCTTATGAAATTCACATGTTGCCAAATTCTCTCTCAGTGTGCGTGCATACCAACATAATTTTTCTGCTGTCGTAAAATGGTTCACCTTATTTTTAACTTTCCTTTCAATCTATTCAAGGTTTGTCCCATCTATTCTTGTCTACACAATTATTCATTGGCAATATGATGAGAGAGCGCAAAGACACAAACATCATGCTAGTCTGTTCTTATTCCAAGGCTAGAAATGGTAGTCTGAATCCGACCGGAGGATAGCCATATACTCAAACTTAAAGATGCAGAAAACGTTGCAATGGTGGCTCTTATGTGGGGTAGCTCACACTACAGAACCCTTTATTGCCACTACTATTAAGAAGTACCCCAATCATTTGCCCTTTATTGGTTTTGGCCTTGAACTGTATTAGGTGAGAATATTGAGAGGTAATGCCATTTTCTTGGTACCGTCATTCGGGTGTGTTATCTTTCGGCAACATTGTTTGGTTCTTCAGTGCAAGTTGTCGTTTTTTTGGTAATTATTACTAGTGAAAAAGGCTCTAGTGTATCAAAAAAAAATTTATTGCAAGTTTGGAACGTTTGCATTGGGGTCATAGTGACAATCCCTGGTTCACTTATATAAAATGTCAAAAGCCTCCAAGGATAGAGTGAGTGACCCAGTGAGTGTGATCATGGAAAGATACAGCAACTCTAGGTTTGTGACAGGTGATCGGGATCCTGCATTGAAGCCAGTCGTTAAGGACCGGAACAAAAGAGCCAAACAGCTTAAATGGGTTTTGCTCACGGAGGCGAATAAGGCCATCTGTTCAGTGGCCTTTGCTGGAAATGTTCTTTACAGGGTGTTGAGTAGTATCAAGAAGAGATTGCTATTTGGTCAAAGAGAGATCGATGAGACTGCGAAATTGGACAGAAGTAAGTTTCTCTTCAGACTTATTCTAGCATTCCTGGTGATGGCTTTGATTGCTCCAGCAATTGAACCAGTTGCCCGAGGGTGGAATAACTTCTCAAGTGCTGGTTTGCGCGCGAATCAAACTTCGGAGATCAGAGCATGGTTTCACAGGGTCCATGCTTCGTGGTTGGAGTTGCGTTCTGAATCTATAGTGCCTTTAGCTCAAACTCTCTGTAGATTCTATACAGCACTCTTTTTGATACAGTCGGTGGACCGCACAGTGCTGTGTCTTGGTTGCTTATGGATTAAGTACAAAGGGATCAAGCCAAATGTCAGAGGAGATCCATTCAGGTCAGACTATATGGAAGGTCCCGAGTATGAGTACCCGATGGTTCTCGTTCAAATTCCTATGTACAATGAGAGAGAGGTAGGCATTGCATACCTACTGCTTTCTATTTGCATTTGTTTTTATCTTTCTCTCTGCTTTGCAATTTGCAAGCATATTGTGATCTGGTGGAATTTGATCAGATGAGCATTTGGGAACATTGCAGCGCAGAAAGATGAAGGCTGACAAACAATCATTCATATGACCAATAAAGCTGTAAATAGTATGCTATATTATATCATGTGAACATTACTGTATTGTTTCGTAAAGCTTGTTTGTGTTCAACTTTTGACTCATCATGAGTGATTAATTTCGACAGGATGATTAAATTAAGGCTCTTTAATATTGCATCTTTGTACTGTACGCATCTTGCTAGTCTATAGTGATGAATCAGGATTTGGCTGTGGATAATGATACTATAAAGGAGTACAGAAAAGACTGCTGATTTGTGTTAATCTCTGGACTTCACAATCTGGAACTGAACTTAGTGCTTTCAATTTGCAAAAACTTTACCACCGTCAAAGGATTCATATACCTGGTACTTTCCCTCAATATTGGGTGATCTTCACATCAATCTTAAGATACAAGATAGTAATATGAGAAGGTGTTGCTGCATTATGTGCCGTGTACTGTCCTCATCTTGTATGACAGACTCTGCTGTAAACTTCCTTTAGGTATACCAGCATTCCATCACAGCAGCCTGCCAACTTAATTGGCCTCAAGATCAGCTGCTTATTCAAGTTCTGGATGACTCTGACGATGAGAGCATACAGAGGCTAGTCAAGAAAGAGGTTTCAGAGTGGAATGAAAAAGGTGTGAACATTATATATAGGCATAGACAGGTTAGAACTGGATATAAGGCTGGGAACCTCAAATCTGCCATGCACTGTGAGTACGTGAAAAAGTATGAGTTCGTTGCAATCTTCGATGCTGATTTTATGCCGAAACCAGACTTTCTCCAGCAGACAGTCCCTCATTTTAAGGTATCTCAAACTTTTAATCTTCTTCTAGCTCCCGATCGGTGCTCATCTCAATGACTATTCTCATCCTGTGTCGCAGGATAATCCTAAGCTGGGGTTGGTTCAAGCCAAGTGGATTTTTGTAAATAAGGATGAGAACTTGCTGACACAAATGCAGAATGTCGATAGGTGCTTCCACTTTGAAGTGGAGCAGCAGGTTAATGGGGCGATCCTTAATTTCTTCGGTTTCAATGGTACTGCTGGTGTATGGAGAATTGAAGCACTTCGAGAATCTGGAGACTGGCTGGAGAGGACGACTGTAGAGGATATGGATATAGCGATCCGTGCCCATCTCAAAGGTTGGAAGTTCATCTTCCTTAATGATGTGAAGGTATATTTAATCTAGATGCTTGATTTCTTCTTTGGTTTCATTCTTCTTCTCGTGACTTCATTCGAAATTCAAGATATCAGCAGTGGTCCTTGAAGAAAAAAGACTCAGACAAGAATAAGGGATTCCATGAAAATGTTAGGAGGAAGTTGCATGCAATGTACATAATGCCATCTGCTGAATTTTTTGGTTGATTCAATTGAAGAAATGTCGGCAGTGAGCAACTTTGTTCCATAATTTCAGAGTCTTTCTCACTAAATCAAATTTCAAAATTTAGGTACTCTGTGAGCTTCCCGAATCTTATGAAGCTTATAGAAAGCAGCAACACCGATGGCATTCGGGTCCATGCAATCTCTTTCGCTTGTGCCTTCCGTCGATCATAACTTCCCAGGTAATTAACTCTTGCTCTTTCACTCTTACTTTATTTAATTTCTGAATCTCAAATGGAAAACCAAAGCAAGTAAATGAATTCGCCTTTATATTGCAGATCACTTTCCGGAAGAAAGCAAACCTGATATTTCTATTCTTCATTCTAAGGAAACTTATACTTCCATTCTATTCGCTCACATTCTTGTGCGTGATTCTTCCTCTGGCCACGTTCATCCCTGAAGCCAATCTACCAGCGTGGGTAATTTATTATTGGCCCCTAATAATGTTGATACTGAACATTTTCCTCGACCCAAAATCCACCCCTTTCGTAGTCCCTTACATTCTTTTTGAGAACACAATGTCCTTGACCAAATTCAGTGCTGCAATTTCGGGGTTGCTACAGCTGAGTAGTTCACACGAGTGGATTGTCACCAAAAAAACAGGCCGCTTGGCGGATTCTGCTGAAATGAACAAAACCGGTAAAACCTGCAAAGGAGCTTCCGATGAGGAGCTCACTAAGCTCAACAAACAGAAGGAATGTCCTGTTGAACTTGCCAAAACTCGGAAGAAAGCAAGCAAGATGTATAAGAAAGAGCTTGCAGTGGCTTTCTTACTACTGACTGCTGCAGTTCGGAGTCTCGTATTGGCCAGAAAACTGCATTTCTGCTTCCTCTTACTTCAAGGCATCACATTCCTTATTGTCGGTCTTGGTCTAATTGGGGAGCAATGAGCTCCTCTTGGTTGACAAAACTTATCTAGAATCAATGATAGGGGGCAGTATCAGACTATGGTTAGCTTCTGTAAAGCCAGTGCAAATTGTCATTTTTATTGCTTATTCAATGTTAGCAATTGCTAACCACATGCTATGTTGAAAAAGGTGTCTTTTCGTAAGCATCCATTGCACAATGTTATTGCGAGCTTGCTTTTGTCCGTCTTCCAGAACGATTTGGTGCATGCTCTTAGAGGGTTTGAGGACTATTCGACAACAAGTTCTCCAGTGAAAAACATGGACCTTCCTCAGTCCAACTAATTAGAGTTACTTTGTGCCCTTATGGGGCGGAGCTGCAATCTTTCGGTGCGGTTTCTTGATTTCAAGCATTGTTCACCATTTAAAAAACTACACAGTGTCCATCTCTAGATAACGTTTTGCTTCCTGTGAAAGGGAGTATCAGGAAGCTGCAGAACTTAAGATTCCAGACTCTTTTCCAGCAGAGCCATCCAGAATGAACCAGGAAACGTTTGTATAAGTGCTGGCGACAACATTTTAATCCTGGACATTCGAAAAAGTTGCTCCTGATCGGTCAGAGAAACTTGCATCGATTCCTATCCTATAGAAAAACTTCGCACTAAGCACGGTACATGCCCGTCCAAGCCACCGCGCTTCGAGATGTCGGCTTGGGTTGGTCATTCATTGTCATCTAATCATGCCATGTCCTGTCAGGGTAAGCACCGGCTCCTGAAAAACCCTTGGCTGCTACTACCTCAGACCAAACGTCGTCCGCTTGTTGATCAAGTGCATTACGCAAAAGAGGTCGGATTCAATGATGATGATAGTTTCTGGTGCTCGATCGCAAAATTAAGGGGAAAAGAACAGAAGAAAAGTGGGCTCTATGGGGTCGATGGTAATTTTTTTTTTTGGGGACTTTTGCCGAGCTAAACTAAGGATATTAAATAACACCCTCAAAAGGAAGGCCCTCCTAAACAAAGAACGCCTCAAAGCAGAGTAACAATGGAGGCGCTCGCCTGCAGCTGCAGCAACTCCTGGTTCACTCGCCGAACCTCCCATCACCACCGCCGTCCGTCACGATCTCCCTTCTTTCCTTCTTCGCTCCAAATTCACCATCCCGTCCGACGGTGGCCACGTCTCGCGTCAGGTGAGAGCTCATGACTCTCTCTCTCTCTCTCTCTCTCTCTCTCTCTCTCTCTCACTCATCCCATTCAAAGACTGCAACTTTCCCGCACTCTTGATTCTTTCTGCTCATGCTCGCTTTGTTTTGTCATGTTTTCGGCAAAATTAAGGTGGGTCTTTCATCAATTTCCTGACTTTTGTAATTTTCCTCATTACCAGTTTGCAATTTCTGTGCTTCTCTTGCTCTCTCTCGACTCTGGAAGAACCTGAATTCAGCTCAATAAAGGTTCTTTTTCTGTGAATTTTTGTAATTGGGCATTTGACTTCATGGTTCGACCTTGTTTCTCAGGTTTGAATTTGTGGAGCTATGGATTGGTGTCATCCTCTGGAGGCACAATTAGAGCAGTGAATGGAAGCGAGACGGAATCTTTATCGCCGTGGGACGATAAACCTTATGAGATATTGCCAAATGGTAAAATAGCATACTTGGATGAGCAAGATGTGGTCGCATTTCTTGACCCTCCCAAGGAGTTGATTCCTCTTGACCCCAGTTCTTACAACCCAGCTGCTTACTTATGGTAAAGAAAAATTTCGTAAGCATCACGAATGTATGATCAATATATAACTTAGTATTGCATGACTTCTTTGATTCGAAATTATTTACCCATTTGGGTACTTCTTTTACTCTTGGGTTCTGTTGAAGTTGGCAATGGAAGGGAGTCATCTATAGTTTTGGGTCTTGTAAATTTTCAGGAAGAAAATTGATGACATTCCAGAGGAAAGGCGCAATCGGTTACTGCGCTTGCTAAAACCAAGGTTTTCTCTCCCTTGAGCATATTAGTATGTTTGTTTGGGTGCTGCTGAGAGGGTTGATTTTTTGTCCTTTGAGTTTGCCTGCAATTTTTTAAGTGATGAAAAGTGATATGTAGCATGCTTATTGGCAAATGAAATGGTGGTTTTGTGTTAAATTTCGTTTCTGAAAGGCCTGGAAATATGGTGCAGGCTTATATCAAGAGCCTGGGAGGTAGCTGGCACGCGCTATGAGGATCCTAAGTTAGCAAAGAAAAAAGCGTCCAGTTTTCTCTCGGGGGAAGCTAAAGAGACATCGCTCGAGTATTACTGTTGTCGAACCAGTGGAGGTAACACTCTGAGATTTTTGGTAGTACCACAGATGACGGTTCCTTTGGCATTATAGAAAATATTGAATTTGAGATTGTGTAGTTTCAGACCATCTTGAGGTTGATTGTCTTTTTAAAACCCTTGTAAAACAGGTCCTCCCTCTGTTGCTTGGATAAATTTCTTCAAAAAGGTGAAATCTTGACTCCTTGACAGTTCTGAGTATATCATACTTCCTGTTTTTAAGTCACTTCTTGCAATACTTATCAAGTGTGCATGTAACTAATCCCCGTTTCTTACACAGGCTATATTCTGTTCCAAGGATTTGAAGAAGTATGGCCGTTTTATTGGTAAACCCTTTTTTCTCTCGCAAAAAGTTAAGGACATTGCTTGATAGCAGTTGCAGTGACAGGTTCATGAATTCGAAGCATTCATATACCATTGAGGTTACTTCATATAGAATAGCACAATTATGGTCTACTCATCATTTATGCCAAAGCAATGAATTTTGGCCTTTTCTCTTGTTTCATTAGGTGCTGCTTGCGAGTTGTTAAACTCCAAATTCAGATGTAAGGTTGGTTGGTAATTTGCTGGATACTGTGGTCTAAGAACTTCCTCTTTCTCAGGCGAATCGCTGCCAGGTCAATTAGCTAGTTCCTTTTATCCACTGTACTTTGTGGTGACACAAGTCAAGGAAGTAATGTCCACAGAACAGCCTTGTGATCTAGCGTACGAATTCGGCGATGGATTCCTGGATCTCTGTGACTACCCAGAGAGCTTCCCTAAACCAGGTTGGTTCAGTCATTCAACTAGATGCAAAGAGGTCGATGCGAGTTCTTGTAAATATAATATATGTAGGTTAAGTGCAAAAACAGGATTTCAGGTTTTGCCCTTTGGTCAATAGAAGAGTTAAGGTTTTATTTTGATCAATTGGAGATTTAAGCTTTTAAAAAGGCCCCAATTAGGTCTCGAGCTCATGTGGGTGGAATTTAGGCGTTGGAAATCCGACGTGCCATGTGTAGTATTTGGTTATTTGTCATGTGTCATTTTCGATGCCTAAATTCCATCGACAGTGAGCTTGAGACCCAATTGGGGTTCTTTTAAAATCTTACATTCTCGATTGACAGAAAGAAAACCTTAAATCCTCAATTGACTAATGACCAAAATCATTTGTCATGTTTCTGCACTTGTCATGATGTATCAGATAACAAAGACTCTGAAACTGACTTAAAGACTCTTAGTTTTGCTATAGTTCAAGTCAAGAACTTAATTCACTTTCATAATCCTCTTCTTTTGTAGGGAAGCACCCTTATCCTTTCAACGATGAAGTTGTCGTGTACCTTCGTTACATTGGGCCTGGAGTCTTGGTAGGACAAGCATGGCAAGAAGGAAAGAATTTGCAGCAAGTGCCTCAAAAGTTGTGCAACGAAATTCTGATGGTGAAGGATTATGCAGCATGCTGAGGATGAGCTGCTGAGGATGAGGACCTCTTGGCATCGAATTACCGCCCGCTCTCTGCACTGCTCTTCTGAAGCCGTTTATGACAACTGCTTCTAGTTCAGTTCAACCAATTATGCTCTGCCTTTGGGAATCATCTGTACGCGCGATACCGGCAACGGAGTCAAGATGGGCTTTCTCATTGTTCTGATCATATGAGGATACTGTGTGAAGAAGCAAACTAAGAGGAGCTTGATTTGACCGTAAGCATTGTGGCTTTGAAGCCATGTAGGCGCCTGTGCATAATATAAAGAAAACGTGGTGTACCCACTGTTGTTGAGATTCTAGAATGGATTGAGTTCAGAGATTTAAATAGAATCATACCTCATAGAGATATATAGTAACAGTCGTATTATGCTCTCTATATACTTTTTCACCTTAGCTGTGAATCTTCGCACTGATTCACTATACTATATGCCTAGTTAATCAATTATAGAAAAGCTATAGTCGAGTCTACATAATATCCATAACTCACATCGACAATGATTAAGCTAACTTTTGTTGGTAAATTTGCATCAGCGCCAAAAAAAAGATAAAGAAGGATCAAATCACAAACAAATATATAATGAACACCAATTCTGTGACACATTGTTGAGGACTTAAGAAATCAATCTCATGTAGGTTTGTCGCTTAATGATTATGAGGTGGTGCGATCGATCAATTTAAATCAATAGATAATGACACAATCAGTCCATAAACTTTGGTCCAATATGTAATTTGATCCATTAACTTTTAATTTATTCAATATAGTCCTCGAATTTTAGCCCAATATGAAATGTAGTCCCTGAACTTTTAATATAATTCAGAGACGGAATTGAACATGTATCAAAAGTTCAGGGATGACATTGAACAAATTAAAAGTTCATGGACCATATTACATATTTGGTTAAAGTTCGGGGACTACATTAAATAAATTAAAAATTCAAAGATTAAATTGCACGCTGAGTCAAATTTCAGCGAATGTTTGTGCCATTATCGTATGGTCTTGTTTGTCATATGAAGGGGGACGAGTGGATGGATCATCAAAAAGACCAGACGGTCTAAATGTTCATAGTTGCATACCCAACTCTCTGAGCGGCGTCGTTGTACAGTTCCTCAGGGACTTGGCGCTGACCACATATAATCAAAACTGAAGACAGAGCCTGAACAATCCATCCCCATCCTCCTCCTCCTCCTCCTCCTCCTCCTCTTTCTATCCGATCTTTGTGATGGTTTGGTTCCTCCTTTCTTGCATGATCACCATCAATCGACTCTTTACCTGAATTGCTTCTCCTGAATCTTTCAGTTCTATAGCTAACCCCTCTCTCTCTCTCTCTCTCTAAAAAATGCTGCTTCAAGCTCAATCTCTGACGACCCATTTCGCTCCTTCACCGACCCTTTTCAGACCCAACCTCAAGGCCCAATCTTTCCCACGAAAATCGTGCTCGTTCCCGAAGTTATCCTGCTTCAAGACCCTGAAATGCTCGCTTTCCGCCGTCTCGGAAGCCACTCGGTTGGGATCGTCCTCCAGTGCGAAGCCGTTTCCGGCCGAAGTTTCGAGGACCATCGTGGAGCTGTCCTCCGAGGGAACGCTCTCGACGTTGACCCACGACGGTTGGCCTCTGGGCATCAGCGTTCGATTCGCGGTTGCGCCTGATGGATCTCCAATCTTGTGTTTGAATGAGGCTGACAGGCTATTCCCTGTTGACAAGAGGTCTAGTCTTCATGTTCAGGTTGCTTCTTTTGGTTTTGAAATTTTTTTTCCCACTTCAAGGTTCTCTTGTTTACGTGCGCTTGAAATAATGTAGCTGTTGGTATTTCCTCTTTATGTTTTTGTTATCTGATCGGGAGAAATTTGCTTTTTTTGGGGGGATTATTGAATCAGTTGAAGCAGTGTGGGTTACGGACTCCGCAGTGCACAATTCAGGGCAGTCTCGCTAAACCTGGAGATAGAATGTTTTCAAAGGTAATGCCCTTTTGTTGTCGGCGGAGTTAATTTTCTTACATGCTCTCGTAAAATGGAAAGAGTGTCGCATTGTTATGAGCACAGAAGCTGCCTAGAGCTCTCAGCTAACCTTTGCATTTAGTTCATGAATTGTGCTTTTGAGTGAGGTAGGTGTACATTACTGCGATGATGTAGTCATGGTTTTTGTTATTTTCTATTTTCTCGGATTTAAATTGCTACTCTTGCTACCCTGTTGTTTGCGGAAGCCATACTAGAATGGTATCCCTCATCTTTGGCTTATCTATAGGCTTGCCTGGTCCTTTTTCCCCTTTTGGTCAAACTCCTCAAACAATGAGTGTGAGATAATTACACGTTCAATTCCTGAAAAATGAATGGTTTAGCACTTAGCTGTGGAAGTTTTGAAACTTTTTCAGGATCGGCTTTGTGAATCCTTTGCTTCTCCATAAAATTCTGTTTCAAAAATATGAAGCCTCTCGTGTTGGCCCTTGCCTAGCAACATGAAACTAAAACATTCCATTTCTCAGTTATACATTGTCTTAAAAGATGCAATGGCGGTTGGTGTAGCGCCTTCCTCTTCATCATATCTTTGATCTTTCTTTCCTCTCTAGAGAACGAGTGATGGTGTTTTTGTTTCCTTGGCATAAAAATCTTTTATTTAGCGTTTTCAATTAAAAAATCTCAACATAAAGAAAAGTATCTGAGAAAAACCTGCAAAGATTGTGTTTAAGGTGAAGCTAGGTGAAGCTTAGCAATCATTTAGGGGAATAACATACAGATCAAGCTTTTTATAACTCTCGTTCCAGCCTTAAGACCACTCCGACATCCTCAAGGCTCATCTTGCTGACCTTGGAAAAAAAAGATATGGAGATGAAACAGCTATGCCCATCAATAGAGAGATGCATGTATATTTTCTACCCACTGAATTTTGTATCAGAGTGTTGGGCAAGTTATGTCTGTTTGTTTTTCCAATAAATATTAGCAGTGGCTTGGGAGAAAATAATTTCTGACACAGGGCGGAGCACAAATATTTAGCAATTCATTGTCTTGAGATCAAATTTAATCATGTGGAGCCATGCTTAATAAGAAACCTCATTTCATAAAACCATATCTCTTGACAGATTCTTTTTTCCTTTTTCATATTTTAGAACCTTCAAACAAAAGATGTTTCTAACTGTTCTAGAGTCCAAGACTGAATCTTTATTCTTCTTTTCTGTTTGGTGGGCATGATAGAGTACATAAGTCAATGAATAAAATTACTTTAAGAACATTCATGCATATCATAACGCTCAAAGCCCAGTTCTATTTTTATGAGATGTAAGAGGAGCCAATCAAGAGACCTACAACAGCGAGGGTAGCAGAGGTGAGGCTCTTTTGCCAGTTGCTGTATAATTTGCCGATGTTTTGGCTATCCACAGATTCCATGCTCATAATGGGTAACCTAGAGCTTTGATTATGGGTAGGATCCAAATCCATTCAAATATTTAGATGATTCTCCCGCCATCCTCTCATTTGAGACGAATTTTCTCATTTACAAACTAGTTGTGTTTGTGACCTGGATTGTTGAGTTCAAACTGACGCGTGATCGTATTATGGCAATCAAATCTGCAAGCATGTAGATTGCAGAGAAAGGCATGATTAGTGCTTCTAGTCTTCTAATTTTTCATGGATACTGGGTAGAATTGAAATTTAAGTATCCATGAACATTGAAAAGGTATGTATCTGGTATAGCTGCTCTCATTGATTTTAGTTCCTTCAGTAAATGGGTTGGCAGCCCTCGGTGCCTCATAGTGAATTTTTCTTTACTTTTCGAATGTGGAAAATGAAAAAGTAAAACATTGTCCTTGGGTAGCCTTCTGTTATCTGGGAAACAGACATTCTCCACTGATTGGAAGAGTTAAAATTATCAGTATGGAGGAGTCTTGAAGTGCTTGCAATTGTTTTCTGTAGCTGTTGTAGCTGACATGGATACCCTTGTGACGTTTTAACATTTCGGAGAGTGCTTTGGATTTGAATATCTACATTAGGTTAGTTTAGCTTTCACGCTTGATAATTGATACTATCACCTGACAATAGGGGCTATAGAGACTCATTTGTCGTCGTTAAAGTTTAAATATTTTTCACTATATAGGAGCACACAAGTAATAATCTGAGTTTACTATGTGCATTCTCGTATGGGTGACGATGAACACTTTCCTTCAGCGGCTTCTTTCAGCGTGGACAAAGAGATTTGGATCGGAAGCTGAGGAAGACCAATTGTATTACATAGATGTGGAAAAGGTACTTCAGATTGAAGACTTTAAGGAGGTATGCTAAATTTGTCTTTCTGCATATTCTGTCCTGGTTTCCTTTTTTGTCAGTCTATTTAATCTGCAGTAGAACATGGCAACCTTTCTGATATTAAAACGTTTTGTGCACTTGTCTGATGTGGGGTACTATGTCAGGATGGCATATGGGTCACCTTATCTGATTATAAAAGTGCAGCCCCTGATCCACTTCGAGACTTTGCTGAAAAGATTGTCACTGAGATAAACACCAATAACATGGAAGATGTTTATCGCTTTTGCAATGTGTATGTTGATTTGGACTTCCAGGTACGCATTATTTTCACGTTGCTATCTTGAACTTTATATCAGAACTGTTCAATTGGAATTGCATACATTGAATATTTCAAGTCTTGTTCAAAACTAAAGGCTAGTGAAAAGACAAGTGGCTCTTTAAGTACTCATACTATGCAGAGGCCTTTGACAAATGAATAATTGTTTGATTTATTTTGAAGAATAATGGCAGTCCTATCTGGCTTGATTGGCCATTTAGAGAAAATGGATCTCAACTGTTATTACTGAAAATTGTATGAGGAAGAAGAATAAGATGGCATTAAGCACTTTGAGCCAGATGCATTTGGCCTTAATGTCTGCATGATTGAGTGATGCTATGCATTCAGCCTGTAACGATCTTACTTCTGGTGTCATTGCATTACATGTGCATCTTTTTTCATGGTGTTGTCTCAAGGGATTCGTACATGTTTGCAGGTGTCTGAGGCAAAAATGATATGGGTTGACCGGTTAGGCTTTGATGTGCGCATCCATTCCCCTCCGAGTAGTATATTTGATGTCCGCATTCCTTTTCCAAGAGAAGTTATCGATGAGAAGGGTGCAAAATCATCTTTCAATTGTATGTCTCAAATTGCGTGGGAGGTAGAAAAGAATTTCCATATCCCCGATTTTGAGAAGGTGGAACAATTAAAGCAGATAGCTTAGATGATAAATATTTTGTATCCTCTCCCCTCCTGATTGAAGGCAATGCTGGGATTCAGGTCTTTTGTTTGTTCATTCCTGGAGTTTTGTCCAATCTCAGAGAAGTTTTGGGTGTTGGCGGAAAAAAGAAAGAGAAGTTTCAGGCGATTATTTGGTGCTTGATTGTACCATTTTGTGTATTCAATTTTGAGGACGATTGTATTGTGTCTTAGTTGGTCAAACTTGGAAATCTAGGCTGGTCATTTGGATAATTGTGGCAAGCGGTGGTGGTGCTAAAATGTCACCTTATGCAAAATTACAAAAGTTTTAGCAGAAGTGCCTCCTCCATTTAGATTCATTTGCACCACAGAATCATGTAATTGTTCATGCATATTGCTTTATCTCGTAAGCAAAAGGCAATAAAGATGGTATTTCATTCTGAGTTAAGTCCGGTGAAACTCTGAGGTAATTTTTGGATGCTTATCTGCAATTAAGAAGAAGCTATATAAATGCCTCATCGGACTGTGTGGGAGGAGGGGGTGTGCAGTGCAAGACTTTCACTATGATCTTTTCCCCTTCAGTCCAGTCATCATTGATGGGGTTTTGTTTACCATGCAATAAGACTCCACAAGCAAGTCGAAGTGATCAGCGAGAATGAGCTCAGGTTTAGTTAATTAAACGCAACAGACGATAAATGTCTGTCTTACGATACTCATTATGATCTTTACTCCTAACTAGAAGATACTCGTCGCTCGTACTCATTCCGGATTCTCTACTCCGGCCACTGGACAATATAATACATTCTTCTAGTCCATGTACGACAGAGTGGACATGATACCCATCAATGATGATAGAAATTACATTAGGAAGCTCAAGAACAATCACATGCCAAATGCAGAACTCTATCAGGGACCAAAAAGGTCAACCTCAAACATTCGAAGGGACTGAGTCATACCCATGTCCTAGTTCCACCTCCAATTTCTCCCCTGGCCTCTGGCCACAGACGTAGTAGAACACGGTGAACACTGCATAGCTGAAGGAGCTCACCAGGGACAAAAGGATCGTTATGCAGAAGCCAAAACCAGCCTTGACCATCAGGGCGAGGTGATCTTCGTCGTCCGTGACCGTGACATAGAACAGCACATAGATGGGGACACTCAACAGAGCTAACACCAACATAAGAATAAAACCTTCCATTTTCTTCCCTCGGATCAGCTCTTCAGCTCTCACCCCCAGCGCCTTCATGCCTTGCCAATCATCCTCCACGACAGAAATGACCAGCCCGAGAGCCCATTTAGGCGCAAGGTAAAAGTACAGCAGAAGCATTGCAGCCACAGTTGCGACGACACCAATCACCCACGCAAGATTGCCGTCAAAGGCCCGCGTGGAGCCGGCCAACTGGATGAAGCAAAAGAGCATAACGGCGTACGCAGCGGTCCAAACAGAGACACACAGCCATGTGAGGAAGGGTCTCTTCCAGTGGGACCGGATCCGGGACACCAGATCCCTGAGGCTCAGGGGTCTCGCGGCGTGTGGGAAGGTTGACCCGTTGACGACCAACATCATCCCGGAGAAAGAAACGAGGGAAAAGGCCAGGGCGAAGAATGATTCAAGAAGGGCAAGTGCTCTCGCGTCCCCGGGATCAAACCTCGACCGTTCATAACCATCCTCGACTTTCTCCAGCAAAGGCCCTGCCAGATAGTAATGGAGCAGCACAAGGAGGAAAGATGGGCATGAGATGAGAAGCACGACCTGGATCGCGAGCTTCTGGTTCCTGGCTGGTATCCGGGTGGCTTCCCTGAGGACCGAGATCACGTTCGACGGCGGCGAGGCCATGGCGGATGATGCCTGGGAAAGAAATGATCCTGGGTCGGGATGGAAAGTGCTCGACAGTAGACTCTGCTTTTTCTGGCTATTGTTTTCAGGGCGAAGGAACTAGAATACGGAGATCCCTGTTATTATATTCATCACTTCCTAACATTTCCACTGGGGGGCATTAATCTAAAGCCAGGAACTGTAGGTGGTCTCTTGCCACTTGGTGATTTGTACATCGAAGATTCAAACTTCCTGCTCTTTTTCTTCAAAGACTTTTTAACCTTCGAGTTTGGCAAGTACTACCGAAGGACAAGACCGGGAAATGGGGAGGAGATGGACACGTGTGGCCTTTTGATGATACCCATGATTTACTTTTCTCGTGCGAATAGACCTGAATTACTATAATGACCTAGATATATTTTATAAATAGATTATAAATGAGTCACAAACGGATTATAAATGAATTTGTAATTTATTTAGATTCAACACGTCTATATTACTCTTTCTTAATTGATTTAGCACTTATTCACTTCGTACTTTTACCTCAGTTCAAATATAGAAGTGTTTTATCAATATGAATCAGATCAGATATGTATTTGGTATGAGCTACTAGATTTACATTACATGAAAATAAATCAAAACAGGTTAAATTGATCTATTTGGATCGGACCATTTTCGATCTCATCTAATTCACCCGTTTGACGGATCTACTATTTAACGTGTTCTGATTTTTCCTTTTGGAACAGAATAAGCATCGTAAAAGGGAAAGACAGAAATACCGGACTAAAGAATGAGGGAGGTGTCCACTAAGGTAGCACTTTACTCCGGAAAAGCTACCACGGATTACCATCAATTCAATAGATGAGGTGGTCCCAAATTGGACGGGAGGTCTAAATAAGGAGATTGAGTTATATTTTCCATTAATTAATTACATTGGGTTCCCACTAGAAAAGTCGTGTTGACAAAATATTTTATGTTAAAAATGGTTCAGATAAATAAGGATGATGGTGACTCTTTCATTTATTTAGACGACATCTCAGAAAATTAGATTTAAGAAGTAATGTTTAAATAGCCCTAGAATGATATGCTTGTGACTGAGGAGATTATGCCCAAGTGAAAGGTGAAATGCGATCGTCAACTAAAGGTGAACTCAATTTGCTCAAATAAGAACTATAGCAGGAGTGTACACACTCACAGTACACAGATCCCATGTCAAATTTGATGAACTGTCCATATGGATTTCGCTATTTATTGGAATTACAGTAAGGTAGAATCATAGTAATTTGCACTAATTAGAGTACCATAGCCACAGATATCATCTTTATATGCCTTCTGGATTAGCAGAGGACGTAACTCATCCGCCTATTCATAGCATTGCGGCAAACCGTGTGAGTTTTCGCAGTTCTCGTCCGTATGGCATTGATAAAGAATCCCTCTCTCTTGAACCTCAAGATAGTCTGCACTGGTACCTTCTTTCAGCTTCCTTCTAATAGATAAGGCTAGACACTGTTAATGCATCTCCCTGTTTCATTGCAATTTGCAAATACAATGCATATTTGCATGAACATTTATGTATCATGCCATCATGATTCCATACTTTTTGCAGAAAAGCCGAACTCATAAGATAGAAGCTCGCAATATATGTCGTCGCAAAAGCCAAAAAGATCAGCATGACTATCTATCCACAATTCTTAGTTGGAATTGTGGCATCCTTGGGAGATGCTAGAAGAGACCTGTTAACCCCTCCATATTTTCACAAGAAAGAGAGAAAGTACTGCATTGACTATAATTACAAGACCATTTGAAAGAGCCTTAAATACTCTGCGCAAAGTTAGGAAACGACAAGTATCCACTTGATGTATGCTTTCCTTCCACCATCTGTACAGAGGAAGAGCATACCAAAGCTAAAACTAAGCAGCAGTTAGAGTAAGGTAGAGTTGACTGGCCATTGCATTTTTTATGTTGTCAATGGGGAAATTCATTGCGACACTTCGACTATTCCCGAGCTTTCTGTGCTTTGGCTGAAAGAGAGAGCCGAGCATATTCTCCAAGCTCTGCACAGAATGCTTAATATAGCGGTTGGCAGTGTCATCTGGAGTGAAAGAAGTTCTGTATTTTTTTATGTAACTCCCGTAAATAGGCACGATAGCCTGCACGACACGCTGGCTCATCTTTTCCCTCAAATCTTCATCAGAGATGATCCAATTGTATTGCTTCTTGTACATGTCATCAAAGGCCTCGTTGAATGCCTTCAGCCTCTTCTTGACAAGGTCTCTATCAATCAGTTCCTCTTCAGCTGCTAGATTGGTAGCAGCTTGTGTAATAGGAGCTAGAAGCTTTCCCCAGCTCTCCTTCAAGTAGAGAGTGGAAAAGGAATCCTTGTACTGCTCGTGTGCTCTTAGCCAAGACTCGCCCATCATGTCGCCAAGCTTCGTACCTTTGAGATTGCAGAAGTGGTGGTGGTTGTTCACCATGAAGAGGAAGGAGAGAGTGCGGTCGTCGTAGGCCTTTGACCATGCATCTAAGTTCAGCCCAATTTCCTTCACGATGTTGTAAATCTGATTGGTGAATAGCCCCTCTTGATACTTTTCATGCTTCCAGCTCTTGTGGATCACCAGGACCTGGATCATGGTGGGCCTGTACATGTCGCCCAGCAGCTGATTGCAGTACTCTGTAACGAAGCTCACAAGAAGCGGAACGCTGCCATCTGATGGCGGAGGGCTCTGCCTTTGCAGTTCCACTTGATAGGAGAGCTCCCAGAATATCTCCCAAGCACCATGAACGACGTTTCTGATGAGAGCTCTTGTCAGGGTTTGGATTTCAGTGCATGCTTTCGTACCAAAGAGCTGAGTAAATTCTGATCTTAGATCGTCCAGGACTGCAAAAACTTTCAACAGATTTAACAGCTTGTCAGGGCTCTTCTTGCTCTCCGTGAACTTATTTCCAAATTGGAGAAACGCTGCAAGTCCAGCGTGGGAAGCGATCATTGCGAAGCACCTTGTCCAAATTTCCTGCCCCAGTTTCTCAAAGACCTGCATGCACAGTCTATACTCATGCTCAAAGACATGCTTCACAGCATATTGCAAATGCTTGCTCCACCTTTCCAGGTCACTCCGTACTATCTGCTCATCATCAGGTTGCGAGGTTGGACTCTCGAGATACTCCAAGTGGAGAGCTTGTAAACTTGCTCTAGCATTCAGGGTCCGGACATCGACATAAGCATGTATGCAGCTTTCGAGCTGGTTGCTCATATTCAATCTCTCGAGGATGGCTTGCAACTTCTGTGTGGCAGATGCTGGAAAAGGTGATGAAGGGACACAGGCATCCTTTGTCCCAGAACACTCTGTCAGTGAGTCAAATGCAGAAGGAGCACTATTTTCCATCAGAAGCTGCTTAAACTCGCATACTAGTTTGTCGAATGCGATACTGAGAGCTCCTCCATCATGACGCGACTTCATTTCACAAAATTGCAAATCTTGGAGAATGCTCAACGAACTCTTCAAGTTTGAAACATAGCGTTCATTGGTCATCCCATTGTCTTCCAAAAGCTCGATCACGCCCTGCAACCACTGAATTGCTAGCAAACAGTTGTCAGAGAGAAATCTCAGTGCCTGCTCAAGCTTTCTCACGGTCGAAAGATAACATGGTAGGTTAGAGCAAGGGCTTGCCAACAGCGAGTTCTCGAGCTCACGAACTGACTCAAAGACTTTCAGGACAGCGTCTGCCGGTCGTATAGCGCAGTCTATGTGGTCTCCAATAGCGAGGAATGTGCACTTTTTCCGAGAGATGGGTCTAAATGCAGACTCCAGAGACAGCAATCTCTGGCCCACCGTTTCCAATCTTAGACTCGTTTCATCTAATTCAAGGCCAAGAGCCCTTGACTTGTCGAGGCCAGTCTTCAACAAGTCTCTAGCCGCCACAAGGCTCTCGATGCTCTTTCCCTCGGCCATGACTGAGAACAAGTCCCGGCTCAGGATTCCTAGCCAATAAGACTTCTTATTCGGCCTTTTAAATGACCTCTGCGCATTGCATGTAAAAAACAAGCACCCCTCTTGCTAGTTTCCTTTACACTGCACATCTACTTTCTCACCAACTCACCAAATGTAAGTGAAAAGAAGACCCCTGAATTCAAACCAAACTTCACTTGCAAAACAAACATATCTATTAGACCGATATAACTTCAACCAACATGCAACCATCTTCTTGCTTGGATTAATTGCACACCCCTCCCTCCAGCAGGGAAAACCTTGGGGGGCACACAATTTTCTTGTACTGTGGAAGCGAAAGGTTGTGTGAAAGAATTGAAGTCTGCAAACCCAAACGAGGTGGTCCCCAAGTCTAGTCAATTACGTGATCTTAACCTGCACTCTACAAGTCATCCTTCCGGCGACTACAAGTCCTCTCCGATTATCCAGGTCGAAATCTTGACCATCTAAAGTAGACACTTCCAAGAGACAAGATTTCCCCGGATGGTTAATCAAACTGCAATTTGTCACAAGATATGATCTTCTTGTTCTGTCGTTTGGACTCTCTCTTTAATTATGGGAAAGTGTGCTAGAAGTCCTAAAAATTGTTACGAAATTGCAATTGAATCTTAAAACTTCCAAAAAGTACAATCAAATTCCAAAGCTTATCAAATGAGTGCAATCAAGTCATTTCATTAACTCCGTCTAACTTGACAAACGAAAAATATTAACAAGTTTTAAAACTTGATCACACTAACTTAACAGATTTTTAGGACTTAATTGCACTTTTTAAAAGTTTTACAATTTAGTTGTACTTTTGTGACAAGTTTAAGAACTTCCGGTAGACTTATCCCTCAATTTATCAATGAAGTTACAGCTCATCTACTTCACTAGTAAGTTGCAGTTGTAAAAGAGTTGCAGGGTTCTTCAAAAGCCGCGGACCAATTACCGTGAGACACTTACGTTAAAAACTTGATTTTCACTGAAAGCAACATGGAATGCACGGCAGGCGTAAAGAAGGGAGTTGAAAGAGTGAGATAAAGTGAATTCATGGCCAAGAGTGCTGCAATTTGGAGCCTACCAAATCTGAATCCTCGGCCTTGAATGGACTGAAACAATTCCTTAACCACCAACGAAATGATATCTTAAAAGGCATAACTGAAAGGAGTAACCAAACGGACACCAACTCAAGAGGATGTACTTTGAGAAGATCTGAGGTCAGCAAACGTCTGGCAGAAACTTTCAAGACTCGGTTCAACCACTCTTAACGCAAGAGACATCCAACCCTCTCTCCCTCCCTCCCTCCCTCCCTCCCACATCCACATGGTTAAGTGTAACACAAGTTTGGCAACCCCCGAAACCTACAAACATATCGGCCCGGGAGTTGCCCATTGTTCTGTCTTAAAAGAAACAGAACAGGGCAAACAATAGCATGCCAAGTGGATCAGTGACCTCGTAATGCACTTCCGATAGGGCCGTCAAAAAAGCCCGGCCCGACCCGGACCGGCCTAGACCGACCCGGCCCAACCCGGAAATTTAGCGCTTCTTCGGGGCGGGCTTCCTCTGGGTTGAGAATAGCTCTAAATTTTGAATATTATCCCTATTTCGGGCTGGGTCGGTCCGGATTGAGCTTTTTTGACAGCCGGCCCGTGACTTAAAAAATCCTAACGCAACACATTCTCCTCCTCTTCTCCTCCCTCTTCTTCTTCGCTTCACATCTTCTTCTTCCTCACCAGACCATCGCCGCCTCTCTCTCTCTCTCTCTCTCTCTCTCTCTCTCTCTCTCTCTCTCTCTCACCATGGCAGAGTAGGCCGAGTCGATGGAGGATCGGTGCGGCTTTATGGCCAGGGCGTCAGCAGGAGTTGCTGCTCATCAAACTGGCGTGGCTCGAATTCAAGGTCTCGACGCTGCTGAGTACACCGTCCGAGTCGCGGCGATGCTCGATCATCCTCTTAAGGAAAGGGAAAGCCCCTGACGCGCTCTCGCGGGACTCTGGTTCTCTCTCTCTACTACCAGAAGAAGAAGAAGAGACCCGCAATTCAAAAGCCGGTGGAAGATGGTCAGATTAGTCGACGAACTCGGCATTGCAACACTCGTCTGATTCTGCTTCGGAACTTCAGGCGCCATCTGTGCTGGCGTTTCCACGTTTGCTGCACTCTGCGTCGCGTCCTTCACTTTGCCTCACTTCGGCGCTTGAGGGGCAACCAAACTCGACAAACTCTAAGTAGCGTTTCGCGTGGGCGGTGAAGCTACGCTCACGGAGGAAGCATTCACGGTCCGATTCGGGTTAAAAATTGGATCTTTATCAAAATTCTCCGGGACTTGAGTACTGTTCCACTCTTCTAGAGGTCAATGAGGAGCCGTGGCATTCGATCCAGTCCGGACATTATCCGAAGAGGAAGGAGGAAGGGACGACGACGCAGCACTGTCGTTGCTGTTGGGTCCAGACATTATCTGAGTTCCTTCTGCTCCTCCCCCCACCTGCAAACCCAAAAACCCAGCCCGACCCGACCTGGCCCGACCCAGATTTTCGCTTTGGGTTCTATGCATTTTGGGCCGAGCCAGGTCAGAGAGAGCATGTGCCCCTTGTGATTTGGGTTGAGTCGGGTATCATAGAAACCCGACCCGACCCATCGACACCCCTAACTTCCGAATCAACGGCAGTGAACTTGCTTTCGGAGGCTAAACCAACATCACTGGCCTGCAGCCAGACGCAACAAATCTTCTAGCATTAAAACAATCTGCAAATTCTCTCGCACCTAAAACTCATTAGTAATGGATAATACATTGATTTATCAAAATCCCTGCCGACAGTGATCATCTATAAGAATTAAAAGATAATCTCACAACACAGGAACCAGGAAAAACTTCAGCAGGACAGGTCATAATACCAATAGCTGAAGGAAAGTAAGAAAACAAAATAAGCAGAAATGATGGGATCAGAAATCGATCCATTAAAATATTAGCTCGAGAAATGATCTGTTCATTTGATTACTGGCAGCGCACCAAAACCGTATCTATACCTATTTGCACAAATTCAAGATGCACATCAGAAAGAAATCGACTCTGAAGGGTTGCAAAAGAAAATTAATTTTAAACAAAATCTGAGTCTCTCTAAGCAAAATGACATAGTGATAATCAAGAGAGAAGAATGCTATGCCAACTACAAAAGCACATGCATGAAATTGAATAAGGAATACTATAACTCTCAAATCAACAGTTTTGGTTCCATCAAGCTGCTCCCTTCTGCTTCAGAGTAATCTTATCACCAAGACTCAGAGCAATCCCTTGAGTTTTACTCCGTATCCGGATATATCCACTAAGCTTTCCATCGACTTGCTTTTCAACGCTCACATTCACCAGAGCATCCTCACCGAAAACACTCTTTGCATACAAATTAGCAGCGAGGAAACCACATTCGCCTTCTAGTGCCGACCTATTGTTCAATAAGCGAAAATAATCAGGGCAAGCAAATTATCTTTATCCCAAAAAGGCGGAGGTCCAGAAATAAAGACATCAAAAGAAAAATTTGTGATCGATAAACAAAGACATAAAGATTAAAAAAAATGATATACTGCAACAAAATTCGAATCAAGCAAATTTCAAAAACTTCATATTAAGTCTCCACAAATCTTCAATGCCACAAACTCCAATCAGAAGTATTAAATAAGTTGAACTACCAAAGACCACAAATTTCTTGCTCTGCAAAACCCGGCATCTCAGTGGAATTATAAGGCAGTAAAGACAGCACTTTTCCAAAAATGAACTCGAATGGATTGCTAAATATTGACTTCTGCCACATCACAGATTTATACTTCAACCAATTGACCTATCACCTCATTCATCCAAGAACTTTAATTTTTTGCTATCTCTATCTGTCTAAATTAATGTCAGCTACCACCACAACTATTAAAAACGTGGAAACAAGAGAATGCACATACAAAATCACATCAAAAAACAAATCCATGCACAAGGAACACTGTGGAACAGCACACGACAAAATAGCGACTTACGGAGGAGTGAGGCACTTCATGTTAGTTGACTTGATGATGTGGTTCAAAAACTCCTTCTCATCCTGGATAACAGTATTAATAGCAACCTACACAAAATATAAGATGTTAGCGGAACAGAACACATAAACAGGTAAGTAGAACAAAAACCCTCTAAAATATGAAGGATTGCCCTCTCCCCAAGAATAACTAATTTAGTAGTACAACCAACGGAAGGTTCTAGCCAAACAACAATGGAACTGATAAAGCAAAACATCAAGGACATATATTCACAGACATACCTTATTTTCCCACTCAAACTCAGCCCACATGGTTCTGAAAGCAGCGTCAGCGCAGGATGCAGGAGAAATGTAGTCCATTATGTCGATATGAATATCATTCAGCACAACTACTGTCCTTTCAAGCACATTTGATGAAGTCTCATATACAATGTTACCAAAAATTACTCCTGTTTCTGTGGAAGAGACTTTGATATTTGCCTTTATCTGCTTGCTTGACTCTGGAGCAAGTGTGTAATTCTGAGGGCGCTCCACAAGTTTAAGATCACCCATTGTTGCAAGCTCTAGGCACAAATTCTGAAGAGTATCCTTAGTGCGATTAATGACAGTGACATCTAGCACAATGTCATAATGATGAACCGTCACATATGCTTCAGCATAGACAGGATCACTGAATCCAGTGAGCTGAAGAATGCGGTTGAGTTTATTTGCATCATCTCCATCCTTTGTGAACTCTCCAGTAGCACGTTTAAGATCATCCTGGACCTCATCTTCCAATTCAAGCTGGCTCATACCCTGAAAAAGTGTGCTAACATAGACTAAGTGCCCAAACCTTCACAGTGCATAGTTATTTGATGTACAGTGCAAAAGCCAGAAACAAAACATACCATAAGTATTAACCAAAAACAAGCAGAAGAGAAAGGGAGAGAAGGAAAGAAAATTGCACAAACTTGATTGACAGATATTGACCAGCTCTTATAAGCTCATGACACATTATTGTTATAAACTACTCTGACTCGGTAACCAAAGAGAATGAAATGAGAAGGTGAAAAGACACAAGCGAATGCACAAGTACAGCCAAACCTCATGAAATGAGACGGTGAAACATATGCAAGCGAATGCACAAGTACAGCCAAACCTCATGATTACCAGATGTGAAAAAGGACATGGGAGAAAGATCAGGAAGTAGAATTCTAATGACTAGAAACCAAGAGAGCTCTAAAGCATGAGTATCGATCACTTAATATCAACCATTACTTAGCTCTACTAGCACAAGGTTCAACTCAAACCAGAGAGACAAGAAAAGCAATGTTGGTTACCTTCCTGCTCTTCAAGTGGTAGAAGTCAATCAGATCATCTGGTTGAGCATGAGATATCTGAGCTTTTGCTTTGATTTCCTCCGTCTCTTGGAGCTGCTTTTCTGCAAGCATCTTCACAAAACTTTCTCTGCAAGACTGCAACCATATCTTCCTTATTTCATCACCAGTGTTGGACAACAGCCTAATGCAAAGGATGACTCTGTCATGAGAGTCATTGTCAATTGGGTGTGGAAGAACTGGCGACTGACCCAGCTGTAGCATAGATACCATAATCAACAAGGCCTGTGTGGTCGCTTTGTTAACTTCCACCCTTGATGGTTGGACCTCCTCCAACCTCAATATAAGCTTTGTCAGGGTACACGCCACAACCGCCCCAAGGAAAAAATCACCTGAAAGGATCAGTGATCTTAAGTTTCCTACAGATGTCAATGAGCCTTGAACAAGGGTTGGAGGAGACATGGCAGTTTCCAGAGCCGCACTCTGGGTAGCATAGGTCCCATCAGCAAGTATTGCAGGTCTCCTAGAAGATGCAGCCGCCACATTCACTGGCTGAGAACTCTTTGATGCATCTTGTGCCTCACCCTCTTCAGCAGCTGCCGCGTAGAATGGGAGGTCTCCAAGACACTGTTTAATAGTAGCGATGCCACTCTCAACTTCCGAGAGGGAGAGACAGTATTCCCCAATAATCCAAAGGGCGCAAGAACAAACTCTTGCAGCACGAATCTGGTAGAAAGTGTCCAACAGCCTGGTTATGATAGAGACCCGTAATTTGGGATTCGTCTCAATAATCTCACGCACAAAGACTACAACATCCAAAGCAGAAGCCACGTTGGCATCACCCAAGAAATCCATCAGAAGATGCACGACTGTGCTTGCCACCTCGGGGAACTTAATTGCACAAGTATGAATAGCTTGCACGAGCATTTGCCTGTACTCTCCATTCTTCTCAAGCTCACCGCTTTGAGTCTTCACAACCTCCTTCTTCAACATCAAAACGACCTCATCTACATTTCTAGGAGTAATCAACTCAAGGACGATGTCAAGTGTTTTTCTCCGAATATCAAGATTCGGACTTGAAAGGGCTCTAAGTACATCCATCACCAGCTCAACCATAATTTCCCTGTGTGAGCTCTTAAGCTCGTTCAACCTATCAAGCACGATCAGCTTCACATTGTTATCACTCTGTGACAACAGCAGCTGGCTATACGTGCTTGCTGCGGCCCTTATCGCCGTTGGCGCAGAGGACAGCGACACGAGCGTGCTGGCACACTCGTAAATCACCGCAGTCGATGGGGCATTAAGCAACGATATGATAATCTTAATGTACTTCCCTTTCTCAGCCTTATTGGATCTACACACTTTCCTAATCAACTCCAAAACAACCATCTGCAGCTGCTCCCCCCAATCATTAATCCTATCGATGTGCGTGAACAGATAATTCACAGCCCTCTCCTGAGAACAATTAAACAGCATGAGGAACGCATTGCGCTTACTCGAATGGTCCTGCTCGGTGGAGAGCACCTTCTCGATGATCTCCGGCGCCTGATCCAGCAAGTTCTGCCCATCGGGGAGCTTATACAGGGACATGACCGCAAGGATCGCGTTGCGGCGGACGAAGGGGTGGCGGTGCTCCAGATTCTCGACGATCGACGGGATCAGCGGCTCGATGATCTCGACCTCGTTGAGGCGGCAGAGGAATCGGAGCGTGACGCCGCGGATGTACTCGTTGGGGTGCTGGAGGTTGTTGCGGAGGTTCTGGCAGATGAGGATCATCTCGGGGAGGACCTTGCCGCGGGCGTCGGTCTTGTCGATGATCTCGAGGTAGAGGAGGAGGAGCTTCTGGATGGTGTGGTCCTCGCTGGGGAGGACGTAGCGGATGATGGTGATGAAGAGCTGGGGGATGGTCTCGCCGTTGAGGAGGAGCATGACCGCCTTCTTGAGGGCGTCGATCTTGAGGGGCACGTCGTTGCCCTCCAGCGCCTCCTTGATCTCGTTCGCCAGCGACGGCGCCCCCTTGTCGAAGTGGACGAGGAGGGTGCACGATTTCTCCATCTGCTTCTGCATCGTCGTCGTCGCCGTCGTCCTCGCCGGAGGGATCGCCGGATCGGTCGCCGGAACCCGGAGGAAATGGTGGCTCCGCCGCGAGATCTGATCGAATTTAGACAGAGAGGGTCGTCGTCGTCGCCGTCGCCGCTTCTTCTTCTTCTTCTTCTTCTTCGTGTTCACTCTCTTCTTCAATACGAGAGAGACAGAGAGGGGAGTGATTTGCTAGATCTGAGATTTGGGTTGGGGAGGAGATCGTAAAACGTTCGTCGCCCCCTGAAGAATTGGCTTATTGCGATTCGAGACCCGGACGAGTTTATTGTTCCGATTTGGTCCTTCCTTCCGGGCAGGGCCGGTGACAGATTAGGTCCCTCCACTTTGCCCCCGGTTTTCGATTTGGTCCCGAAGCAGCTCAACTTTCTGAGATAGATGATTCTATTTTTAGGTGCTAAAATCGTGTTATCTAAGGAACATGCAATTCAGTGTATAGCAGTAACTGTCGAATTGATTAAGCGCATTGAGATTTACGGGGTCACTATTAGTTAGTTTAGGGACAATGACGCTGTAAATACCGAAATTTTTGCCCGATTTACAATCGAGTACCTGATCATTAGAATTTCGGCCTTTTGAAAGTTGGTCGATACGATACCTAACATTAAAATCACGGACGAGAAAATACCGACGTAGACATTGGCATTGTTAATTAGCCGATGACTGTTCACATTGCTGTCTAATATTGCCTCTTGCGATGTGTCACGTCGGCATTGACATATTGAGATGGCTGATATCGTTCAAGCCCGTACGTGCACTCTCTCTTCTCATCATCCGACACCTAAATGGAGACGACGCAATTTTTGTTGAGTAAGCGAGACGCATTGCTAATTGTGATTGAACTTCAGCTAATTGAGCGAGCCACGCTAACGAAATCACATGAAAGTGACCATTTGTTTTGCAGAGCCCTCACGTCAAGCCAAATTTGAGAAGTTCAGATACTTGATTGAACTGGAAAAAATAAATATAGGTACTCGATTATAAAGCGACCAAAAGTTTAAACACTTCCGCCTTCGCTACCCCTAATTTAATTCCTGGTTGCTTGATAATTACCCTTTCGATATATCAAGTTAATCCAGCCACATCGAGGATGTAATAATTTTCGGTAAGTCCATACTTTTACCACAACTACACTGAAAGGTCATCATGTAAGTTCATATGCCAAGCCAATATGTGAGTTCATCTTCATGATATTGTCCAGCTGCATTCCAATCTGTACATCAATGCTCTACTGTACTTTCCCAGAGAAGAACTCAAGATCGCAATGACAAATTCTGTAATCTTGCTTTGCGCAGTTGAAACTACTGCCCCTCGTTCGAACTGCTCGATTTCGCGGAAGATGATGCGAGCAATTCTCCCACAACAGCTGCAGGAAGTGATATGATCTTTGCTGCTGTTAGAGTTCCAAATGATGTTTCCGTATTCTATACCTGAAGCTTGTCATCTCAGTCACAAACAAAGATCAGCAGCCTGCCGTGTTCACAGTAACACGAGCGGGATTTCCCATGTTTCGAGCTTACGGAAAGTTCATGCAAAGCCGAGTGATGCGCAACAAATGTAAATATGAAAAACTAGATCCTGGGTTAGCATCTTAGGTGCGGATTGCGCGTTACAATGACCAACCCATAGGATTTGATAATCTCAGTGACCAACAGAGACAGGTTTCTGATGCCTAAGCTACAATGCTATTCACTGTGTCTGCATAACTCAGCTAGAGTTCTGCACGACTCTCATTTCTGGTCATGGGGTATGGTTCCTAGATGCAACATACTGAGCACGAATATCTCTCACCACCTTCAATTTCGCCATGATCTTTGCTAATTTTTCTTCCTCAGCACGCACGTCGTGAATTCTTCTATTGAGCTATTGGAGGGCGGCATCATTTGTGTGATCCCTCCGGATCTTTGCATCATTCTCGTACTCCACTATTTATGGTCGCTAAGACCAGAAAACAAAATCCATCAAATGAGCATCTCATTGCAAAAAATCATTAATTCTGTAAAGAAGCCGATCAAATGAGAGCATCGGATTGATTACCTCCTAGACAGCGCTGCTATCTTGTACTCAGTGCAGTGATAAGCAGGATGCTTCGGTTTCTTCATCTGCTAGCACACATTACAGTAGTACTCGCCGAAGTTGTCCTGGATCCAAGTCTCGGCGAAGGTGAGGGAGTGGAAGTGGCACTTGGACTTAATCTTCTCTGGAAAGGCGAAGGGGGCACAATGGAAGTGGAAGCGGTGAGGGCAGGCCAGGACCATGCACTGAACAACGTGCGTGTCACAACCAAAGTCGCTGCACACATTGCAGCAGTAATGCACCAGCGGATTGGTCTCCACCAGGAAAAAAAAGCTGCTGTCCTCGTACTTGATGTTTAAGTACCGTGCAGCACACCTGGCATCAAGGTTGAATTGACAGTCTTCACAGTGGAAGTTGAAGCCGAAGATGATCGAACAGCAGCAGGATCAGGAGACGAAGCTGGACTTTCTCCATATGAAGTCCAGGATCAGAGTGCAATGTGGATGTTGTGGATGTTTCAGCTCTCTTGGTAGTTCCGAGCATGACTTGCGCAGGAAAAACTCGCAGTCCCTGCACTTGTAGGCTGCACCTTCAACCGGTGAATTACAGCTGTTGCACTTGACTTCTTGATCGTTTTTGCCATCTTTGGCCAGAACAGGTTGAGGGCCAGTGATGTTGGTCAGTAGAATCAAGGGGTGTCCGGGAGCAAAATGCCAAATCTCCATGGTCTCCATCTTCTTGGATTGTATCTCAGAGCTGTGTGCTGGCAAGAGCAGTTTTTTAGCAACCAATAACTTGGCGCTCAGATTAAAATTTGGTATTCCCTCGACAAGAGGAACTTCCAGTTTTTTAACTCTTCTTGGCCCACCAGTCAAACTTCTCAAGCAACTAGGACCACTTGAATGAATTGTATAACATTGTTTACCAATTGAGAAGCAATCACAAGGCGGTTTCCATGTCAGACAGTGTTGAAGAGAATCAGGCATATCATTGACTGATTTTTTCATGCCATAAGCATCGTTGACTTAGAATTAGATTGCCATTGCAACGAGGGGTGAGAACAATCAATCAGAAAGGGATATGAGAGGGATGGAGTTTCAATGCTGGATTGACATCTATCCCTGTAACTGAATGCAGATCGTGCAGCTGCACCATCTAAAGTGAATCGACCTCGTATTAAGATGCTGGAACTGTCGGATCTTTTATGGGACAAGGAAGGAAAAGAAAATCCAAAGGACAGATTCCTCAAACTTGTGGTTTTGAAAACATTAGCCTTAGCCCCGTATCTTGCAACCCCAATAAAAAGACCACTTTGTTTCCTTTACAGTTATTCAACAACTATGACTTTACCTTTGGGAGGTCATTCTCCTTTGATTTCAGGACACAAAGATTGATGTACAAGCATACTCCAAGGAATTAGCAGATTGGACAAAGACACATTAACAACCAGGAACTTCTTTCTTAAGTCTATAACAACCACCAACTTCACAAACCTTCCTTCAAGCAGAAGCCTCGGTGGAGGTAGAGCAAGAAGGCGGGTAGACCTCAGGCTTCAACTTTGCTGTGAATTTCTCTTATTCCTTGGCTAAGCACATTTCCTCGTCACGAAGTCCCCTTATCTTCATGTCTATTCTCTGGAGTCCAGCATCATTTGCAAGGTTTTCTCTCAGCTTGGCATCCATCTCATACTCTGCCAAAATCAAAGGCAGTACCTGAAATTCAAGAAAACTCCGATGTAAACGTCCGTGAGCCTCAAGATTGCATAACACAGAAGTACCCCTTTCAAAAAAATGCCTTGGAAAACAGAGTGAATAATTATTCCTCAGAAAAGGAAAGAGAGTCGTGCTTGAAGTTACGAAATTCAAGGGAATGACAAGAAATTTTTGCATAATGTCCAAAATCAACCTAAAAAGCTATATCATACAATTGGAAAATAACATGAAAGGATGAGTCCCGCACAATATAATTGCAAATTACAGCAAAATCAACCAGAAAAGCCATTTGCAGCAAGGACATACCTCAGAAATGGACATACCTCAGATATGGTGCAATTGACGTGAGCAATATAGTCACACTGCAGGATGTTTCGGATTCCTCTCTGTCTCGCTCGCATCGCAGTAGTACTCACCCGAATCGTCTTCCAGGAAGGTTTTGGCAAACGTGAGCGGGCGAAAGTGGCACTTGGACTTGATCATTTCCGACCATGGGAATGGAGAGCAGTAGAAATGGAAAGAACGGAAGCACAAAGGGATCACACAATGAAACAAATTGGTGTCCATGCTGATGTCATTGCACATGTCACAGTGGTAAATGGTGTTGAATTCAGTTTCTTAGAGGAAATAGAGATGACCCCTGTCTTCAAATTTCACGGTCAAGTAACACGTTGCACAGCGAGCGTCAAGGTAGAATTTGCAGACGTCGCAGCAGAAACTGAAGCCAGGGATGGCAGAGCGATAGAAAGTGCAGTTGTGTTGCCTCCATGCAAGCTGAAGGTAGAGAGTGTGTGGAAGGTGATAAGGGTGTTTCATCTTAGTAGGGAGTTCAGAGCAAGACTTGTGGAGGTAAGAGTTGCAGGCTTTGTAGGCGTAGGTGGTGGAGGGCGAGGCTTGAGTGGCATTGTTGCAGCCATAGCAGTTGACTTTCTCGTCGACCCCTCGGAGGTCACAGAGGATTTGAGGGTGTTTGTGGCTGCAATGTTCTTTCTGATTCTGCTCCTCCTCCCTCTGTTTTTGGTTTTTGTCTTGGGTTGGCTTCTGATGGATTGATGGGTGCCATAACTCGGACGTGATCAAATGTGCAGGTCAGATGGTTGTATTGCGGGTTGAAATGAAGCAAAGCATCATTCACTTTGACTCTGGTGTTGACAAATTCAAGTATACAACTGTGCCAGATCTGTTCACATGTATTAACAAAACTAAGAATCATCCAGATGTGCACGTGATAGACCTATTCCAAGTTGATCCATAGAGGAAGACTGGAACAGAAAATGTTCTGACATTGGTGTGGAAGTTGCTATATCTATTCAGAATATTTTACACAATTGCACATCCTCTAATCGATCTTTGTCTTCAAGTTTCTAGTTCCTTTTCATGTTACTTTTTTGTAAGGTTACAAATTAAATGGAGTGGTCAGGTGAATTCGTTCAATTTACTACAACCAAATCCCACATGCATCAGTCGGTTTAAGCAGCAGACAGAAAAAGTAGAACTGCCGGTAAACATAGGTTAAACATTGGTGAATAGATGTACAGGTGATATCTGTCTATACTGGTGCCTGCGAATATATATGGAATTGAGGTTAAAGAAGCTGAAGTAATGAGCCAATTCTGAGCTGGAAACATCCCTGGAGATTTGTCTTCCTACAGGACTTCACAGGTAGGTTTTGGTTTTCAAAATATTCTGGTTTGTTGTTCATCCCTTTAGCCGCCTCATTCAGGTAGCAAGTCCAATAAGCCATGAGAGAACCGTTCACATCACAGGAGTCTGCATGAGATTTTTTCAGGTCTCTTTGATGAAGCAACTTGAAAGATTTTAACACAGAGAACGTGCCACAAAGTGCAAACTTATATTATAGGATGTCTACTTAGCCAAGACTAGCTTCACCATCTTCTAATAATTCAAGATCAATGAAAACATTCAGGCTTTTAGCTTAGCAAGCCCAATATTCACTACCATTTACACTTGACATGTGCATCGACATTGTAAAATTAGAAGATGATCACTTCACACTATACTTGGATACAACCACTAAGCTTGAAATTTTTTTATATCGTCCAATTATTACGAGCACAGTCTCGTCTTCACACAACCGTCAGACTGGGTATATATAGTAGGAAGCGTGGAAGCAGAGTGGGATTATATACTCATGCATCACTAGCATTATTCCTCCATCTCGTGAATGGCTTACGGAGAAACTTGGAGAGAGGAGTCTTCGGGACCGGAATGAGTTTCCCAAGTACTGCAAGGGGCCAGCTGCAAAACAAAAATCAAATGCAGTGCACGAACCTTGTGAGAAATTAATGAAGCGTGCGTATGATTGATAAATCGCAAAATACACTACCAGTGGAGGGTTGCAACAAGTTGAAATTAGGATCCATATGAAATTATATGAGGCCTTCTATACTCATGTACAACACATCCCAGTACAAACAGCTTCACATGCAAATTAAGTGTTTACTCGGGCTCCTCACATTAGAGTCAGGCCTCAGGAGGTACGGTAGAAAATTTTTTAGAGTACCAAGAAGTTTCAAGCAGCCATTTTCCCTTGCTTAAGATGCTACGATGTCAAAGGTGCTGGAAGCTGTTCCAATTACTTATAGTCCGTAATTAGATTCTTTCGGATGATTTTTGAAAGGAGTCTTATCATGTGTAGGTTTTAGAGCAGATTCACGCCCCGAAAACACCAATTAAACTCTCAACACCTAGCAGAGCATTTCATGAAGAGAGGCTATTTCTATTCTGCTATGATAACATTTTTCCATGTATATTGACTTACAAGCAGAAGACATCTCCAAGATAACTAATGCGATTACATAAAGTTATAGGTGAAGCACCACATTAACTGTATGGGTACCAAAAATGGACGAACCTGACAATGCCGATCCCTACAGCAACAAGCCACATATTCCAGCTGAGCTTCACAGTCTTAGCAAACTTTCCGAGGAACTCGACAATAATGATCTGGGGCACAAGCAAGAGAGGCTACGTGAAAATTCAAACACTTATTTGACAATGAAAGCATGAATACTCCAAGGCACTCACTTGAAGCACAATGGTAATTCCAATGATACCAATGAAAAGGTAGTTTCTCGTCACTCCACTGAAAACATTCAGTTCATCGGGCTTTCGAGCATTGAACTCATTAAAGATCTGTCATTTGAACAATAGATTGAACAACGAGGCTTAGCATTGAAGCTTAGATGGATCATGTAAACTGAAGAACCCATAAAAGCTCGAAAAGGAGCTTTTATTTTGGATCATTCTGTACTTCAGCCTTTACTTTTACTTAATTTTGACAAATTGTAGGCAGAAGGATGCAAATTTAGTATCTCTACTTACTTGACAAAGGACAAACGCATTGAACACCATCGTATTCTTGATGTCGACAGCATGTTCCCTTGGTTCATTGCTCAACTGAAGAACACTTACGCCACAGTAGTTCAGGACAAGAAGGACGCATACTTGATAAGCAGCCTGCCGAAGAAAGTTGTTCACTTGAATAAACAACAAACTGACTACGAGACAATCCAACAGGTATCTCAAAAAGAGCAACGAATAGAAAGACCTGTATTGTCAAGTTCCTCCACATGATATTAGTTATTAGAGGTTCCCTGACAGAGCAAACACAAGATCATAATCAATCACCAAATCAACAGGCAAAGAAAGAGATGGAGAACCAAATGTAAATGAGACTTGCATTTTAGGTACTCTAAAGGAAGCGTTTAGAATTAGGAGGAGTCGGCATCTTTGTCACCCAAACACTCTATATGCTAAGAGAGCAAAAACGCAAAATATCTGGGACTAAAGGACCGATGGCCAGTGACCTTTACATCTCTCTCTGAAAAGCAAAGTTTATGCACTTCTCTTCTATTACCATTTCCAATGTTCAGTTAAATGCAAACCAAAAACCATATCTATAATTGTTTTGCCGCTGTCCAGACAATTAAAAAACTTTCAGCTTGTCGTGTTTTCAGAGCGTTTGATTATAGCTATACAGTGCCTTTACTATGATGCTAAAGCATAACAAGATGTGCTGACTTGCAAACCTTCGGCCAACTGGAGTTCTCTCCATTAGGTGGTCCGTGGGCGGCTCTGTTGCCAATGCTAGCGCTCCAAGAGTATCCATGATAAGGTTGACCCACAGAAGCTGCACCAGAAAGAGAAGTATTTTTGACAAGAAAATGAACCTTGACCTATGCTTCAGGGAACTTTGCGATCCTCTCAAGGAGAACTAGGGTCACGCAAGTAGGGCTACCCCTAGAATAGTGTCATGGTCATCCAAGCAAGCAAAGATTCACTAACCTGTACTGCATTCAACGGAACATCACCCGAAGATATCGCTGCCACAACATTGATTACCAGAGCGGCAACATTTACTGTGAGTTGGAACTGGATAAATTTCTGAATATTTGCATACACAGAACGGCCCCAGCGAACAACCTATACAGCATTCAGAAATGTTGCTGTTACATACTTGACGTGTGTATAATGACTAATAAACTTCAAAAAGACAGAAACTCAATCAGTCAAAGGACGTTTGACAAAACCCCAAGCAAATACAAGCACAGGCTTATGTTTCGCCTGAAGGTCTTTTATGTCTCATGCATAAACTTTTCATTAAGTGCCCTCAATGTTCACTTCAAACTACACTTTACACATGCACAAGTAAACCATGGGACACTGCTGTGTTTTTCCATACAGCATCCAATGGGGGATATGGTCATTCCGTGAGAGAGAAAGACTGGATGCTTCTCTGGTGTTTGAAGATTGCTCTGGGATTAACAAAAATAATCATTGAAAAACTTTTTCTCGTATTATTCTTTAAATGAAATGCTTTTGAAAACATTTTTTCTAAGCAAGCACTGGTGCTCTCTGTTTGTTCTCATTATTTGCTCTCTGCTATTTGCAGAAATAAGTGCGATAACATTAACCACAAACATGCTACTAGAAACAAAATTTCATTTTACTTTGGAAACTGCTCATACAAACCAAAAGGAAACAGCAAAGATCAGACAACTCCTACATCATCGCAGTCTTTTTACTGACCTTAACAACAGAGGCAAAATTGTCATCTAAAATAATGATGTCAGAGCTTTCCTTTGCAACTTCCGTCCCTTGGATGCCCATAGCAAGACCAATATCTGCCTAAATTATCAAATATTCGTACTGATGTGAATAGGTAGGAACGTGGAAATTTAAAGCATAATATCACGCAACACTATAACCATAAAAGCAAGTTTCCAACTGCGGATAGTATCTCAGTGATTAAGATAACGCTGGTTGTGTTTGACATGCATGTCCTACTCTTTTCCCAATGCTGTCCATCTTATATATGCCATCTCGTACATATGCCATGTTGTGATTGAAGTGAATAATCTGTGCTTATTTGAGAAGTACCTTTGACATCTTGGACGCTAGATGAGCATCCTACGTACTTATCTTCTTTATCTAACTTCATTCCAAGACATTTGGATGCACCTTATTGATTTGCTTAAGGAACATCTATAAGAATAAGGACTTTCTGGCAGAATATAAATTAAATGAAAAGTTGCTTTTAATGTTCAACCCAAGGGAGGGTAAAAATTAGGGTCCAGAGCAAAGTCTCGTGCTTTTCTCAACATAGATGAGCTTCACTTTGCCTATTGCAACAGGAAGATGACTCCTTCATATAAAACAAGTTCGAATTGGACTATAACGATGGGCATTTTCATCTATTGGTTTGATGATATGTCAATAGGAGCAAAAGCATATGGACATCTAAGTTTCACATTGACATGCATAAGTAAACAAATAGACATGCACATATAAATCAGTGTCAACCTCATGAAGTGCAGGAGCATCATTCGTTCCGTCCCCCGTCACAGCAACGACTTCCCCACCTTTGCGTAAGGCTTGCACAAGTAGTAGCTTGTCATTGGGTGAAGACCTTCCCATCACCTGTAAGCCATATCATGTTTAATTCGTTTGTCTACTTCTGGATGTACATGTGAAGTTCAATATTCTACATCATACCGTTATTCTCTTTGCTATCTGTTCTCTCTCTTTGTCAGACAATGCACGGAATACCCTTCCTTCGATAATGTTAGGCTCTCTGGCATCTTCATTTGAACTAAGTATCCCACATTCCAGAGCTATTGCTTTTGCTGTTTGGATATTATCTCCAGTGACCATTCGCACCTGTCAGACCAAATCACACATACCTCTCCTATTAGTTATTTCATCCTAGAGAGTAGAGACAACAAATACAGACATCCCACATCATTCTCCAATCGTCTGCCTTAGTATATGCTTTTCAAATAGATTGGATGGTTCCCTTAGATGTTTAAATTTTAAATGTATATCCAAGATTAATTGATACTTTATCTGAGTTCCACTAATAACCAATGATGTCTCTCATTTTGACCCTCCGGCTCCTAAGAGATCTTTCTATATTCCCCTATTCTTCGCCTGATGTCATCTTTTCTGGTATCCGGTAAGTGTTAATTCAGTCAAGATATGACACTCAAACAGTACCAAAATGACTTACCTTAACCCCTGCTTCTGTGCATATTCTGACAGCATCTTTCACACCTGGACGACAAGGATCCTGCAGATGTATGGACTTGTTAGCTGATAAAAGGCGCTTATAAGAAAGTATGAAGAACTCAATTTTTCCTGAGCACAATGCCGATATTACATTTGTTGCATTACAAAAAACAGAATATATAGCATACAAACATTGACTTGTACAGTACAGTGTAGTTAGTTTCTCCACTGGTAAATGAAAGACGTAATAAAATGTAATACAGAATCCGAGAAAAAAGTTGAATATGTGGGGACTCCAAGTTTCAAACAACGGTTATAAAATGCTTAAATGGTGAGCTTTGTTAGATTGATCATTTACCTCATACCAAATTTCCTGATAAAACCAGACCAAAAGCAAATTACAAAGCAAAATTGCTTCTGACAATTAAAAAGGTAGGTAAGGGGAAACTTCTGAGATCTTTCCAGGAAAATTTTCGAACTGATAAAGAATAACAAAGAGAATAATTACGGTGCACAAAATTTACAACATACAAGTAAAAATGGTATTTACGACTTACAAGTAACCTCTGTATAAACTTTTATACCTATATAAGTGCACAACACTCTTGTGCTTATTGTAAACTAATTTCTGCTCCAAAGAAGCAGCTTCGTTTTTTCACTTGAGGAACATTGAGAACACACATTGTTGCTATTTCTTTGATAAGACACTTCCAGGACTCCATAAGTAGTGCGAGTTATGGTGGAAAAAATTTTCCAGAACAGTATGACATAAAATGAATTCGTCCATGATAAGGAAACTTAAGAACTGATTCGTATACCTTGATGCCAACAACAGCAAGCAAAACAAGATCATCGTCAGGCAGCACCCAATTGTCCAGACTTGCATTATCACCTGGAACTTTATCTGAATCAAAAGGTCTGTACGCGATCGCAACACAGCGGAGACTTCTAGCAGCCATGTCATCGATAGCAAGCTTAAAGAAGTCCTACAATGAAAGCTCAAAGATTAAGGTGGCATCCAAATTTCCAAGCACTAAGCTATTCTCACAGCTCCTTCAAGGAAATTTCATTATAGAGAAATTAACATCGACCCATTATGGAACAAAGCCAGGTAATTATTTCTACTCTGAATGATCTCAGAAGAGACCTGGAAGAAGTGGTGAATAATTACAAGATTAACCACTAGAAAGTAAATTGTAATAATTTACTAGGTTACTGCATGACCGAACTCACTGAATCAGAGGACCACAAGTAGGATATGCATCTTTAATTATGTATAATCAGCTTACTCAGAAGTCAAATGCAAATAACAATCTAATAAATTTGATCTGCCACTGTTTGAATTCTTGAAGTTGAATAAACAGTCGCAAAGTCGCATTGCATGAAATAACCTACAGATAATAGCACCAATACATGCGCAGAGAGTCCCTTCTATCTCTTAAGTATAGTGAAACCAACATGAAACTTAGGGCCTTCACAGAAAGGGAAAACAAAGACTATTAGATAGCCAAGCAAAATGATGCAGATAGTCTGCTTAAATAACTTAAGTTTACCCATTTCCCATTTCTTTTTGTATATTGGTGGATAGGTGACCAAGCTATTTTTACAGCAGCTCTTCTGGAGTAATAATCAAAAAAGCTGCTGCAAGTAGTTCTCTAGGCTTCCATTCCCTACTTTTCTGCCACGACCAAAAGAAATTTCGGCTACCACAAAAGGAATAGCTCCAACCTTTTCTTCATCGATTGATTGCAAGTGACCATCTGAGTCAAAACACTTTGTGCACGAGGCCAAGACAATTTCTGCTGCGCCCTTCCAATGTATATGTACATCAGAACTGGTCTGTGACCAAAAAAATGGAAGAAGGGAGCCTCAGTATGTATGGTAATGAGTTCCCAGCATATTACTTGTAGAGTAACAGACACAAGAATTTATAGAAAAAAATAGCTACCGTTTGTAAAGCAACTCCTCCTCGCTTTTTCTCTGAGTTGAATGGTAAAACATGGAGTTCCGTTGACTCTGCTCTTACGGCTTCAAACTTCATTCCCAGCTGCCAGAGAGACAAAGATGTTCTGAAGAAGTTCCAAATTCATCTGTCTGAGATTTCTTGTCAGATTATTACCAAAACCAGTACCTTAACAGCCCATGAAAGAATAGCCTTCTCAGTAGGAGATCCAGTAACTTCAACATCTCCAACATCCTACAAGTGAAAAGCCAAACAAAATGATTGTCCATTTGATTTAATTTACACTAAATGAACCAAGAACCATGAGCACCTTTCAAGAACAGTGGTAATGGAATAGGTTTTTTTGGACCTATGGAATTTTCTTCTAAACACGTTTTCTATGGACAGGAAAGAACTCACCAAATACCAGCTTTCCAAATGCAATTTGACTGTGAAATACATTCCTTCCTCTCAAACTAATTGATTACACACAATGCCAAGCACTTAAACTGAGTAGAAATTATCGCTGAGGATCCCTCATCATTTTCATTTCTCAAAGTTAGCTGGAGGCTGGAAGAGAGTAATACCTTTGGCACATAGACATTGCCCTGGGTATTATGTGCAATGCCCTCAATAAGCAAAGAAGAAATCAGGTGATTCAATTGGGAGGCATCATCTGGTGGATCCATCTTCTTTCGCCCAACAAAAGCTTCGACCACAGTCATCTGTAATTTCAATATTATCAATGAGAAAACCAATACTACAGCTAAAACGTTCCAATGAATTGTCCCAGAAGTCAGCAAAAAGAGATACTTGGAAAATGCTAACAGGGATTTAAGGGTTAATAACCTGATTCAACGTTAATGTTCCAGTCTTGTCACTGCAAATTGTTGTGGCAGAACCCATAGTTTCACAGGCTGAAAGCCTCCGAACCTGTGGTTGTGTTGCTAAAGGGTGTTATAAAACATAGGTTGTTACAACATCTAAGAAGTAGAGGAAAGAAGCTGATGAGACTTGCCAAGGCTTTATCTGCCATCATTTTCCGCATCGAGTAAGCTAGACTGTGCCACAATGGGGGAGGGAAACAGAAATGAGAGTCGAGTTGGCTGTGTGATTATCATACTATTACAGCAATATAAAGTAGTGGTACTTACGTCAACGTAACAGCCAAAGGAAGCCCTTCAGGCACTGCAACAACCACGATGGTGACCTAAGTACACTTCTTAGTCAGTCAACTGCCTGGTTTGAAGAGATTAGATGGCAAAGAGGAGCTTAACTTACTGCAATCGTCACAATTTTAACAACTCCATCTAAGATATCATCAACTTTGGTCTTGCCCTTCACAAACTGGACTGTTCCATCAGAATTTGTAGTATGTCCAGTAAAGTACCTACAAAAAATAAACAGAATGAGGATGTAAGATTGCTCTAACCCGAATGACGGTACAGGATTAACTACACGCAGGAAAAACTTGCCTGACCAAGAGGACAGTGAGCACAGCAGCAGCTACAACAAGACCAACAATGCCTATGAATGTGGCCACCCCATTTAAGCGCACCTGTTCAGGAATATTTAAGAAAAATGTGAGGGGATGGTGACGATTCTGAGAAAAGTCAAATCAGGATATTTGATGTTAAACCTGCAGAGGAGTCTCTTCACCAGTATCATCTCCTATACTTGCCATCAGCAATCCCCACTCCGTGTTGATTCCAACACCAGTCACCTGAAGGTAAGCAATGATTTAAAGAAGTTAGAACTCAAAAAATGTAGGAACTTTTCTCACAGGAGAAGAGAGAAAGGATGTTAAAGTGTTCAAATAATCGTGTCATTGCCCAACCTATTATCGTGGAGTAATATCCTGCTTTAAAGCAACTAAGAACTTGGATCAAAAGTTGTCCTTTTCAGTTACAACAAATTCATTTTCCGATAAAAAAAAAATCAAGATCTAGTCCTCACATCAAAAAGGACAATAGAAGGACAGAAACTGTATCTCCCCTTCAGGTGGAAATACCATAGGCACAATTTTTTCTGTCAGAGGAGAAAGGCGCAGCCACTATAGGCACTTGTCCCGCTATTACGCATTCTTTTGCCCTTTGAAATTTGTTGTCTTACTCCAACCAAACAAAAAATTGTTATCTTACTTACTTGATATTGTAAATGAATTTAACCTTTTTTGGGCAGTTGCAGTACAGAATGTAAAAGAGCAAATGATCATATTACCAGCATAGTGCCAACGCCATCAGCGACTTTGCAACCAGACATTAGGAAAGGTGATTTTTTATCCTTGTGAACCTGCATGGATGTCATGCTTGAGAAAAAATCGACAACAAATTCAAGTAAATCGACCAAAGTATCTGAAAACACACAATCTTGCTTTCTCCTGTCATGCTAGATTCATCAATTGCAAGAGAATGTCCGCTTATTAATACTCCATCAGCAGGAACCTGGTATTGGGAGCAGTAGAACTATTAGTTTACACAGTCATCACCTGTCAAATTAACAAATAACAAACCCTATTAACCTGGCTCACCTGATCACCTATTCTGAGAGGTATGACATCACCCACAACAATATCAAATATCGAAACTGTTACCATCCTTCCATTTCTCATCACCTGCAGAGATCTCATCCTCAGTGATTCGTTTGGAAGAAACTAAGTAGCAACATAATCGAATTACGAATCATTTAAGCATTATACCCCGATTTGGATATTCTGTTTTTCCTCATTCAAGTTTTGAAACTGCAGAGACTGGCGGTAATCGCTGATGGCTGATTATAAGTAATCAGAAGGTCATTAAGAGGGGTAAGGAATGACATCTAGTTTCACCATGAAAGGTAAAGGCTTATAATCAGATAATATACCTGTTACCATTATGACAAGAAGAACAGCCAAAGCTATGCTTCCCCCATCATACCATCCTTCTTGTATTCCCTGCAGAAATATGAAAGGATGGAACTGCTCAGGATTTGATGAGGCATGAAACTTTATTGAGAGAAATAATCAAGGAAGAACCAAATAAGAGTAAAGAGAAACTCAAACAGCTTTTAAACTCCCATCAAACATGTTAGCAAGCAAGAAAGAGATCATTACGACTTGTGCCTAGTTGTAGAAATTATCTATTGGTGGGACGTCCATCCGAAGAATAAAGCTTCTCTAGATAAATACTTTGGTTGTCGGACAAAATCAATGTAGTATTAGGAAACTAAGCCAAAGCTCACCTCAGTCTTTATTCCCAGGCCCAGTGACACCGCTGCAGCTATTATCAATATAATAAGGGTCAAGTCCTGCCACGCCTCCCAAAGGAATGTCTACAAGGGACGTCAACTCAGTCTGATACGATCGTCATGACAAGATCCTTGAAGAAAATGCCTGATTTTAGAAATTCGAGAAAAAACAAAAATAGTTGTACCAGAAAAGTCCGTCCTTTTTTCCGAGGATATGTGTTGGATCCAAAGGCATTCCTCCTCGTTGATAAATCAGCATCATCACCAGCAATCCCCTTCTCCAAATTGGTTTTCAGCAAATCTGATAGGCCTTTAACCTAAAGGAGGAAGCATGCAGTCTGAGAGCATGATATCAGATAACAAAATTACTCACACCATAGAAACAAACAAAAATAAATATCAACTATGAACTTGCCCCGCCAAATTGCTGAAGACCAGTCGTATTATGGTCCCTATTCATGGAAGATAGCTGCTCCAGACCAACAGCATAATCGCCAGTTAAACTCGGAGGGGTCACTCTTTTACCTAACACTGATTAAGTCAGGGACATAAGGACAGACAGACTATAATAAACAGAATGCAAAGCACCGTATGTGTAAATAGATCAGAGTCCTTCACTTGGTCGAGTGGCAATGCCATCAATTTGTTCTTTGGATTATGCATATTTGCTGTCTAGTAGTTTTTACTTTTTTGTGGATAAAAGGAGACAAGTGTGCAACTTCAACAATCTCATGCATAGGAATTTTATTTTTCAATGGATTAATTCCAATAAATCACTTACCAATCTGTTGCTCTCCAGCCAATCTGAAAAGCAAAGCTGCCTAATAAAATTAATTAGAAGATTAGAGAGAAAAAATCTCCTAATTACTTTACTACCAACATGATTCAGGAAGAAAATTACTCGTATCACTTGTGAATGGGCCCTGATCATGCGCAGCCTTTGAATTTTTCCCTCGTGCTTTTTTAAGTCCAAGGTATAACGGAATCGCCGAGTCGCGTTGAGGACAAGAGCTGCTTGCTGTGAAAGTAGAAAGCACCATTAAGCTCACATAAGGTGCCGCTAGACTTTATCAAATCCTAACGGTTTAAAAGAATAAGCTAGAACTGGAAACTCTGGACAGGACACTGCAATAAACAGAGGGACAAACTTTTCCTGAGGAAAAGCATTGAGGTCAGAGAAGCGCGAACCAGACATGGAGGACATCAAATGAAGCGACATAAATTGAAAAAGAACTGTATTAAGTTCATATACTTTTACTTACAATCTAACGCGGTTTGTTTATTGGTGAATTTCAGATTCTTTCTTTCATGCCAGCTTTATTTCATGATCATAGTTTTACTCGCAGTATGATGCTAGTTAGTTACTTGGTCAGTTCTTGACTTTCCCTCTATGTCAACCTCATTTTTTTATCACATATCAAAGAATATATATGAAGGTATATAGAATGCATATGAAAATTATGATCTCAATGGGGAAGCACCTCCACCAAATTAAGATGCTGAATGCTTTTCTCCAGTGACATCAACTACTATTTCATTGCTTCACATGCCTCAATACTTCCTTTTGCTTTTTCCCGGTTGCCGTATTCGAATGCAAACAATGCACCATTTAGTGATTTGGTCGCCAAGACACGGCCTTGCGTGGTGCAACACGCCAAGAGTCCTTAGGATCAAGTGAACCTCACATGGGTCCAACGGATCTTGGTATATATACTGCGCAGCGAACACATTCATTATTGACTTCTGGAGCTGACGTAGATGCGGATACTCATACCCGAATCGTACCTAAGTGGACACTTTCGGTGAGACGGAACCCACACACGATGTGTTCTCGCACGATGCCATTCGCATTATGGACAAAAGTACGGCTTTACATAAATTGCAGAAAAAGAAACTGCACAAGGAGGTAAAAAAACGGAGGGAAGATTAAGGGAATCAATGAATGTGGTAATACCCTCCATCTCCTGAGAGTCTCAAGAGACGCGTTCTTCGTGTCCGCAACATCGAAAGGATCCGACTGGTCCACATTGTCCTCCCCCTCCCCTTCCCCGGGCAACTTCGGACCGGCTTCCACGTCGTTTTCATGGCCCGACATCGTGAAAAGAACGACGACGGTACAGATAGACAAAAAAAAAAGTGAAGGACGAGATCAGCAAGACCTATTTATATTATATACGTCGACAACAACCACCCGCCGGCGTCACCCTGCGAGAGATGGCACGGCCGTTACGAGAAACAGCCCCCGTTTCGAGCTAAGCTGTCTCCGGTGCCACCCCGCAACGGCAAGACAACCCACAAAAAAAGAAAAGGGGGGAGGAGGAGGAGCAGAAAAACAATGGAGCAATGCGCGGTTACGTTGGCTGGAAGCTAATGATAGTGCGTGCGAGAATGAAGGCGAAAGCCGTTAGTGTTTGATGGTATGGGCGAGAATGTCGGGCATTTTTCAGTTTCTCTTTCTTCAGAAGAAGATGTCTGTGTAAAGCATAAAGAGGGTCTGCACGAACGATCTTTTATCTTTCGGGGGTTCTGCTTTGTGACTCACGGCTCAAAACCATAATCAGAGACCCCGAGAGAGAGAGAGAGAGAGAGAGAGAGAGAGAGAGAGAGAGAGAGAGAGAGCGGAGAACGAGGGGAGACTCCGCAACATCCGGCATGGAAACAGCTAGGAGAGAGAAGGAAAAATATGTTACGAGTGAGAGACAGTTCAGAACTTGTCGTCGCAGGCGATGAAGAAGACGATCACAGATGAAAAAACAAACCATTTTCTGTGGAAATGACCAAAGCAGAGAAGCTTCTCAGAAGTTTCGCGCGGGAAAAAAGAATTGCGCCGTGACGAAGCGCACGCTAGGAGTTCGGTAGCCCACCGGAGCCAATGATTCGGTGGTTAGGTGATGTCGAGGTCGGCTTCCGATCGATTGGTAGTCGATGCTCGTCGGACGATCCTAAGGATGCGCGCTCATGCAGATCGGCCTGTTGCGTTCGGAATATTGTTATGCCCGGGATATGAGGAAAATTCGCACTCGATACGGCAATGACAGGAGCAAAACTTCTAACGACGGGCCCGGTCCGGTCAATCAGGCGAGAGAGGCTGCTCATCTGCCGAAGTGGCGAGAAACGTGAACCCCGCGTTGACGTAGCAGATACTGACACGGGACATGGAGCTGGCTTTTGCATGATGCCCACGTTATCAAACAATCAACAACCGCGGACGGGGACGTTTCGAGCTTGACAGCACGGCAGGGGCGGAGAAAATATTGGGCGGCCTTAACACTCCACCTCGGATTTTACTGTAAACCACCCATAATTTGACACGTGGCAATCCGGGGGGCCCGCGTGTCGGGGAAGAAACTCGTCTCTCTCCTTCCTCTCTCTCTCACGCGCGCTCTGCTCTCCGTCTCTCTGCAACCCCACGCTCAAGGCTCGACCCCTCTCTATCTCTCTCTCTCTCTCTCTCTAACGCGCCTTCGCTCATGTTCTGACGAGCCTTCTTCAGTTCATCTATCCTTCGAGCTCAAGCTCTTCAAGCTTGACCCCGCCATCTCCGCCCGCACCCTATACATGCCTCACCTCTCCGACCGCCGCGCCTTCCCCCCCCCCCCTCTTCCTCTTCCTCCGCGGCCGCAACCGGCGACCTCGACGACGGCGAAGAAGCGCTCCCCCGAATCTCGTGGTCGATCCAGAAGCTGCTGCGCTCGGTCTTCAAGCCGAAGACGAGCTCTACCCTCGGCGTTCGGCGTTCGGCGTCGGCGTCGGCGGCGGTCTGTGCTCGCACATCGTCGGCGAGGACAACGGGTTTTACGTTGGGTACCACAAGTCCGGCGCGTTGGCCGCGATCCCGGAGTCCCCGGAGGTTGAATATCTCGGGAAGTTGTCGCCGGAGATGGATCGGAGGGAGGCGATGGCGACTAGAAAGAGCAGAGCTAGTCGTGCAACGGGCATGAGCGAAGGTGTTAGAGAGAGGGGGGGTTCAGCATGGAGAAAAATATTAGGTGGTCTCGGACCGCCTCGTCAGCGTGGTCCCTGACCACTCACAAGGCGCCACGTGGTCCACGTGGCGCTGGTGGGACCGGCGAGCCGGGATCACTTTTTTTTCCACAAAATATTATTTCTTTTAGCCTTTTAGCCTGTCCCCTCCTCTGCAAGCTAAGAACCTACGCCCATCAGTCTCTCCCCTCCCTCTCTGGAGAAAATATTAGGTGGTCCCGGACCGCCTCGTCAGCGTGGTCCCAGACCGCAATGTGGAAATGTGGTCCCGGACCGCATCTTGTTGACCTGCACAGAGACAGACCATCTAGACTGATAAATGGTTTGAGAATTTTAATATGGATATAACACATGGCAATCCACAACCAAGACCGCCACTATAAATATAAGATACAAAGTTTTAAAAAAAGAAAAAGAAAGGAATTAAAGCATGTTATCTTCCAAGACATTAATTTGCAAATGCAAAGTTCTTGCAAACATTAATTTTTCCACACAGAAGAGCAACCTTAGTGATTATTTCCAATGAAACTAAACAAATAAAAACTATGAGAGGTTATTACCTGAAGTAAGTGCAAGTAGACATGGTAAAACATGTAGACAAATAGGAGAATTCTGGCAACCTGCACAGATGTAATAAGAGTGTCACAAAAGGTCAAACAATTACAAGATGCATAAAAGTTACTGTAGCAAAAAGAATCACTTTAACAATTTAACAGACAGCAGTAGCGTGAAGTTACCAGCCAAGATAAGAATATGACAACATCGTTGATAAGATATGCTTTAGACTTCTTCATTCCAACTGTGTCAAGGTACCTGAACCAAAAAAGTGAAAGCTATAATTTAAGTAAAAAAAGGCCAGAAGCATTTATCAAGAAACCTACATTCACCACCCAAGAATTTCTTCATACATGAGAAAATTGTACATGGAAACTATGACAAGGAGTTATCAGACTCTCAATACAAATCTGCATTCACCCAGAAGCAGAAAATGGTTGACACCTACTTGGGAGTATCACGATGATAAATGTAGAACATTGGTGATGGATAAAACCGGAATATCATCCCAAGGTCTGTGAGAAAGTATCCAACAGAATCCTCCAAGTAAATACATAGTAAAGCCACACAACACCAATTCAGATTACTGAATTAAAAGGCATTGCAGCAAACCTTGCAGAAGTGGATATATTTCAAAATGGCTGTCTTTAGTTTTCATTACTGTATTGACGATACAATGGAACTGCATAGCATTAACTCCAAAGTACATGCCAGTTGCCAAGTGAACCTATTATCAGCCATTTGAGCATCATTTCGTCTTCCTTACGGATTCTATTGAATTAACGTTTTCCACTGTGCAGCAAAACAAGATAGAGATGCACTGTGCTAAAGAGAGAAGCCTACGAAACAGAATACCCATAAAAATGGGGAAAGAGAAAAAAGAATGTAATCAACTTTAAAAAGCTACTGACAAGCTTCCCTATGCACTGTGCAAAAAGCTACTGCCAGCACGGTATGCACTTCGTTGGCTACAAAAAGTAAAAATCAGGTTTTGATGAATATTGTCCCACGTATGCAAGAATTTTCTTGTTCTGGGGATGAAAAGAAGAAACAAAAGCCTAGAATTAGGGCGGCTCTAATGTCAGCCTGAAATGTTGTCGTATTTTTTATTTTGATTCAGATGATTTCCTGATCTTCCTCTTGCTGTCCATTGATAGTGCCGTGTTTCAGATGATGTAAAAGCAATTCCTTTGAAGATATGAAACATACGAAGAACAGGGAGGGATGTTTGACCAAGCTATTAACGGAAACTGAAAAGCAGAAACATCTGTCAATTTGATATCAGAATTACCGCAAACCACTCGGGGGACGGCAGAGGTCGGAGCTCTGGATTAGCGGGTGGACGGCTTGCTCTCGGGCAACGGCGATCAGAGCTCGGGACCCAGCTGGTCTTGGGCGGAAGGAGGCGACGGCGGAGGTCGGGAGTGATTCAAATATAGAGCGACTGGCCTCTGCAAACAGAACTCACAACAGCGGCGCACTATGAAAAAAACTGCATAACATATGGAGACTCGAGTCACGGAACCATACATGGTGAAAACAATCAAACACCTAAACTGCTAAGCAACCGTCCATTTGCGTGCGTACCATCTAAAACTGTTTCCAAAGTAAAGAGGACCTCGTTCTGCCTGAGATCAGGACCTCGACTTTATTGGGCGGAGGCGAGAGGCGACGCGGAGCTCTGGAGCTCGGGACGGTGGAACTACATATATATTCAAGCGGAACCGTCGGAAGTCCCCAGACAATCTCCAAAGGAAAGCTCGATCAGCCAAGACTACATCAAATTCTAAGAAGAAACAACCGTCATTCACCAAGTCCAAAACCACGAAGGGTTTCAATCGCAGCTCAAGGAAGTGAACAAGCATGCAAAGGTCTCCCAAAAAAAAACAAAGGGAAAAGCTCACGGCACCCGCGACCGAGGAGGGAGTGATGGTGAACTTGTGGTCGCTCTGGTAGTCCTTGTAGAGGAGATCTGCACCACAAACAATCGGCATTAAAGATGATTAACAAAAAAACCATCATCCTTTTCTAATCAGCATTAAAGATGCCATGAGACATGAATGCTCACATGGCCAAACCTTTGATCTGGCACTTTAAAAGAGAATATTGTCTTCATTCCAGGGCAAGGTTCATCAACAGTAATTTTTGTGACAAGCTGCGTATTATGAGGCAAGGTTCAGCAAAACCATGAAACAATTAAGTAAGGTATCGGAGATCCAACTTATTCTTGTAAAGAACTTAATGAGTTATAAGACAAAAATGTACAATATAGACTTAATTAGCCTCATAATAAGTTCTTGACATAAAAGGTCTTTTTCCACAACCGTAACATACAGCACACCATTTATGAATCCCCTTGAGCCACGATCCAGTACTTGGTCCCCAGTTTTAAAATTTCTCTCCATGATTGCTGAAAATCGATTTACTTGACTCAACTACTCAAATAGCAAACAAAGATAGTAGAATAGGGTCCTGAAAATTGACTCACTTGACTCAACTACTCAAGTAGTAAACAAAGACTGTATAATAGGGTCCCATAAAGCTGGCCTCCTACAAGTACATGGTACAACCTAATTTAACAAATTACAAGAAACAAGTACAATGTTTCAAAGGATCACAAGAAACCAACCAGTGATCCCAATAAGCGTATTCTTGCACACCATGCTCTTGACAAGCAACCCATTTCCATTCTGGTCATAGAGCTGGCTTTGCTAATGACAAGCAATCATCAGGAGTTTACATTCAATATACCATTGGCCACTATCCATTTCTCCATCAACCCCCTCCCGCCCCTCGACACCCGCCCAGATATGATTTAGAGAAAGAATAACATGCTATAAGAGAACTTTTCACTTTCTTCGTGCTATAAATTGACAACACTTACATTGGAGTTCGTGTCCACTTTGACATCAGTTGTAACATTCTTGTTCTTCAGCTGGGTATTAACTCTAGAAACAGCTCACCTTTCTTTGTTGCTGCAGATGTTATAGTCTGCAATATCATTATGAATCTCAGTTGCATTAATAAATAAATAATATGCTGCAGACAATCCCAGAAATTAAACTACGATACCAGACAAGAGTAAGCTTTTTCATCTAGCTCGAAGCACATAAAAAGTGAATATCCAAGACAAAAGCAGGAATGTCAACATCTAAGAGTTGCTATAGAGCTCGAACTGTGAGCGAATTCATCGAGTTTATTACACCTCTTATTTACAAATACAATGTAAAATTAATTGAAATCAGCAAACTCATTAACAGACTTAAAGAACATCATTCTTCCGAAACTATCCAACGGTTTAGATCCAGAAACTGATTTTTCAGGTTCTGCACAACCACGTCCAAGTTAAAAAACACACTGCTGTTTTCAAACATCGAGCGGAACCGTCGAAAGTCCCCAGACAATCTCCAAAGGAAAGCTCGATCAGCCAAGACTACATCAAATCCTAAGAAGAAACGGCCGTCGTTCACCAAGTCCAAAACCACGAACGGTTTCAATCGCAGCTCAAGGAAGTGAACAAGCATGCAAAGGTCTCCCAAAAAAAAACAGAGGGAAAAGCTCACGGCACCCGTGACCGAGGAGGGAGAGATGGTGAACTTGTGGTCGCTCTGGTAGTCCTTGTAGAGGAGATCTGCACCACAAACAATCGCGACGACCCGCGCGCCCACCGAAAAGTTGCGGAGGAGAGGAGACGACACTGGAGCAGGAGCAGGGGACGAAGGAGAAATGATCGTCGAGAAAAAATATTAAGTGGTCCCGGACCGCCTCGTCAGCGTGGTCCCCGACCACTCACGAGGCGGAGGTCGGGACCGGCGGGCGGGCGGAGGCGACGGCGGTGAGAGGTTCAAGACCCAGCCGCTCTTGGCCGGGCGGAGGTGACGGCGACGGCGAAGGTCGGGACCGGCGGGCGGAGGTCGGAGGCAACGGCGATCAGAGCTCGAGACGCAGCTACGACGGCGGTGATCGGGACCGGCGGGCGGAGGCGGAGGCCACGGTGGAGGTCGGTACCGGCGGGCGGGCGAATCGCTCTCGGGCGGGAGCGATTTTTTAAAAAACGGAGAGAGAATTCGTGAGTTTCTCTGAAGAGATGAGGAGAAAGAGCAGGAGAGAGGAGGAGGCCCCACATTAATGAAGAGAGAGGGAGGGGAGAGACTGATGGGGCGTAGGTTCTTAGCTTGCAGAGGAGGGGACAGGCTAAAAGGCTAAAAGAAATAATATTTTTTGGAAAAAAAAGTGGTCCCGGCTCGCCGGCCCCACCAGCGCCACGTGGACCACGTGGCGCCTTGTGAGTGGTCGGGGACCACCCTGACGAGGCGATCGGGGACCACCTAATATTTTCTCATTCAACATGGGTTGCAGAGAGATGGAGAGCAGAGCAGAGCACGTGAGAGAGAGAGAGAGAGAGAGAGAGGAGAGAGACAAGTTTTTTCCGTGACATGTGCCCCCTCGCCCCCTAATTGCCACGTGTCAATTTGTGGGTGGTTTACCGTGAATCCTAAGTGGATTGTTAAATTCACCCAATATTTTCTCGCTAGGAAAAAAAGGAAGCTTGTTTGAAGCATGAACTTAGCATATATGAATTATAATGAATGGAGGTGGGAGTAGTAAAGGAGCTATGCAGCCTAGCTTAATACGACATTTTGAAATATATTTATATAATAATTGGGGTTTGCCCCAATGACCATCCTTCTTACTTGGGAAGGGAGAGGTGATAAGTTCAATTCTCCACCTTCTCGAAAAATTAGGGGTGGAGACGTTTAATTTTAGAAATGAATTTCGACTCTCACGCTCTACAAAAAGACAATTACGTGTCTCCTTCAATATTTTTAGCGTTTACATTTTAAATATCACTCTCTACTTGTTTGTTTTAAAATAACGCTACGTCGGATTTTTGATCATTTGAATCGTTGGTGACACTAAAGTGATAGATTTTTTTATCAAATTGACACTTGAGTGAACACCCAAAAAGTTTTTGCACTAAAACGAGCAATGAACAGAAATTATGATATTTATGGTGTTTTCATCCTCTTTTCCAATTATATAGTAAGTAGCGAATTTCAAAATATATTGTAGTAATAATAATAGTGATGAGTATACACGGACAACTAGGCAGATGATCAATCATGGTAAGATCAAAATAAAAATTAAGACACATAATGGGTATTGGTGATTTGTTTTTTTATTCTTTTCAATTTTCTAGATAATTTTAATGTTTCATTTTTTCGGTATTTTACTATGATAATAATATCATTATACTCTTACTTTGAATCCTTGGTGTTGGTTAAGAGTTACCTTACCAAATAAAGAGAGCTTGCGCTCCTATAATGGCCTCCGTGACCTATCCATTTGCTTTGCAGCGATGGCAACGCACCCCCCAATTTTTCCCATATCTTTATCTTCCCGAGAGAATGGGAATGCTCTCCAAATGTTTAATATCCCGAGTACTCTCAAGATCCGGATGAAATCGAAATAAACCCTTTTAAGGACTTATTCTGGTCCAAGTCTTATGGGGGGAAATACCCCATCCGCTATCTTTCTCGAGGCGTGGGAGCTGCCTCTGACCCCCTCGGTGTTTGACGTCCGGGAATATTGGGGTCCTCAAGAGGTCCAAACGATGCCTTATAGGGACATGCTCAGATCCAATATTTTATATTCTATTTCTAGATAATGAATAAATTGAATCTCAAGGCCATGGGCCTCCTTGGGCACGAAAAAAAATAAAAAGAGAATATTTCCCATCGTGGGCCTGCCAATCTTAGTACAAGTCCAATCATCAACATCAAGGCCCAAGAAACTTAACCATCCCCGTGCACTCGACGGCGAGGATTCTCCATTCGATGTCCGGAGCAATCAAGGCCGTCGATTTCCCAGGCCCCGACCTTATTCCAAGCGCTACAAAACCCTAGCTTTAACTCTCCCTCCTCCCTCTGTGCGCAGAAGAAAGTCCCCCCGATCCTCTTCGGCGCCGCTCAGTCCGCGACTTCCCGAAACCGCCGGAGAGACGACGGTAAGCCTGAACCCGGCTCCCGTTATGGGTAGCGTAACCTTGTTCTGGGTATCTTTTTTTTCTGGGTCGATCTCATTTCTCTTGATCCGTTGCTACATAAGTACTGGGTGCAGTGGTGACTTGCGTTAGCTTGTGTGTTCTGTCTCGCTAGTGATTAGATGCATGTATTGAGCTTATTTGAGCTAATCTTGATCTGGGTTTTGTGTCAAGTTCGTTTCTTTGGCCTTCAATTTTCTTGGGTTCAATAGTCTTTCTTTCCGCGAGTCGTGTATGGTGGAGTTCAGATGTGAGACAAGTGTTTGTTCTTTTGGTGTTGGGGTTGGTCATTGCCGGACTCAGACTTGAAGCTTCATTTGTTCAAAACTTCAGGGTTTTACTTTGTACGTAGCGTTTCTCCGGAAAGTGTCTGTTTTTTTGCCCATGATCTTTAGACTGATGATAGGTTGGAAATGGAAGGGGAATTACATGGGCAAGTGCCTTGATGGGTTGTGTGGTTAAGATGTGCATGGGATACGTCTGCCTTTGCGTATGTGCCTGTATATTAATGACATGAATCTTTCGGTTCCGTTTTCATGCTGGAGAGTTGTATGGTGCTATTTTGGATGCACTGTTTTGATCCTTTACGCTGGTTATGCTGTAGAAAGAAATGGCCGAAGTCAAGGCGGTGGTTCCAGAGTCGGTGTTGAAGAAAAGGAAGAGAAATGAGGAGTGGGCTTTGGCGAAAAAGCAAGAGGTTGAGGCTACCAAAAAGAAGAATGCCGAGAACCGCAAGTTGATTTATGTCAGAGCGAAGCAATATTCAAAGGAGTACGCGGAGCAGGTACTTATGATTACTCTTCTCGATGATCCTGCTATGGTGTTACCAGTTTATTGATATTCATCTCATTTTATTCTGATGGCATTGCCTTTTCTCTACTGATTTGAACAGGAGAAGGAGCTGATTTGCTTGAAGCGCGAGGCAAAATTGAAAGGAGGCTTCTATGTTGACCCAGAAGCTAAGCTTCTGTTCATCATCCGGATCCGTGGGTAAGTTATTGCTAGTTGCCAAATAATATTATGACCAATCTTCTCTTTTTCTGATTTGTGATCTTTGTTACTTTCAGTATCAATGCAATGCACCCGAAAACAAGGAAGATCTTGCAGCTGTTGCGTTTGAGACAGGTAAGAGATTTTAGTTTGTGTGTGCAAGTGGTGACCCTGAAGCTATTATGGAGGAGTATTTTGTGTTGATTGTAACTTGTTTAAAAGGTTTCACCTTACATGTCGCTAAGAAATTCCTCAATATGTATATTTATTAAAAAGTCGGCTGTTGTATGCTGATCCCTATGCTCAGAAAAAGGAACAGGTTTATTTAATTCACAATTGACCGCGAGATCCAATCATCATCACGAGTATTATCATTCTTTGGTTGGGCTTGTGCTTTGTTATGGTAGTAATGATGGAGTCAATTTCTATGGGTGATGTTAGTGTCATCAGCAATGAATTAATAACTTTGCACGCTTCTTTTGAGTTGGCCTTGCTTATTAATTATTTATACCTGCTTTTTTCCCTCGTGCTTCTGTTGGAGCAGATCTTTAATGGGGTCTTCCTCAAAGTGAACAAAGCAACTGTGAATATGCTGCACAGGGTTGAGCCTTACGTGACTTTTGGGTATGCTCTCATCGACTTTGTTACCTATATGGCCTCATGTTTTTGTGATGCATCTCTATTGATCTGTTTGAGGCATGCCTGTTAGGTACCCCAACTTGAAGAGTGTGAGAGAACTGATTTACAAGAGGGGGTTTGGAAAGTTAAACAAGCAAAGAATTGCTTTGACCGAAAATTCAGTCATTGAGCAGGTTTCATTTACTTCTTGGTTATGTCCGTGATTCAATTCATGCTTGTCCTCTTGCTCTTAGAAGTTTCTCTTGTTAAAATGTGTGAGTAACGTGAGTCGATTTATGTACAGGCTTTGGGCAAGTATGGCATCATCTGCATGGAAGACCTCATCCATGAGATCATGACCGTGGGACCTCATTTCAGGGAAGCTAATAACTTCCTGTGGCCATTTAAGCTCAAGGCACCACTGGGGGGCATGAAGAAGAAGAGGAACCACTATGTCGAAGGAGGAGATGCTGGAAACCGTGAGAATTACATCAATGAGCTCATCAGGAGGATGAATTAAGCTTGTCGCGGTTCTGGTAGTTTTGCTATTTTGAGGCTTTGCATTTTGCAGAAAGACTTTTAGTCTTGGTTCATTTTCAAGCAGGATAAGGTTTTGCTCTGAAGGCTTATCTTTGTGATGGTGTTTGCCTTTATTCAATTGTTTACAATCAAAGTTCCTATATTTAGCCAACCAAACCAAGATTCGGTGGACACCTGTGTTGAAATTGAGGTTGCATTTTTTAGTATTAATTGTCATCGCTGAGAAGTTGCCTTGAAAGCGTTTGCGATGAGAGAACAGCGTGCATTCTACTCGAGTCACAGATTGGCCGCATTTGGTTTAAGCTTTTGGGGAAAATATTTGGAAAATGTAATAAACTTTTTAGTTAAAGGAGTTTTTTCGAAGTGAATGTTTGTTAAAGTGTATTTTAGAAGTGTAATGTGAAGAAATTTTGGCTTTAACGTTATTTGTAACTGACAAAAGTGCTTTAGCTAATTTTAAAAAAGGGTTACTATCACCAAAAATTTCAAGTTATATTACTTATGACATTTACCTCAATTTTATTTGTGACACCAAAAATCTTAAATTATACCTATTGTGATATATTTATTTCATATTTTTTTTGACGTCAAAAATTTCAAACTATGCATTTTGTGATATATCTATTCTCCGTTACAATTCTATCCAAAATAATTGTTTATCGTCTTCACCAAGAAAAAAATGCACTGTTCATCGTCTTCGAAGTTACTGTTTATCGCCTTCTCACTCCACCGGAGCTCATCCATTGCTGCCCATTGCCGCCTGGACCTCCGGGAGCTTCGTCGTAGTTGCCGACCATGGCGGCCGCTTGAGCTCGAAGCTTGGCCACGGTTGCTTCGCTCGAGCTCGAAGAACAGTAAGTGAATATGACCCAAGCCAAGGTGAAATTGGGCTCGGAAGGACACGCTTGGATGCAGAACAAATGCAAGGCACATTCACAGCTCTTTAATCAACGTTTCAACAAATTGGAGAGCGCCTCAGTCAATCACGCTGAAAAACTCCGTCAGAGGCCCCACGGTTGCAAATCCACCGCTTTCAAGAAGGGAGGGCCAGCTCGCATTCGTGCCATCCCCACAGCCCACGGGCCAATCTCCCCAGCGTCTCACGCTTCACATCTCGAACCCACGCCGGCGCAAAGCTCGCGACAAGACCCCACCAAACAAAGAGATGTAAGCCTTCCAAGTGACGGGATCGCACCCAAGGGAAACACTCCCCCTCCGAAACCCCCGGCCAGATGTGAGATCTCCGAGAATACGTCCACAGGGCTGCTCTCACCCTAACGCCGCATGTGGATGCACCTGTCAAGTACACGAAATATGCCATTCCATATCCCTCAAATATGCGGGATGCAAAACTTCTTTCACAGTGTTTCTCTTCCGGAAGAGCTTCAGTCAAGCGAGAAGGCGATGAACAGTAACTTTGAAGACGATGAATAGTGCATTTTTTTCCTTAGAGAAGACAATGAACAATGTGATGAATAGTGATTTTGGACGGAATTGTAACGGAGGGGAGATGTGTCATAAAATGCATAATTTGGGATTTTTTATGTTACAAAAAAAGTTTGGAGTAAATGTGTCATAATGAGCACAGTTTGAGATTTTTGGTGATATTAACCCTTTCAAAAAAGCACTCAAACCTTTGTCGGATGCCATTGACAGGTTCAAGCTATCGGCAAGCTAGATGTAGCACAGGTGGCTCTTGCTTGAGCTAGATCATGCGTCCTTAGGCGATGGCTGCTAGGGTCGTGGGATAATTGCCAAAAAAAGTCTTAATTATGGATGTCAATTCAATTTTAAATATTTTAATTTGATTAATTTAATCTAAAACCTTTTGACGATTTGTCGATATAATTCTTTTAGCCAATTTTAACCAAAAATTATTAACATGAATGCCATCGTCCTACGTGGCAAAGCCGAGCTGACATGGATAATTTTTGCAAATTTTTAAAGAAAAATTTTAAAAATTTATTTTCTTTTCTTTTCATTGTACCGGTGAGGGCCTAAGTGAGGGCCACGACCCTCATCGGCCACTATGAAAAAAAAAGAAAAAAAAGTTTCTAAAATATTTAAAAAATTATTCATGCTCACGTCAGTCATGCTATGTAGAACGATCGGCGACTACTTCGGTGATTTTTGGCTAAAATTGGCTTAAATGACTACATTGACAAATTTTCAAAAGGTTTAAAACTAAATTGATCAAATTTGATGAAATGTTTAGGACTGAATTAGTATCCATAGGCATAAGACGTGTTTTGTAATTTTCCCTAGGGTCCGCGACCACAAGCGAGGTTCGCCGGCGATCACACCTGGGCCGCCGGCGACATCGCGTGAGATGAGGGCATTTTCGAAAGTTTGAAAGTTCAGGGAGGGCAAAATTGAAAGAAAAATTTATATTAGCATTTCGAAAATGTTTAAAGCCCTAAACTCCTAGAGGTGCGCATGGTTCCAGGATAGAACCTGGAACTTGAGAATCTAACCGGTAGAAACATGTAGGTTCTCGATTCTAAGGTATACATAGTAGGTTCCATGTTCTAAAAATTGGGGAACCTATTTCGATGGGTAGGTCCCAGGTTTTAAGTAGGCAGAACCTAGAGCCTGAAACTTAAAACCTTAACAAGTTTTTTGTGTTTTTTTTTTGTCTATGTCTTTATGTGATCCTGCGGTATTTCATGGCGTTAGATGATGGGTGTATAAAATGGAACCACTATTTTGAGCTTTCATTTAATAACTTGTTAATGATTCATATTGTTGATGTGTCTAAATATAAGTTATGGTCAGTAGATCATAATAGCAAGTGATAGTCATTAAAGGTGATAATTTACTGCAATTATTTAATTAATAATACAGGGGGAACTTGGGTAGACCTTGAAACCGATTCTAGAACCTGTAATAGGGGATTGCATTTATTTGAACCGTAATGCAAGAAAAAACTAGTTTTTTTTATTTTCTTTGGTAAATAACAAGCTTATTCAGTATTGTTGTATTCATTTTCGTTTCGTTTAACTAAAAATGAAATAAATAAAAAAAAGAGAACCTGTTAGACCCTAGAACCTACCCTGAAACCTGTGATAGAGTAGGTTCTAAGTTTCAGGTTCCAATGAGTATGTTCCAGGTTCCAAAAAATGAGGAATATGTACCCAAGGGTAGATTTCAAGTTCTACGTGGAACCTATAAGGAACCTGGACTTGAAACCGCTCTCCCCTATAAGCTCCTACGGATCTGCCTCAGGATTTTAGAGGCCTTTGCAAATGCAATCGCATATCCGAGAAACAATCCAAAAAATTTGTCAAATGCGATTCGCATTTGTCCAAGGGCCTTAAACCCAAAGGGCTTTGGCAAAGTATGGCTGAAGGCAACCAACATAGGGGTAACGTGAGGCGGACGAACTGGAAATCGCTGAATAATGCACACTTTTTCAAATCTTGTGAGGACTTAATTATTTATTATCCACTCATTTAATGAAAAGACAATTGTATCATCTTCGGGCACACAAACAATCAACTTTCGAAGCTGCAAACGGACTTCTAATATCTTTCCTCGAGACTGTAAGAACAAGGAATCTAAGAGAAGCAGGCCACGGATGGCATCAAGCAGGAACGAAGCGGGTGGAGCAGATGATGCAGTAGAACTTGGTCTTGACTTTGTGAGAAATGGGAATGAAACAGAACCGGAGTTCGACGGCACAGGTGGCCACCATCACGGGGCCTCCGCAGTAACAGCAGAGAGATCCGGCTCCCTCGCTCTTTATCACCGTCTCTTTCGCGTCGAATACTTGTGTCGCCCCCATCCTTCCGGTACGATCGATGCTGGATCTATTGTTTGTGCAACATGAACGTCAATATGTGTACATATATATATATATAGGAGACGAGATGGTATTGCAGGAGCAAATGGAGAGCAAGATTGATGAAAGTTCCATGATACACCCGGATGATGCTCTTGGAAGGTTCCTTCGTTCCCACTGGGCGTGTGGGCTTGATTCAGGGACGTTAACTTAACTTTGCAATTTTGACCAAGTCAATTTTCTTTTAGTACAACGCGTGAGGTCCCACTCAAGAATTCTGCTAACTTTGCGCGTCCTCTCGAGCAGAAATAGTTGTCTTCGTTGATTATGTACATGAAGGGAAGCAACCGATCGAAGAAACCAGTAACTTTCACATCTCTCGACGGCGAAGGGTAATAGAGACTTGCCTCGGAGACATGTTTGATCTCCGGCTGGTCGACAGGTTCTGATCGCAAACCCCAATGAAGAAGTCTAGCCGTCTTCACGACCTCTCCGTTAACCACTTGCAACAGTCATGCCTTCATTTTCACAATGGGATCGCGCCATATTGAGTAAAAAGTCGGTGTTATCTCAAATTACCTAACTTTAGATGTATCCACCGTTCAAAAGTTAGCATATACTCTGGTACATGGATCCTACTTCTCTTCTTCTTACAAGATTGTGCTCTCAGATGGCAGTAACATACGGTTCAGTTCATCCAACTGGTCGAGTTAAAGTTACGACTGATGAGATTATAAGAGGTCCTCAGCTCCAAATAGAACAAGCCATTCGCCGAAGTTGGATTGGCTTAGAGAAATTACAGTAACAAACGAGACCGGTAGAGAGAGACGAGAGAGAGAAAGAGATCTTACTAATGATTTCGTTTCTCCTATCCAATCACATCTTCCTACTATACATCAATAATCATGGACTATAATACAATAATGCTTCTTGTGCTTTGAAAGATGTCGACCCCTCGCGATCAAACCGGAGCCTACAAGTCCCAGCCCAAAAAACTGGAGCCTGCATGAAGGCCCAAAATCGATCTATATTGTGGACAAAAATTGAGCCACGTTCACGGGGAAAAATGGTCAGATCTGCTTTAAATGCACATGAATGATCATGGAGATTGGTCGATTGGGTTGTGGGCTTCGATATCGACATGCCGAATACCCGGAACAAGCTCTTGTATTTCCTTTTCTAACCTATCTACTTCACTCCCCAGAGCTGTAACCACTTCCTCACCTGCAAGTTCAGACCGGAAGTAGCTCATCACATGGTAAATCATAATATCTCAGGAACATTATCACCAGTGACATTCAGAGAAAAGTCATTTTCCCCAAGACATACCGTAGCGTGACATAACCTCAAGCAGTGCGCTATCACCCTTCTGTTTTGCAGCCTCACGAAACTGTGCACGACAAATTCTCATTCAGTTATGCATCAAGGCCAGGAACATACGTGAGAGAGAGAGAGAGAGAGAGCTCCAATTAAGGACCAAACAAATTGGGGCAAAACTGAGTATCTGCGGCTGTGCACAGGAAATTTCATTGCTTTAATTAGCCTATCACAGCCTCAAAACCCTGCTGCTATCATACAATCAGTCAAAGGGTAACTCTATCTCTCACCCACCTAAATTGCTCACTGCTCTATTCCTTTTTGAATTCCCAAGAAAATAACTCCGGAATAAGAGGGGAAAACAAGCTTGAAGGAAGTATCCATGGGCCCTTAAAGAGGGTATGAACAACATGATGGTAGCAGATAAATCAGGCAAAAATGTAGCCAAGTGTTCAGGCTTCATGTAAGATAAGCTTGCAGATGTGTAAAAATTATCAGAATTTGCCGTGAAATAGTTCGAAACTCTCAAAAAAGAAAAACTCGACAGATTAAGCACATATCGTGTTTAGACAAATAACTGATACGATAGATAAAAAGTGGCCAGAAAAAAAATATGAAATTCATGTACCTGTCTTGCCCACTCCTCACGCCCGGTCCTCTCCAGATAATTTTGTACCACCACTACCCCATTAAAATCTGTGGCAGAAAGCAAACTCAAATAACACAAGTACAAGAGCTCAAAATTCATGAAGTAACACTTTCACTTAGGTCCCAACATGTCATCGACTTCTTTTGATTCTCAACGGCTCAAGGGCACAGAGCATCATATATACACAAAAGGAAACACAAAGCCTTGTCTTTAAATCCATCAACAATGACTTACACAAGTAGAAGCATGACTTCAAGAAGATATTTCAAGATAAAGTTCACCTGACGAGACAAATGTAATTATGCACGTCAATTTGGACGAATCCTAATGACTAGCAACTCTTATCTACGCAAACAGTGGGAAGGAAATTGCTGCAGGGATATCCTAGATTTATTGATAAGAACTCGGTTAATGTTAAAGTCCCATCCTTACCCAGATTCTTGCTATGCAATGAAACACTGCAAATAGTACATTGGGTTGAAACATCTAAAAACTAAGCGAACATGTCTCAGGCCCTCAGCACTGAGTCTGGAACTAGCCACTAGATCAAGACAATGGTGCGTGTATCCATCACACAAATCATTTTTCCTTGTATATATTGGTAGGACGAACACAATTAACCTTAAAGAAGACACATAAACAAGCAGACGACCCCAACAACAACAACCAGTAATCATGAATTATGCAGGCACCATTCAGTCCACTAGTCTAGTCTACAGCTATTGATAAGAACTTCGTCAGAAACTATGGGATAAGCTACAAAGTTATGCCAAATATGCAACACAGAAGGTCAATCTCACTAAAACCCCAGAAAAAGTTGAACCTCGTCAGCAAAGAAAAAAGAAAAAGAAACTTTTTACTTAGCTGTGCAGGAAATAAAAACTAAAGAGGAGGTACTACAATGCTCATTGCATAATTAATACAAAAATGTAAAAATCCATTAAAGAGTAAACAACTTTGTAAAAGCCATAATGCATTATTGAATATGCAAATGAAAATGCATAGGTGAAACTCCAAACGAAAAGATAAAATAATAATAGGCCATCTTCTCCAATGTTTAAGAAATCTTAATTTGAGTATAAAGTGAGAGAAAAACAGCAGAACGGTCACCTATTTCTGCCTTAAATCTGAAGAACCCAGGTCCAATCACCTCACTTTTGCAATCATACAGAGCATCAACAGCCTACAACAAGAGCTTTAAATTGTAAAAACAAAATGATCCAACAGTGGTGCTAGGTGAGGTACTTCCTTGTTAATGTGCAAAACAACTATAAGTAAGGTTTGAAATCACAACTCTTCAGCATAGTTATACCGGGTCATTTTTCAAAAATCGAAGAACCTTTTCCATATCATGTTGGTCCATTGCTCTACCAATTAGGGCATGTCGATTTCTCTGGATGAGAAATATCGCCACCTGCCAATATAATGAAAGAGATAGAAAGTTTAACCTTGTCACCTCCGCTTCAACCAAATTTTGAGACTACTACCAGCAACAGAGAGAAACTGGGGATTCCAAGCATGAAAAAGAAATCTCTATGCAGTTTAAATTCACAATAGACTTCTTTACTCGAAAATATGATTGCACGACAGTACTTTTTCTCCTCTTTATCAGCATGGAGTGTTCATCGTTTGACATAATTCACATAGTTGTAAAGTACTAATTGCACTTCCATTAACTAAAAATCAGATACAGTTAAGCACGGAAAATTGGACGGATGCAATGTACCATCCCAAGTAGATTGCCAACTATGATAGATCCGATGGGATCATAGATTGGATTCCCTGTGGTGTTTACAGCAACCAACGATGCACCAGCAATGAGAAGTCCTGTTACTGCAGCTCCATCCTGTATATTAAAAAACATTAATGGAGAAAGTAAAAGAACAAACTGTAGGCTTTATGAAGATATACTACAGTGAGGAACAAATTCATCAGACAATATAGCAACATGAGCATTAACCTACAGCTATGGATATTCCAAAGGTAGCAGTTAACCATACACCTAAGGAATTCATCATACACTTGATGCTAGGACTCAAAAACCAAATAAAGCTTCAGATGCGGATCAAATTGAAGCCATACGACCAATTTTAGAGCAATTTCACTTCAATCAGTGGAACTTATTCTATTATACATGAAGATTTTTTCTTCCCATTGACCCGAAGAGCGTCCACAAAGTTAGTCCTTCGCAATGGTCAGAGATGTGCACTCACTAATGTGAATTTCACTTAGCTACTGCCAGTAAATCTAATCCCTAATACCAGTAAGTCTTGATGCCTATTGCCTATGTATATAGAAGAAACCAGTAATTCATTAACGATAGGGTAAAAATGTCTTGTAGATGAAACATGTAAAAAAATTAATTTTATGGCCTTCAGAGGAATAAGATTACAGCAAGAAGCCTCAAAGTACTTCCACATTAAGTGCAGATGCCATGCTACACAAAGCAATGACAATAACATCACTCGCACCTTAATTTAGTGTTACAATTGTCCATCATAAATGAAATGAACTATATCAAGTTTTAATGTGATTCACACCAAAAGAACAGTTAAAACGTTTTAAATATCACTTCTCCAGTAACCTAATGGGGGGCAAGGACGGCCACTTATATTGTAGTAATTAAAGCATAGTATTTCTGCTTAATATACTAGATAATCCAAAACCACTTATTAACAAATGCTTCTTGATCATTAAATCCCACTTCAGAGATTGAGCTCTCTCTCAAACACAACAAAATAGCTTTCCTCAGTGACTCAAAATACAACAAAATCAGAGTTAAGTATAATGAACTATTTGACCAAAGAAAGCTCACGAACTACCCGGAGGACTAAGTATAATGAACTGACAGTTATTGAGGAAAAGATCGGTCATTGACAAATGACAAGTATCTTTTATCATCTAAAAAAATAACTAGAGAACAGAAGGTCAACAATCATTGAGTATCTTCTAAAATGAGGTTAAGTTCGCTTGGAGTACCCCAAATAAACTAGAAGCACAAGAAGAAAGCATAAGGACACCTTCCTTTGTCAGCAGCACTACAATCTCCACATTTGATATATGCGACAATGCCAGGCATGATGCATGGATCCAAACACATCTTTGGCATTTAATACCCTAGATACAATCTTTTGGCATTTACATCCTTTGCTACATTAACACGTCAGTCGCTTCTTCTTTTTTCCTTTTTCCTTATCCATCTATCAAACTATCCTGCTAAGCATTCCGAATGTCTCCATTCCTCATATTCTTTCTCTAGCAAAAGAACGGTAGCAGAAGAGCAGTTATTACCTCTGTCATAACTGCCACGGATGTGGGATCATGACCACGCCAGATATAATCCCTCACCTTCATGCCCTCTGCAGCTGCACCTTTCTTGACAGCTTGTATGGCAACAATGAGAGAAGCGCCTATATAACAGCAACTGTTTGATTATTTAAACGGTTGACATTGATAAACAGCATTTGATCCATGAAGAACCAATGATTTCATAATGAGTAGCAGCCCAAAACAAACGGTAAGTCGTAATACCTTCAATCATGAATGAGCCTCCGATCACTAAAGCTGCATATTGGATATTTTCCGGAGGCTAATGAAGACAATGAACTTGTATATCAAGAACAACTTTGCCCATTTTATGAACTGGCTAAAACTTGAGAATAATGGTAAAGGATAAGAAAAAGAAGAAGATTACGTGTGCAATCCACAAGTTTTGAATTCCATTAACAATCGTAGCACCAGAGCCAAGACAAAAAATGCCAACAGCAGATATCAGAGCCCAAACAAATCTTTCTTTGGAATACCCGTAACTGCAGAAAATGAGAGAACATAGTGAATACTCAGAAGAAGAATGAATCTCTGCATATGGGTAAAGCTCTCAGCAAGTTTGAAAAGTTCATAACTTACATAGAACTAAAACTTTACTACCCTAACAATCCTTTTCTAATTTCTATCAAAACGATGCCCCCACTTAATCACTACATCATGTCAAAGGAATATCAAACTTGGTTCCTGTTGGATTTATAGCCCAACTAACAAAATTAGAAATACAAAAACATTTCTTCCAAGTAACAGCCAAGGAAATACAAAGGAAGAACTTTTCATAGAAAAGGCACAGAGGCAAATCCCAAGTCACAATGAACTCATACTACAATAGTTACCAAAATTAGAAATATAAAAACATTTCTTCCAAGTAACAGCCAAGGATATACAAAGGAAGATCTTTTCGTAGAAAAGGCATAGATGCAAATCCCAAGTCAAGTGAACTCATACTACAATAGTTACCATATCAGAGAAGGATGCAAAAAATACTTTATTCAGTGAAGGGACTTATTACGTGAATACTCACAGATGCAAAGCATCGGGTGCGCACCTTGATCTAGTAAAACCCAGCCAAGGAAATACAAAGGAAGATCTTTCCATAGCAAAGGCACAGATGCAAATCCCAAGTCACAGTGAACTCATAATACAATAGTTACTATATCAGAGAAGGATGAAAAAAATACTTCTATACAGTGAAGGTACTTATTACGTAAAAACTCACGGATGCAAAGCATCGGGTGCGCGCCTTGAGCTAGAAAGACCATAAGCAAGCAGCACCTACAACATTAGCAAGCATTAGCTTCTCTGTGCTCAACGTTCATTCAGACAAGTGTAAACTGCATGATAAAAGTAATTAATAATACATCTTTGCAGATAATAGTATCACAAGATACCTGATTGGCAAAATCTGCAACTGAATGAACAACTTCAGCCATCATAACATGACTTGAGGTTGCTAACCAGACTCCAAACTTCAGTGAGAAGACAAGGAAGTTACACCATAATGCAGTTGTCACTGCTCGTTGACTGATTAAAAAATTAGGCCGGGCAGAGAGAAAACAAGTGTTACTAGGCAAGAGAACTATGCCCACAATTAATCTCTTAGTAACTCAGGCATCAATAGATAATAACAAACCTACACACAAGGATCATCACAATCAAACGGCTGTAATATTTGTGCTGCATTTCATTAGGCAATGGAATTCCCAGTATGCTTAAGCTTAACCAGTAATAAGAAGTATCCAGGAGAAGCAACAGGGAGAACCGACCCATTTACTTAAAAATTTGAAGTGAGAGCAGGAATCAGCAAAATGAGAGGAATGCTCAATTGTGAAATGGGATCCATTAAAAGCAAGTGAATCATATATCACATTTCGTAAAAGGTTTCAGCATTTTCTTGTTTTCCACATACGGCAAAAGGGACTAACAATCAACAATGATAACTTTTCCTGTCTCCCACACAAAAATATACGGTACGGAGTCAATCGTACTTCGGCCACAGAACTGGCAGAGACCAAGTTAATCATGGCAACAAATTGACTAAAAAGCAAAAGGGCCTATCTTAAGAAAGATAAATAAGGACGTACCAGAAAAGTTCTTTCTATTTGGATTACTTATTAACAAAAGATTCTGCTGCCTCTTTGCAAGTGAAACATCTTTCAACAAAACTCGTTTTTGGACAAGTCAATGATCGTAATAATCACTTCCGTGGATTCTCCCACAAGACAAAGGATCGCATAAGTTCTTAAATTTGAACAAGGATAACCGAACACCAAGCACTCAAGTTACACTAATAAGCTGCAGCTAGAAGGACTTCATTAAAAGCTTCTTTTTTTTAGTCCCTCTATAAGCATCTCTCACGTGTCAATCTTCCAACTCAATTCATCGAATTCTCTAATTCAAGGGTAACGGCAACCTAAAATAACAGATCCCATGAAAGAACTGCAACTGGAACAATCAAAGATGATTTAACGGCCTGTTAAACCCAAACAAGCACTAGAAACAGATTCAGCATCTACTTGAGATGCCACATCCTCTATCATTCCAAAAGATAAAAAGTTGCTATTCCCTAAACCACTACCACTACACTGCACTATGACTATAGCTTTCTCTTTCTCCCTATGAAGGGTTCATACTAGGCCCAGGCACCAACTCACCCAACTTAACCATTGTTACAACTGGCAAATCGCGCAATGCAGCACCAAACCAACCCAATCGCACAATAAGGCAACAAGGGACGGCGAAGGAAGAGACCGCGGTACAGTACCTGTGTTCATCGCTAATACTTATCGGCTTCAAATGTTTTTGCTTGGCTCTCGTGAAAAAGTCTACAGATTTGAGCAACGCCGCAAAGTAAGCCAGGATCAAAACTCAAAAAAGAAAGAACATAACAAAGATTATACTAGTTGAGCGGACATACTGCGGTAAGTCCAGCACTGGTGGAGGTGATGATAATGATGGCGGCCACCGCACTGCGCGAGCGAACCGGTCAAGGCCCAGCGCCCGGAGGGGCGAGAGCCAAGATCGTGATCGAATAGAGGGAGCGAAGATCGCGCCGACGAGTGATCGGGGCTCGGGAAGGAGCCCGGGGGCGACGGGATGCGGGAGGCGTCGTCGTCGGAGCTCCGGCCACCGACACCGCCGCCGCCGCCGGCGAGGAGGGAGAGGGAGAGGTGAGGGGAGCAGCGGGGGTGGCGCAGGCGCAGGCGGGAGAGGAGGAGGAGCCCGAACGGCGTTCTCATCGGAGACGACTCCGCGGTCCGTCCGTCCGTCGCCGCCGCCGCAGATTTCACTTCCTTCTCGCTCCTCTCTGCAACCTGAAGCGCCACTCCATGCCCGGAGGAGGGAAGCGAGAGAAAAAATACTCAAAAAAAAGCATATTCTTTTCCTTCCTCGCTTGCGTAATACTTTGTGGCCTAATTCATACGAAAAGGAATTTTCGCCCCCTTAATTTTCCAACTTTTTTATGTTTGGATGGCGGAAAATTGATGGGAAAACGACACAAATGATTATTAAGCTTTGGTTTAATGCGCAATGTAATCTCTAAATTTTTAATTGAGTTAAATTTCAGGGATTATTTATTTAGTAAAGTTGTCATGGACCATATTGCACATTGAGCGAAAATTCATTAATCATATTAAATTAATGAAAATTTAGGAACTACGTTACACATTAAGTTAAAATTCAGAAACCATCTGTTTCATTAATCCAAAATTAATCGATATGAGAAATCGTTTTCTCTAAACTGAAAGCAACAAACTTAGATCGAGGGAAAAAAACTTCTTCTTTCTAATAGAAAAGAAATCACTTCCTCTGAATCACCCAGGCAAATAAAAATTAACCATTTTTCTTGAAAATGATTTTCTTTAGAAAAATAATTTCCTTTCGTCACCAAAGTTTCTCGGTAAAGCAAAACTCTGCCCCAAGGTTTGGTTGAGATCCAAATCTGACCCCCATCGACTTGGTGCAGTCCCCAAAAAAAACTACAGGGAAAAGGGAAATCTTCACAATCTTCTTCCTCTTCTCCTCCTTGGCATCATCCAATCATTGAAAAAACGATGAAATGAAAACAAAAGGAGAAGGATGATCTTAACTCAAATGGCCATGTCACAAGGATGAATATAAGGAAATTTTGCTTGTTCTAAGGCAGAGACACCGAGAGAAAAAGGCAAAAGTGGGGGTAATTTTCATGATAAACCGGTCCGATATGAATGCTCTGCCTTTGATCGGACCAAAGGACCCCAAATTTTCGTTTCGATAACCTTTAGATTGAGGTCTTAACTCGAAAGATCAACAGCCGGACGCGATTTTTATCGCAAGAACGACTAAACCCGATTTTTATCGCAAGAACGACTAAACCGCCAGCACATCTAATCTGTCAAAAGTCGGTATAGAAAGGAAATTCACTGTCTGAAGAGCTAGGGAAAGGGAGTTTACGGATCACTTCCAGAGCTACAAATGAGTCTCTCACCAAAGAAAACAAAGACTCGTATAGCAATTAGGGAGATACCCTGTCCCTCAATAACAATGACTGTGGATATAGCCTATACCCTATACATTATGCTATCCTCGCCGCCGTGAGGCTGTTTGACTCATCACTACCGCATCAAATGTTCTCTTCTTCTAATTGGGACCCCCAAAACATAGGGCAACCAAAAATTAGAAACCGGCAGACTCAACCGGTCTACCTGCCTGGGACATGTAATTTAGTGGTCTCCTGCTCGTGATTGGCCCGCCTTCCTGTTGCGCAACCTAATAGTCGGCTTCTGTTGCTCACCTGGTTTCGCAAGATTCATCGCATCATTCCTTGGTACGATTCTAATGGGGTGCGCTTCCGTGTTGAACACCCATTCGTCCAAGGAGATGACCGAAGAGGGGGAGAATAGGAGGTAGAGATATTTAAGCGTCTCCGCAAGAAAGAAGGTTTGCATCTTGTTGTCCTTGACTCCACTGTTAACCTGGTAAACACAGACATTAGATGACAACAGTGAGTGATCTATGAACACGGCGTCTTGGAGGTGAAGGGTGAACAAATCAAAAAGTTTAGCCGAAAAAAGAAATCTGAAAATAGGGCATTAGAAAAACGAAAGATGATCATTGATTAAGAAAACCCTTACATCTTTGAGCCCAACATATCCTGATTCTATGCGAGAGTTCTTTTCGAAGGCTTGGAATATATTCCAACCCCATTCCTTGTAGGTCTTGTTACCAGTCAAGCGCCACAGGTAAAAGAGCGACTCAACTGTCTCTGGCCTGAGTATGTTCCACGATGTACCCACACTCATGTCCTGTAAGTCACAACATATGTTAAAGAAAGCTCCAGAATATCCTAGGAAAGCAGTAATTTCACAAAAAGGCCAGCTACCTGCCCAGTATGAAAGAAGTAGTTTTCGCCCGCTAATTTTGTTGGAGTGGACTGATAGAAGTTATAGCACGTCCACGCAAGCTGCATAAAAGGGTATTAATCAGACTGCATAAAGCAACGCAAGCATGGATGTGGATGATCTAAGTGAATGCATTGAGTTTCATTTGTGTCCCATACAAAAGCAAAGTCTTTGATTTCCCTTCCACAAACAGACCCTAAAGCGCTTCGTACCACCATAAAACCCGGTTGCAGATGATAAGATTCATATAGTTTCGTCACTGATACAAGAATCCTATACTATGGCTCATCTGTTAGTTCTGTAACAGTTAGTGCTCTAGGCCTAAAGCCTCAAGCTATCTGGAGTATTTATGAATGTACACATAGTTTGCAAAAAAAAAAAAAAATTGCAACATTAACCAGGAAGATGTCTACAAAAGAATTGTTATATTCGCATCTACATAATTAGTCTTATGCCGCTACCTCTTCTGCAAGTGACAGAAACTTCTGCGACTCCTCTGGGCCATATCCAAATGATCCTAAAGCCAGCATACCTGGAGCAAAGCATGCTAGTTCATCCATCTGCATCCATTTAGAAAACAAAGAAAATAATCTTGAGCATGTCATAGTATACTGATCAATATAATAATCATCCACAACAAAGATACATGGACATAAATCGATGCAGCACTGCAGGGATGAGAACCATATATCACCTTGTCAGTTAAAGAGTGCCCGTTCTTCTCACAGATGTAGGTAAACGATGATGGTGTTGTTTTCCGAACCAAGCTCAAAAGACCTTTCATTGATCTTTCCCACATTTCCCTGCTTTCCAGTTTTCCAACAGACTTGATGAGAGAAATAGCCAAAGCTATTATAATTGTTAATGTGTTGTTAAACTTGCTATACAATTCAACTCAGACTTCAATCAGGGCAAAAAAAAATCATGTTTGAAATATAAACAAAAAAGGAAACAAGTAGAGCACAAGGAAACAAGCTATTGGTAAAGTACTTTTTTAGCCAAATCAGAAAACAAACATCTTGGCTTTTGACCCACAATCAAACAGTGGAGACCGAAACTTCTGCAGTGAGCAAGTCTGAAAGTTTTTATACTCAGACAAAAGTACCATTTTAAGTGCTCTAGACTATGGCAATAGTAAGCCACTTCTGATACATGTAAACCACTAAAAAACCAACTCTTAATGACTAGTGCCCACTATTCCACAGCTTACCAACACATTTAGTCCGCAATTTTCAGGAAAACCTTCTGCAGAGATTTAAAAACAGATTTTATGCAGTTAAAGGTTACATTTGTCAAAGGATGACAAAAAATTATGTCACCATGGTCACTATAACATCTACTGCTAAAAATTAAAGGTAAGGGTAAATAATGCTCAAGGAACATCTTGTCAAGTTGGCAATTAGGAATCCTCAAAACCGTTGACATAACATAAGGATGGCAAACGATTATATCGCCACTGTTATTGTGAAATCTACCGAGAAAAGTTAAAGGTGAGGGTCAGATGATACTCAAGGAACATCTTATCACATAGGTGATTAGTTCTCAATAAAATTAAGATAAAATTACTCACAAAGCAGGGTCGACATATAGAAAACTGAATTCCTCCTCTTTACCAACCAGGTGGTGCATACAATTTTAAGCATTCAGGTGAGAAAAAGTAAAACTTCGCAAGCAAATTTGGTGAAGTAATTAAAAACTGTAAAAGATACAAGCCAACTAATACCTTGCAGTTATAAGCGAGCATGAAAATATACACCAAACTATATGAAGCAACTAATAGTTCTCACCTATAAGGCCTTACAGCTGCAGTTTTATTCCCTTGTACCCAAACTTTGAGCAAATATTCATAAAAGCTGCAGAAAGAATTTCAACCAAGTCATTGACTCGCACTAGGCTACCACAATGCCTCTTTCAAATTGTCAGTGCCAAAACATAGTATTCTCCGAGTGAGGTTCAGTAGAAGCTTGAAGTTGATTGTACAGGATCATGTTTGTGAAAAGAAATGGTAACATGAGATCATAATCATTGCATAATGTTAGTACCTATCCCCCATGGCACCAAAGGTTATTGCTGAATAAGAAGATGTTCCACTTTCAGGATTAATGTATATGGGCAGCAAACCATCATCTGGAAAGCTTCGGTTAAGAGCAGATATCACATTCTCCGCCTGATGCATCAACACATTATCTATTTGAAAAGTAACTATAGTTTAACCTGAAAAAAGGAAAGAACGAAAGATATGCTCTATCTTTCCCATTTTAGACTTTTTAGTAACCATGGACAACACCAACTAAACCATTCTGAAGGAAGACCAGATCCCAAGTAAGTAAATCAGCTGATAGAAGTTTCTGTATAAGATGTTCGAAAAAGAAACTCTTCTTCATCCTTGAAGATCCTTATGATGAGCACAGGCAGCACGCGCGCGCGCGCGCACACACACACACCTGGCTCTTTGTAATCTTAAATGAGCACATAATGTGGAAGTACTTCACTCATCACCAACACTTGTCTTACAAATATCATGCATATACCTTCTGTTGATACTTTGGATCTCCTGTTCTCTGAGAAAGAGCAATGAACTCCACCTGTTCTGTGCCAGAATCGGCCAGGATACTGTTTCCCTGAAAGCATACAGAATGCAAACCAATCAGATCAACTTCCCAGGTATGGATATCTTGATAATTAAACTTCCAAAGGACACAACAAACATAGGTTGCGAATCAAGCCAACTATAATGATGCATCCAATGGAGGTAAACTGGTGGAGGGCCTACCTAGTAACTTCAGTAAACAAACTGAGGCTCAAAATCAATCGCACCTCAATTGACTAAAAAAGCGAGGATTATTAACTTTCACCAGAAAAAATATGAACAAAACCAGAGAAATTAAGCAGTGGAAGGCACAGATCAAAACACTTCATCAGACAATGATTGGTTTTAAAGCATGCTAAAACATTATGGTTCCAAACAATTTGATTAGGTGAAATGCATATCTACTCAATGAGAGATCCTTTTCTTCTTCAAAACATTAACTCATGGAACAAGAAAAGGCCAAATAGAAGGTACTTAGAAAAGACTTGAAAACTTCTACAAATTCAATGGAAAAAACAAAATATAAGCTTACCCCAGTCCATCCAGGGTTATGTGCATTCCCACGTGCCAAGTTGATAACATTGTATGGAATCCCAGACGGTGTATTCCATGCAGGCAGAAGCCTATCAGCAATATCCCTAGCCTTCTCTAGAAAAACTTTATCCTCTGAAAGGTCATAAGCACTCAGAAGTCCGCCTACAACCCTAAAGGAGCAATGTATAAGCAGAAGCAGTATCAATATGCCATTTGCTTCCAACAAATAAAATGCATTTTGGTTATTAAATCAAGTTGACTCAAATGAACACAAAAGAAACCTTCTAAAGTAACCTTATGGTTGTCTCAAAAACGCTAGCCTCATAATCCTTGTTAAAATCCAACGTATTTGCAACCCACCTGCAACAAGCGGCAACTAAAATTAAACTTCAACAAAGACATGTAAAGGTTGAATCACAAATCTGATAAAAAGAAAAAAGACGCATCAAACACCCGTCATTAGCTCAAAATTCATGGATAATCACCAAAACACAATACACCTACTAAATCATTAGCTATCTTTCCTATTTAAGGGGAGGATTCCTTCCATGAATTATAAACTTTGAAATGGACACGTGCACTGCACTCCATGATAGAAGGTAACCGTCAGAAGGCACTAGATTGAAGTTAAAACTTACTGTCTTGCCCTTTGAAACTCCTCTTTCAGTCCCATAATATACAGTGTATCAAGGGAATCTACAAGAGTTGCGCCAAGGCCACCAAAACTGTTCACTCCTTGCCTTGTCTGTGGCTGCAAAAGAAGAAAAGCAAAAAGAATGAAACTAAGTATCCAAGAAAAAGACAACAAGGCAAAGGGTGTGGACAAGTAATTCCTGGCAAATATATAACCAAAAAATATGCATAGGCAGCAACAAATGTTTCATGAAACATAGAGCAAGTTGCTGCTCCATAGAAAGTTGGCCACTATTGAAAGGAAAAATCTACTCAGCTCATTCATCTATTCTCTTTTTGACCATGATAACACACTGCACACCTGAAGCTCATCGTCACCCCACGCATATTTCTCATATGAGTTCCATGCATGGAGCATAGCCTCTTTCACTTTCTCCCTTCGTTCATCGTCAATAGGCTCAACTGGAAGCGCTGATTTCTTGGACGAATCACCATCTTTGCGTCTCTCAACCACATCTCCATGTTTAGATTTATACTCTTCCACCTGAATACAGAAACTAGAAGTCAAGCAACCCATACCCTACCCTAAATATTTCACAAAGTAATGTCCTTTCAATATTCAAGAATGGGCCAGAGAGCAAAGTGCAATGTCCCGGGAGATTCAGCTGTAGCTTCGTCTTTTTTTTCTTTTTCTTTTTTGAGGGTTGGGGGCATATTAAAGGGTGGAAGATTTAAATAGAGAAGGAGAGAGAACATCAGGTATAATTAAAAGTTAAAAAACACTTAAAGTGTTTCTCTCCAACTCACAAGCTCCATTAAATAACGGATGACAAGTTTAAAGATTTTAATATAGAAAACCTGCAGAACTATGACCACAAACTGCGTGTATATCATGCTGTAAAGTTAACAGAATAACTATAATGGTAAAGACAAGAAAAAGACTAGAAAAATGGGATCCAAAGTGGGCCAACAATAAGAGACCTTAGCAGTTAAAAATCTTACCAGATTTCGCAACTCTTTTACTTCTTCATCTAACTTTGAAATTTCTACCTGCAAAGCAGAATTATTGTCATTCTACAATAATATTCTAAAATGAGCTTCAAGCCACAGCAGGACATGATGTTGCAAATTTCATTGAGAGGAATCAGCAGATATACAACATGTTCAATTTCAGGCACAGTTCTCCATTGTATCGTTGTGTTATCAGCCATCTCAAAAAGAATGAAGGTTCAATTACTGTGCATCACACTGTGAAGTGCTATGGAGGTCCCAGAGGAAAAAAAGAACAATCAATCTTTCCAGTCGAAAGGCAATAGGTGTAAGGTAAAAGTCATCTAATCTACTTAAATGTAACAGAGGCAATATTGGATGTGAATCATGTAATAAGCGACTAGGCATCTCTCCAAGCTTTTCTTTTATTAGTACTAATCTCTCCGTTTAATGGTATTTAGGCGATATAGACCATAACAAGCCTTTCTTGAAGGAGGGACTTGTCAATTTGCTGACTCCCATTATCTGCAATAGAAACCTGAAAACTTTAGAAGCATGGCAAGCTCATCCTGTGTTAACAGCTAGCTCTACAGAAATTATGCCTTAAAGTAACTTTCTCCATTTGGCAAATAACACTAACTTGAGTCTACCCACCCATCCAGCCATGGTGGACATCTGTACCTTTAGAGTACAAAGCACCAGCCAGCATAATCACTGGCCATAAGATCATATACAGAAGTAGTTAATTCCCACTTCAAATGCCTTACGTAAAAGAAGGCTAGTGAATTTTAAGGATAGAAAATACAATTAGCATGAGATTGCAAACGTTAATAGCGATATAGTCATTCTCATGCTGTTCTTATTAATTATCTGCCAGCATGATTGCCCGGAGATATTCAATCATGCCCGGACCACCTACCCAATGGCCATCAAGGAACACTTGCCAGTGACCGCATAGAGGAATGGATACAAGACCACCACACTACAATTGATTGCCTTGGTTTGTTCAAATAAAGCTTCAGGGACATCTCCCATTTTGTAGGAGCTTAGACATCTGTTCCCGTTTCGTCTACCACAGTAATTACTAGGCCCATGGGTCCATCATCAGCTGCTCCACTGATCAAAGGCAAACCTCACTCATTTTTTCCTCATTAAGCACGAAATCTAACACCCTAAATATAACCTCATTTTCGTACCCTAATATTTCCGCAATTCCCTAACAATATTAACAAGAGTATCCAGTAAAAGGAACAAAAACCCAATTGAAAGATCTGGCAGTTAATTGTATGTAGCACCATGCCGAAACCCAAAGCATGAGCCTAAGCACTTGAAGCAGTCGGACTTTTCCATAATTCAGCCAAAGAGACAATAATTGAGGAGCCAAGTCGTACGTACCTCGTGTTCCCTGACAAGAGTCTGGCGATCCCACACCACCAAAGAGATGCAAACAAAGGCAATGAAGAGCAAAGCCAGCCTCTTGGGCCTCTTCAAGTAATACGAGGGATTGCAGTACCTCCACCCGCTCGACCACGACGTCGACGACGATCTGGTCCTAGCCATTCAATCGCCGACCAGATCTCGAACTCCACAAGCACACTCCCCCCTCGACAACCTCCAAAGATTCACGACCCGGTATCAGCAACCATCGGCAAGCAAAAAGCGACGAGCTTTAAGGCCAAACCAGAGGAAAGAGCTTCTGGGTCGTCGCGATTTCCAGCAAAGGAAGGATATTTGCGTCGCGGAACAAGAAATTCGAAGACCAAGAATCCGAGAGAGGGAAGAAGAATAACAAAAGAAACAAAAAAGAGAGGAAAGGAAAGGAAAGCGTGTGATCGCTTCAGTATATGGTGATCATGATCACAGATTAGACAGATCTCTGCTTAGATTCGGAGGTAAACGATGTCAATGGGGACGGAGAAAACAAGCGAAACCCAGAGAGAGAAAGAACACAGAAATTTTGTCCGCGTCCAGATCTAGGAGGGAAGATAGCTTGGACGCGGTCGTAGAGAGAGAAGCAGAAGAAGAAGAAGAAGAAGAAGAGAATAAAAAAATGATTTTGGACCAATGGCGAGACACTGGATGGTAATCATAATTATTAAACTTATTAACTATCATCTGCTCTTGATTATCTAATTTTCATGTCTGCCTGTTGCAACTTGAGACATGTCGGGGTGGGATTGTTTAGGGAAGAAGGAAGACTTCTCAACGAAGAGGGTCCCCGTTCCAGTGCAACGTCATTAATCACGAATTTGCCTTTCCCGTGTTATTATTTTTTGTGAAGTGAAAATTAATCCCGACTCCATTTGTTAATCATTCTCGACTTTTGCCGTCGATTATATCTTGCATTTTTTTAACGCAGCTATAAATTTAGCAAGCTCGAATTTTTTAGGTATTTATTATATATTTTCCGGAAAATGTCGAAGCGCAATGATCGTTTAAAGGGCGTTTCTTTTTTGTTTTTGAAGTACCGATTATAATTTCTGAAGAGAACGACGACTTTGGCAATGAAATTTCTGCAAAGAACAGGTCCAAGTCAAGGTCCACTATTATCTTCCTGACCCTCACTCGTCAAACACGCTGTGGTTGGGCCGATTCTCCTTGCCTAGTACGGTACGGCGATCCAACCACTGCCGCATCCAATTCTCAGCGAACGGCTGGAACTTGAGGATAGCGTGGACTCGGAAGTCAGTGTCTTAGGCGTGCGAGCGCTCGATATGATTGTCCGCATCGACCAATCCCATGCCGAACCTCAGATCTCCTAAGCACTTTCACTTCGCTTAGTTTCGCCATGCCAGTGAAATGGAACGAAGCACAGAGCAGGGGAAGAGAAAAAGGTTTACACGCAAGAGTATGGAGCCGGTTACCAGATACAATATGATCTCGACAACCAAACGTCCCGCCCGTCATTTACATCGACAAACAAAGGCACCTCTTCCGAATCTTTTATGTTATGGATAAACTACAGGGAGAAACAGACTAGCCCTCTCCGTCAAGAACAGTAAACACCCTATCAATGACAACAATCCCAAACTAAACAGTATCTACAATTTGCTTGAGGTTCGCAACTGGTCCATTTCAGAGACGTTTAACATGTATCCTTGGCTTCTGCCAAACTCGACCTGAACGGAGTCATGATGTCTGTCCGCATAAAATGAAAGCATGGACTAGACTCTGAGCAGCTCGGACTTGGTCAGCTGTTCCAGACACCACTACAACGCCTTCAGAAGCCCCATGCTTTTGGTCATGAATGTCCACCGTCGCGCCTGAAATCTGTGATCACCCAGGGTCAATGAGACTGCAATAAATTTAATCTTATTCCCATGACTTAAACATATCTGCTTACCTGTCTGATCTGATTCAGATTGCTATCATCCTCTCCATGTACATGCCCTAACAAATTCTGCGGGATCACTATCTCAATCGATGTGCTTGTCAGCATGGGGCCTGGGTTTCCACTGATTGTACAGATACATTAACAGAAAGCCGGGAGGATCAGACTAAAACATAAACAGGGAGAACTTTCTGGACACAGTGATCCAAACATCACACAGGAACATCAAGTGTCCAAGACATGTGCCCCATAACTGCAGTCAAGTTCAAAAAATATGGGATTTAAGTCCCTGCAGATTTGACTACAGTATTCTACTTTTTGTTGTTTCTGCATTACTTTAATTCATTCACCATCTAGTTCAACGTACCAGCCAGACACGTGCAGTTGGTATTTGAGTAAGCAACAAAGAAAAAGAGTATTACCTTCCAAATGGCCAACTTCCTGGAGCCCTACCGGAACCAAAATCAGGCATTCCCCTAGGATGACTGCCACTGAAACCCTAAAATAACTCCAACCAACAGAAATGAATTCCAGATGTAAGATTTGATGCATAAATCTTGTTCATTTGCAACTTATCGGGGGTACATAGGCTTTTTCAAAAGGTGCAAATAACATACTTGTGGATTCCACATTCTTGGTGAAGGTGGTCTATCAAATGGAGGACCATAAGCTGGTCTGTCACCCCCATAAGGATGCGGAATGCTCCGGTCCAATCCATGCGGAAATGGAGGCTGCAAATCAAAGGGTGGTGGGGGAGGGATAGGACGGTCCATTCCATGAGGGTGTGGATAACGGCCTGGAGAATGTGGGTAACGGCCTGGAGACTGTGGGTTATGCCTCGGCCTGGAAAATGGGGGTGGCATTTCGTTGAACGGGGGCAAGTGTGGTGGGGCAACAAAGTTTGAACGCGGGGATTTCATTGGGAAAATGGTCTCACGAATTCTGCCAGTTATATGAAACAGAGCATCTTGTACAGAATGCAAGTTTCCCACAACCTGCCAAAAACCACCCAGCTTTCAACATCATAAGCTGCATTAATTCGATACCTATGAACAACTCCTCCAGAATATCAACCAATGGATGGAAAGTCGATGATCTTACCTAGCAAAATCAGGCAGATTTACACTATGGATTAGATTCAAGAGCACGACACTTTAACATTTGTGCGATAAAGGGGAAACAAGACTAGCAGACTGCTGAAGTCAAGAATCACACATTACCTGCACAACCTCGTGATAGTGCGAATCAAACTTTGGAGAATGTTCTTTCACAAAAACTCGTATACCGGCACCAGTAGCCCTCTTCAATTCATTGATAAAAAAACCTCCTTTACCCACCAAGAAACCTATCTGCTGTGAAGGCACGAGAAGCCTAGCAATAACTGCAACTCCAGGTTCAAATCCAATCTCAGTAATTCTGTGATGCACACGCATGACAGCATCCTGTGCAGCAGAACGTATTTGCTCTGAGTTCTGAAATGAAGGGTGAGAAAGAAGAGGTAAGCTTTTGACAGACTTGGAATAAAAAAGATGCAGCCGACTTGGTCACAATCCTTCCTCTCTAAAATCCAGAGACATGCAAATATATTGCAGAAAAAGAGTTTCAAATCTAGGACTGCCTGCAATTGCGGGTTTTACACTGGCATACCAGATGAATCCTCACCAATCACCAATATAGTTTCACCCAGAGCAAAACAATCAGTTAATAAATTTGACCATCTTATATAGTTCTCGAAAACCACGGCTCCACAAGATTCACACCAATTATTTAACCACATATTGTTCAATCCTTATATCACCACATATGTTTCTCATAAGGAAGATATGCTATAGATGCACACTCATTCGAGAGCATTCATGAGAGAAATATTTTAGATCGTAAAGCATCTAAAAATCTGCAGACTCCACTTAGTTGAATAAGGGGTGATAGTTGTTGCTGTAGAACATCTAACCAATTATGACTGAAAAAAAAAATCTAATAAAGAGGGCTCAAGAGGAAAATACAGCAAACAAATTTGAACTATAGAATAGGATGAACATGCCTCTCGTGCGGAAATTATAATGACTTTCTCATCTGAATCTGGCAAACCATCAGCTACTTTGATAAATGCGCCAGTCTCATTTTGCATGGCACGAACTACAGAGCCACCTTTACCAATCACACTGCCAACTTTTTCTCGCTGGCATAGCAACTTGAATATGACCTCCTCTTCCACCACCATCCTACGGTTGGCTCCGATGATCTCAGGCCCGGAAAAGGGAGGGTAACCCATGGATAGATGATCAGAGGCATGTCGTCCAGATGGATGGCCCTCTTTAGGAAAAGGATCCATATGAGAAGAAGTTGAAGAAGGCAAACCTCCGGAAGCTTTAGCGGCTGCAGCACCCGAGTTGGCTGAATCAGCCCTAGGGTTTTCCAGAAAACAACTTGAAACAGATAGGAGTGCTCTCTTCACGGCTGAGAAATTTCCTGTAATCTGTATCAGATTATCATAATTAAGATGCTCGCACACAGTAATTACCATATAAGGACTATTTGATGAGAAGCCACACATTATACGAGAGAAACGGAGAGCAGAGAAAAGTCGGTCGCAGCTCAGCTGCATACCATAAGAGGAAAAGACCTTTTTACTTGTATTGTACATAATCTACTGCCACATCTCAGGCTAATGACGTTAATGTAGTATACTTTATTAAGGGTCACCCAACTCAATACTCGACTGTTTTCATAACATACTTAATTTGCCATGATTCCTTCAACAAACTTACCACAATGCTTCAATGTGGAATGCTCCAATTTTCATGCTAATGTTCATCTTTGATGGCATTTCTTCTCTCATTATTTTCTCTAGCTGTAAAATATAATCCGTATCAATGCCAATGCAAGTTTTTTTCAAAGTAGTTAATTTTGAGACCAGTAAGGGGAGAAAACACAAGGAAGCACTCACTAATTTGAGAGATAAAAACAGGAAAAAATGAAGTTTCGTTATTTAACCAACAAGAAATGCGAGATTAAGTGACCATTCCCATTACTTCCAAGTGACATTCACATAATTTTCCCACATCCATATCACATATTTCCAGTTCTTTATTTAAAGCTCCTAACTTTACAGCTGATCCAAGAAAAGATATCTCGGAAGAATATTAAACTTGTGCTGCATTTTCATCTTCAATTGCTAATACAACTTTGTCATTATCTCCAAGCCATAGAAAAGGTTAATTACCAATACTTGTCCAGAATTGCCACATTTCCAATCATAGAGTAACAAAATCAAAGCTTGAGACACTCCTTTCTCAACTACCTTTCTGCACATTATGCAAATACAAATATAAGCAACAAAACTGCCAGTTTATTAACTACCAAGGTTTTAAATTCAGAATCCTTATTACGCCTAACTCATTCAATTTTACACAAAGCTACGGGAGCCAACAAAATTGATGCATTTAAGAAGATTAAACTTATAAAATGGTGTTTGTTTTCACTTCCTAAAACATTTATCCCTAACCCTCAGGCACATTTCCAGTCACAACTACGTTGTAAAAGAAACATCGAGCACCTTTTTCTTTACTCCTCATCGGCACCCCATCAATCCTAAAACCTACCAAATGTGTTAGAATGCAAATTCATTATCACCCAAATGTCCGCGACATTCGACTTACAACAGCAGCAAAGGGTTCTACAAATTTAGATGGTATGTGAGCATAAGCAGCTCTGAAACTACACAGTAAGAGCAAAATCGAGCACCCTTTTCTGTACTCCCCATCCACACCCCCATCAATCCTAAAACCTACCAAATGTGTTAGAACGCAAGTTCATTATCACCCAAATGTCCACCACATATGACTGACGACAGCAAAGAGTTCAGCTAATTAAGATGATATATGAGCATAAGGAGCTCTGAGAACTTGCAAGCAGCACAATCAAAGTGTAAATGCAATCATGCAAGCCAGCAAAAGCAGCACCTCTATCAATTCGTCTCTGGAAGAGGCAAAGGATTGATGATCCAAGGGCAATACAGTGACGGAAGCCCCACTCTCGTGCCTAATGCTCTCGATTCTCTCAAGAACTTGGCGATCCACCTGATCACTCCGCGCCAACATCCTACACGCCACGAAACCCCTGCCGCTTCCACTCTCGCGAGGGCTGGAATTGTGGCTCGGATCACTCGATGCGCCGTCATCCGCCCTGTTCCGTTCCACCGAAACTATCTTCTCGAAAACCCTAACCAAAGCCCGCTGAGCTGGGGACAGCTCCTCGCGCTCGCCCGCATTCGCGCTCGCGCTGAAACCTCCGCTCCATTCAGAATCCGGAACCGGATTGCTTCCGCCTCTCGGTTCGGTCAGGTTCGAACCGGCGGCGGCGCACTCGGCGGAGGATATGAGAACCACTCGATCGTCGCGCGAGGAAGCCGGAGGAGGCTCCTCGAGGACGCGGACCCTCGCGCCGGCGAGGTCGCGCGAGCCCGAAGCGACGCCGCCGGCCCTCGGCGCCGGGCAGAGGAGCCTGAACACGACGCAGCTGGGCTCCGGAGCGGCGCCGCAAGCCGACGGCGGCGGGCGCCGGGCGGCGAAGGGCGCGTCCATGAGGAGGAGGAGGAGGAGGCGGCGACCACCCCCGTGCGGTGTTCACGGCCGTCGAGGAAGCGTCGGGACTCCTACGACTCGTCGTTTCGGGTTTAGTCGGGAAAAGATGCCCATGGGTCCTCCGTATCCACAACTTGGTGCTGCACTCATTTTATTTTCCATGCCAACTTCCTGCAACTTAGAGAAGAAGTTGTGACAAAATTTACCAAAAATCATCAATTTCTTTTGGTCCTTATACTAGTGCAATCGAGTTTTGGAACTTGTAATTTGTCTAGTCCAAACATGTGAACGTGCACAAATTTTCTAATTCAAGTTCACCCGGCTCGAGAGCCGTTTTGCTAAAACTAAAATGCCCTTCGGAGTCGACAAGAGCCTCGACATAAATAATTTTGAGTCCGATGCTTGTACTGAGAAATCTCGTTATTCGAGATTGGATCCCAAATTCAATTACGAGATTCTTAGTTCCATAATTAGAGATGGCCAAGACTTTCTCTAGCTCGCACTTGTGCCTCGGATATAACGTAAGTCGGATTTAGGCCCATTTGTTTCGCAGAAAATAGGTGGTTTTGAAAAATATTTTCTAAAAAATAATAGCTTATATCATTTGAAATAACTAGTTAAGAAAAAATATTTTCATTATCAACAACAATTTATGTTTAAATATTACCATAAACGATAAAAAATATATTTCGTTCACTTATTTTTGTAAATGGTACAAACAATCATTTTTAATAAAATATTTTTCAAATCATATATTTTTCGTGAAACAAACGAAAGATCGATCTGTTTTGCGGAAAATGCTACAATTCTTGAAGTCGTTTTATAAGAAAATGACAATATTTTTCGATAATTGACTGAAACCTGAAAATGGATTGGAAAATCTTTTTTGTCGTCCTATAAATAAAATAAAATTTAATTTTCCCAAACAAACATGCATTGTTCAAGTGCCGTTGACTTGTGCATAGACAATCGAAGAACAAAGCATGGACGCCAAGGTCCCGAGCCTAGATCCTTGACTTCCGGGCACGAGCATGGGCCCGCCCTCTTTAGACTCGAGCTTGGCCCTGATGGACCCCGGTGAACACAACCCCAGCCTCTAGACTCGGGTCTAATGCTAAGGGCCTGAGAACAAGTGTTGGGGTTCCATTGCCCAAATGTATAGTTTTTTGTCCAAACGTCAATATCGAATCATATTTTGGAAAATTATTATCGGTTTTTTACTTCACTTATTTTCACGAAAAATGATTGATTTGGAAATTATTTTCCTAAAAATGATCGCTCATATCGCTTATAAAAATAAAACAAATGAAAATAGATTCATCGTTTGCGAAAATGTTTAGACATAAATTGTTTCGATAATGTAAATATCTTTAATTAACTAATTATTTCAAGCTACGCAAATAATTATTTTTAGAAAAATATTTTTCAAATCATTCATTCCGCAAAACAAATAAAGCCAAAAGAAAATCATTTTTCTAAGTTTAAACATGGGTTTTTGTTGACTTGCTTTTCTAAGTTATTCAAACGCCAAAAAATGAAAGAAAAAAAATGCTTTCCGCAAAATAAAGTGTGCCAAGTGGAAGTGATTCGGTTGGCAATGCTACACAAGTTTGAGAATTTGATAAGGATAACTAAGAAAGTTAATTCTCCATTCTCTCTCCATCGTTTTCTTCAAGGTTCAATCATGCTATCTCAACCTCCTCCTATCCCTTCTTGTTGATTTTGTTTGAGCTTTCTTAATCTTTTTTTTTTCTCTCGATCTAGATCTCAGAGTTCTCTTCTCTCGATCTAGTTGCGGATTTGAGAGTTTGAACTCTTCTAACTTAGTTTTAGATCTATGAGTTATTTTCTCCCAATTTAGATTTGAGAGTTTAATAATACTTTTGGGAATTCGATACCCTCGTGCTCTATTCGTATACAGGTTTTCTGCCTCTAGGTTCAATGGTAATCGTAGAATTTTTGGTGATTGTAAAAGTTTTGGCGTATCGCTGAACTACGAAGATTTGCTTTTCCAAAAATCGGATACATGTTTGTTCAACTTGTTGTCTCTTAATGGCAACTGTGTATAGGAAGCCAAACCTAGGCATGTACCGCCAACTTGTAACGCTGTAATTATTGAAGAAGGACTTTCCAATGTGTGCTCATCAATGATTATGATACAAGATTCAGCAATCGGCCACTGATTATTTTACTTGACAAATCCACTCTTATGAAACAAGTGCGTACTTGACTCCGTGTTCTGTTAATCCTCCTTGTTTTATGGCTTTGGCTTTGTTTTATTGTATTATGGGCTTTGCTCTGCTTTGATTTTGCTTTGCCATGAAAAACTATGTACTTTCTTTTTTCTGTCAAATATGAAAGTCTACGTACTTCTTATGTATCATTTTGAGCAATGAATACGATTATTCTGACTAAAACAAAAAAAAAACACTAATTTCAAAAGCTCTATTTCTTAATAGTACGCATAACAATATAGACTAGACTCGATCATCGGTGGTGTAGCGGCTTGCAAATCCATCCAGGTCTAGCCCCGTGCTATAAGGGCCCGAAGATTTTTTTGGATGCGCTCGAAGAAAGGGGTCTCCATCTCCAGCGATGACACTTGGCACGCTAATTTACGTACAAAAATTCCATAACTGGCGAACTAGGTCAAAAAATTTGGGCCCGCCCGATTATCACCTCTAGCACAGACGCGCCAAACTTTTGATGGTTTTTTAAAGTTACCGCACTCACATAAATGCTCAATAAAAAAAAAAAGTCACACCAATCTCTAGAGCGCACTCATATATAAGTACATAATAAAAACATGTTATGTTCCCTTTCCATGGCTCGACCTATTTGCCGAGCGTTAACTTGGGGCACGAATGACAACATTTCTATTCCCGGGCCCTATTTTTGGTTAGAAATAGAGAAATCTATTTTTCTTTCCTAAATGAGTTTTTGAGCAAAAAGTAACATTTAATAACGACACAAAATATTTGTTTCCGGAATAAAAATTCGTTTGATAACGACACAAAATTTCTGCTCCCATCGGCTGGCGAGCGACAGCGGTAGACGACCAGCTGACGAGCGACGGGTAGCCAGCGGCGAGTGGGTGGCGGTGGGCGGCAAGGGTGGGTAATAAAAGAGAGTTGTTATTTATGTTCAATTCTGGAAATAGAAAAATATAAAATTTTAACTTCTCATTTCTGTTCCAAATTTATTTTTGAGTCAAAATTTGTCATAGAAATAAAAAATAAAATTATTGTACCAAACGGTTTTATGTTCCAAGCATGTTTCCTAGAAGAAAAAAATAATAACAACAAAATAGCTATCATTCGAGTCTTTAGGATGATCATCAAACTTAAGCCTAGAGGTGTCCAAAAAGCCTGCGCCGCCTCTAAATTTTGGGTTATTTTGGGGTTGGGCCTTGTCTTCTTTGGGTAGGGCTTTTGGGTGTGGGTATTACTAGGTTAGGGTAGGGTTGGGCCCGGCCCATTAACACCGCGAGGTCACCCGCGGGCCACAGTCCACACATCTCCCTCTCTCTTGTCTCTCCCCTTCTCTCTCCTCTCTCTCACTTCCTGCGCAGTCGCTGAGCACGAAACCTACCTTCCTTGCAAAGCTCACTACCTCCCTCCTTCCCCGGACTCCCCTGCAGCTTAGCCGTCAGTCCATCACTGCCGGCCGTCGCCCACGGCGATGCCGGTAATCTCTCTCTATCTCCAAGCTTGCCCTCGTGCGGACGAGACAAGAACACGAGCTTCTCAACGTTGTCCGGCGGGAAATTCAATAGGTGGCTCACCAAGTGCACTTTCTGTCCGCTTTGTCTATATCCAACGATGATACACAGATTTATTTATTCAAAGTACACCCGAGAGAGAGAGAGAGAGAGAGAGAGAGAGATATGCTTTCTTCTTCTTTTTCTTGATGGTGGGTGTTCGAAATTCATTTACCCACTTTGCAATTTCAAGGAATTCGATCATGTTTGCGTGCTGCCGGGTAATTTCGAGCTATGAGGCCCAATTGTTTTTGAATCGACTAGATTTGTTCATCTTGATTTCGTACCGAGGTTTTGTAGAGAGAGAAGGCGCTTCCAGATTGTAGTGTAATTTGCGCGCATAGATGGAATTGGAAGCGCATCTCGAATGGAACGAAATATCTTGATGCGCAGCGGCCCAATTCTGCTGCCGGGAGGGAGCTGTCCCGGTGCAATGCTTGTCCAGATAGAAACAAAAGTCCCTCAAAGCTAGGCACGTGTAGCATCGTGGAGACCACAGAAAAAGAGACACGTGTCATTAACATCGCGGCGAGCCACGAGAATAGAGACACGTGTCCTCGGCTCCCCGGTCGTGAACGGCAGTCCTCAATCTTTTCGACACGTCGGATTGCTTCTGATTTTTCGACACGTCGAGAAAGATGGCTAAGATATTTTGTTCCTCCCACCATCCCCCCAAAAAAAAAAAGAAGAAGAAAAAAAAGAAAAAGGAAGAGGATCGCTAGATATTTTTCTCATTCGCCTAACCGCTCGCTGTCGCCACCACCACCAGTCGCGCGATGCGACTTGGCTGGAATCTGCCGCGACGCCGTTCATTGTTGACCACCCGGGGGGGGCCCACCCGCTCCCCTCGACGGGCGATCTCGAGCCACACACGATTCTTTGACGCCGCCGTGGCTTTCCCTGGATTTGAAAAAGCAAAGGCAGATCAAGGCTCCACCACATGTGGCGGCGTTCTCGGCCAGTGGATTTTGAACGAAGGAGAAGATGTGTACGAGAAGGCTCCTTTGCCCTCCTCCTCCTCCTCCTTTTTCCTTTTGATTTTCTTCGCAAAATGTCCCCATCCAAGACGGAGATTATTTCGGTTTTGGCACTCACAGATCCTCCGCCGCCGCCGCCGCCGAGGTGATCTTGCTGTGGATGAAGCCGTTTGCAGAGTTTGGTCGAGCAATACGATGATGGGGTCATGCGGTTCGAATCGCATGATATTTTTGGGTTGGTTCTCACTAGTTAGCTGCATGTTTTGAGGTCGAGTTATGGTCGAACTGACCGTTGGGTGCCCCCACGTCGCAGTGTCGATCGTCCATTCATTTGCTGGATCAAGATCAGCTAAGGGTACGATTCAAACAAGTTCAGATGCGCGAGCAGTCGCCGGAAGTCTCGAAACTTATTACGAAAGTGTAATCGAGCCATAAAAATTTTCCGAAAAGTACAGTCGAATCATAAAACCCATGAAGCCGGTGCAATAAAAAAAAGTTCTAAAACTTACTATTAAGTATTTCCCGCTTGTCTAGTCGGATGGAGTATAACTATAACTTGATCGAACCAATTCGACAAGCCTTATAATTTAAATTATACTTTCGCGATAAATTTTTAGGCACTCGGCACACTTAACCCCCTAAGTAAAAATTACCGAATAAAGAGCCAATCCAGAAACGATCGACCAATCGAGCCACGTGGGACGCTCCCATTCTAGAAGCGGGGGGGGGGAGCGTTATCGGAAACCCGAAAAATCTACGAGCCGTCCTCAACATCCCTCGTGACGTCCCCGTACTCTTCTTCTTTTTTCTTTCTTTTCTTTTCCCTCTTTCCCGCTCGCGGGGGGAGCACAATTCGAACGAGTGGCGAGGACGGGGGGATGCGGTCTAGGCGCGACACGTGGCGGTCGCCGCGCGGGGGTGGGGGTCGCTTTAAACTCCTGGTGGAGGGAGGATCCGGCCTCTGTGTTTGTTGGGGAACGGCGCTGTGGCGGTGGTGGGAGGGGAAGGCGCGGGGTTGGATTGTGGTCGCGGGGCTGCGCGGCCCCACGCCTTACCCCCACCTCGGCATTCGAGGGGAGGGAGATATTTTCGCGAGTCCCGACCACATGTATATATTTGAATACGATCACGTCCGCGTCATTTCCCACGAAAGCCCCTTTCGGCTTTTTCCCCTCCCCGCTCTGCAGACACGCCCCTCGGCTCCCGGGGTAGATACGTCTTTAAACACCGGCGGTGTTGAAGGATCGCGCCGTCGGTGCGGAAAAAACAGTGCGCAAAATCAAAATGTGCCAAAGCGAACGTCCTCGCTAAATCAATCGTCCGCGGAGTCCCGTCGAAAGAAGTTTCCTCGCCCGTTTTGATACCGTCAGACGGTCGGCTTCCCCTTGCGGGGCCGGAACATCCGCAAAATACTATATAACTTTTGTTCTCGTTATTAGAATTCACACGTACGCCTAGCGTAATGCGCTTATTAAACATTAATTCGCTTGTGCTAGATCTTTGGGGTTATTGGCTGGGCCACTTGTTCGATTTTAGAGGCGAGGGAGGGACTAGATTGCAAAATGCCGGTAGTCTTTCGTGGGGAACGAGGTTTTGTGTGGATAAACGAGAGGCCTGCTCCTTTTGCTCTCACCGGTGGAGGAGGCTGCGCTGACTTTTTTGCCCCTCTATCAAATACGGAGAAAAAAATAGGGCAAAAACATATCGAACAAGATACCCACCTTCTTTACCACGCGTCGAATCGAACCAAGTAAAAATTTCAAAATGGATATATGTTTTCTTTGGCGACACCGAGCAACAATTTCGCACGCGCATTCGCAACTTTAAAAGCTCCGAATCATTCGAACCGCATATTACACGGCTAATGCGATCGAGACCCGTTAGGAAAGATTAACGAAATTCACCGAGTAACGTGCTTTCTCAAGAACCGCTAGCATCATTTAAATGTTATTTACGAATTTACGATCCTACCCTCCGACCACCGCCCTCGTCGGCCCACCGTTTCCTTAATTTTTCTCTCTCTAAATCTCTTTCTCTCACGCCATTGTGCCCCCTTGGCCACCCATATAATCTCCTGGTCTCCCTTACTTCTCTCTCTCGCTCTCTCGCTCTCTCTCTCTATATCTGCGCACGGCTTCTGGAGGACGAGGAAGACGAAGACGAAGACGAAGAAGAAGGAGGAGGAGGTGGAGGAGGAGATAGCGCGAAAGCTCGAGCTTTGCGGCGGCGACGGCGACGGCCCACGATGATGAAACCGACTCCCTGTGAGCTCTGCAAGGACGCCGCCGCCGTCTACTGCCCCTCCGACTCCGCCTTCCTCTGCCGCGGCTGCGACGCCCGGGTGCACCAGGCCAACTTCCTCGTTGCCCGCCACGCCCGTATACCCCTCTGCCCCGGCTGCGGCTCCCCCTCCGGCCGCCGCTTCTCCGGCTGCGGCGGCGCTGGCGGCGCCGGCCCTGGTCGCTCCGTTCCTTGTCTCTCCTGCGCCGATCGCCCGTCCGCGGAGGGCGCCGGCTCTCTCCCCGCTTCGCCGTCCTCCTCGGCTTGTATTTCCAGCACCGAGTCCTCGGCCATGGCCCCGAAGAAGGAGGGCAGGCGCTCGAGCGCGGGCCGGAAGCTCGACAGGGCCGGCGTATCGAGCTCCCTGACGGACGCGTCCGGCGAGGGGTCCGATCCTCCGGCGAGGTTCGACGGCGCGGCCGCATTCTCCGGCGAGGTCAGCTCGGGGGAGAGGAACGGCGGGGCCGACGATCGGAGAGCTAGGACCGCGAGATCCCGAGAGACGGCGCGCATAGATCCCAAGGCGGAGGGCGTGTTCGCGATCTGGTGCAGGAAGTTGGGGCTGAGCGGCGGCGAGGCGGCCGCCGTCGCCTCCCGCGCCCTGCGCGTCACCGTGGCGAGGCCGACGGCCATGCCCCAGAGAGTCGCCGTGGCGGCGTCGTTCTGGGTGGCGATGAGGTCGCGCAAGGGCAGGGGGATGTCCACGTGGCAGGACCTGAAGAGGGTGGAGGAGGCGTCGGGGGTGCCGGCGAAGCTGATACTGGCGGGCGAGGCCAAGCTCGTCCGCGGGGCGCGGGGCGAGAAAGCGCGGCGGGAAGAGCGTCTGGAGGAAGGCTGGGCCGAGTGCACGGCTTGAGCCCGAGGCCGGCAAGCCGGAAGCTGCGCATTGCCGCATCGTTTTCGCTCACCTGTACGTACGAGGGTAGCCCTCCCGTAGCTTAGGTGGTGGTAGTAGTGGATCCAGTTCCCATTCCAAAACAGACCCGAATTTTGAGGTGATCATTATTACTTCTTCCTTGCTCACAACCGACCGAAAGGAAAAAAAAAGAAGAGGAGGAATTTGACAATCCCGCCTCTTGAGGAGTGGCCAATGTCTGGTTGCTTAGTGGTGTTCTTGTTAGTCATTACAATATCGTGTAAATGCTTGATCTTGGTGTATATTGGTGGAATCGAATGAATGCGCTTGATGTGTGTGCGTGTGTGTGTGTGAATATCTTGTTCTTGGGGTTCTAAACAAAATGCAATGAAATAGCTTCTTTGCTGGCATCATGTGAGCTGTGGGGAACATGAGGGGGGTGGGTCCATTTCTTTCTATGTTTTAACCCTTGCGGAAAGAGACCCGTCTTTCGATTCTAGCCGTGGCCGCCATTCGATCTCGCCATCGATCGATTCCGAGACAAATCCGATCCCTCCCTTCAAACCAAGGTTTGAAACCCACTTGGCCAAAGATCTGCTGCACTTCAAGATGATCTTTGGCCAACGATCTGGAGAGTCGCAGAAAGAGAAAGGCAGGAGGAGGGGCATGAGGAGGATGAAGGGACGAGTGGGTGGTGTGGGGGGGTGACATGATGAGGAACCACCAACCGAAGTTGTTGGCTCTAATGATTTGCGTGAATGCGAAGCATCGTATGATGCCAGATTCCTTCTTTCTGGGACAGCAGCAAAGCGGTGAGCAGATCGCAGATAGCCAGATAAATTATTCAAAAGAAGAGGTCTGAAACGGCGTGGGGGGGTGGTGGGATCGTTTGAACGCGAGGCGGCATCATCATCGACGCGAGGTGGCGAGTGGGGGCGGAGGAGCGTTCTTGTGGTCCTGGACGAGGCTTAAAGCTTCTTAAACAATGCAATTCATTGCAGAGAGAGAGACAGGGGGGGATGGTTTGGTGTGGGTGGTTCGAGATTCTGGGGTGACGTGGTCCACCGGCTCCGTACTTCTGACATTTCTTTCTAAGGAAGTCATCCTCCCGGGTTCGTTAACGTCACCTGTCAATAAAAATCTCTTAAACGATCCTTCGGAAGGAAGAGCGCACTCGCCGTAGACATTCGCGTGAGAATTTGTTCGATCGCTCTCAAAGCACCACTTTTCTTTCGCATTTTCATCAGATCAATGTATTATTGATAGTGAAAGTAATTTTTTTTACTAAGTATCGAAGATGCTCGTTAATAAAACTATTAAGAAATCAATCGGTAAATATTGACCGCCCCTCTCTCGTCTCTCGCCCTTTACTGTTTACTGTTTTCCAACACAAGCCAGATGAATCTTCTAGTAACCTATGAAAATAGGGAAATCCTATGAGACTACGATGTTCAAAGAGAAATGCTTATGCAATTGTTCTTAATCCATTATGAGATTAACAGCTTATTTTAGGCCACAAACAATAAAAAAAAACAAAATAATTAGAAATCACGTGGGGTTGACTCATTCAAGGATTTGTGGATCATAACATGTCGTTATTCTTATGGTGGTTTAGAGACTGTTATGCTAGCAAAATCTATGTTTAAATTACGTATTTAGGAGTAGGAGGAGAATATGAAATACGTCGAGAGGGAAAGTGCGACCTCGAGGGCCACTTGGCTCACCGTCCTTTGAAGCTTTTTGTTCATGATCAGTGAACTATAGAACGTAGCGAACAATCCCATCAAAGTCAAGAGTTTCTGTACGAGAATCAGCGACAAAAGGACAACGTGCGATTCGACAGCAAGCTCTCCGGATGATTACCGTTCTTCACGTATTTAGCGATTCCATGTCGGTCACGACTCCCAGAGGATGCCTCCTTTTTTACTCGTCTCCTTGACATTGCTCGCCTTCTTCGCCCGTCTCATCTCCTTTTGAATTATTAAGCTTAAAAACCAGAACTCAACCAACACAGAAAAAAAAAAGAAGGGCAAAATAAAAGAGTAGCAAATGGGGGGTCAGTCGAGTCCACCTACGAGAGTTGGATCCATCGCGAGTATTTTGTTGGCTTGAGAGGCCCGTCCATTCTTTAAGCAGGGACGGCACTGCCCACTTTCCTCGGACTAAGGGCCCGTTTGGTAACGTGCCAAACAGTAAAAATTTCTGTTCTTTTGTTCCCAGAAATAGTTTGGGAACAGAAATGCGTTTGGTAAATTTTTTGTTCCCGGGCACATTTTTGCAAAAATTTGTGCCGAGAAACAGTTTTGGAAGAGAAACAAGAAGTAAAAAAAGTTGCTTCTTGTTTCTCGGCACAATTTTGAGAATCAGTTTTTTTTCTTTTTTTTCTTTTCTTTCTTTTGTGTTCTTCTTTGGCCATGGCCGGTCGCCGGCGACCGGCGGCCGGCCACAGCCCAGGGCCGGCGAGGGCGTCACGGCCCTCGCCGGCCGCCGGCGGAGGCGAGGGTCGCCCTCGCCGGCGAGGGCGAGGGCTGGACCCTCGCCGCCTGGGCGAGGCCGCCTCGCACAGATCGGGCGAGGCCGAGCCTCGCCGTCGGTCGCGACGGCGAGGTCGGCCTCGCCCAGAGACGGCGAGGCTCGGCCTCGCCCAGATCTGGCGAGGCCGAGCCTCGCCGTCGCGACCCACGGCGAAGCCGACCTCGCCGTGGGTCGCGACGGCGAGGCTCGGCCTCGCCAGATCTGGGCGAGGCCGAGCCTCGCCGTCTCTGGGCGAGGCCGACCTCGCCGTCGCGACCCACGGCGAAGCCGACCTCGCCGTGGGTCGCGACGGCGAGGCTCGGCCTCGCCAGATCTGGGCGAGGCCGAGCCTCGCCGTCTCTGGGCGAGGCCGACCTCGCCGTCGCGACCGACGGCGAGGCTCGGCCTCGCCCGATCTGGGCGAGGCGGCCTCGCCCAGGCGGCGAGGGTCCAGCCCTCGCCCTCGCCGGCGAGGGCGACCCTCGCCTCCGCCGGCGGCCGGCGAGGGCCGTGACGCCCTCGCCGGCCCTGGGCTGTGGCCGGCCGCCGGCCGCCGGCGCCGGCCATGGCCAAAGAAAAAAATTAATATAAAGAAAAAAAAACAATTCAAAATATTATTAAAATATTATTTGGGAACAAAAATTTCGTGTAGTTACCAAACGCATTTCTATTCTTTTCTACTCTAGAAATAGAAATTTTGGACAGTTTATCAAACGCCTTTAAATACTCAGAAATTGTTTCCGGGCACAGAATCAAAAAAAATCATTTCTGTTCAGAAATTGTTCCCCGGCACAGAAACGTTCTCATGCGCACCCTAAATCTCCAAAAACCTAAGAAGGACTGCCATTAGGCTCGCCCCGCCCATGGTGTACGAAAAAACATCCACGCACGGGGACCAATGGATGGGCGACACGTGCCGCGTGTAGTGTTTTCGCAACCCGAATTCTTTAACACGCCTCGACGACACCGGATTACACCCGTCCTTTGAACTAAGACACGACCTTTACATAAAATGAGAGCGAGTAGCAAAATCGCACGCGGAGACCATTGGATGGGCGATACATGTCGTGCGCAGTGTTTCCGCGACTCGAATTTTAATTAGGGAGGCAAATAGGTATTGGAAGGATTCGAACTCAGGACCTTCGATTTCGATGCCATATGAGATTTTATGGGATTGCTATCGATTGTTTTAAAAGTTTAAATTGTTAGATAAATGCGTTGTTTGATATTCGATTATTCTGACAATAATCAAACCCGATCTTTACATAAACGAAAATGGATGACTAGTTGTTCGGGAATTGCTTTCTCTCCTCTTCTTCTATTTTCTTGATAAAGCGGTACATCGTATTAGCGAAATAATTTCGTGCCGAATCAATTATAAAATAAATAATAATGACCGGCAAAAAGCCGTATATGCTCCAAATTAGGGTTTGGGGGGGTAAATATCAGGCAATTCGAAAAAAAAAATTTTAAATTGTGCGGCATTAATTGGACGCTGTTGTATTTGAGATGAGTCATCTAATAGCTCAATCGACCGAGGTTTTGTCCATCTCATTCAAATATCAACAGCCAATAGGCTCGACCTTAATCCTCAATGTCGGAACGATGTTGTCTGAATGACACAGAGCATCGATTTAGTAATAAGAAAACTAATTTAACCCAGTTCGTAATTTAGGCAATAACTATATAACATCCTTACTCATTGCATGTTAACAGTCAGAGGAACTCTTCCTCTCCACACAAGATTTCATGATCGATACATATCAATTAATTTAACCATGCATCGACGTCTCTCAACTGGCTCACCAAGGGTCCATGTCATAGCTTAATAGGAAAATAACATAAAAAGTCCATAAACTTTGTCTTCAATGTGCAATGTGATCCTTAAATTTTTAATTGATTTAATGTGATCTCCGAACTTTAATTTAATGTGTAATGCGATTTCTGAACTTTTAATTTGTATAATATTATCTATGAACTTTTAATATATATTTAATATAGTCTTCGAACTATATAGAAAATATTCAATTTAGGGAGCACATTGAATATGGTTGTGATCTTTCTCAGCTAATCTAATCTTAGACCTATACCTGCTATTTCACAGTATGGCGAGGGTGAAAGTTATCCGTTACAGCAAACAGATTCCAAAAACCCAATTTTCCTTTCGGTTAATATCACGAAAAATCCTAAACTGGTACAGTTGTGATAATTTTACCCCAAACTATTTTTTGACCAAAAAAAATCTCAAACTGGTACACTTGTGATAAATTTACCCCGAACTATTTTTTTGACCACCAAAAATCCCGAACTAGTATACTTATGACAATTTTACCCAAACTAATTTTTTAATATTAATTTCTATTTTTTCATTTTTTCTTTTCTTTTCTTTTTTTCCTTAATCTTCTTCATCTTCAATTTCTGGCCGGTCGCCGGAGGCGAAAGCCGGCGAGGTTGGCCCTGCCGGCCGCTGGTGAGGTCAGCCTCGCCCAGCACCAACGAGGTCGACCTCGCTAGCGACCGGCGGGGCCGAGCCCTCGCTGGCTTCCACCTTTGGCCGGTTGCCGGACCGGCGACCGGCCAGAAATTGAAGATGAAGATGATTAAGGAAAAAGAAAAGAAAAGAAAAGAAAAAATAAAAAATTTAATCAAAAATTTCGAAAAAAAAATAATACTAAAAAATTAATTGGGGCAAAATTATCACAAGTATACTAGTTCAGGATTTTTGATGATCAAAAAAATAATTCAAGATAAATTTAAGGTAAAATTATCATAACTATACCAGTTTAGAATTTTTCGTCATATTAACCATTTTCCTTTCTTGGCGTATCCAAATCCAAGTTACCAATGATAACAAACCTGCTTCTTTTGGGAGCCGGAGGATGTCCCCGTGCAACCTCAAAACAACAAAAGAACACGGCAGCCAGCACAGCCTCTTAAACCCACTACCGCACACTGCACCCTGCACGATCCTAGCTCCTCAGATTCTCATTCTCAAAGTTCTCAGCTTTTCCCTCAAGAAGCGTTTCTTTTGTGCGTGCTTTTCGTCTCTTTTTCTGCTTGCTTTTCGATCCATGGAGGCTCTTTCGAGCACGGTGTTCGTGTCCCGAGTCCCCGAGACATGCCTAGCTCTGAGCAGCCCCGTTTGTTCGATCAAGTCGCCCAACCAGCGAATTGGCTGTCTCCGGATGATCGAAAGTAGTCACTTTGGCGGGCTCAGAGCTTGCGCCTTGACGTCCCAAGGGTTCGGCGAGGGCGAGGGCGAGGGCGAGGGCGAGGAGGATAGGCCGTCGGATAATGGGATCGATTTGATGTCCGAGGATGCTGTCTCTCCTTCCCAGGTATTGTTTAGCGTCTGTCCAAGTTCTTAAGTTCTTTTCTCCCTTGTTAACTGTGGTTTTGATGACGATTCTGTGCGTCACTCGTATCACCTTGATGGGTTTAATGCTTGTTTTGGCTAGCTTGAGAGATGAGTGGCAGAGATTTTGGGAGAGAATTGTAAAATGTGGTGTGTTCACTTGTTCATTCGGTGCTGAAGAGAGAATTGGTGTGACTAGAATGCTGTAACATAATCATAGAAAAACCTGCAACTCTTGTGCGGTTCCTTCTTTTGCAACTTGGCTTGCAGGGGGAAGTCTCTGATCCAGACTGAACATAGTATTTAATTGTAAAGAAATGAGTTTGATGTTAGGAAGTCACTGGCCGAGCATCTATGTAGTACCATTGACAAACAAGCTGAAGACTTTCTGGCCTACGCATGATTTTTTTGGGAGGAAGAATATGCTGCCTATCTGCCGGCTCAACAACCTAGGCCAGATTAGGCATAAGACGAGTGCTGCATTAATGCAATCAACAATTCGGATGTTTCTATGAGGAGAATAAGGACAAATGATGTATGGAGAGTCTCTAGTTACCTGTTGGGAATGGTTAAAGCACTTTTATTATATGCTGTCATGTATTATGACATTTGTGGTCCGAGGTAGAGTCAAAGTGTCCCGGAGAATTTTTGTCCTAACTAAACAGCCTGAACTCTGAAGAAGCATCCTCTTGCCCTAGATTCGTAATATTCTCTGTTTTTGTTTCCATTTTGCACATGGAAGCCATTCTTGCTCTTTGACATGGTGGGTGGGGCCGTAACTTTTGATCTGAACTTGTTGAGATCAGTTTGTTGTTGGGTCAGACTTTGCTGAACATACCAAGTCTCATGAATTCATAGTTATTGATGATTGTTCGCCAGTTATTGGGGAAAGGAGAACAAAGCCTGGAAGTCAGATTCTTTGATGCTTAGATATTTGGCGAAGTGGTTCATTTAGTTGGATACTAGAACTAATAGACCAGTCAGTGTCAGGGAAAGTGTTATATGAGCTGATTTGGCCTATTGATTACTTAGCGTACTCATCCATGGGTGCTTCGGAGACTACTATGTGATAGATGAGCTTTGTGTCTTAACTCTCTGGAAATATTTTGCTCCTGATAATGTTTGCAATCATTTTACTTCTCAGATGTGCAATGCTGCTCAGATATTTTCCCTTTGATGAGAGATGATGATAGTTCGAGTTTATTTTCCCCATCTTATTGTCCTTTGCTTATTGGGCTAATTTCAACCGTGTGAGCATGGAAATTCCTGTTTTAGTGCAGTGTGTTATTGAAGGCTTTTGTATTTCTTCGTTAACCTAGTCATTATACATTTTCTTGTCTTAAGGGTGATGTGAGGCTGAACCAACACAGTGAAATGAATGTGGATAAGACATTAGAGAATGAGATGTCTCTTTCAGTCCCATATGGAAGCGGCACGAGAGCTGGGCTTTTCAGAACACCAATATCTGGTGGGGTCCAAAGTGCAACCTCGGCTCATGGTTTACCTCGGCCAGCATTGGCAGTTCGCAATCTGATGGAGCAGGTAAGTTCTGATTCTTGCTCATTTTCTGTCAGTCTTCAGTGAGCACATATCGATGGAAAAACTGTCTTTTGGCTTTTGTTTCCTCCCAATTGTGTTATTGAGTAGATTCTTCTATGCTGAAGCTGACACGTGTGATTCCAGGCCAGATTTGCTCATTTGTGCACCGTAATGTCTCGGATGCATCATCGACGGGAAGGATACCCATTTGGTTCACTGGTGGATTTTGCACCCGATCACATGGGCCGTAAGTCCCTAATATTCCTAGTTACGGTTGGAGACATAGGCGTTGTTGAAATGTTAGTGATATGTGGTGAACTCTCTGAATTGTGCACCTTACTCAAGAGTCTTAACACTATGATTGTTAGGGTCGGGTGGAGACCAGCCTCGTGTTTCAATTATAACGTCCAGCTCAATGACTAGTACAGGAGTTTAAACTATATTTGGCATTTGGTTGATCCACTACTTTAGACTGCTTTTATTAATTTTGAAAACTTTGTTTGCAAGATCAACATTTCTCTGGTAACTTGGGCTTAACATGATTGACTTGAATATTTTGTCTCAGTTATGATTTTTATTATTGTCATTCCCCTTATCATTGGTTGTAATAGATACTGCCTTGTTTGATATTGTAGACCCTATATTTTCATTTTCACCCTTGGCAATCCACACAAGGAACTTATTGGCTGACCCTAGATGCACCCTAGTTGTGCAAGTAAGATTCATTTCTTGATGGTCTGATTATTAATTTCTCTTTTTCTGGATTTAATTAATTGGTTGTCCTTTTGTCCCCTCAGATACCTGGATGGAGTAGCTTGTCAAATGCAAGGGTGACCATTTTTGGTGATGTTTATCCCCTTCCAGAAGACCAGCAGGTGACCATTTTTGGCTTGACAAATGTGACGCTTTGTTTGAGAATTTTGTCTTATGGATTTAAGTAATTTGTCGCATTGAACTATTGGGAGTTAGAAATGCCAGAAATACGAATTATGTGACTCGTGACTTTATTTTCCTTCTTGTCTTATATTGTGGTTTTAATTCAGCTGCTATTTGCTTCCAGTCCCATGCATCTGTTTACAAATAGCATTTGCATAGATTATGTGGCAAAAAAGTGGATCCCCCTATCGGTATTAATTTCTCTGTATGATATTCCTATTTTGGTTTAGTTATTTTGTTTATGAGCTTTTGTGTTGCTAGGAATGGGCGCATAAGCAATACATGGCTAAACATCAGCAAGGGCCTTCCCAGCAGTGGGGGAATTTCTACTATTTTAGAATGCAGAACATCAGGTGCGTCTTTGGTTTTATCATGTAAATGCTATCTTTAAAGTGGAGACATGGATGTTATGTCGCATATGGTTGTCTTTGATGATAATAATCTTTGCAAAAGCAAGTTATCCATTTCCTATTTCTCTTTTTGGTGGTTTGGTCAAGGCTATCCATTTCAAAGGGGCTTCTAGATCTTCACAGAGAGCTAAGTTTTGATTCAAGCAGGAACTATTTGCCTGCTCCTGCATGTAAAAGGATGATGTTGATTATGAAATAAATCAATCTCTCTTGATCTAAAGAATGATTTCATATGTGGGTTATGGTGATTGGTCATAACAATCCCATATCATGTTGGAGCAAGCTCTACTTTTGTGAGTGGAGAGATTAAAATGGTGCTCAGATTTATTTAGATCAACATCTCATTTCCAATAACTCTTTGGTTGCTTATTTACTGGCTCCATTCTGACTATCAAATTACATCAATTTGGTCTTATAATCCACATGCTAATAATATATCCTATCTTTGAAGTGTGACATATAGCACTTACATTGTAATGATTTATTTTGACATGCATTTGGACAATCTGAAAGGAAAATAATTACGTTTACACCTTTATCATTGGATTGTATGTCAATTCTTTTTCCCGTGCCTTTTGTGACTTACTCTTCTTATCATTATTTTATGTCTTAGTGAGGGAACTAACTTTATTTGTGGCCATCAGTGACATATACTTTATTGGAGGCTTTGGCACTGTTGCTTGGGTTGATGTCAAGGAGTACGAGTCCTTAGAACCTGATAAAATTGCAGTTGATGGAGGCGAGCAAAATCTAAAGGTTGAACTGTTAAACTTTACTTTCTAAAATAAAGATTAGGTTGTTACAAAATATGCGAACCATCTTTTCCGTGTATTTAATTGATGCGATTTATCAACGCCATCATTGTGCTGTCGTAGAACTTATTATCCATTTTATTTGTAAGAATCAGAAGATGATAAGGATTTGCTGATATAGGGTTTTAGATGAATATACTCTTTATCCTTCCTGAATTTCCCTGGACAAGTTATTCTCGTTGTACTTGTCTGTTGTAGCAGGGGCTTAATGTGGTGTATGTCTTCATCTCCAGGAACTCAATGCAATATTTTCTAAACCATTAAAAAGGCTTCTGTCAACTGAAGGTGAGGTAGACGATGCTGCTCTTATATCAATAGACAGCAAGGGAACTGATATTCGTGTCCGGCAAGGTGCACAGGTACTTGCGCCATGTAACGATGTGATTTTGCTCTCTGCATGTCGCTGGTGGTCCTGTAATGAAATTCATGTAGTTCTGTTTCTGCAGTTTAATATACGGAGGATATCATTTGATGAAGGGCATGCTGTCGAAACCTTGGAGGAAGCTAAGGCTGCCCTTTGGAAGCTAATCAATAAGGGTAAAGTGCCATATTTGCAGAAATAGACGACAGGGGTTGATGTCAACACAATCTTGATTTTTCAGGACCTTGATCACCAGAGAGGTGATTAGAAGCGAGTGATGGATGACAGAGCTACCGAGCCAATCATTGCATCATCATTGCATCATTCTTGAAGTTTTGCTGTACTTTGAATGTGTTTGTATAAATTAGGACATAGAGAGTAAAATAATTAGGCACTCTCGCTACTTCAAATAACATATTTTGTTCTTAGCTTCTTGGCAATCGTTTGATTCTCGGTAAATTAATGTTGTATTTTTAGTTTCTCTTGCGCGATCAAACTCTCAGATCCGAGCATTGACCTATACCCCGCTCTTATCCGCGGTGTGCCATCATGCTCTTTTGGCAGAGATCTTTTCTGGGATACCAGTTTTGACAGGATGTTGGAAGTAGAAAGGATCATCAAGAATTTTTGAATTCCATAACAAGAGAGAAGTAATCTCTGACTTCTGTTTTGTGATTGAGAACTGAATTGCTTGTACATCATCATTCGCAAGCACAAAATGGAGGTCAAAAGTCACATCTGAAACGCAACACACTGACAAGGCCAAAACCCAAGAAATACAACATGACAAAGTAAATAAACAATCCTCTTGATTTGCAACACAGAGGACAATCTGCTCAATAACGTAACATTTCCCCAACTACATCAAAGCCAACCCCCCATTACAAGAGCTAAAGCCCTGTAAAAATATGGTAAAAGAAAGAATTTTTCTTAAAGCTATACACAAGAGGGAACAAAAACACTTCTCAATTTTAAAATCATCCCAATCTGACTGCCCCATGTAACTATGAAACATCGCTACTACCGCCAACATCAACAAAGCACACAAAATATTTGTCGACAGAAGGAACAGAGTTTTCACACACGTAGTGCTACACAGGTATTACATCGATTTTTGATGTGTCTTCGCATCTCAGAACAATGCCATCAAGGCTCGCGGGAAATATACATCGCGCCCATTGGCATCCAGTGGTAAATGGTTCAGGGGGAGGCACGATCATGAGCATGTTATCATTCCTCTGGACGATACCCATCACGCTGACTGTACTGCCTTCTTTGATGTACCTGCAATAACAGCAAAACCAAATTCGACATCATCACATAGAGCATTACATATGTTCATGTCCACATGGTAGTTGGAACTACTGGGATGATTAAAAACAAAGTCTAAGAAGCATGCCAAACGACAATATACAGGTCATATCTAGCATAGATAACCCACAATTCACTTCAAATTCATCTTTACATCCTTGCATGCACCAGAGACATGCTCGTTTATTTGGAAAAAAATGTGGACAGATCTTATTCTCTCTTTAGCCTAAGTATGCCCAACAACTACCGCAATTCAAATAGATAGACAATGACTAGGGTGCATAAGAGACAACAATAAGTGGCAATTATAGGTTACATCAAAACCCTTATGTGCTTTCTTTACTTAATATTCCAATATATATTATCCATTAAAGGTTCAGAGGAACTTTTACCAAAATATTTGCGGCCACCAAATGCTATCCTTTCAGATAACATCTGTCAAATGGGAATGCTATAAAAAGAAAAATTTCGGTGTCAAATGCTGGCCAGATAGCTCTAAAGCTAGAGTACTTACATGCCTGAGACACAAGGCCTGCTAGCACTGGAGACAATGCTCATAGCTGAGGCAGACCAATTAAAAACATATGGCAAAACAATTCCAAGGCAGAATTTTACAAGGAAATCAGTTTACATGTTGAATACGTGCTCTTTATGGCTAGTAGAGAAGGGAAACAAAGATATGCACTCTCCTACACAGATGATCAAGATACAGATTACATTAGGCTATAAGACGAATATTCAGGAGCTCTTTACCCTTCTTTCAGTCGCATCACACGATCATCACTTGAGAGGTTCCTCTCCCCCAGCCACCTGATGAACTCGGGAGACATATCCTTATTTGATGGATTAACATCAATGATAATGGAATCATCCACGTAAGGAGTAACCCGCGCACCATAGCCAGTCTTGACCAAAGCTCTCAATCCAGACTGGAAATCCGAGATGTAGAAGTCCACAACATGTCTCTGTCATTAAGCAAGAAGAAATATAGCATTTAGAAATGCCAAAACCCTTAAAAATCTGTGAGAGCATGCTGCTTTACAGCCCCAAAGATTGTTGTAGCAAAACTCGAAAGAACCAAACTTGGTCGAGGGTGTGAGATCCAATCAAGATGATGATCGATTTTTTGTAAGTCTATTGAAAGAATAAGCCATAAGCCAGGAAGAGATGCATCAAATATTTTGATGAAGAATGGTGTCAAGAATTACATTCAGAAATAACAGGTTTCCTACGTGGCTTATAATTCGAAGAAATGAATCAACCATGGGAACAAATTAAAACATGACAATACGATAAGACATACAATGATAATTAACCTACTCATAAAAACAAATTAATGATGCTTAACTTACTTCTGCCGATCTAAGTCCCCATGTAAAACGACGATGTTTAGGATTGGCTGCTTTCGAATCCCAACCTCTATACTCATACAAACTTGTAGATGTATAGACACATCTAGGCACTTTATGGAAAGATGACTGAAGGGGCACATTACCACATGTGATCACCTGTAAGAATTACACATGATTATAAGGTGAAATCGAGGGAATCCCTACTTAAGGGAGAACAAATGAGACGGACCCAAAATTAACTTCCTTCAATAATGAGATGAACACACAAATTACTGAATACAGCTTCCAAACTTGACCGAAATCCACATACATCAAAATGCCAAATTCACCAAAGCTTTGATTCGTACTCTCTCTCTCTCTCTCTCTCCATTTCGTACTTAAGTATGTACCCACATCATCCACTCTCTCTCTCTCTCTCTTGCGCACCATTTCGTGCTTAGTATTGCGAGTATATACCCACATCATCCATGAGACATGCCTAGGTGTCTACATTCCTCATCCCTCATCGAAGTATAGGTCCATTTTACCAACATAGGCTTCCAAAGCTTCATATAATGGACACGTAACTTCTCCCTCTCTCTCTCTCTCTCTCTCTCTCTCTCTCTCTCTCCATTTTGTACTTAGTATGTACCCACATCATCCACTCTCTCTCTCTCTCTCTCTCTCTCTCTCTCTCTCTCGCACCATTTCGTGCTTAGTATTGCGAGTATATACCCACATCATCCATGAGACATGCCTAGGTGTCTACATTCCTCATCCCTCATCGAAGTATAGGTCCATTTTACCAACATAGGCTTCCAAAGCTTCATATAAAGGACACGTAACTTCTCCCTCCTTTCTTCCACTTTTGTATATACTGTAAATGTATTGCCATTTCTCTTAAAAGCTAATAGAGCAAACATATCTCATGACCATATTGTTAAAGAACTGTTCTGACCACCTTCCAAATAGAAAGTCTTAACACAACATTCCAAGAATGTCAGCCATCCGCACATCAGAGTGCACCTGGGTTTCACTCTTTAATGGTTAGGCTCAACAATCAATGTCCAGATAGAAAATTTCAGGAAAATACATCCACATCATCAGAGTGCACCTGCGTTTCACTCTTTAATGGTTAGGCTCAACTACCAATGTCCAGATAGAAAATTTCAGGAAAATACATCCACATAATTCCAGCATAGAACATGCAAATAAAGATCCTACTTGACCCATAAGGACTTTGAAAGTGGCATACCCCTGAGACCTTCACAAACTGGCCGTTTTTTGCAGTTCTGAGATCGCTATCAGGATAACGAGCGATATAGTCTGTGATACCCTTTCGTCCCCTGCAAGTGTTCCATGTGAACAATGTGGCAACCAAGGCAAAGAGGACCACGACCACAATTAGAAGAATGGCATTGTGAACAGCTCCAAGTATAAAACCACCAGCAATAAATCCCATCACGAATATTAGAATCACCGACCAGATTATTGACTTCGGCAGGTTCCTCATGAAAGATGATTCATTATCTTGGGTTAGAGCAGTAACAGCTTGAAGGTGAGCAACAGAGCTTTGAAGTTTCACTGACCCAACAGATTCAAGTGGTCCAGACACTTTTCGAGGGGCCCCGGATGAGTTCAGTGGACCTGAAGAAATAGGACCTGATGTGATGAGACCTGTGGTTGGAAGAACTGGAGGGATAGGGCCAGAGTTTTGGCGCGTAACTCCACCAGATTGAGGACCAGAAGACTTTTTTATAGGCTCTCCATGTTTATTTAGTGGCCCGGAATTCGTCTTCTTCATTGAAGAAGAACCGGACATCTGACCAGAAGTTACAGGACCAGATGCAGTATAGCTTGCCCGACCAGAAGTATTATGCATAATAGGACCGGAGTGTGAAGCAGCTCCACCAAAAGATCCAGTCCTCGAAGGGGCACCTGCAATAGGCCCTGATTTCCTAGATTTGGAGCCATCTGTAGGGATGTCAAACATTTTACCCAGTTCTCCAGATTTTTTTATGTCACCACCTGTATAGGGCATGGCAACAGAACTCATGGTCGGAGTCTTTTCCTTCGGCTGCTCTGGCCGCCCTGATACGTATAGGCCATTGCTTAGCTGATGAGATGGAAATCTAGAACCCATCCAGCCTATCTAGAGAGCCCACGAAGAAACCAAAGTATATGCTACAGATCAATAGGAGTTCAAGTATCAGTAAAACGCCTGCAGATAAGAATGAAAAAAACATGTTGTTTAGTAGACTTAGGGGAGACAAAAGTAGAAGCAATAACAGGCAAACCCAGTCCTGAGGATAAAAATGTCAAAGGTAAACACCAACTCGACAAGCAACTGATGACGAGAATTTGAACAATGAAGAATCATCAGCTGAAGAACATCTGCGAACTGCCATTTGAAGTCACAATTATAAAACTACCAGTCTGGGCGATACAATTTTGGAAGACAGAAAAAAACAGAACGAGGAAAATGATATCTAAAAGCTTCGAAAAGCACAAACCAACTAAGTATGGCGACATATGAAGCCTGTTGTAATATTAAAAGTACATATATAGGAAAGTATTAGTTGGTAAAGCTTTTGGAAGAGGCAAAAAGCATGTAAAATCAAGTTTATCACGAGATCCTATTTTCAAACCAGTTAGGCAGAAAACAAAAGATAACTGAAATAGTGAAGTGTGGAATAGCAGCATTAAAAACCTATGACCAGATCAAGCACACGATTGACAAATCCAAAAACACAAGATTAAACAATAATCACGGAAGAGGACTAACAACAATCACGGAAGAGGACTAGGGGCCCACCAAACATAATATAAGAGGCAACCAGTACGATATCCAGGAAATAAAGGATAAACGTGCCATGTGCTTGACAGTATCACCTCCAGGATAGCCAAGTGTTTCTCACAAAAACGAAAAGGCCAAAGAGAAAAAGAACCATATCCAGGAATAGTAAATGGTATACTAGCCAAACCAAAAAACTATAGTAAATACTAGATAGTACATTTTTTATCAGATGGAACCACCTCGGCTCCAATTTCATAAGGTACTTACTTCTTCACAAGTCAAAAGCCCGCACTAAAAAGTCATTTTGGCCACTTCTCTTCCAAATCTTAGCAAGCAATAAGAGTAATATGTTACTTGCGATTCCAGAGTGGAAGAATACGGTCCCCTTATAAGATTCCTACAGAAGAATTTCCCGAACAAAAAATACCAGAAGCATTCCATCCCACTCCCTCTCTCCCCCAAAAAAATTGCAAGAAGCTTGCTCAAACAAAGCAGATCTGGAGCGAGATTACAGACTGAACTTGTAAGCGTACCGTTTGGATCGAAAGAGGCTTCGAGCAATACGTAAAGGAAAAATCCCCAAAAGAATATGCTCAAGAATGCGTCATCTCTCCGTTCTATACCCGAGATCCAATCATTGAGCTGAAGCATTCAACATTTTTCAACGCTGAGAATGTCGCATTCGCTGTACTATTTTTCTTTTGCCATTTCCAGCAACACCAACTAAACGGGAGCTCAGATGGGGAAACGAGAACGAAAAGAAGTGGCCACAGTAAAAGTCAGAGAGATAGAGACCAGAATACTAGATAAGAGAACTAAGTCGAAAAAGTAAAAAAGGATGGCTCTGAAAGGACTCACTAACCAACTCAAGCCAAAACGAAAATCAACCAATGACCAGATCTGCATTTTGAACACACCCAGTAAAGGGAAACAACATTAAAGAAGATGGGGATGGAGAAATGCGCCAGAAGCAGCCATAACCCGGCGAAAGGGAAGACCTTTTTCCCTTCGGGAATTCAAGACTTCGAAATGCAACGAGCCCAAGAAAGGAAACAAGAAAGCGAACGGACCATACCTGCGAAAGAAGAAGAAGACGACAAAGAACGGCGAGTATCGTCAAAGGAAGACGGCCGGGGGGGGGGGGGGGGGGGGGATCAGAGACAAGGGAAGTGGGTGGAGCCGGAGCGAAGGAACTGAGATCTCGTCGACGACGCCACCACACTCGCACTCACAGTCGCCATCTCCATTCTGTTTTCCTCTCTCTCTCTCTCTCTCTCTCTCTTCCGAGTGCCGCAACCACTGGTGGTTGTCTTGTCCCGCAAAAACCACCAAATAACCCCCCCAGGTTCTCCCCTTTTCCTTAAATTTTTAAAAACAGAGAGAGAAAACACCTTAAATTATTTTGGAGCGAGGAGCTGTTTCTCCTGAAAACACACCTTCCACCTTCTCTGTCTCATCATGTTCTGTCCTCTTTCTCTCTCTCTCTCTCTGATCCTTTTCAGCTCTCCACGGACCAAAGTGACCTGATCGTGCTGTTGAATTGTCGTGACTGCCCCTGCTCGGTGGGCACGGCCTGGGGTTTCTTGGAACATTCCTCGTGGAAAAATGATGAAGTCGACAGCTTAAAAAACTTGGCTTGATGATCGGTTCCAGCTAAAGAACATGAGGTTGGCAAATTGCATACTTTTACCAACGACATATAAAATGACGGTGGTCATATATATCAAAACTGATTCGTTAAACGGGGTAAATAACGTAATAAACATATATCGAATGCGACGTATTGCTTTACAGACTCGTTCATAAAATATTATCGTATCGCCTAATGTGTGCGGACATAACTTTTCTTATCTTATTATCTAGCATTTACTCATGAGATTATCGCAAACAGTTCCGATATTACTGTGCGCAATTCACTGTTTCAATGGGAATTTTTCGGGTCAAATTTCGAGTTAGTTTGATTAGGGCCGCCCCTAATTTATCAGATGATGGTGTGCCTTGCTCAGTATCGAAAGATTTGACCATACATTACGGTATGAAAGGAGCCCAGACTCCCCCACCTAATATATTTAGTTGCTGACATCACGTGGCTCTGGCAATTATATAGATCTTCATTTTTTTTTGATCGTGTCAATTATTTAGATCTTGAAATGTACATTTTTCCCCCGGGTTGTAGGAGACGATGTAACCGTCGTGTGTTGTGTTATGTGGGTCGATTGCAAAAACAAAGCTTTCGAAGCAAAGAACCGAGGAGGTGGGCTTCATTGGTGTGTGCAAAAATTAGACTAAACGTCGCTTTTTCAACACAACAAAAAGGAAGAGAGTAAGCCCTTTGAAAACGGCAGACTCACACGGTCGCTGCACATGAGAGAAGAACAGATCAGTCAAAGCTAATTTGATAATTTGAAACTCGAGAGGCAAGATGACATACTCGGTAAATACCAAGACTTTCTTGACTGACAACATGGAGACAGTCTAGTCTGCCCTCAAAGCGCGAAATCTACACGAAATCCCCCACCCATTACAGAGGCAATAGCCTTATAAAACACGAAAGTAACGAATTATCTCCAAGCTATACACAAAAAAAGTCAAAAACGAGAGGGAGAAAACGCACTTCTCCATGTTAAATCACCAAACTCATTGCACCATATTATCACTATGAAACATTGATATTACCTTCTCACATTAAAAAAGCGAACTGTGTATTTGCCTGAGAACAGGAGCACGAGTTCGTGCCGAGTCTGTTACACAGGGATTACATCGATCTTGGATGTGTCTTCGCATCTCAAAACAATGCCATCGAGAGTTGCTGGAAATATAAATTGTGACCATTGGCATCCAGTGGTAAATGGCTCAGGTGGAGGCACGATCATCACCATGTTGTCGTTCCTCTGGACAATACCCATCACACTAACTGTACTGCCTTCTTTTATATACCTACAGTAGCACCGAGAGTAGAACTATATTCAGAGCTGATTATGTGCGTATGAGCAACAAATCCTTCATAGCATCAGCTTAAGAACCAAGTCAATAGGGGTATCACTTCAAAAGGATATGCTTTCTGACAATATATGCGTGTCAAGTATATAATGAAATGCAATCTGTTACTTATGGCCTGACGAAACCAAAACCCATAAGTATATCCTTACCCTTCTTTCAGTCGCATCATACGATCGTCGCATGAAAGATTCCTCTCCCCCAGCCACCTGAGGAACTCGCGAGACATATCCTTGTTTGATGGATTGATGTCAATGACACTGGAGTCGTCGACATAAGGAGTAACCCGTGCACCATAGCCAGTTTTAACTAGAGCTCTCAGTCCAGACTGAAAATCCGAGATGTAGAAATCCACGACATGCCTCTAACATTAAACAAATAAGATGGTGCCATTAGAAGTGCAGAAATATCCACACAACATAGAAGTGACAGCATGTTCCAGATTCAAGTCCATTGGGACTAGAAATAGGCATATGTGGCTATTGTAAAGACAAAAGAAATTGTCGAACTTAAATCAAACTTATTTATGATGAATGAAACTTGGTTTTAAATTCATCATATATGAGAATCGTTGCAAGCTGTTTCATCCACACCATTAAGGCCACCACAATGGCGCTCATATTGACTCCTTGCCTCGTCAGAACATTGCTCTGTAGAATGAGTAAAATGTATAGCGAAAAAGCCAAATGACCAAGAAAGATGTTCGAGACTTGAGACATATGCACACATTTTACGGAGAAAAAACATCAAGCCATGGACACATTTTGAACAAACTATTCAATCATGAAAAGGATTCAGAAGAATGCAATGAAATACACAAGGAACATATAGAAACTCACTTCTGCTGATCTAAGTCCCCATGTAAAACGACGATGTGTAGGATTGGCTGCCTTAGAATCCCAACCTCTATACTCGTACAGAGCCGTAGATGTATAGACACATCTAGGAACTTTATTGAAAGATGACTGAAGAGGCACATTACCACATGTAATAACCTGAATGAATTATGCATGGTTAAACAGTGTGAGAGTATACATCAAAGTCATCTAACAGAAGAAGTGAAAGAGCACCCTAAAGATGAACTTCTACAATAAGCTTGATTGTGAATGCACAAAATACTGAACACAGTTGAGTAACTCAATTGCTAAATATCATCATCGATAAAACCACTAAACTGACTGAGAGTTTAACTTGAACGTCCATGAACTCTCTCTCTCATATCCATTCTGAGCTACTTGCCTACACCAGGCATAGTCGCATTACCCACCAGACTTGCGTACGTCTATTTACTCCCTTGTTCCCTCATCAAGGCAGTCACGAGAACAATGCAAGTCCCCAGAAGCTATTAGATAAGGTTCTTACCCATTGTCTATATTCTTAAAGTCCTCATATGTAAGTTTAAACACTCAGATTTGACCATGTTTCCAGCTAAATGGTCTAATTACAATCATCAGAATGCGCCCTGCATCTTTACACCAAGTGCCTAAACATTCCCAGCTCCAGCGGTCAGGTCAGTGATGCTGTTATTCCATCTTTACCACCCTCCCCACACATTTAACTTCCGACCTTTCTTCTACTCAGGGTAAAACTGTCAATTTGGTGCATATAAAGGTACCTCCGATTTTTGCTTCTACAAGCATACAAGGATTGCTTAGCACTTTTTACAAGGAGAGAGAATTGCCCATGTCAAATTGACATGCCAAGGTACAAAAAAATTATCAGAAAATCAAAGAACCGCAGGGAAAACTCCGTACTTTACAGAGATATGAGATAACCATTCGGGTAAATGAAGACCAAAATGAAGCGGCACAAATTAATGAAAAACTGTGCCCATCCCAATATGAAAAGTTAATTAGCGCTCTAGCATAGCAAGAGTAATGCATACCCCAGAGACTTTCACGTATTGACCATTTTTCGCGGTTCTGAGATCACTGTCAGGATATTGTGAAATGTATCCTGTGATAGCTTTTCTTGCCCAGCAAGTATTCCAAGTGAACATTGTAGCAACCAAGGCAAAGAGGACCACGACTACGATCAGAAGAATGGGATTGCGGACGGCTCCAAGAATAAACCCACCGGCAATGAATCCCATCACAAATATTAGAATCACTGACCACATAATTGACTTTGGCAGGGTCCTCATGAAAGAAGATTCATCCTCTTGGCTAAGAGTGGTTACGGATTGAAGATGAGCAACAGAACTCTGAAGTTTTACTGATCCAACAGAGTCCAATGGACCAGATACTTTTCGAGGGGCTCCAGATGAATTTAATGGCCCCGAAGAAATAGGTCCAGATGTGATCAGACCTGTTGTTGGAAGATTAGGAGGAATAGGACCAGAGTTTTGACGTGCGACTCCCCCAGCTTGAGGACCAGATGACTTTTTTATAGGCTCCCCATGTTTATTCAGAGGACCGGAATTTGTCTTCTTCAATGAAGCAGAACTAGGTATCTGACCAGAAGTTACAGGGCCAGATGTGGTATAGCTTGCTCGACTGGAAACATTATGCATGATAGGGCCGGAGTGTGAAGCAGCGCCCCCAAAAGATCCAGTCCTCAAAGGAGCACCGGTAATTGGCCCTGATTTCCGCGATTTAGACCCATCTGTAATATCAAACATTTTACCGAGTTCACCTGATTTTTTTATGTCGCCCCCAGTATAGGGCATGGCAACCGAACTCATCGTCGGAGTCTTTTCCTTTGGCTGCTCTTTTCGGCCTGACACATATAGGCCATTGCTTAGCTGATGAGAAGGAAACCTGGAACCCATCCAGCCTTTCTAAAAGAGCCTAGGAAGAATTTCCACAGTCACGCACAGCTCAATCCAAGTTGAAGTGCTACAGAAATTTCTTCTGAAAATGTGGAAATATGCAGCCTTTAGGAGCACTTCCAGAAGATTGAAGCCGAAGTATCTTCGAAGAGATCACAAGCTAGACCTAGTCAACCATACATATGTGAGGACGAGAATGTTGAGAGCAAACTCAAAGGAGTATCAAGTAAGCTCGACATGAGACTGCAGATGGGGGAATGCAAAAGAAGCATCAGAACAAGAAAAATTTGGAAAATACAATCTCAAGCTACAATTCAAGCTAAATGAAGAAGCATGTGCCCCGGCAAAGCTAAAGGATCGGTAAATCATAGCACTATCCTATCCTCGAACTATCCAGAAGATAGACAAAGGTAAAATGAAACAAACAAAAGTTAGAGAGGAACATAAGAATATCGTTTTAAGCAGAAAACTTACCACCCATAAAATGAAAGATCAAAAACTTGAACAGACACCGAACAAACTTAAGCAATCAAGAAGCAGAACAACAGGCGAAAACCATTATTTCCAGGATGCCAAGGGCGAATTATCAAATCACGTGGAATTCACCACTAAACAACTGACCAAGCAAGCAGAAGCTAAACAGAACGGGAAGAGCAGATCTGGAATTGGCATCACTCCCCATGATTTAGACTTGAAAAAATCGTTTGGGTCGAGCAAAAAAAAAAGTCTCCTTTAAACAGAAAAAGAAAAGGGCACATAAAAGGGAGAAAAAAAAAGGCATAGTGGTACATCATCGCCAAAAAGATATGCATTCTCCTTCAAGTCTCATTCTCGAGATCCAAGCACACAGTAAGAATTAAGCCGAAGCAATGAAAGATAGAAGGGTGAGACTGGTCGCATTCCCTGCATTCACCCATTAACAGAAGCCCAACCGGAGCTCAGATTCAACTACCCCAAAAAACCATGGAATCAAGAACAAGTCGCCGAGCTAGTCAAGAGGCACAGCCACTGAGATGGGCACTCACCGAAACCAAGAAAAGAGAGGCAGGGCTCCGGACTCGACGAATTGGGCGTCACCCAGATCTGCACACGGGGCAACAAATGTGACAAAGAATCTGATCAGCTGTGGCGGGCAAATTCCGCGCGACAGCAGCAACCGATTTGTAGACCCAGAGAGCCAATCGGAGCCGCGCAGAAAATGGAGGACACCCAACAGCGACAGCAATGGCTGCTAACTAACCCGCAATGAGAGAAGGTCGAAACGGATTCGTACCTGCAAAAAAAGCAAACCTTTGCGGTCGGGTGAAGTGGAAGTAGTAGCAAACTTTTGGATTCGCAGCGAGTGGGAGTAAGAGAGAGTGCAGAGAGAGAGAGAGGAAGGGAGAGACAGATACTGCTGAATCCGACGAATCGCAGTCACAAGTCGCTCTCTCTCTCCTTCAAACAGCCGCAACAGCTGGTGGGTTGTCTCGTCCTGGGCTATATAGCGACCCTGAGCAAAAACCACCCCACCAAACTCCCTTAAAAAATTCATTTTTACTCACAGCCACTGTCGTTACAACACATGCATACACTCGCTTCTCCTTGTCCGGAAAGTTGCTCTAAGTATGGACACGTTCGCACGGTGGAGGGTACGTGCAAGTTGCCTCGTTCACATGTATCGGATATGAGCCGACATATGTAGCCCCTGAAGTTACACCGGTCTTGAGACACCGCAATTTGTCCCGATTTGATTCGTTTCGAGCAAATTGCTTACGAAAGAACAGAAACCAAAGTTCTGGGCGACTTGGCTTGGTCCCCCCGAGCATTCATAAGACAAAGGCAGATGTTTTTTAAGGATTTGTTGTCACTTATCTTGATGAAATGGCAGGCTTTTCAAATTCAAAGTCGAGGCTCCTCGATCGCTTCTCTTTGGCAGTTTTGTCATGCTTTTGTCGTTTTTATAATTTTTTTTCCACCGTGCAACAACCGAAATGTGATGTGATAACTAATGATAAGCCCGTTAATGAAAGGCAATGTGTAACTGGAACTATAACAATGTCAAGAGATTACGACATGGCATCACTCGCTTTCGAGTCTTGCCAATTGCTTTGAATCGAGGCATTTCGAAAGAGAAAGAAAATTCAATCCAAAATCACATCGAATTGAAATCTAGGGCTCCATTTAT